>BMAU01020049.1:0-657963 GCA_019973935.1 Trichonephila clavipes
ATGGGCAAGATAAATAATTAATTCTATTCAAATAAATGTTAAACTTAAATAATAATTGTTAAACTTATTTTATATAAATGCATTTAATTTCTGTTAATTTTTTAAAATGATTTTCATAATTTATATTTCTGTTTTTATATTTTTTACTTGTGTAGTCATATCGATTATATTATGCTTAACTGCAGCATAACTGTATAAAATACTGAAAACGTGGCATTTTCTGTGTGTGTGTGTATAACGTGTAGATCTAGCTATGCCGCCGTTGAACGAACACGTAGAATAAAAATTCCAGTAGATATTGATAAAGTTTAAAGTTTGAATTAATGAAAACTCAACATACTATGAGTATTTATTAGAGTGCTATGAAACAAGCACTTAATATAGAGTATAAAATTATATTCTATGGAAAATTATTTTATAATTACTACTCTTAAAATAAAGGATGATTCTATATTAAAAAAATCAATTGCTTTTAGATATTTATGCGGCGATGAATCAATTTACAAACTTTCCAGGACAAATTTCCATCACCGTGTGTTTTGTGACTTCTTTTAAAATTTATAAAACGAAGAAACAAGGGGAAAAAATCGAAAAGTCTGGTCTTATTTTTTTAAGAGAAAAAAAAAAGCTTTATTGTTAATGCATAAAAAAACTATTTATTATTATTTTTTTTTGGTAAATAAAAATCAAATTGTTCGAGAAAGTATTTTGCACTAACTTTGTATTCTTTGATTTAAGTTGGAGATAATGTAGCAATTAAAAAGAAAAGTAATGGAGTTCTTGAATCTCTAAAGTTTGTGCTGCCATCTGTAGTAAAACTATGCAACTATATATAACTTCTGCTCTTTAAATTGATTTTTATGCGCGGTAATTTCAATTAAATTTCCTGTACATTTTTCTCTAAAAAATCAGAAGAAAATATTTTAAAAATATTTCTTGATGCATTATTTATTGATTTAGTTCGCATATTATTTTATTTCAAAAAGTAAGTGTCGCAATATTATTTACAATCATGATAATTATTTTATTGTGACCGATTATATTATTTTAGGATAAATTTTTTAATCTCTTTTTTTTCTTTCTCATTTGACACTTTTTTATACAAAATTTTCTTGCAAAAAACTGAGAGTTAGTAAGAGTCCAAAACTATTTTCATATCCAAATGACAAAATTACAATAATTAGGGTTACAATTATATATTGTTACTCGGGATTTTTTATTTTATATATTAAATTATTAACTGGTTTAGTTTCATTAATGTATGTGTTTCCATTGCATAGGTTAATTAATAATATTAAAACTAATAATTTTTTTTAATACTGTATGAACTATCTAGTTTAAAATTATTTATTATGACACCTTTAAAATGTAATTAAAAATTAAATATATTTACGTTTATAGACATCTTAGTATAAAATTTGTATAATATAAGTATAAAATAAGTAATATACTTAGTTATACACAGTAGCGCACACAGGAATTTTTCATATCTTTTTTTGAGGGGGAGGGGTCCGGGGTCGAAAGTTCACCATTTTTATATCATGCTCCTTTTGATTTTGTCGATTTTTGAATTTGATAATTTTTGAATAAATAATTAGCATTAATTAATAAAATTAATCATTAATAACAAGTAATTCATTAAATTTTACGTACTATATACTTAGAATTATAATCAATCGGGAAAAAAATCAAGGGCTTTTGGGGGTCGGACCACCAGGACCCCCCACCCCCTTGTGTGCGCCACTGTTAGTATAAAATAAGTATCTTGCTGTAAAAAATAACGTATAAATAAATAAGAATTTAAAATACTTTTATGGAGAGAATGCTGGCACCATTCAAAAGCAATTCGTTTTTATATGTAACCGGCAAATTATGAAAAGCCTGCATTCTATAGAATGCCTAGGCATTGTATATAATACCAGACGTTTTTAGGCGAAGTATGTAATATATATGAGAATTATTGGAGACATTCCCTATATCTATATATAAAGGAGAAAAGCGACTCACTCACTCACTGACTAATCACGATACCTCCGGAACTATTAAACCTACAGATTTGAAATTTGGTAGGTAGGTTCCCTTCATGGAGTAGACGTCAGCTAAGAACGGATTTTGCAAAGATCGAACCCCAAGGGGCGTTATAGCTAATTATTTCCATTAGTAAACTATTAGATGATTGAAACTTGCTACACAGATTTCTTTCATAGAGTGGAGATCCGCTACAAAATGGGTTTTGTGAAAATTGACCCCCAAGTGGTGTTGTGGAGAATTAAGGGGCGTTAAAGGCAATTAACTCCTTTTTTAAACTATTAGACGTAAAATCTTGAAATTGAGTAAGCTGATTCCATTCATTGAGCAGAGATCTGTATAAGATGAGTTTTGTGAAAATCGCTTCCTCAGTGGCGTTGAGGGCGCTTAAGGGGGAGTTGGAAACCTCTCTCTTTCTCTATACTGACAATGTTAAATTGGCTGTTTTCGATGTACCTTTTCTCAAAATCTGTTTTATGTACATGCTTGAAATTTTTCATACTATCAA
This sequence comes from Trichonephila clavipes, assembly GCA_019973935.1. NCBI lineage: Eukaryota > Metazoa > Arthropoda > Arachnida > Araneae > Nephilidae > Trichonephila > Trichonephila clavipes. Next base: position 2,537 of record BMAU01020049.1, read on the forward strand.
AGTACACCTCTCTCATTATACTAAAATGAGCTTTTAGCTAATTTTGAATTTTTTAATAAATTATGAAATATTTTATCAAACATTGCGAAATTTGACCCATTTTTTACTTAAAAAATTTGTAAAAATTAAATTTTTGAGTTTTTTACAAAAAGCTCATTTTAGTATATATTAGACATCGTTATAAATAATTCATAAAAAATTTACATACCTGTGAACAGTAGTTTCTCAGAAAAGGTACATCGCACATTAAAATTTACATTTTGAGATAAATTGATTTTAATGTATACAGTGAGACTTCTAATCGACTAGGAAATAAAAAAATAAAAGGCTCAATTTAAAATAAAATATACATGTTTTGGTTTATATCAGTCGTTACACTTTTAAGCAAAAACAAAGTAATTTGTTTACAATTTTCGCCATTAAAATGGGCGTGCCCCAAATTCAATGATTATTTAAAAATACGTTTTAAGGGATTCTAAATACCCTAGAGGTTAAAGTAAGGTATTTTTAGAAAGGTTAAAATCTATACAATTTGAAAGTGTAAAAATCTCAAATTGTCAAAAAAATAAGATTTTAGCTTTCCAACTTAGCAACTTCCTTTAGCTTTTTTTAAGGCGCGTTAAAGATAATTATTTCCAATTTTAAAATATTAGATGTACAGTCTTGAAATTTGGTAAGCGGATTCCTTTCATGGCGTAGAGATCCGCTGCAAAATAGTTTCGGGGAAAGTTGATCCCCAAGGGATTAAGGGGTGTAATAGATAAATATTTTCGCTTTTCAACTAATAGACCCACCTGCTTGCAAATTAGAAGGTATGTTCCGTTCATGGAATAGAGTTCCTTTTACAAAGAGTTTTGCGAAAACGGACTCCCAAAGGAGTGGGGTTACGAGGGATTAAGGCGTGTTATATAGAAAAATTCCTGTTTTCAATTTAACCCATTTACTTGAAATTTGTTGCGCACGTTTCTTTAGTTGAATAGAGTTCCACTAAGAATGGATTTTACGGAAATCAACTCCAGGGGGGAGCGGGGAGAGTTATTGGGGCGTATTGATAGACAAAATTCCCGTTTTCGAACTGCTAAGACTATAATAATAAAATTTGGTTTGCATGATGATAAAAATTCCGTTTTTGCTCTGTTAGATTTAGACTTGAAATTTAGCACGCATGCTTATTTTATGGAGCAGAGATCCACTGAAAGTTGCTTTGGTGGAAATCCACTTTTTATTAGGTGAAGTGAGCACAAAAACCTTTCTACTTCTATTTTAGATATAAAAAGAAATTAGATATTTTTATGTCCTTTTTATCAGTGGCGTAACGGAGAACACTTGGGCCCCCCAGCAAAGTCAGGTTTGGGCCCCCCCAAGTTGGATTTTACAAAGGGTAGGTACTTGGCGATAGTCAGGCTGTGGGCCCTCTGGAGCCCTGGGCTCCCCGCAATGCGGGGGTGTACGTTACGCCACTGCTTTTTATATCAAGAGGCGAGAGTTGCAAATATAAATATATTTTTCAATACAATCGAATTCTTAATGCTAGATATCAATAATTCATATATATGTAAACAGTATACATTTATACAACATCGTTAAATACCCAGTGAAGCGGGTGGGTAACGGCTGGTATATATATTTAGGCATTGTATATGTTACCGTTAAAGTGAGTAATTCATTTATTTCGTAGAATAACTAGGTATTTCATGAAATAAATAGAAGAGAAAATATATAATAGAAGAAAAAATTCATACTTTACCTAGTTATTCTATGAAATAACTAATGATAGACAGTTAAAGTGAAAAATAAACAATTTCAAAGTTATTTTATAAATTAACTGATCATAAATAGCAAAAAAACTCTTGAAAAATATATTTTATCTCTATTACGAAAGATTAATTGATAAATAATATAATGAAAAGCGAATGATATAATTATTATTGTTCATTTTGCTAACATTAGTTAATAAAAGGGGGGGATATTTTGTATCTGTTACTGCAGGGGTACTCAACCTTTTTTCCAGGTGGGCCAAATAAATGTGACAGGTATTTCACGCAGAATGCAACATATAATGGTGGGGGGGGGACACTTTAAGACCAAAGCAGCATTGGACAAAACAAAACTGATCAAAGCATCAAAATTCTCATTTTCGGTTTTTATTTTAATACTTTATACTAACCCTTCTATCAAACATACACATAAAATATTTAGTTTTGTGCTTTTTTTTACTGAGTTATGGGGTAGTTCTGATTTCCTTTCATCTATGACCAAACCTATTGTTTACATTCTACTATCTCTTTATCTCTTTTTGTGACAGTCCAACATTTGTCTGTCTCGACTTGCCAGTAGATATTTTAAAAGTTTCATTTTTTTTTTTGAGGCAATAAGAGGTTTCCTATTTCCCCTGAATGCCAGCTAGAGCAGGCTTCAATTTAGCACATCTTGAACTGCACTGAACTAGACCGGGAAGATATTCATGAGAGTCCACCTCTAGTATCAGACTTGGTTTCACTGATCTAGTCGGACTTCGTTTGACCAGACGGTAGATTAGTAATAACTCATTCTACTATCAAAACAAAGAAATTGTTAAATTTGATTGCTTCATTGATTGAATTTCCCGCTAAATTTTTAGTACATTGTTCTTAAATAATGGAATTTTTTAGTGCAATGGGCAATAACCGGGAGACTCAGAAAAGGCCTCCGGGCCACAAGTTGAGTATCACTGTTGTTACTGGAACAATTAACTTTTCTACTCCTTAAACTTCAAGGATATCATAATGGTGGAGTAACCAACAATCATGTAGTGCTTTTTTTTGTGCTGATTTATAGAACTTTTTACTTCTGTTATTAAAATAAATAATTTTTCACCAGTAAGGTCGCTACTGTTTTCCTCTGTTTCACGTGTACTTAATAAAGATTCAAATATCTCCTGCATCAAACCACTTTTCTTATTTACAGGTTGGTCTCCCATTCCTGCAGAAATCATTGCGTGAAAACGCTGGATGCAAAAACACGCGCACGCACAGTTTCGAGTGCTGTGTTCCATACTTTAACGATCAAGTAATCATTATTCCATAGAATACCTAGTTAAATCGTAGAATTCAATCATTTTATATACTTAAACTGACTTGTCCAGTTATTTCATGAAATACCTAGTTATTCTATTAAAAAACGGATTTCACACTTTAACAATAACATATACACTGCTGGACAATTGCTAAGGACGGATCACAAATTGCTATGTAGCATAACATTAAGCGAGACATGAGGCCTAGTAGGATAAAATATAGTTGCCACACTGTTCAGACATTAGAATAAAGAATATTTATTGGTCTGGAAAGTACAAAAGCTGTGAAACATCTGAAAGAAAAAAAAATGTTCAATTGATCTGCGTACGGAGAAATGGAACAATGCATCTAAAAGTTAGCAGGCACCTTAAAGAAAGGTATCAGTACGGGATATGTCCACCGTGGAGTGTGATGCAACATTCCACAAGTCGTACCATACTTTGCACAACATTATCCAGCAGCTGTTGAGGCAATTTATCCCATTCCTCTGTGAGTGCACGGATGAGGGTGTTCTTGTTTGTCGGAGGATAGTTTCGATCAGCATCTTGCCTCCTCAAAGCATCCCACACATTTTCAATGGGGTTTAGATCTGGAGAACGCACTGGCCATACGAGACGTTGAATACCCGCGCTGTCTAGACAATCCTGAACAGCGAGTGTTCGATGGCATGTTCCGTTGTCGTTCATAAAAACAAATTTATCACCGACAGCACCACGGAAAAGACGAACATGAGGAAGTAGAACTTCATCAATGTATCGTTGGCCCGTCATAGTCCCATTCGCAACCACATGTAGGCGCGTGCGGCCATTGATCATGATGCCGGCCCACACCATGATACTGCATGTCGGATATCGGTCCTTTTCCTGGATATTTTCTGGACGATAAGCAGTACCACTCTCGCGCTAGATCAGTTGGCGTCTACAATCCGATGACAGACTGAACCTACTCTCATCTGAGAATAGTACGCATGCCCAATTCTGTTCAGTCCAATTGTGATGCTCACGACACCATTGCAAACGGGCAGTACGGTGCTATCTGGTCAATGGGACACACACAACAGCTCTGCGTGCGTATAGTCCTCCTCCCCTCAAACGTCTGGCAACAGTTTTTCGGGAGATCTGCTTTCCTGAAGCAGCAAGAAACTGATTTGCCACCTGCTGAGCTGTGGTGCGCCTGTTCCTTTTTGCTGATAGGACGATATATCTGTCTTCTGCAGGCGTCGCACTTCTAACACGACCTCCCCCGTGCCGTCTACTACACATTCCAGTAGTTTTAAATGACTTCCACAGCCGTGAAACAACGCTGTGAGCGATGTCGAACTCCCTGGCAACATCTGTTATTTTTCGCCCTTCTTCGATCTTTCCAATAATTCGGCCACGCATAAAATCATCTATGTGATGTCGGGAAGACATGCCAAAAATTTTAAGTTCGTCTATTAAATCTTTCCTGTAAAACTTTGACTTGAAACAACAACTGTCCACACGCGTCAAAACCTTTAAAGCTCTTATGAACGCTATCACGTGATGAACAGACGTGGAAAAAAAATTTGCATACTCATACTTCTTCTTACTAATATCCCGCACTTATTCTAATTTTCCACATTTTGCTTCCTTTCATTTTGTGGTTGCTATGGATGATAGTGTTATCCGTCCTTAGCAATTGTCCAGCAGTGTATAATACCTAGGCATCTCTGGTGTAGTTATAGTCCTGTGTGGGGCCTGTTTCAAAATTCTTTGTGACACTTTTCTAGGGTCCCTTAATATTTTACGACAATTTTTTTTTTGCGTATACATTTTGGGGCTCCTGAAGTGAGGAGCCCCGTATTATTGATACAGAGATAGTTTCGCCCAGTTGGCCTAATAGATAACATTAAGGCTCCCCAGCAAAGCCAGGTTTGGGGTCCCAATTGGTTGAATACGGACTTGGCGTCAGTCAGGCTTTGTCCCTCCCCGCGATTCGGGAGTAGCACGGTGGGGGGGGTGTTACGCCACTGGCCTCTGCTAGCATTCTATAGAGCAGTGCTTTTTAAACTAGGGTTCGCGAGCCTAAATGGGTCGCGTTGTAAGGATCCAGCCTCCTCGCCTAGAGATGTGTGAGAAAGGGAAGGAAGACTAGCCATGTTCAAAAGCACTTAGTTTATTAGCAACACAAACAACACAAGTTCGCTCAATCAAAACTAAGAGATGCACCCAATTCATGCAATATGACGACAATTAATGAGGTATGCAAGGTATGAGAAGATTTTAATTATCACACTGTAACACTTATTTCAATTCAAGTACACTGACTTCCTAGATATCTAACATATATTCAATCTCCAGAGACAAATCGTCACCTTAATTATTACAATTATCAAATTCTAAATATCTGCGTTACATTTAAAATTTGATTAGTCACTGCTCCGCTCTAGCAGCCTATCCTATCTATCTTTCTAACTTGAAAGCGTAGACTTTATATGGTAGACTTAATTTGCATTTTCACGTTCTTTTCAGAGGAAGCGTTCTAATAAAATAGTTTTTAAGGACCAAAAAATTCGCCAAAAGGATTGTTAGTGAGAAGGTCGCGGATAAAGCCGTCGCAGCGTGACTTTCAGCTAGGATAGCCAAATGTTTTACAACGTTTGATACATTTTTTTTTGCATAAAATAACTTGTTCATCATTAATAACAATACTTTAAATAATAATTAAATAGGACTCATTTGCCACTAAAATCAAAAGAACTTGCTGAGTTATCAACAGTTTCGGGGTTTCAAATTGATTTTAGTATGAAGTCTTCAGAAGATTTTTGGCTTGGAGTTGCAAAAGAGAATTTCCAATAAATTTAAAACTCTCTGCAATAAAGTTTCTTTTACTTTCTTCTACAACTTGTTTATATGAGACATTTTCATCTTTAACAACCATTAAGTGAATGAGTGAATGTAAGATTTAAAGGCACAAGAACCGATTTCAGCCAAACTGCGCAAAACAGTCGTTAAAATATTAAACATTAAAAAAAAATGTGAAAATGCTAAGAACACAGTTTCTGTAGCAAAAGTAAAACCTCAAATTAAATATAAAAATAATATTCATAGAATTTAAGCTAACAAATTGTGATGGGGTCCATCCCGCCAAGTCAGATAAGGTTAACCCTTATCTATTGATGGTACTTATAAGTACCACTCACTTTAACATTACATAAAATAACCATTTTTACGAATACTCTGACAATATTTAGAAAGAATATTCTTTTAAATCCACTCTTCCAAGATATATAGCAGCATGGGTTCTATAATGAGTATTTAAGAGGGGAAAGTGAATAGTTATGAGAGTTTACGCAATACAGCATAAATTGCGTTTTCAGCTGACATTTTGATTGGATTGCGAAGATTGTCATTTTTCTTCCGAAAAAATATATAGTTAATGTCAAAAGGTAAGTGTCTTATTTTTTTGTACGTAAATGAAGACATTAGAAAACGATTTGACTGTTTATTTTAAGTGAACAGTGTGTTTATTTAATCTCTTACAGTTGAATATCTTTAATTAATTTATTAGCTCTAACTAATTAAATTTCCCAAAGTTGAGTATTTTGTTCATGTATATCCCTTAATTTTCAATGTAGTGATTCAAATAAAATTATTGCATGAAAAAAACTGCAGTAAATCATGATGCGGTAGATAAAGGGTTAAAACAGATCAGTGAAATATCAAAACAATTTAATTAAAACATTCAATATAAACGGTTTCAATATTTTATATATAACTCAGATATCTTTATATAAAAGCTATGAGAAAGTATAAGGAAAACAATTACTTTCTGCCGTTTCGAAAGTGAGTTAATTTAATTATGTTTACTTATTCAAAATTACATTTAAGAAAATTATCTAAAACGAGTTCAACCTCATTATATTGTATCATTTCCTCGTCCGAAGAGCCCTGTTGAGGTGTACTTTTCCGTGGTTTGTGCTGTGCCATTTTTATTTCGATTTCTGGTATCTGTACTTTAGTGCTTCTATTTTTTGAACTTTGTTTTAAACTCTTTGGGATTTTAGATGCATTAGAAGGTTCAGTATTGGATGTAGTTACGGCAGACTCCAATAAGAGAACTGATGGCTGAACTTCAGTTGGTATTGCGGCAAATTTATTAGTTGTAGGAAATAGGTGTGTTTCAGTTGATAAAGGTGAGGCAGAAGTATTTAGGCTATTGTCAGGGTGAGAGAGTGAATGATTGTTAGGGTTATTGGCGCAAGAGTCAATTTTGGCCAAACTGCGCCAAACATAAGTTGAAGCATCAAAAGTACAAAATCACTAAAAAATTAAACTATACATACTCCTGAACCTGTTCTGCCTCCAGGCCTCTGGACATACCCATGACGTTGGACAGAGTTCTACCACTCGGACACTGGACATACCCCTGAACCTGAGCAGACCCCTGCGTTGGAAAGAGTTCTGCCACTGGGACACTGGACATACCCCTGAACCTGAACAGAGTTCTGCCTCCAGGCCTCTGGAATACCCCTGACCTCTGGGACACTGGACATACCCCTGAACCTGAACAGAGTTCTGCCTCCAGGCCTCTGAAATACCCCTGACGTTGGAAAGAGTTCTGCCACTGGGACACTGGACATACCCCTGAACCTGAACAGAGTTCTCCCTGACGTTCTGCCACTGGGACACTGGACATACCCCTGAACCTAAACAGAGTTCAGCCTCCAGGCCTTTGGACATACCCCTGACGTTGGAAAGAGTTCTGCCACTGGGACACTGGACATACCCCTGAACCTGAACAGAGTTCTGCCTCCAGGCCTCTGGACATACATACCCCCCCCGACGTTGGACAGAGTTCTCTGGGACACACATACCCTGAACCTGAACACTGGAAATACCCCGACGTTAGTTCTGCCCCTGGGAACCTGAAACAGAGTTCTGCCTCCAGGCCTCTGGACATACCCCCGACGTTGGACAGAGTTCTCCCACTCGGACACTGGACATACCCCTGAACCTGAACAGAGTTCTGCCTCCAGGCCTCTGGACAAGCCCCTGAGAACTATGCTTTGCTACGTAGAATGCTCTTTATGAGTTGAATATTTGGCACACTATTACTAAAAACTTGTTTCTATCAAGACTCTTAGTGATCTATCTTAATCGATAAAAGAGGATTTGATGCAAAAAAAGAAAGACAAAACTATTGTCTCTTCAACCCCCATTACAGTCATTTTCCAGAAACAATTGAATATATAATTGAAACCCTGTTCTTTTTATAAATTAGGTACTATGGTACAGTTCGATTAATACAGAACCAACGGTAAATTGCCAAACGTTACTATGAGCTGCAGAGGAAATAGGGTCAGAAAAAAATCCTCTCAAATCGTTCTCTGTTCAGTTTTTAAAACCAATTCTAAACCACTTTCTTCTCAGTCACATTTTACTTCAATGGAGAGTTATAAAAGAATAAAAATATGCGCTGTAATAGAGAAATTATTCGTCAATTCCTTTCGAAAAAGAGGCATCTTGCCCAATAATGACAAAAACATCACTGCAAGAAAATGTATCGCCGAAATGGAGTTTAGATTCTAATGCAACGTTTATACCTATCGTAGTATAAAAAAGTATTAGTTTAAGTATATGATTCGATAAGGCCCAGTGGTCAAGTGATAGTCAGTTGCGTACACAAGAGGGGGGATCCTGAAAGTCTGAACCCCACCCCAAAGCCCTTGATTATAATTCTAAGTATATAGTACATAAAATTTAATTAATTACTTGTTATTAGTGATTAATTTTATTAATTAATGCTAATTATTTATTCAAAAATTAGTTTTTTACTGTGTTTGTTCCCGAAAATCGACAAAATCAAAAGGAGCATTATACAAGAATGGTGAACTTTCGACCCCGGACTCCCCCTTGAAAAATTCCTGTGTGCGCTACTGGTGGTAGCGTATCGTGCTTCCACACCTCAGGTCCGGGTTCTATTTCCGGGCTGGGCAAGATCAACTCATTCTTTCATCCCTACTGCATTGGGTCTATATATATATAAGCTTTCTAGAGGACTTAAGCACTGAGGGTCTCTCTTCAGACTGACCAGCTGATCGGGACATTTGCTCATGCACCACAGCGCCCAATGGTCATGTATACTGGGATGGGCACAGTAGGCCCTGGCCGTAATGGGCTGAGTTTGAGTATATGATTCGATATATCGACAGTAAATTTTTTGGGACGTCTAGAATTTCATTAAAATTGAAGTACATTTTAGCTTTAACTCTTACTTATATATATCGCCTTTTCGGCGAATTAAATGTGCTATAATGATCAAACTAGAGGCAGATGTAAAGCCAGATGTTAATGCCTCTTTTGTCGGTCGCCAAATATGTGGATCTTCTTAGAATTTTATCTGAGAGAGGAAATAAGACTAAAACGCATTCGACCGAGTATAGATAGATGATCTCTATAAATTAGTAAATAAACAAACTGTTTAACTTATCCGCTTTATTCAGTGTTACTTGCAAAATAGTTCGTTTCAAATTCGTATCAACAAAACCTTCTCCACTTCACGAAGTATCAAAGCATAGGTACTAGAAAGCTCCTTGCTCGAGCCCCAATATTACTTACCATTTACATAAATGACATTCCAAATTATATACTTTGACCTTTATTAATATATATATATATATATATATATATATATATATATATATATATATATATGTACGCAAATGACACTACCATGCTACCAAAATTCAAAAACACAAAGGCAATCAATTTCATGCCAAATAAACACTTTAAAATGATAACAGTGTACCTCAGGCAATGGAAAATAAGAATCAATATTGAAAAAACCACTCTGTGTGTGTGTTTCTCTTCACACGAGGGGAAAAACACGTCACACCTCCAGCATTCTACAATATCCACCTCCAGTGGTCTGTTTAGCTGTCAATTTAGATATTAAGCACTGTCGGAGATTAGAACCCGCGAACTATGAATTCGGAAGCACATAACATATCACTAGACAAAAGTTATCACTAGGCTGTTATTGGGGTATTTAGATACAGCCACCGTATCTCCCACCAGCGATTCGGTGGATAGGCGAATGAACGAGATATTTGTTATTTTGATAAGCTGCTGAATTGTTACTGTTGCGTCAAGTGAGACTGACAACTTTTTGCTGCGTCAAGTAAGTCTGACGACTTTGCTGTGTCAAGTGAATCTAACGACTTTTCTTGATGCGTCAGGTGAGTCTGACGATTTTGCACAAATATTAAAAGTTTCAGAAGCACTGGGTTAATACCACTGTGAGTATCAATTACATTCTCTCGCCAATATTGATCATTGTAACTAGAGGCTTGTGGCAATTAAAGTATGATACGTGAACGTTGGTAGATACGTGATTCACGAATCGTGAAAACATAATATCAATGGTTGTATCATACCTAGTCGTCCCCAGCGCTCTACCAGAAACAAAATTCAAATTAAGAAAACAGTATTAAATACATACTGTGAAATTTGCTGATTTTTAGTTGTTATAGTCAACTTCTTTGTCAAAAGAGCTAAGGCATGAAGTGTCGCTTGGCTCTAAAACCGGGTTTTTATGCCAATTACGCAGAAAAGAGAAACGCTAGTAAAACGCGAATTTTCTTTAAAGTTTTAATTATTTTTGAGGGCTTAGTCTTAAAATATACTCTCCAAATTTCCCTTATGCAACGGTAATTTTTAAACACAAAATTTGGTGGAAAAAACCTAGTAAGAGAAATGATTTCTTTTAAAAAGGATATAAGACGAAAACTACAAATTTTCTTTTAAAATCCGTAATTTTTCAGCAACCTTTTTAATCTTTAAACAAAACTTGGATAACAACGTTTAATATTTGGGGAAAAATTTCGTGGGATTATGTTTATAAATCACGAAGTTATTCAATATAAATCAGAGTTTTAAGTATTTTTTGAAAAATCGCAAACAAAAAAAAAGTTTTTGGTATTTCATATTTGAAATCACTAATTCGAAAAGAACAAAGTATGGACTTTTTTAGTTCAGAATTTCGATACATTATGATGGTACGAAATTCGACAGAACAATTGAAAAACTCTTTTCATAACAACGCATACATATTGGCTCTTTTTAGAAAAAATCGTAAAAAATACAAAATTTCGTTATTTTTTTAAAAAAAAATTATACCGTATCGTTACGAAATAAGTGATCTTTCCGATTCTGTAATTATTTTTTGTCTGATTTTACTAGGAAAGGAAAAACTGTAATTTTAAAAAAGAAGAAAAAGTAGTCCTTGTTTCTCCGACAGTAACTTGGCGCATACGCAGAACCCAGCGCAACGCAATTTTGTGTGTTAACGCTTTTAAAAATTTCACTCTTCATAATTTTTCCATACTGTGGGCTTTATATGATAATCGATTCTTAAGGAGTAAACTCCAAAAAGTGAGAAACATAAAAAATAGACTTCTACATAGATCAAAATACTGTTTGTTTAAAAGAAATAGTATACCTCTTGTGAACTTAAACAATAGTAGTTCTAGAATGAGAAAAATGGTTTAAAATATAAGAGTATTGCATACGAAAATCTCAGGTTTCTTCTCGTAAAAAAGGGGTGAGTGTTATACTGCGAGTATACCTTAAAATTAAAAATGCAGCTTGAAAGTGTAGTTGCGCATTACACGCCGAATTTTACGGAATATATTTACTTCAACACTTATTTATTACCATTTTGGAGCATTAAATGGGGTATTCGTGTTATTGTGTTTAAACTCGTGAGCCAAATGTACAGGCGAAAAAAGTGCCTTTTCTTAAAATCATGAAGGATCTAGGCGAATAAGAATTTTGTTGTTAAGAGAAAATGATTTCAATGAGATGAAGAGTAAATTACATGAAAAATCAAGCTATTTAAATTATTATATGCTCAAGCTCTGTATAGAATTTACTAAAAAAATAAACACAAAATGGAAGTCTTTATCGGTTTTGGAAGGGCGAAATGTCAAGTAGTCGCCAAAATTGGCTATGATTTTCCACCATACATCCCCTATAAGCACAATGATGGAATTGTTTTAGTGAATTTTTATTAGCCTTGTTCGAAATAAATAGCTAACACATCAATTCTGAGACTTGAAATAATTGAAGTTAATTAAAACTCTTTCTTTTTCACAAAGTGAAAGAAAAACATTGGATGTGGGCATTTACGGATTATCGTAACAATCGCCAACTCCATCAATAACTCTCCAAGTTGGCAAACCCGTTTTCTTATGTGTCGTACGCACTGAATTGGCAACAGGTGTTTCATTTCAAGTAATGTCGCCAATAGGCTGCGATAATACGTAAGTACCTGGTTGTGTCCTCTCTCTCTCAGCAAAGAAACGAAATAATGTTTTTTTATACTTACGCATTATCGCAACCTATTAGGGATATTATATGAAATGAAACGTATGATTGCCAATTCAGCGCATGCGACACATCTGAAATTAGGGTTGTCAACTTGGCGAGTTTTAAAATAGTTGGCGATTGTTGCGATAATACGTAAGTGCTTTTTTTTCTGTAGGGGCTAAATTGATCTGTGTGTGTTTATTCTTCCAGGAAATAAATTTTATGATTCAGGAAAACATTACTTAGAGAACCATCAGATGTTTTGATTCATAGAAATTGAAAAACTTGAGAAGAGAATGTTCTGACATTTTAAAGTGAGCCGCATAATTACACTTTTCCAAGCCTTCAAAGCGAAATACATACACAGAAAAAGCAACTGTAAGATGGCACAAAATAACCGTAAAAAAAAAAAACCAGAAATATCATGAAAAGAAAAAGGAAAGATCAGAAAATCACTTAGCTGAATTTATGTGTTCAAGAAAGACAAAGAATCAATTTGGTGAAATCCTACATCATAAGAAAAGTGGGTATTTGTCCGTTTCGCTGGCGCAAATCTCGCCAAGCGGATTTTTTTGGCTATAATACACAATTACACATAAAACAATGTTAGTACAAAAATTTTTTTAACTCGCAGGCATACCCAAATAGTTTACCAGGAATATTCCATTTGGTGTCGTTTGTATCATTTTTGGCAATTTTATCGCGTACGCCGGCGAAACAGAAAAGTACCGAAAAGTGTTAACACTTTCGAAGCGAAATCATGAACAACAAATGATAAGTAGCTATTTTTTATGCATATTTTATATGTACTCACCAGAAGCATCCTCTTGGCGTGTTTGCTTGGCACTAACCAAATAGTAACGATAATACTTAGGCTTTTTTTATGAAGTGACATTAAAATTATTTAAGATGTGCAATACCTCACTGGTTATGAAATTTGGCGCATTTTCCACGAAATTTAAACCAATTATTTCAAGCAATATCATACAGAATATCACGTCGTTTGGCGCCGTTTTCCTTGTTAGTAGTAAATGACTCGCAACATTTTAGGCTATATCCTTAGTTTACTTGAAACAGACAGGTGAAACCCACAAATTTAAAAAGAATGAACATTTAGATTTAAATATTCAATTCATTCCCCAATATTTATTTTGGCTCTATTATTTCACCAACTAGAAAAGCTATCCCTTTTAGCAGTGCCGAGCGTATTATTAAGAAAAAGATGGATGATCTCACTTCAATTTAATACAGATAGAAATTTCAATAACATCTGGTGGAATAATCTTAAAGATCTTCCCATGTCACCAAGACGTAAAGTAGTTGCCAAGTTTAGTCTGGCTATTCTCTAACATCTTAATCGAACTAATGTTGCACATGTCCCTGTTTGCACTCTCTGTAATATTTGGGAGAACATGGGTGCTGACCACATTCGCCGCTGCCCAGTGCTAAAGACCTCCTCTTATTGGATCTTTAGTGCGATTTTATTGGTAAGCGCTAGGGACTTATTAGGTTCACAGACTTTTCTCGCCACATTGTTATTCCTACTTTGTTTGTTTGTCTGCTTTTTGTTCCTACTCCCTTGTGGTGTTGGGGCGTAACCCTGGTAATTGGAAATTTAAAAAAATGTCACCAACTTATCGAATTATTTTCGTAATATTAGTTAGAAGTCTACTGCAGCAAAACGAATTATTAACAGGATTTGACGTCTTTTTAACGAAACGAAAATTAGATTTAACGGGTGCCAGCGAAATAATCACTTATACCCAAATTCGCGGAGAGAAAGGATCAAAGAGAATCGATATCTGAAAACACTCCCCCGCAGGGGGAGGCTGGAGGAAGAAAACGGCTGAACGAGAACGAAACTGAAGTACGTCACGAGGGCGAGGAATGGAAGAGCGCAGGAAGGGGGCTTAACAGCCCCAAAACGCGTTCGAAGAGCAACAAAACGCAGTGGGAAGGAAAATGCTGCTGATTTTTTTTTTTTTTTTTGCAGCTGGGGTGAAAAATGGAAGGAGTCTGCAAGGGAAACTTACAGGCGGTACAGTAGTTGCAATCGAAGCAGGAGCCAGCTTTTACACTGATCCCAGTTCTGACGTAAGGCAAATGCATATGAATGTTGTTAAGTGTAGCAATTAAGTGTTTTTTGTTGTAATTACGGCGGTTTCAAGGGCAGATTTCATTTGGTAGTTTTGTAAGCAAAATTTAGTTTAGAGTGTGGATACGTGAATAGTGTGTTTGTGCTTTAATTACTGGGTTGCCGTGATTTTGGATAGAAGTAAAAACATTTCTAGAAGTTCTAGTTATGTAGTTATCGATCGGCTCCATGTGTAAGTCGTGATGAATGACACTATTTCTAACGTACCAAGGTGGTTAGTAATAATCCTAAGAATTTTATTTTGGATGATTTGAATGCGTTTTGTGTGGGTCGGGGCCACGGCCCCCCATATGGAGGACCCATACGTTATTGTTGGACGCAGAATTTGCTTGTAAAGGATAACTTTATTTTCCAGGGAGAGAGGAGAGCTTCTCCCAATAAGGGAGATAGCTAATGCTATTCTACCCCAGAATTTGTCTGAAAGATAGTCAATATGATTCTTGTAAGTTAGTCGACTATCCATATGTAAGCCCAAGTAACGTACGATCGGGACCCACTGAATGTTGTCATCAAAAAGTGTGAGTTCAGCTTGGGGGTCAATGACGCCCCATTTTCTGAAAACAATGGCCTGTGTTTTTTCTACATTTATTGCTATTCTCCAATCTGTCAACCAATTCTCTAGTTTGTCGAGGAAGCGTTGCATAGTTTTAATTCTGTACTTGAGTTGGACACCCTGAGTGAGCGCCGTGAGTCATCTGCGAATAGGCATGTACTGACAGCGTGGTGATCTGGAAAGTCATATGTGAATATGTTGTAAAGATACGGGGATAGAACCGAACCCTGCGGGGTTCCACTTTGACAAAAACCCGTTTCAGAGAATGTGTTATTTACACGAACCCGGAAGGTTCTGTTGTGTAAATAATTGTAAATAATTTTAATTAAATAAGCAGGGAATTTGAGTTTGATCATTTTGTAAGTGAGGCCATCATGCCACATTTTGTCGAATGCCCTTTTGACATCCAAAAAGACACCTACAGTGTATAGTTTGCTAGCGAAGCCTTCATTTATAATATTAGTGACATGTATCAATTGGTGTAGCGTAGAATGGCCCTCCCGGAACCCGCATTGTTCCGGGGGAATGCAATCTATGGCTTTGCAGTGAGTTTTAATCCTGTTTAAAATAATTCTTTCGAAAATCTTAGCAGTGATATTTAATAAAGATATTGGCCTGTAACTTTGACTAAATTTATGATCCTGATTTGGCTTTGGCAGCATGACTACATTTGCTATTTTCCACTGTGTAGGAAAGTGGCAGTTAATGAGGCACCTGTTGTAAATTTTAGTTAAGTGAGTAATAGCATTAATAGGAAGATATTTTAAAGCAATATTTGGAATCTGATCGGGGCCGGGTGACTTCCTATTTGGTAATTTTTTAATGATGCCTCGTACTTCTAAGGGTGAAGTGAGGGGAGGTGTAAGTGTATTGAAGTTTTCGAAGTAGTGATAAACACTAAACTTTCGACTTCTTCAATTTTGTCGTCACTATAAGGTTCAGCATTTTCTTGAAAAGTGACTTCCAGTGTATCTTTGAAAGCCTCCGCTTTTTCGAAATCAGAGAAGGCCATACCACTCGGACCATGGAGAGGTGGTATGACTATATACTTTTTTGTAATTCTTTTATGCAAATTATAAAGAGAATTGTCTTCAACATTTAACGAGGAAAGAAGATTTTTCCAGGTCCTGTTTTTATGTTCATTGATTTCGATCCTAATCTGCCTAACGAGAGCATTCACTTCCCTTTTATAAAGGGGGTATCTCGTGTTGTTCCAAAGTTTACGGAATCTATTTTTAGTTTTAATGAGCTCTCTAATGTTAATAGGAAGGCGGAGGTGTGGCGTCTTTTTATACTTCGTCGCCAGACAAGTGAACTAAACCCAATATCAGGGGCGTAGCTACCGCTGTATATTCAGCCGTATCAATGATACGGGGCCCCCAAGCTACAGGAGCCCCAACATGTGTTACTATAGTTCGACTATCAGAGCTGTCATATCTAAAAAGGGGCCCCGAAAGAATTTTGATACAGGGCCCACTCGGAACTAGATACGCCAGCGCCAAATACTCATGTAAATATCTCTCATTTCTCCTGCAACATTTACTTTCATTAAGGCTGTCTCAGGAGATGAAAGTTTTTTTTACCAAATGCTCATCTTGCATTTTTCGAGAAGATTTCAACTAAAACAAAACTTAATTTCGTAAATTTTTTTGCTTATGCTTTCTAGTATTTTATTTATGTATGTACATATGCATATATTTTAAGAAATATTAGTAATTTTCTTGCTTCATTCGCATTATTAGTCGAAAGTGAAGTTTTTGATTATTTTAAATTCCGAAACATAAAATCAAATTCAATTTGTTAGTCTAATTCTGTTTCTGTCACGTCAGGTTTTACTAAAACCTTGCACTATGATATTTGGATTGAAAACAATTTCCGATATATTAGAATGTGTTACAGTGTGATGACCCCCCTGGGTCACACCTTGAACACCAAGATTAATTTGAGGCAAAGAACCACTAAGAGCCATTTTGAATAATAATAATATTTATTGATAACATATTATAATTTCTCCGTTCGGAGACTTTTTAAGTTTTCAAAAATCTAATATTTTTACTTTTCAGTTTCACTTTTATAACATATAATACGATAATGTTACGTCTAAAAATTTGCAAAAATTAAAATTTTTAAAAAGAAATTTTAATCAAATTTTGGATTTTTTGCCTATTTTTAAAATATTTTTATTTTTAAAAATTAAATTTTACTAGAGAATGACTTACAAGTGTTAAATTACTTCTTTTGAATATAATTAATTAATAATCTAATAGTTTTAGATATAGCTCAAACTCTGATTTATAAGTAACTCCTCTTTGGAAGTTTGTTAATTTTTTTTTTCTTTCTTTGGGCCTCCTTTTTTTTTCTGGTTGATTTTATAAAAGGCAAAAAAAATGTTGTTTCGAGTCACCGACTCGAAAGATGTCAACAAATCTCTTTATTCCCTGCATTTATGCCGAAATAGAAAATGGAGATTGTCTTACCGTGGAGGCAATTTTATAATAACTGCTTATCACTCTGCTTTGTGTACACAGGTTTAATAATATTTTAAAGTTTCGCAGAAATACATACAATTTTTCTGTTTATTGTTTTCTGGTGTCGTTTCCTCGTTGATAGTCACACCAATTCTCAGCTCAAATCGGGCACGGCCCATATATGGGTTTCTCCCTGTTGGAGCAACAGTGAAAAAATAATTGTAGCGCATAGCATAGCTTTGGCGTGATTGGTGTTAGTGCTAAAACAGTGTGGGAATTTTATTAAACATAACATTGATAAGTTTTTCCTTTCACCGAGGTTTTCTCGCCTTTTATTCTTTTCGGAGAAATCAATCTTTCTTAGAAACACACGTATTATTCTTAATGTCATTAACTTTAATTAAACTCAAACAAAGATTTTGACGCTTACTTTAGGAGCGTACGTGAATTATATTTACCGCTGGCTTATTCTTAATGCTTTTCGCTTAAAAGCAGTGTCTTTCATGACATCTTTAGCCGTTTGTCTGGTACGTCTGAAAAAGGACGATAAAACTTAAGCAATTTAAATAAAATATTCTATTACCCTCTTAATGTTCCACTAAAACATTCTTTGTTCTGTAAAAATCAAATCCCAGTTTTCGACGCAAATTTACTTCAAGTCAAGCATTACACCGCGTTTTGGCAATTTTGATAATATCGACGTCTAAAGCAGCACGACGTTCAGATTCAAATCCAAAAACGAATCTAATCTCCAGATGTTGCCAATCGCAAAGTCCAATTAAAAAGATTGAATCTTCAATAAAATAGTAATGCGTTTAAATTTACTGGCTCAATAGCCTAAAAAGCATCATCTCTTTTGCTATCTCGCAACGCTCGACTTAAATACCTTATCTAATTTAAATATCCCGTACCTCAAATAAAAAGAAAATGTGATTTTTGGAGTTGATTGGAAATAAACGCGAATTTATATTCCCCAGAAAGACGCCTAAGAAGATTAATGGAAAGGTTCCGTACAGATTCGTCACAACAGTAAAAAAAATAAAGTATTATAATCAAGGAAAACGAAAAGAAAAGAAAACAGAAATTGGACAAAGTTTATATTATTTGAATTATCGACATCAAAATGTTATAGTATGTAGTTATTTCTTTAAGCAATTTTGAATAATAGCTGAAAAATCGCAAATTAAATTTTACTTTATAGTTTATTGAAAATACTTAGCGAATGGGGCTTAGAAAGTACAAGGCAGCTTAATTAAGCGTAATTGAATGTAGTGATTCTAGGCGGAAATGGCCTTCGGTTCTTTCAAAAACAACAAAATGAAAATCTTTTATCTTATTAATTAAAGTAGTTTTTATGATTAGATCCAAACATATAAGTGCAAATACATTTACTTACAAACCATGTTCATGTGGAATTGTTGGAAATTCTTGAGTTTTTCTCCTTCATTCCGAGCTTATGCAAACTCTAAAACAAAATGGTGGCATTTACTGCTGAATTTATCATTTTACTGTTGTTATTCTTTGTTAACCTGTTTTAGGCAACATTGTTTAAAATAACAATGAACTTTTCTCAGAATTTTCGCTAACAATGTACTTTGACTGTTGTGAGAATGTTCTGTATAAATGTTATTGTTACCAAAATTTACTATTTAGTTTATTTATTGAATTATGTGTTTTTGCAATAATCACATTTATTAGTTTATGCGTTTGATATAATAAAATATAAAAAAGAAATTTTCATCTATAGTAAACACTTATCAAAATATTTACAAATAATTACAAATTCCTAACAATTAAGAGAAACCTACTATCAACGATCTATACTTTTCTACATAATACATCACACCTTACAATTTTTGGAAGAAGCAATCTTATTTTACATGTGTAAAACTGCACTCAAAAATTAATTAGGTGTTTTGCTCAAATCAACTTTAATTCATCATTTCTAAATTCAAACTCCTTCACATTCAAATTGAGCACAGTTACAATACATCTCAAACAGTTAATAATAAACAATAACACGAGGTTTTCCCGCTTGGCTATTTGCATCTGCTTTCTTCACCTAGCTGGCAGACTGACTGGTTATGCGTTCACTCGGCGAAAAGACTGCGCACTATCGTCCATCTTTTTACCATTCGTCTATCATGAAATTTTCCATCAAAGAGAGAGAGAGAAGATGTTATGAAAAATTACTGAACGTTAAATTTTAAAAATGTTTTGCCGTTTCTCAAGATATTTCTTCTTAATATATGAACTCATACTTTTTGGCAATTTTTTCTGTAACCTCGTTAGAGGGTAAAATTTCACCCGCAGCATTCCTGTTAGTATAATTTTAGTATCAGAAATGCCCTCACACAAAAATAGAATATTTGAACCTTACTAGCATACATTCGTTCGTATAGGGTTAATCAAACAAGAGTTTCCCAACAACTTATGACGTGAATACGTCTTTAAAATTGCTTCCATAGAGAGGCAATTAAAAAAAAGAATGATAATGAAATCGGGGGCTACAGTTTGATGTTGATGCTACATAACTATCATCTCTATCCAAAATTCAATTACACCGCTGGATAAGCTAAAAGATAAAAAAACACTTATTATTTTAAGTAAGAACTGTGACTCATCACACGTGGTGGAGAGGGGAATGCCAATACCACCATTATGAGGTAATTTTGCTCCGTATAGGGATTTCATTTTGTATAACTTTGTGACGAATCTATACGACACTTTTCCACTAATACTCTTAGGCGTCTTTGGGGATTGTAAATTCGCGTATATTTCCAACTAGCTCTAAAAGAAGAAAATGGGATATGCAAATGAATTAAGGTATTTAAGGAGAGCGTTGAAAGTTAGCAGATAGAAGGCGATTGAGCCAAGAGAAGTAGTGACGAATTTAAGAGGATTCAAGTGGATTGCGTGATTAGAGTATTGCTGTCATTATTCAGCGAAGTAGCATTAGAAGGATTGATCTACCTTGAGAGAACGACATTAGAGCCAGGTGATATTTTATCCTTAGTTCAATTGACTACAAGAGTTAATATATAGTAAAGTTAGTGTAAGGTTAATGAAGAATAGTAATTCTAATTACGTTATCTCTCGGACCTCCTATTCCGGTAAAACCGTTCGATATTGAGCTTAGTACTTGATTAATTTCATATTTTGTAATTTAATTTAATAGTAAAGGTGACGTAGACATATTGTTTAATATTTATAATTAGAAGGTTTCTAATTGAATCTATTGAATAAATATAATTTGTTATTATACAAATGGCGTCTGGTCATTTTTTACCTCAAGTTAATCTTAGTGTTCAGGGTGGAACCCAGGGGGTTCTCACAATTTTTGTCTGGAAAAAGCTACGACGTTCATTTTATTTTCAATCGACAGCTCTCATTAAACTCTATCGAATGTATATAAAACAATAGTGTAAAATAGTGACAATGAATATAATAATGCGTTAAATGAAAAAAAGTGTTACCAAAAATATATTATGTCGTCCTATACGCGTCAAAAAGCCAAGTCCAAATACAGAAATCATGTACGGTTGGAAAGGGCTTCTCAAGAGCAATCGAACAGTACCACTAAAGCACTACAAGACAAAAGCAAGCAGAGCCGGGAACGTAAAAGTATGAATGCGACCGAGCGGATCTACGACGGTGCCAGTATAACTGCAGCTGGTGCAGTTGAAGTTTTGCAAGTGGATGATGAAATCGCTTCTATTTTGACACAGGACTATGTAGGCATCAATTGTGTACGATGGTCATCTATGAAGACACATTGTGCAGTAGCTAGTGCACATTTCACTATGACATTTGTCAACAATCCCTTCGGACATAAGTGTGATGTGTATGATTGTCTATGGTTTCTGCGCTCACTGAAGCCAACAAAAGAAAAACACTTGCCTTTGCTAAATAATACTTTTCCTGAAGAGCTAGTTGCTGACTTTAAACTGTGCGCTACGTGTAAAAACTTACTGGATTCGGACAAAGTTTCCACATTGTCACGTTCGATCGAATTTGTGTATCCACCTAAGCAACGCTGGTTCCCCGCGGCAGATCCGATTAGTGCACGTCTAGTATCACCGCGACTGTCATTCATGCAGATACAATGGTTGCGACGCCATTAATGTTGCAGTGGTAACACAATGATGTTGCAGCTACCTCGTCAATTGGACAATGGTCAGGCTTTCAGTGTTAACATAAAGAAGAACATGATACATTAATCTACGTATCTTAGCGGCGTAGTCATACAGGCAGTGGTAAAAGCTTGGCTACGATTCTTACTCGGTCAATCATTGTGTAAGCATTACAAGATTACAGTACACTGGAATTTATTTCATGCTAACACAATAACCAGTTGTGTGGCAGCCAACGTTATCGGTGATGATTCGATAGAGCATCTACAGTGTTACAGAAGTGCACCAGAGTGGGAGATTCTGCTTGCAAGACAAAATTTAACAATCAGCGGGACTTGGATGGAAGATTCCATGCTAGTGAATGTGCCTGGTTTTCGATCTGATATCATCTTATAATACTGCTAAGCTCAGACAAGTTGCCACTTCATCATCAGTGGCGGTATCATCATCTAGTCGCAAAGCCGTTGGAGTCACCATATATCGCAACATCAATAGCTTCACTGGTTGTAATAGTTGGTGGCCGCGGTATAGAGTATAGGCACATTGGTTGTTTCGAAAGTACCACTAAAGACCCGCCGTGTAGGGCAGCGATGCACGCTAAATCTGTCGAGAGCTGAAACGTCCTCTCGTTGATGTGGTGTGGTGCCAGTAGGAGAGGGGGTGCCAGCTCGCACGTCACTTGAAACGTGGTCCGTCTGTGGTGATGCGACGTTAATCTTCACTCATTCATTCTTTTTTGTAATAAACATTGTTGTCGGAAAAACTTGGGAATGAAATCAATGGCATTTCAATCTTCTAATTCATACTCGGGTGTGTGTACATCCATTCGGGCAAATCGTTAGCGGAAATTTGAAAAAAAAAGCCATCTTGCCCAAACTTTACAAAAAAAAATCACTAAAAAAACGTGAGGTGGATTTCTTGACATGTCTCAGGTTTCATTAGAGTTGAAGTGTGTTTTAGCTTCACCCTTATTTATCGAGATTTTTGAAGTAAATTTGTAAACTGTAAGAACTACAAAACTGTTTTACAAAATGGAAAAATAACACAGGATGTTTCCTCCGTCTCAGTAATGGGTATTTAATGAATTTACCGCCAAACGAAGTGTTTGCTTCAGTAGGTACGAAATTTATCTTTGTGAGAGTATTGATTTTTAGAAATCTTTGAAGAAAAATTAGGTAAAAAACTATCATACACATTTTGATTCGTAGAAATCAAAAACTTAAAAGCAGCAAAACTCAAAGAAAAGGTTTTGAAATTTTTAAGTTAACCTCATAAGTACATTTTTAAAGCCCTTCAAAATGTGTCTCGCAATAAATCCGTTTACAAACATTATAAACTCAAAAAAAATTGTTAATGCCACCAGAAGTTAAATTAAACCAGCTGCTAATAGTTTTTTGGCAACGTATTATTGCAACTTATTGACAACATTATATGAAATAAAGCACCGGATTGCCAATTTAGCGCGTACGACGCATAGGAAATTGGGGTTGCCAACTTGGCGAGTTATTAATAAAGTTGGAAATTGTTGCAATAATACGTAAGTACTTTTTTTAATTATTTATTTTTTATTTGTGCATATTGCGCGTCGCCGCTAAAAGTGTTCTTTAGGAGTGTTTGCTTGGTAACCAATCGAATGATAATGTTAACACTAATTGGTATGCCTTTTACTTTCGCCGTTAGCATTATGTACGTAAATGTGAAAACTCCCTTAGGCAATAAAATTGGCACAATTGCAGCTAAACTTGAACCAATAATTTCATGTAACATCGCATAGGAAGTAAATGAAGTTACTGCAAAATTTCTAATTTGACGAAATTGGTAGATGAAATTTTGTCCAAACACTTAAATTTATCTCGAACTGCCTGATGAAACCCATAAATTTAAAACAAATTAACATTTAGATAGATAATATCAATGGCTGTGTAAACTTGTGGGTTCTTTTCGGATCATGTTCGAATTGTGAAAAGAAAATAATTGCACTCAGGATTTTGTCCCTCTTTTTTTATTCCACACCTTTTATGGGACATTTCTTAAAATAAAGAATATATTAAGATGCTACCAGATTACAATACATCGTCCAGCCGTATCTTCTTTTTCCCGACCACGTTTTTTTTTCGCCACCGCTTTCCTTTTCTCCCTCGTTCCCACTCTCTCTCCTCTCGTTGCCAGGTCCTTCTCTCTATATCGTGTGTCTCGTTCGACCTGTTGCCAGGTGCAGGCAGTAGATCCTTACACGCCCCACCTAAGAGTAAAATTTGCCCCTTGTGGCTGATTTTACCATTTCAGACACCAGGAACAGAAAATTCACAAACCGTGAAACAGAAAATTCACAAACAGAACACACAATAATTGTAACAGTCAAAAGTCTTGATGATTGTTCTAGTCAAAGTTCCTTAAAAAAAACACACATGAATTAATATTAATAGTTCACCCAATTGAAATAAGTGACTATGTTCCCAGAAAGATCTAAACTGTAATGGGATTGCAAACAGATACATAGAAAATACATTATACAAAAAAAAAACAACAGTAAATATATACATTACAATTCTTATCTTAATCTAGACAATGTTTATTTCATTAACTCATGAATGAATGCTCAATGAGTTCACTAAATCTATATTAAGTACACAGTAAAAACTTTCCTACGGCTCTAATTTGCCTTTGGCCGGTATGATTTCCGACCCAACCCATCTCACCCATTCTAATACAAAGTTAATTTGCTTTACACGATTTTTCAAAATTTGCATTAGAATGTCTATATCGACTATTCGAGATACAACAAACTGCTCTAACATTCTTAAAACCTGAGCCGTTAAATTACATCCATAAGAAGTGCATACAGTCTTAAACCTCATTTTTTTAGTCATGTAAATTCCAAACGACATAACGCACGCGGCATACTTCTTCGTGAGAGAACGACAAAAATACCACTTCCACAAATCGAGTACCGTGACCCACGATGCTGCGCTATTCTTTTCTACAAAACCTTCCCTTTTCAACAAAAGATAAATCTCGGTTCTCGAAAATATGTTTAACAAAGCTTCACGGGTTACCTTCGTACTGAGACTAGTCAACGGCACAGCATCGCCCCACCTAGTGTGCTGATCAACCAGACATAAAATATATTTATGTCCCTTTGAGCTTGGCGGATCAATTGGACCTATCAGATCCATATTCACCACCTGAAATGGCAATTCAGGCCTTGCCACAGGTGTAATGGGTGATCGGTCTTTAATCCTAACCGATCGAGTGAGCTGACATTCTTTACATGACTCACAAAATTTCTTCACATCGGCCCTCAGACCCTCCCAAAAGAAAGAAAACTTGATTCGTTGAAGCGTCTTCTTGGTAACCATGTGACTGCTGAACACGGATGTATGCGCTAGTTTCAACACCTCAGTTCTTCTGCATTTCGGAATTACTAGTTGCCCAATACTCTCCCCGAGTATTTTATCTCTATGAAATAGATACCCATCTACTTCATAGTAGTTTCCTTTGCCTTCCTTAGCATGCTTCCAAGCCAATGCTAACTCGGCACAACACTCCTGCTCGGAACGAAAACTATCAGCCACTATGCTTTCTTTATCCATCTCAGCGGTCACCTCCTCATCCTTAGTACCCAATGTTCCCACTTCATTCTGACATGAAGTAATATTCCTTTGAGAATCCTCAATGTGCTCCTGTGCTTTCTCTGGCAGAATACCCAATGAAACCTCGGTTTCATCTACATTTTCTGAGTCAACCCTCAGGTTCTGAGAGCTTTGAGCCAGTGAATTCTTTTCACTCTGGGCTCCTCCCAACATATCCAAAACATCTGGTGGAAGCAACACGTCTTCTACCAAAACTTCTGCCAAAGCACATAACACTTGCTGGTGCACCACATTAACCTGGCCACCGGTAGCAAGACCAATTGGAACATATACTAAAGGACATTTAACCGCTGGACCGAAAATACCTTTCAAATAAATCGTGGAAGGTCCTTCAACCGAGATTCCAGGAACTAAGTCTTTCTTGATAACAGTAATTTCCGTACTAGAATCCACTAAAGCATGGACTAATTTCCCATCTACACTGATAGATGTTTTCACTAATTTACTTAATTTGTCTTCAATAGCCCGCCTAGGAATGACTTTACCTAGCAAATCAACTCTAGTAGCTACCGTCCCATCTTCCAATTCTGTCCCTTCCGTTGACACCTTATTCACATTAAGTCTTTTATTATCTACCCCTTTGTTTTTCGGACAATCCCGCTTAAAATGTTTATCTGATCCGCAGGTGAAACAAGCGAATTTTTTAATTTCAGTTACTTGACCTTTATCAAAGTTTTTCCTAGAAGAAAAATTATCTGACTTTTTCTCCCCAAATGGCTGTTTACCCCAACTACCATTAAAACTTTTTTTTGGATCATTCCATTTAGCTCTCGCAGGTCCATCGTAGGATTTCCCTTTGGAAGCGTAAAATATATCACATTGTTTGCCCAAGTCCCTGGGTTTGTACCATTCTTCTCCTTGGAGCACCCCAATATGGGTCGCCGTCTCAGAATCCAACATTTCAAACATTTTATCTGCTACGATCAGTTGATTAACTGACTCAAAATCATTCGCTCCTCTTAACTTACAGTAGTATAACCACATCGATGTTAAACGGGACGCGAACTGAGAGAAAGTTTCGTCAGAGTTACGTTTGGCCTTTCTAAAATTTTCTAAACATATTTTTGGGGTGAGGGTTCATACTCCTTGAGCACAACCTGTTTTAAAGACTCGTAATTTTTTAATTCTTCTTCGCCTAGGTTAACTAATAAGTTTGACACTTTGTCTCCTAACATGCATAACAAAACCTTCGGTTTTAACTCGTCGCTGACATTTTCACTAGCGAAAGCTTTTTCAAGACTAGAAAAGAAATAGTCCCACACGTCTGATTTATTGGGTACCTTTACAGTTAAGAGCCTAACCATTTAACTATTTCATCTAAAGATTTTACACGTGAGGTTTGACCATTATTTTGAGTAGCACTCTGATTAGCGTTCCTGGATAATTCTATTTCCAAGCGTAATTTTTCAATTGATAATTGTTCTTGTTGTTCTAGTTTTTGCTGCTGTTCTGTCTCTAACCTTTCGGCTGTAATAACTTCCAATAACTCTTTTGCCTCTTCCTCCTTGTAATATTTACTAGAGATTATTAAATCCCTTAAAACAATTTTAGACATAGACGGATCAGGTGACTCATCTAAGTCCCGCGCTAATTGAATTAAGTCAATTTTCTTACTTCTAATGAGAAATGCCATTTTTAATAAAGCTAAACCAAATGCCAAATTACCTTCTGACAAATTTAAATACAAACACTTAAATGACCTATATTATTATATATTTAACATGCAAAAAAAAATAATAATACACTCGTTTTTTCTAAGAGTACTCAAATTCCAGAAACACAATACGAAATATGTTTACAATAAAACTTATATGCGACACAGTTATTTGTTACTAATCAGAACGCAGAACATTTTTTTTAAAAAATAAGCACAATTAACCACATATTTAAGCTACATTACCATAGAATTATTTTTCAAATCATAAATCTAATCTTATGTTCTTTCTTTTTTTTAATTAAAAGAAGAATCTTATGCAGGAAACAAAAATCCAATATATATATATATATGTGGGACGGGTGTCTAGGGGTAGTGATGAAATTTTGGAAGGAAAGCATAAGCCGCGCGTTTAAAGAACAATTAATTTATTAAGATAAGGAACAGGCTATATTTACAGCTTTGAATTATTTACAAGAAAATAAATGAAAGACAGTTCGAAAAGAGAGCAGGATTTCACCTGTGAGATGGGGGGCGCCAAACATCGCTAGGCCTGAAGAAGCGTTGTTTACGAAGGCAAAGTTGCTAAGAGGGCGTCGACCTTACTTCGTTCGTGTCCGGTGTGCCAGTCCCAAAAAATGATCTCGCGCTCAGGGTCTATATGCGTCTGACGTCATCGCTCCGAATTCTTTCATTGGGCACTGAAATGCCTCGATTCAATTTGGTTTGTTTGGGGCCGCCATCTCTTACATCTCTCTCACTCGAAGTATATTAAAAATTTAAAACATTCTAATTATTCGAAATTAATTAAATACTATTTCCTACATATATACATCATAAATTACGAGCAAAGGAAATAAACTTAGATTGCATTAAACCATCAACTAACTGACAAATTGCAACACTTTTGCTTAAAATGAAAAACTATCATATAATATTCAAAAAAAAAACATGCCATATTCTGAGTCATAAATAACCTACAAAATCTCTTATTTACAACATTTTAACAGGAAGTCTACTTGAAATACATATAAATTACTACATTTTTTTTGGATACTTTTCACCGATTCAAACATACATTTTTCGCAACCATTATTTCAAGATAAATTAATCTAATTTTTTTTTTAAATTCTGCAAACTGAATTGTTATATGCAAAACACTTTCTATACACAGATTTTAATTTTTGAGACAACTTCAATGTACACAAATTTTAATTTTTGAGACAACTTCAAAACAGTAAAGAATGATGATAAAAAAAAAAGAAATTATAGTTTAACACTATGTAGAACTCTAAATAACATATTTTACAACATTTAAAATGATACCCTATTATTTCCAGGTAAAATAAGT
Organism: Trichonephila clavipes; assembly: GCA_019973935.1. NCBI lineage: Eukaryota > Metazoa > Arthropoda > Arachnida > Araneae > Nephilidae > Trichonephila > Trichonephila clavipes. Next base: position 30,892 of record BMAU01020049.1, read on the forward strand.
ACACAATAATCTTCTTATTTCATCTACACAATAATCCAACAACATAGAATATTGCAATAAACCAATGAAATTTTCTTTTCCAGATATATCTGCTTTTTCTATTTTATTTTTAAAAAAACAAACAAATTAAATATGACTGCAGCCCATTACTCTTTTAAACATCTACACAACATTTTAACATAGGGGAACAATAGCCACTTACCTCGACATGAACGCTGTTTCTGTGCTTGAACACTACTGGGATTTCCTTCGTTGTTTTCAGATCACGGCTCCATTCATCAGAAAATGAAGAAAAATACGACATTTGTTCATTCTTTAGCCCAACTCGGCAGATCATAGTAAAACTCTATTGAAGAAGGTCTTGTTTTTTTTCGCTTGAAACTGCTGCAGGGCAATTCCTGGGATCCACGTGGTCATCAACTTGAGAATACACTGCAGGGTTCTATTTTCTTGTTAAAATTTTTCTTTCAAACTGAATGTCCACTAGAACCTTGTTCACAATTATGTAGTACGAACACCGATCAATTTGAAATATTTTGTTCCTTTAACTTCTGCTCCATTGCATCCCACTCTTGACACCAGTGTAAACTTGTGGGTTCTTTTCGGATCGTGTTCGAATTGTGAAAAGAAAATAATTGCAGTCAGGATTTTGTCCCTCTTTTTTTATTCCACACCTTCTATGGGACATTTCTTAAAATAAAGAATATATTGAGATGCTACCAGATTACAATACATCGTCCAGCCGTATCTTCTTTTCCCCGACCACGTTTTTTTTCCGCCATCGCTTTCCTTTTCTCCCTCGTTCCCACTCTCTCTCCTCTCGTTGCCAGGTCCTTCTCTCTATATCGTGTGTCTCGTTCGACCTGTTGCCAGGTGCAGGCAGTAGATCCTTACAGGCTGTGTCCTATTTTATTCTGCCAACTTGGCAAATTATAATTTTAAATAGAAATGCAATGCTGAAAAACGAGTTACTAAGGTAATTTGGCGCCCTTTTTATTACCGCCAAATGTATAGACCAAACCAAACGCACATCTGTCTCAAACATGATCTTGAACTTTATCAATGTTCTCTTCAAGCACTAATTTCAAACATCTTACTTTTATCAAGCATTCTGAACTTTAATTCCCCAGATAGGCCTAGAATAAGCTTTTTTTTATTATATTCTCTCTAGCCGTTTTGAAAAAAAAATTCGATTGAAAAAAGACCTGTTTAATCACAAATATCTTTCTAAATTGACAGACAGGAAAATGGTGTATAATGCTTTTGGAAGAATTTTCTAGTAAAGTCGAATTCGCTTGGGAAAAATTATTCCCTATTACTTCCTCATTCGCTAAATTCCCTTGCTACTGTTGTCCCACCGTTGCATTGAGTCCTCTAGTTTCTTCTTAGATTTTTTGATTATCAAGTTTAATGAATCTAATGGTTTCTGAAGGTTCTAATTGGATTTATCAAACTGTTTTTTTAGCTTCTGTATTTTTAAAATTTTTCAGTGGTCTTGTAGTTTTATAGGTACTAAATAATTATAACAATAATCGCCAATTCTATTAATAACTCGCCAAGCTGGCGACTCCGATTTCTTATGGGTCGGTACACGCTGAATTGGCAACCAAGCGCTTCGTTTCATATAATGTCGCCAATAGGTTGCGATTATACGTAAGAGAACCTTTTTATACAATTAACTTGACGTTAATTAATTTTAATTTACTTGAAAATATGTGATGAAACCCCTAAATTTAAAAGGAGTTAATAATTAGATTTATATAATTCCAATTAATTTCACTAATAATTATACTGATATTATTAATCGGTGGACTAGGCGAGTTATGCATATAATCAAATTTTAAGCAAAAAAATATTAAAAAAATGTATTCGTTTCACAAACATATGAGAAAAGTTTTAATTTGGAACGCATTCACATATAATTTGGTCAACTTTCTATGAAAGTTTTTCAGTTTGTTTATTTTTATATAAGTAAGGACATTTTAATAAATATTTGTTATTTTTCGTTTTTTTAACATTATCGGTTGAAAAAGAAATTTTGAATAACTTTGAATTCCCTACAATGTGGACTTGCAGTGCGTTCTTAACGCGTTTCTATATAAACTCTAAGGAAATCTATTTTTTTAGATTGTTTGTCTGACTTGAGCCCTTTGTCTAGATTTGTTCTTTATGTAGATCAGATTCACTAAATAAGGTGTAAATTACGGTAATCTGCAGGAGTATAGCGTGGAAAATGAGACTGTAGTTGTGAGACGTTGCTTTGGAGGTCGTATATATGTGTAAAAATTGTATTTGATTATTTGTTATTAGAATTAAGATATTAGTTTATACCCTGACCAGAACATCCGTCTCTCAGACGAGGATGATTTGCTTTGATGCCTACAGATACGCTGTGGTGTGATTTTGGGGGTGGGGTGCCTTGACATCTTCAGTTGAACTCTACCCAATGAGAGGATAACGTGGAGGTACTTGGCGATTTTTTTCCTCACGAAATATGTGTGATTTTTCTTATCTATCACTGTCTATCAGTATCTATATTCCTATGGTTTTTTCGATTTTGGTATTATTATTTTTAATTATTTTTATATGAATATAAATAATTTCTAATCAGTTTCTTGCAAAAATACTAGTCACAATTCTTGTGAAAAAATATATTAATATAGTGTGCCTCATAAGGACTTAAATATTAAAAACTCGACTCGATATCATGTACCATAAGGACATTTAAAACAGTCCTTAAGGTAATAAAATTCTAAGACAATTTGGGTTCAAGTGTAGTATAGGGGATTTTTGGATTTTTATCTAAATGTCATGGTGAGACATTGAATTCGTTCTAAAATAAATAATAAATAATACCGAAAAAAGTACCTTGGTGACCGCTTTTTGTCACCAAAATAAAGGACTGTGCCAAGTGGCCACCCTATACTACACTTGAACCAAAATTTGCGTACTCGTGTGTCAGACGAATGTTTCCAAGAGCGTCAAAAAAAAATGATGTTCCGGCCAGAGGGTTAAATATATATAAGTTGGGTATTATGATGTCTCTTGACATATCAATTACCACACTAATACGAGTTTCGGTTCAGTTAAAAATAAAAATTTGTTTTCTTTCTGTTTCTATTGTTTTTAGAAACTCATTTAATGCTTTGTGTTCAACTTTCACTAACAGTTTTCAGTATGAGAACTAGATTTATAGCGAATCCAGATATACACTCAGGAACATTGAAAATAGCGACCCAAGAAGAAAGCATCGGATTAAAATGAAATTTAATACACATAATGACACAGATGAGAGATTCACTTGATCTCAAAAACAAGGCAATGAAACGAATACAGGGTGTGCAACGACACAAATACTGGGCAACATCAATAGCGCGTTGGACCACCTCCAGCTGCAATACATGCCGCCACACGGTCCGGCATTAAGTGGCATTAAGTCCGTACCTTATGTTGTCCTGAGGCGGATGGGCCCACAAATCTTGAACAGCCAACTCTAAATCATGTACAGAGTGACGCGATCTCATCTGCCGTTTCAGCTGATCCCACACGTGCTCTACAGGGGAAAAATCGGGGGAGCGGGCCGGCCATGGAAGAGTTTGAAAATGACGTAGGAAGTCTTTAGCAACTATTGCTGTATGCGGACAAGCATTATTTTGCTGGAAAATTGCCCCTGGGAGACCATTTAGGATAGGACCTATATGGGGTAGAAGAATATCATCAGCGTAACGTTGGCCCGTTAAGGTTCCACGCATCACAATTAAAGTGGACCGGCTATCATAGGCTATGGCCCCACAGACCATTACACCAGCTGTGCGGGCAGTGTGACGTAGAACAGTGTGGGGGGGAGTTGTACCGCTCACCAGGGCGCCTCCACACCCGTACACGGTTATCATCTGTCCCCAAAACAAACCAGAATTCATCACTAAACACAACCTTTTGCCAATCAGTGACATTCCACATTGATCTGGCTTGTCACCACTGTAGACGCAGTTGCTGATGTTCCGGTGTTAAAGGGAGTGCACGGAAAGGGCGCTTGGATTTAAGATTTGCCTCTGCAAGGTGTCTGGAAATTGTTTGTGGAACAATTACTACGCCTACGTCTGCTCGTATCATTGAACGAGTCACTGTGGGGTCCACAAGTGCTTGCCGCACGATCCTTCGATCATCTCTCCTCGTGGTCTTCCTTGTCGCTCCAGACCCGGTTTTCCGCGCGTGGGTACCTTCCCGTGTCCACTGCTCCCCACAATTTCTAACGGCACACTCCGAAAGATCCACCTGGCCAGCAACACGGTGCGTCGAGCAGCCTGCAGTTTTCATCCCGATGATCAGGCCTCTCTCAAACTCGCTTAACTGTGAGAAATGTCTTCTAGCACGTTTACCTGGCATGTTTCGCTTACCAAAGTCTTCCTACAATCGGCGGGTAATCGTCACGTTTATGAATCTTCGAATTTGCGCTGGCTTATATAGTACCCTCTTCCTGATTGTAGCGCCACTTCGGCGTGTATGAGCATGCGTATTGGCACAAAACTTGGATCATTTGCATATCACATTACGCTGTACGTATTTGCAAAGTTTCGCGATTGTACTTAGCTTCCTTCTTGGGGGGTCGCTATTTTCAATGTTCCTGGGTGTATATTCTAGCTGCGTGGCCCGGCGCTGCACGGGCTTTTTCAAGAGCATAACTTTTTGCGAATGGAAATTACCTCTTGCCGTCTCGCATTCAGTACTTCTTGGTTTGCATGTGATTTCTATATTTTTGTCCGTAAAGTTTCTTTTTTAGAAATTTCTTCTACGTCTTTGTCCCGTCGGACGGGTCTGTTTCCCCTCCACTTAGCCCAGAACGGACTTTTTTTCAGCAGTGTAGCTTCATTCCCCATGGAAATTTCCATTTTCTGAACGCCAGCACTTTTGGGTGTCTGTGTATGCTTAATGTGTGTGATTTCTATATTTATGTCATTAAAACTCCTTCTGAAATGTATTCAGTTTCTCTTCCTTGACTGGCAGGTTTCTTTTTCTCAGCTTAGCCCGGCGTTGCACGGGCATTTCCGAGTATAAAATTTTTTTTCTCAGAGAGAAATCTTTCTTCAAATTTCTGTTTTCGATTTAAATTTACAAAACTTATCTAGTTTTATCCATAAGAGAACATATAATGTGTGATTTTGGTATTGAATAATTAATTTAGTAATGAATTACATAAAATAACGCGGCTTTAATTTGTTTAAAAAGTATTAATTTATATTCATTTTTGTTAAATAATGAATTGAAAATTTCTTAATGCTAGCTATTGATTCAACAGCTTATTTCTAGATGTTTTATTAGTCGATTAAAAATATGTAATTATATAAAAAAAGAAGAAAAACTATCGGGGAAGCCTAGAAATTCGTTTACATTCACTGCATAAAAAGAGATCAAAAAGGAAATAATACACATTAATAAAAACATTTCATCATTACCATAAGCGCTCATAAATTCTGTAGTTGCTTTACCCCAATTAATTATCACTGGCATTTAGCGATTCTTTTCGTTGCCTTTTTACGGCTCCCTGAAACGGAAAAGTATTTTTTTTTAAAAAAATAGTTTTATGCTTGAAGAAAACCAAAGAAACAAAAGTTTTTAAAATTACAAAGTTCTGCCAGTTTTTTTTTAAGAACTAACACAATATTCCGTTTCAACTTCACTTAGTAGCATTAGGTAATGTAGAAAATGCACCAATTTACTAAAAAAAAATTAAAAAATAACTAGCCACACGGCTCGGCGTTGCACGGGCTGTTTCGAGTGAATTACATTTTGCCCATGGAAAATTCCCCATCACTTCTTGGTGTAAACACTTCCCGGTGTGTTGGTGATTTCTATATTAATATCATTAAAATTCCCGTTTTTGAGATTCCTTTCACTTTTTTGCTTGAACGGAAAGGTTTGTTTCCCTTCCGTTTAGCCTAGCGTTGCACGGGCTTTTTTCGAGTGCAAATTTTTTTTCCGCATGGAAATTTCTCCTTTCCTTCCCAATGCCAACGCCTCTGTGAGTATGTATTTGCAAGGGGTTGATATTAGGGAGCTCTGTATTTTTTTTTACGAAATTATTTCCTCTTATTTTCCTTATCATACAAGTTTCTGTTTACTCCGTTTAGCCCGCAATACATAGGCCTTTTTCGAGTGTAATACTGTTTTCAACTCCTTTTCTCTACGGATAAGATTTTCAAATTTCTATTTTCGATTAATGATTTACAAAAAACAATTTTGCTTTAGTTAATACAAAATATATTTATTTAAAGCGAAAGGAAAATGTTTCTAATATAATATATTTAAAAAACCCTATAAGTATAGTCATTACTTTTTAACAAAAATTACCTTCTTAGAATCTGAGTTAATAGAATTGATTTTAAACGTTCATTTATAAATCAAGCGTTACATACCTTTAGCTTAAAAATGTCTCTAAAATCTAATCTAGTTTTATCCGCAAAAACAATATATCATTTAGTATTGAATATTTAATTTAGTAATGAATAATGGAGAACAATACTGCTTTAGTTTATTTTGAAAATATGATATTCATTTAAATCAATTTATTAGTAAATAATAAATTAAAAAACATCTTACCTTATTAGCTATTGAAACGATTGCTTATTTCTGGATGATTGAATGTTAAAAACTGCAACAAAAAAATCCCCTCGAAAAAAGTCTATTAGACGGAAAACACAAAAACTTTTTTAAAATCCGTAATTTATATATATATATTTTTAAAATCCGTAATATTATATATATATATATATATATATATATATATATATATAAATATATATAATCCAATATAAAAAAAATTCGATATATAACTATGTACATATACATACACATATATATAAATTTATACATATATATACATATACACAAATATATAAACAAAAATATAAAAATAAACATATAGTTATATACCTAAGATAACTAAAATTAGGAAGAAGGCACATAGTATAAAGACAAACTCCTGGCCTTAGGAACCAGGATTGCAGGTTTAACAAGTTTTGCGGCGCCAACCTTCACCTGTAATTTGTCATACTATGTACCAAGAGGAAAGGAAAGAATTATATATGTAGAATTTAAATATTAAAAAATCATTAAACTAAATAACATAGGAACAAAAACATAACCTAATAAGTCGGAGTTAAAACGATGGCCAAGAGTGCAGTAACGTGTTCCCGCCAAATAGGGGTGAGAGCAGAACCGCATAAAATTAATTGCGACACGATAATAAGAAATATATATATATATATATATATATATATATATATATATATATATATATATATATATATATATATATATATATATATATATATATATATATATATATATATTTATATTATATATATATATATATATATTAATATTTAAATTCTACATATATAACTCTTTCCTTTCCTCTTGGTACATAGTATGACAAATTACAGTTGAAGGTTGGCGCCGCAAAACTTGTTTAATTAAACCTGCAATCCTGGTTCCTAAGGCCAGGAATTTGTCTTGATACTATATGCCTCCTTCCTACGTTTAGTTATCTTAGGTATATAACTATATGTTTATTTTTATATTTTTGTTTATGTATATGTATATACGTATATATTGTATATTTATACGATTATATATTATAAAAAAATTCTTTTATATTGGATTATATATATATATATATATATATATATATATAAGCAAACTTTTTAATCTTCACTTGGAACACGAGTCATAAAGTTTGACAGAGCAAAATTATGACAACAATTAGATATTCACAACAATAGAATAAATGGTTAAATTAATCATGCGTTTTTTCCATGTTTTTAATTAATAAAGGGTGTTTTTTTAGAGGTATAGAACTTTAAATTGCAATAAAACAACGATGTATTATTCGATTGACATGAATTTTTTTTCATTCGAAAGATAATCTTGTGGCATTACATTTTAAATATGATTTCTGGCATATCACTGCCACGGCTGGCTCGGATGTAGTCCAATCTGGACGCCCAATTTTCGATGACTTTTTCCAACATTTGAGGCCGTATATCGGCAATAACACGGAGAATGTTGTCTTCCAAATGGTCAAGCGTTTGTGGCTTATCCGCATAGACCAATGACTTTACATAGCCCCACAGAAAATAGTCTAGCGGTGTTAAATCACAAGATCTTGGAGGCCAATTCACAGGTCCCAAACGTGAAATTAGGCGGTCACCAAACGTGTCTTTCAATAAATCGATTGTGGCACGAGCTGCGCCGTCTTGTTGGAACCACAGCTCCTGGACATCATGATTGTTCAATTCAGGAATGAAAAAGTTAGAAATCATGGCTCTATACCGATCACCATTGACTGTAACGTTGTGGCTTTCATCGTTTTTGAAGAAGTACGGGCCAATGATTCCACCAGCCCATAAAGCGCACCAAACAGTCAGTTTTTCTGGATGTAGCGGTGTTTCGACATACACTTGTGGATTAGCTTCACTCCAAATGCGGCAGTTTTGTTTGTTGACGTAGCCATTCAACCAGAAGTGCGCTTCATCGCTAAACAAAACTCGCTTATGAAAATCGGGAACAACGGCAATCTCGTTTTGGGCCCATTCGACGAATCTACGCCTTGCTTGATGATCGTTTTGATGTATTGCTAAACCAAACTGAGAATAAATCACTTGACAGCTGTTAAATCGGTCGCCATCTTGGAAAATAATGCCAACTTAAACTTCTATACCTGGAAAAAAAACACTCTTTATCTTTTTAACTAATCACAATATCGGAATATAAAGGATCAAATTGGCTTTCTCGGATCATTCCCGATCTTTTGGTACCCTCAACGAGTTTCTGCGTGGTGCTGTTTGTGAGAAGATAGACGCTCATAGATTGATAGATAGATACATTTGTTAACCTTCGGATTTTAATAGTTGTAGATAGCAAGAGAGTAAGTGAGCTAATAGTAGTTGCTGAAAAAACAATCAATTTTTCTTAACAAATCACCTCAAATCTCAGTAGAGTCTCTGTTCAATCTAAATGAAACTAACTTCCATTTCCAATCCCAAAGACTGCGAAACGCTTCATATTTTTTGAAAAATTAATTTTCTCAAACTTTGGTACGGCAGTTTTCTTTTAAAAATATTTATTTAATTAAATTTAAAGATTTCAACTCCATTTTATTGTAATTTTTCTCTTTTGGACTCATATAGGAAGCGGTAATTTAATCAAGGGAAATATATTTTTATTTCACAATAAGAATTAATCACATTTCGTTAAAATTTTTTGTTTATTTAATTCGTATAAATTTTATTGCTGCAGGAGGAAAAATTAGTTCATGCATATCAATGCAGATGGCAGCACAATGCACTTCTAGTGCATAAATTTTATTTTGCCTTTTCATATTAGCTGCATGAGTGAGAGAGTGAATATTCACATCGCACGATTCAGCTCCTCGAGGACCTTGACGTTTTGAACTATTGTTAGGCGACGAAGGCGACACCTGAGCTGGCACCTTCCCCACTTACACACCAACGGGAGGACCGATTTAACGCGCATCGTCTCCCTACACGGCGGGTCTTCAATGGTACTGGGCTCGAACCCATGACACGCCGGAATCAGGCACGGAAAACTTGTGTTAGCCTCTTTTTCTCCATAACCGAGTGAATCATGCCATCAAAAGTAAAGCTAAATATTTTTCCTTTCTTATTTCCACCTTCTGTCTTAAGTAATGGCGTAACGCACGCGGGTAAGTGAGTGAATATTAACGTCTCCCTGTTCAGCGACACAAGGGTTTTTGGCCACGGACCTCGTTATTTTGAACCATGGTCAAATGACGAGGATGACACCTGAGCTGGCAACCCCCTCTCCTAACTACCACAACACACCAACGGAAAGACACTTGAGTTCTCGAAATATTTAACGTGTATCGCTTCCCTACACGGTGGGTCTTTAGTGGCACTGGGCTCGAACTCTTTAGAAGGCCAGCCACGATCCGATGCCTTGACCACTAGGCTACCGCGGCCACCCGCGTCGGGGGGGGATGACAGGGTTCTAGAGGGCCCAAAGTGTGACTGTCGCAAAGTAAGTATTTCGGTTTATTACCCAAAACCTGACTTTGCAAAAGGGGGGGCGCTAATTTTCTCTCTTACCCATTGGTCTTTCAATTCTGATGTCTTCAGTTGCCCATTGAAGTATTGTCTTAACTCCTCTCCTTCGCTGTCTACGCCTAGTGAGAGAGTCAATGAATGAATATTAACGTCACCTTATCCAGCTACTCGAGGGCTTTTGGTAACAGGCCTCATAATTCTGAACCATGGTCAAGTGACGAGGACAATATCTGAGCTGGCACCTTCTTCTCTTAACTTCAACACGACATCAATGGGAAGCGTTTGAGAAAAAAAATAATATGGAACTGAAGAAGTTATTTTTAATTTTTCTTTACAGGATAAAAGTGTAAAATAGTTTATTTACAAGGTGTCTCGTAGTTTTGCGCCGTGCTCGGACAGTTTCATCCTCCTCGCGACATCAGCTCCGTCTTGTGACGACGATTCTGTTTAAAAACCGAAATTAGAGGAATAAGAATCTCTTGCCAAGATAACAACACCAGCAATATCGAGTTTCAAGATAGGGAGTAGAGGATCGAGTCATCGATCCAGTCTCCTGTGAAGCTCAACTCAACTCAACAAAAAAAAAATAAGTATCTCTTAGAGTTTGAATCAAACTTCTTTGAAAGATCTATATCCCTGTGACATGAAGAAACGTGAATCTAACTTCTATAGCAAATAAACTCGCGAAGTTGCTCATTCTGGTGTCTCAAAGGGGCGTAACAAAGTGAAAATTTGCTTTGCCTCGTAAGTTTCTGTGATACCCGAGTTCATTCTTTTCGACGATTTAGCTGGCGAAGGAGTGTTGCATTCATAGATTTTAGAAAATGGATTTTGAAGCCATGAACGAAAACGGATGTTTTACTTTCATATGGATGATTGAAAATTTCAGTTATTCTTGGCAAAAGAACGGTGAGTGCATTTCGAGTCCTGTCTTCATTGTGGACACAATGGGGAAAACCAAGTGTAGATTAGAAATATACCCAAAAGAAGATACAGGAGTTACGAAGGATTTCATTTCTTTTTATCTCATTAGAGATGAGGATTGTAAATGTCCGGAGAAGATAGATATAATTTACGACCTTTCATTCCTTGCCACTGATGTTTCAGTTTTAGTAACGAACGACACCCTTAAGAAATCGTTTTTGGAATGGCAAGGTTGGGGTGGAATATAAATTCGTGAGGCGTGATGAAGTATTGAAAATTAGATGAAACAATTATCTCCCGGGAAACGTCCTAACAGCCCGATGCAGAATGTGGAGTAATGTCCAAGAAACAACAGAATACAAATATTGTTTTGCTCGGACATGAATATTTGTTGAACGGATATCATTTCTATGGAATATAAAATATTTCAGCTTTTTTCAAAAAAGCCTGGGTGAAATCACCTCAGCTTCAGGAGAAGGACCCATGATGACATTGAAATTCTTGGTTCACTCCTAGGAGAGCCCCCACCCTTGGCGCGAATTACTTTGGTTGGCGATAATTGCGCCGTCATGGCTTGTTTTTAAATACAACATATGGCAACCCTAACTTTTTCTAGAATTTTCATCATTTGTGGGCGCGCATTTCAAATTTCACCACGTTAGAATTTTTACGTTATTGAATGCAAGAAAGAATTGATTGAATGGTGTATGAAAGAAGGATTAATTGCTTCAAGTTATGAATGTCCTAAATGTAATGAGCAAATGGGATTAAATGAACGAAAGAGTGTTGTTTTGGATGGATTTGAATGGAGATGTCGTGAATACGCATGATTGCAGAATAGTGGTTTTCCAATAAGTTAATCGGCAATAAAACGTTTTCTCCGTAATCACACCAGCCACGCAGAAGGCATGTTCGACCATTACCTCGCTGAGTATTTCTGGCGTCTCGCGCGATCACTCACTCAGCGACGAGACTTTTCCAGAATTTTTAAAAGCAGTTACACTTTACCCTCCACTTGGGAAGGATCAACAATAAGAAAGTAAGTGCTGTTATATTTTTTTATCTTAAATGTTAAATTTCTGTATTGTTTACATGTATTTTCATTCATCCATCTTATACTGCTATATTTCTTGTCACCGTTGTCGGGTTTGCTTGGCGCCACGGTTTGGCGCCAAGGGTGGGGGCTCTCCTAGGAGTTTACCAAATTGGTTTCCTAGTTGTGGACAGAATAGTGAAATATGCATTAGAGTCGAAGTGTGTGCTTACGATCAAACGTTACAAAAATTTCAACTCTATATCTTATACACACTTATGAAAACAAAGTAGAATGTCTCAATGATCCATTCACGTTCACTACAATTATAAGATGCACTATTTACTTTAACCTTCTCAAAGTAAGAATTTATGAAGAACAAGAATATCGGTATATCCTGAACGATGATCTGCGAGTATGATCTTGTCCCTGCAATCGTGTTCGAGAAAATAGAAAAGATTTGCTGTGGGTGTCCACCTTCGATGCAGGAAGGAAATTTAACTTGTGATGATTTGAAATAAAAAAAAAGATACTTCTAGACTCAACTAGAATTCTGAAAGAAAACCTGGATTCTTCCTTCAAAGAAAATCTGCTGCGTGACACGAAGCTAAAGACAAATACCGGATCATTCAACGCCCATAAAAACATCCTTGGTGCTCGTTTTCCATTCTTTAAGGCAATGTTCACCAACGACATGAGGGAAAAAAACAGCGAATGTGTTTACATCGAAGATTTGAACGATGACACTGTCCAAAGATTGCTGCTGTACATATACACTGCCACGTTACAGGACCTTCAGTGGGACAGTGACTGCAATCTGTACTGTTGCCGACAAGTATGAGATTCTAAGTTTTTAAAGTGAATGCTCTTCTTGATGGATAACCTCACCCGAGACAATTGTTACGATCTCTTGGAGGATCTTGATATTGAAAGAACGAGACTTGGAGACAAGAAGGATTTCTACACGTGATGGCCCCGACCCGTGTTAGAAACAGCCAGAAGTAATTTTATCTTTCACTTTCATAAAACTTTTTTCACCGAACTGAACAAAGTTTTAATATAAATTTTTACATTTTAAGCTGTCGTATCTCATTTTAATCTCGATTTTCTTATCTAATGTATATTATAAATGTGAAAGTTTGTGGGTCTTTCACGCAAAAGCAACTGAATGAATTTTAATGAAACTTTAGAGTAATATAGCTTATACATCAGAATAACACATAGGCTATGATTTATAAAAATTTGTAAAAAGTGTCCAAAATATAACGATATTTGTCAAGTAAGTAGGAAAAAATTCTGGCATCTGCAAGCAAATCTGGCTTGCGCTGCAAAAAAGCCCACCACAGCATATATCTATCTTTTGTTTGTGAAAAACTCTTTTTGTTTTGGCTACGCAAGGGGCTCGCTTCTAATTAATTCCTGTGATCAGAATAATGCCTATTTTTTTTATTTCAGAATAAAACTAAGTTTTGAAGGGAGAGGTTGTTATAAATCTCTATTTTAATGTTTTTTTATGATTTTATTATGTATATTTGGTAGTAAGAAATTGATCTTTTTCCAAATAAATGCTTTTATCAGTTTTGATACTTCAAGTAAATAAACTTTCTTTCACACTGCATCATTTGGACAAATTTTCAAAATTTGTTTGTGGTTAGTAGTTAATTATAACGCTATAATTTTAATTGAATAGGCAGATATTGCATTTTTAAGTAAAAGAATAATTATAACTACTGTACTGTATTTTTTGGAGTGTGTGAGTGAGTGAATATTAACATCACACTGTTCAGCTACACGAGGGCTTTTGGCAACGTATCGCGTAATTTTGAACCATGGTCAAGTGACGTGGACGACACCTGAGCTGGCACCCCCTTCTCCTAACTACCACACCACACCATCTTAGAAGGAATATTCTACCAATACTTAGCAGGAATATTCTTTGAAATCCACTCTTCCAAGATATATAGCAGCACGGGTTCTTTGATGATTATTTTAGAGGGGAGAAGAATAGTTTTGTAGCAGATATTGCGTTTTCAGCGGATTGCAAAGATTATTATTTTTGTCCCGAAAAAATAGTTTGTCAAAATTTAAGTGTCTTATGTTTTTGTATGTTAGTGAAGACCTTGGAAAATGATTTGACTACTTATTTTAAGTGAACGGTGTATATAATTAATTTTACAGGGGAATATCTTTAATTTATTAGCTCTAACGGATTAAATTTTTCAAAGTGGAGTATTTTGTTTATGTATATCTCTTAATTTGTAAATGCAGTGATCTAAAAAAATATTGTATGAAAATAACTGCAGTAAATCATAATGCGGTTGGATAAAGTATTAAAGTGCATTTCTCCCCTACACGGCGGGTCTTACAAAGCTCTAATAAAGCTCGAGCTATGGAAGTAGCTAGGCATTTGCCAACTTGACTCTATCGTTAACATTTCGCTATGTTTTTCATTGAATCGCCATTATAATTTAAGAAACGGCGTTGCTTGTGAATATTACAATTTTAAAATAAAATAAATACAACAGAAAGTAATATTAATGTATTACACTTACAGATATAAATTATTTACACTACTTTAAGCGTTCATTACGCAAACCTTTTAACAATGTGTTACTTTTTGCTGAGCAGAGATCAGCTTCGGGAGGTATTTTGAAAAATCGACCCTCAAGAGTATTACGAGGAATTTATATATATATATATATATGAATAAAAAAATCCTTTATCAGCTATTAGATCTACATACTTAAACATTAACAAAGGTGTTTTTTTTTTTCTTTTTTTTTTTTAGCTGAGATATGCAAAAGCTTTTTGAAGTGAAAACTTCTTTAGTCGCGTTGAGCGTTTTGGTAGAGGGTAAAATCCTCGTTTCGCGTCACCGACATGCTATGGAGAGCCAGACTAGCGCACGCGCAGTAGCCTGTGTACACGTATACACTAATACATCGACTATTTCTGGCTGTATTATGTGCGCGTTGGACGCTTTTTGGATAAGTATTATTTTGTGAGTCACGTCACCAATACGTTATAGTAGCAGTACATCTGTAATTGTAAATGTGACGCGTTGTACATTAAGTATTAGAGTGTAGTTATATACATAAGTAAAGTTAAATTGACCACGTGGGAAGTTCAACTTGTGTGTACTGGATTTTGTTTAAGTGAATTTTTAATTTGACTATTAATGTAATTATTTAATTGAAGGATTACTGTTTATTTATTGAATTTAAATTCATTGACTTCAGTATAAAAGTGAGTATGAAACATATTAATATTTTTATACAGATAAATGAATAATGAAAACAACGAATATATTTTTAAACATTTTTAATATTTGTACGAATATTTGTATTTAAAATTTAGCATTATTCATTTTAATTATGTTTTTAATATTTAACCTCTTCATTATGAAATGAGTATTATTACGGTATAAGATTTATCTTACTAGCGTGGTAAAATAGATTTCTAGTTATTTGATAAAATTTTTTCGTGGATTTTAAAATTGGAAAATTAAAAAAATGTTATAATAATTTTAGATTTTATGAAATATGTTCATTTATTGTAAAATTCAATTTTACGAAGTTATTGTTTGTTTGTGTAATTTGTTAGATATAAAATACGTGCTTTGTTGAAGTGAAAACTTCTTTAGTCGCGTTGAGCGTTTTGGTAGAGGGTAAAATCCTCGGTTCGCGTCACCGACATGCTAATGATAATAGTATATCTATAGCTATGGAGAGCCAAACTAGCGCACGCGCAGTAGCCTGTGTACACGTATACACTAATACATCGACTATTTCTGACTGTATTATGTGCGCGTTGGACGCTTTTTGGATAATTGTATCATGTAGAGAGAGATGAGAATGGTGATATTATAAGAATTTGGTTAAAATTTCCAAAATCATGTGGACGAAAACAAGCTACAAAATTAAGAAATCTCAGTGCACGCCTCAATCTTGATGATGATGCTGTGCCCATCACTTCTCAAACATCATCAGTAGCACTCAATAATAATAAAACCATAATAGCGAAACGAAAACATTTTCCACTTGTTTCTGCTTTGGCAATGACGATTCACAAATCACAGGGAGGTACTTATGATGCTATTGTTTACGAATATGATCGCAAACATCCTAGAGAATTGGTATACGTAGCTTTATCCAGAGTGACGAAGATTGAAGGTTTATTTATGGTTACTAAAGAAAAATACTGAAGACAGCTGGAAATTTTGGATTGGTAGATCAGGAATACCTTTAAATGCTTCAGAATCAGATAAACATCTTAAGAGATCAACAAGTCATCGAGAAGATCTAACATTAGAATTAAAAAAGATTGAAAAACAATACACTACAAACAGTCACCCAAACTTTTCTTGAATTCATTTCTAACAAGAAAGGATTATCTATATTTTCATTCAATTGCCAAAGTTTACATGCACATGTAACTGATCTAAAAAACGATGCTATTGTAAAAAAATCAAATGTTTTACTTTTGTCAGAAACTCGTATGAAAAATGAAGAACCAATTCATATTCCAGATTTCAATTTTGTTGCAAGTTATAAAAGGCCTGAAGTTCCAGCAGCAGGAGTAGCTATTTATCAACATACACAAGATACATCACACATTGTCACTTCATACATGGACATCCACACTAAATTCACTAAAGGGATTGGTGTTAATGTTTCAGACATAGGCGAAATATGCGTTGCTCGTTGCAATTCTGAAAATGGACAATGCATTTTAATGGTTGCTGTTTATATATCTCCTGAAAAATCTATGCAACAGATAGAACAATTTTTATTCGAAAATTTAATGATTTACACAAAAGAAGGTTCTGAATTACTCGAAAAAAGATTTGGCGAAAAATTTGACGACATACCTATGATATTAAGCGGAGACTTTAATATTAACTTCGCAGATGACAAAAATTTATCATTAATTGAATTTTTGAATGAAACATTAGGTTTGACTATGTCTAATGATCGAAAAGTCAGTACAACAAAGTATAAAACGACTATCGATGCTGTTTTTATACGATATTTAGAGGTTTGACATTAGGTTTGACTATGTCTAATGATCGAAAAGTCAGTACAACAAAGTATAAAACGACTATCGATGCTGTTTTTATACGATATTTAGATAAATTTCAATCAAACATTTTTATTTCTTATTTCAGTTACCATAAACCTATTGTATCTTTTTTAGAATACAATGAAATGATTGAACGAACAGATAATCTAAGTATTGTCGAAATTAATGATGACAATGATGTAAATAATGAAAATATTTTGTTTAATTTGCTATTCACATAAAATTAACTCATTAAAAACTTCTTTTTCCTTCAGTCTGCTTTGTTTAATTTTTCAGTTCACCCGTGCGAAGAACGGGTATATCAGCTAGTGAATATATTTTTAAAAATTGAATTTTTATATTTTATTTTGTACTTTAACTTAATATTTAATACTATATATGCGCTTGCATGTATATATATGTATATACATGTGCGGATGTAATTTTATATACTTTTAAAAAAATGTTTCTTCTCTAACGAGCGTTTGGCGCAGTTTGGCCAAAATTGGCCCTTGCGCCATTAAACTACAAAATCACATCACATCACATCGGGACAGTGCCTGCATTTGTACATTGCTGCCGACAAGTATGAGATTCTAAATTTGAAAAGTGAATGCTCTTCCTTCTTGAAGGATAACCTCACCCGAGACAATTGTTGCGATCTCTTGATTCTGAAGTCGGCCGTCCACCATTATATTTTGAATCGTAAAGACATTTTCCATACTAAGGAGTGGAAACTTTTCATGAAATCAAATATACGGTTAGCTGCAGATTTAATGCTCCTAGAGTGTAAAGAATAGTTAATTTTTCAGTGTTTTTGCTATGAATGTTGGGTTTTGAACACGTTTTTATAAGTTTCACTTGTATGTAACGAAATCTTTGAACTCGATTTTTACCCACTTTAAAAGGTTAGATTCGAAATTTCGCACACTTGCCAAGGACCCATGGCAATACAATAATTTCAGAATTTTGTTTAATCGTCCTAATCAGGACATTAATAATTAAGATTTTAAGGATTTACGAGATTTGGTGACTAATTCATTGTATCGTTTCTAGATTTAGCTACTTAAAGATTAAGGTGCAACCCTAAAAACGCTGTTCTAACTGCTAAATATTTTCTTTTATTTTTATAAAGCGACACGTTTAGAAGTGATGATACGAATTAACATTATAGAAATGCGTTTAAAACATGATAAATTTGAGTTCTAACTACTAAATATTTTTTTATTTTGATAAAGCAATATGTTTGGAAGTGATGATACGAATAACATAACAAAATTTTTAAAAGGTGATAATACCATTGACATTTAATATTTCTTCTTACACAATTTTGTTAGTTACATAAATTCAACAAAGAATAAATGATAGTTTTAAAAACTAAAAAAAAACAGGGGCTTTTATTGTAGATTGAACTAAAAAATGAAAAATAAATTATAGTTTAAAGAAACTAAAAAACACGCTTTTTTAGAGAATCTAACTAAAAAGTAAAAAAAAAAAAAAAAAAAATCTTAATATGGGAATAAAATGATTAACAAGAAAATGAATGTCATTAGTGTAAAGGCGTGGGGGTGCTTTGTACTACATTTTTACACTAACTCAGCGTTTAAGAATAGAACTAGTAAGAAATTATAACAATTAATATAGAGCACCCCATTCACTAAACATTCAGATAAATATTTTTCCTTTAATTTTTCTGTTTATAGTCTACTCTCGCAAGTGAAAGGTAATATATATATATATATATATATATATATATATATATATATATATATATATATATATATATATTTAAAAGTTAATTTTAATATTCAGATTATCAAGGACTAATATTCAAAATTGTAGAGTTATTTCAAGTGGACTGTCTTTCGTAACAGTCGAGCCCATTATTAAACTTTTAAGCAGATGTGGTTAAAGGAATTTTTTTGTGAAAAAATTACAGCTGCGGTTGTCCTTATTATTTGAATCCTAACATCGTTGTTTGATATTAATGAAAGGAGTTGGCTTAAAATCAACTGTTTTGAAACTTCATTTTCGAAATTTATTTTTTAAATATAATGCTTCAGCATCATTGAATTTGAGTTCCTACACGCAAAAGTTATCAAAACTGGAAAATTAAAATTTATCTATTTTACGAAGGATTCTGAGAATTTTTTATTCTTTCCAATTGGAAAGTTAAAGGATTAATAACTATGGTTCATTATTAGAGAATAAGGTGTTCAATGAAAACGTTATTAGTCTTTATTCGCAGTCATTATTTAATAATGAAATAAATAGCTAAGAAAACTATAGAAAAACCTTTTATTCATTTTATAGTAAATTCATTTATTTTAGTCATTGGAATCATAAAAACCTGTTTTTCTTGACACCTTTTATCCCCCACTCTTTTTTTTTTATTTTTAATCATTTGTTAAATGAGATTTTAAATTGTTGAATAGTTTTAGTGGTTAATTTGTCGAATCTGCCGCCTCTCGCGCCAAGTGTTTTCTTTAGCCAAATCGATAAATGCGCCAAATCTGGTAACCCTTCTGAATTTGTTTTCCAGTGGTCTTTTTTTTTTTTGGCGAAATTATGCGCTTGTCCAGTACATTTCTTCAATTTTAAGTTTTCACGATATCGCGGCAATTTAGCGCGTGCGTAATTCGTTTGTTTTTTTAATTTTAACACTTTAATTCTCCAAAGGTGATTTCTTTCACATGGGCAGAAAGCTTTTATTACTTTAAAAATTAACGATTCTTAACTTCTGCACATGCGCAGCTTTTTTATAACGGTCTTTAATTGAAAAAAAAAACGGTAATTTTTCTTCTCTTGCTCCGGAAATTCCGTTAGACCTGCTGTTTCCTTTGGATTTCTTTCGTTGCAGAATCATTTTTTCACAGGTATTATTACTCTTTTTCTCCGCATAAATTTTCTCAGATTGCCACGATGTCCAGAGATGCTTTTAGAGAGAATCTGAATGAATGCATAAAAAAGTACGATTAATATTCAGAATGGTTTTTTTTTTTTTTTGCCCCGTTGCGTGTGCTTGGTTGATTGAATATTAACGTCACACTGTTCAGCTACACGAGCGCTTTTGGCGACGGACCACGTAATTTTAAACCATAGTCAAGTGACGTGGACGACACCTGAGCTAGCAACCCATCTCCTAACAACCACACCACACCAAAGGGAGGGTGGCCGTCGTAGCCGAGTGGTATAGGTATCGGATCGTGGCTTGCCTCGTCACGAGTTCGAGCCAAGTACCACTAAAGAGCCGCCGTGTAGGGAAGCGATGCACGTTAAATCTGTAGAGAGCTGAAGCATCCTACCGTTGGTGTGGTGTGATAGTTAGGAGAGGGGGGATGCCAGCTCAGATGCCGTCAAAGTCACTTGATCATGGTTCAAAATTACGTGGTCCGTCACCAAAAGTCCTCTTGCAGCTTATCAGTGCGACGTTAATATTCAATCAATAAATCAATCAATCAACATCAACGGGAGGACGTTTCAGCGGTTGAATCCCAGGAGGACCCACTTTTGGTCGCCAAATTTTGAGCGATAAAGGTTACAATATGGTAACCCTTCCATTTCATCCAAAAATTTGGATTTTCAAATCACCGAAAAAAATGGCAACCCTAAAAAAAGTTCAACGTTTTTCGCCTTTTCCGAAAAAACGTCTTTTTGACACTTGACTTCGCTTGAGAAAGGTTTGCTCTCCACCGGTTTTTGTTAAGAATGGCTTGTGAAAGGAAATTACTTGAAAGTGAGGCTACGACAGGTTTCTTTGTGCTCCTGGGCACAAAGGGGAAGAAAGAGACGTTAGAATGGTGTATGAAAGCTAATTTAATTGCTTCTCGTTATGAATGTCCGAGGTGTAAAAAAGAAATGCGTTTGCAAAAGGGAACGGTTGACGGCTACGAATGGCGTTGCCGCAGCTAGTCGAAAGATAATCCGCACGACATCGTTCGGAGTGTGAGAAAGGGCACTTGGTTTAGCGAAAGCAAACTTGCTATAATTATCTTGCCTTTGACCAGATATTGGTTCGGCAAGAGCATGAATGCGTTCGTGGTGAATGACTTTCATGAATTCCTTGCATCCATCGCAAGGGTGTATCCACCAACGGAACATGACGAAATGCAAGCGTAAGGTAAGTGCCTTTTAAAATTTTTTAAAATGATTGATTTCATGTATTTCTTCGATTTTATCTTTGCGAAACGCCCCTTTCGTCCTTTTTTAAAAATGTAAATGTTCTACACACTGGTTTTAGAATGCTTTTTTAAAATGAATTTCATTTCTTTCTCTGTTTTTATCTTTTTATAATGATTAATTTAATGTATTTATTCGATTTCAATTTAATGTATTTATTCGATTTCATCTTTGCGAAACGCTCATTTCGTCCTTTTTTTAAATAAATCATGTACTGGTTTTTGAGTGCTTTTTTAAAATGAATTTCATTGATTTCTCCGTTTAAATCTCTTTCAAAATGATTAATTGCATTTTTTTCCTTTTTTTATCTTTGCAAAAGGCATATTTTTTCCTTTTTTTTTTAATGTAAAACATTTACTACCAACGTTTTCAATGGAAGTTCAACGTTCATTTCATGATTTTTTAACTTTTCGTACCCTCCCCCACTTTCAGAAACCAATCGTTGCTCTTCGCCCATTTCGTTCCCCCTTCTCCCCCGCTGACACATACGCTTCCCAAGAGTTTTTTCATCATTGACGCCTTTTTAAAAACCTTCGATTTGGCGCTTTTTGGCGCCAAAAACACCAGTGGGTCCTCCTGGGATTTTACCCTCGTGACATTGCAAGCCACGATCCGATAACCTATACCACTCAGCTACCACCTGTGCTTCGAAAGAAAGCTGTTTTAGAATGGTGGATGAAAGAAGGTTTGAATGGATCATCGTATGTGTGTCCGAAATGTGGAAAAAGTATGGAATTGAGAGGAAGAACGGGTAAGGAAGTGAATGTTGTTTGAATGGTACTGCAGAAGTCAGTCAGGTGTGAAAAGAGGATAACCATCATGTGTTTAGGAGTGTAAGGAAATGGTCTTAGTTTGAACTGAGTAATGTGTTCCGTTTTGTTTGAGATGCAAAAATGTTTTGGTAGGTGCCCCCAGAAATATGCAGTCGCGGACTGGTATAATTTCTGTAGCGAACACATGATCATCATAAATGTCAGGAAAAGCAGCATTTTTTTGAGGGTGAGTGAAATTATTTCTATTTTCAATTGCATAATTTTTGCAGCGATTTTCAGTTTCAAAACATTAAAATACTATTTTTTTACTGATTTTCCTTCTGCCATCTTAAATTTCGTGCTCTGGCGTTGCATGTTGTGATAGGGATGCTACTCCGAAATACAACTCGCAAAAATGCGTTAAATTGGCGATTTTTCAAAATTTGGCGGAAATGCGGCTGATTCGACAATTTCACTAATTTAAAGAAAACGAAATAAATTGTACGTGCCTATCAATTCGATTTTAAAGAAAATTGGTTTATACAAAATTTCGCCTTTAGAAACTGTTTACTGAATGAGAAATGGAATTGAAATTTACTGTGAAAAGTATTATAATTTACTCAGGTTACCGTAAACCATTAGTAAACTAATATGAAATAAATAATTACGAATGAAAAATAATAAAATCTTGCCCTTTTATGTATGTTGAAATGATTAATCCAACTCTGCACTTTTGAGAAAATGACCTTCTGTTAGTTTTTTTATGGGGATATGGAGCTACAAAGGCTATTATCCCCTAAAAGACTTGAGAATTTATAATTTAGTAGATAGCAAAATACTTCATTTTCTGAACAAAAAATCTTAATGTTAATCTTTTTGATATAGCTTTCTCCAAATAATTCTGTGAAAGTCATGCTGTAATGTGGATCAATTTTGAAAAAATACTTTAGATGATTTCGAGGATGAGTATATGTATATTGCAGTTTAACGATATTGTGCAAGTCGCTTAAGCAATTACAATATCTACAATTTGCGTTGTCTGATAAATTCTTTGTAGGAGTCCTGGAGTGATGATGATTTTGCTGAAGATTTGAGTGCACAGGATTCCTTCTCTATTTTTTGTCCATTTAGAGATGGAGTCTGTGTTTGGACTATTAGGTTCAGTCCTAGGAGAGCCCACACCCTTGGAGCGAATTATTTTGGTTGGCGATAATTGCGCCATCGTGGTAACCCTACTTTTATACATTATATATGGTAAACCTAATTATTTCTGGAATTTTCGTATTTTGTCGGCGGGCATTTCGAATTGCGTCATTTTGTTGTTGGGCACCGGGCTAGAAGTATGGCACGTGTGAGTGAATATATCTTCGAATTTTTTACTTTGTTGAGTGTGAAATGTAAGAAAAATTTATTTAATGGTGTATGAAGGCAGGCAGGCAGGAAGGATTGCTTCTAATTATAAATGTTCTAAATGTAATGAGCGAATGGGATTATACGAACGAAAGAGTGCTGTTTTGGATGAATTTGAACGGAGATTCCGAATGGGTATGTTCGACCATTACCTCGCAGAATATTTATGGCGGCGTTCCCATGGTCATTCGCTTAGCGATGAGGCCTTCAAGGCCTTTTTTAAAATCTGCTGTCACGCTGTACCCTGCACTCAGAAAAGATCAGCAGTAAGAAAGTAAGTGCTGTTTTTTTTAAATTTCATCTTAAATACATTTGATTAATTTCTGTATTGTTGACATATATTTTCATTACGCATCCACCTTGGCCCACTACATTCACTTGCCGCCATTGTTTCACTTGGCGCCATCTCCTTCTGGCTTGTGGCCGCGGTAGCCGAGTCGTCAAGGTATCGGATCGTGGCTGGCCTTGTCACGAGTTCGAGCCCAGTACCTCTAAACACCCACCGTGTAGGGAAGCTATGCACGTTAAATCTGTCGAGAGCTGAAACGTCCACCCGTTGGTATGGTAGTTAGGAAAGGGGGATGCTAACTCAGGTGTCGTCCACGTCACTTGACCATGGTTCAAAATTACGTGATCCGTCGCCAAAAGCCCTCGTGTAGCTGAACAGTGCGACGTTAATATTTCCTCACTCACTCATTCTGGCTTGGCGCTTTTTCGGTTTGTCACCAAGGGTGTGAGCTCTCCTAGGATTTTACCAAAATATGTAAATCTTATTAGTTAATTTATGGAGAACACTGCGACTTGATCGACTAGTTCTGAAAAGCAGAGACTATCGCTTAAAATTAGAAGATTCTTGTTTTTAACAGTTCATCTAAAGCTTGGCAGATAGCCGTAATACCTGCAATAGATATAATTTGCTCATTTTCGAAGCATCAGTAGTTATTATATAAAAATTCTGGAAATCAAGATCTACTATTTCATCAAATAAACCCCTTATAATTTGAATTGGTAAATTTTTATCCTGAAATTTGAAATTATTGACATATATTTTGCATGGGGAGAACAGAAAAAGATGTTATTCAGAGCATTGGAATGATTTGACCACTAATAGCACACACACCGCACATTCAAAGAATTTAGTATATCTATAATATTTTTATCTTCCATAATATTTAAATTCAGAGACTCGGGGTTATTGCAATATAATGGAGAAAAGGTTTTATTAGAAATTTGTGAAAGGAAGTATTCATTTATACCAATCTATGAACATATTTTATCTGACATAATTTCCTGTCCAGCCAATTTTAAAAGCCCAATATTTGGAATCTATTGTGGAAGTCCTAGTGCAATTCGGAGGGCTTTGGTTTGAATGACATTAAAAGGTTTCAGTTGATTATCAGACCATTTATTATATGGCTAAAAAGAAGTAGAAAACACTGCATATACTGTTATTTACTATTTCGATCAGATCTGGTGCTCTTGGTCCATGATACTTGTAAGCCAGAGCCTTAAGACTATTAATTTTTTTATTGCTTTGTTTAATTGATTTCTTAATGAAACATTCCGGCTCCGTGGGGAAAAATGAACTCCTAAATACTTGACAGAGGATTGCCAAGGGGGTGAATGACCCTCCAATGAAATATTGGGAAACGTATTAATTCCTTTATTGGATAACTCACTTATTGAACTTTTATCTGGACTAAGAGAAAGCTTCCAATATTTGAACCATTGAGAAATTCTTTCCAGCGTATTTTGCAATTTTTTTTCAAATGTAACCAAGATAATGATGTGAGCAGTAAATGAAAACGTCATTTGCGTAAGCTGAGCATTCGATGTCATATTCCAAAGTTTCAAACAATCCAGCATATAAATAGTATATAAAATAGGGGAGAGAAAACTGCCTTGAGGGAGACCTTGTGGAAATATCCTTTTGGTTGGAAAGATCCCCCCCCCATTTGATTTGAAAAGATCGATATGGGAGAAACTTGTGGATCCAAATGTTTTTCCTGTTGTGCCGATTTGTAGACATTTATAAAGACCGTCCTCATAAACTGAATCGAATACACTTTTTATATCTGAACTTATGCCTACAATATATTTCTTTTGTAATTTTGCATCCACTATTACTTTGCGAATAAGATGGGTAGCACCTCTGCTATCTTTAAAAGGGAAGAAACCGTAATGTTGAGGATGAAGTTTTCGTTCTATTGTTAGAAAGTAAGTAATCTATTGGTTAGAACTCTTTCGAAAGTTTTTGAGAAGATGGAAGTCAATGCTATTGGTCTATAAGATGAAATTTGAGTTTTGTCTTTACATGGCTTAAAAATCGGGAGGATGACTGCATGCTTCCAAGAGTTTGGAACTATTGGGGGGCATTATCAAATCTTGAAATTACTTCACAACCACTGTGATCAAGATTTTTAAAAAAAGATGCTGTGATATGATCAGTCCCAGGAGTTAAATTTTTAGGTTTTATGGCTGTGTGCATTTCAAAAATAAGAAAAGGTTTAAGTATGTTATCCTCTTTGTGGGAAAAAATCCAAAAGAATTGGTTCAAAATAAGCGTTTTAAGATGCACAAAAGTCCGCAAAAATATTTGCTTGAATTTGAGATCGAGTAATGAATCGATTATTAACTTGAAGAATATTATACTTGGGTTCTATATTATTAGAAGTAGAGTTTCTTAAGGATATTAAAAATATCTTTGGATTAGAAACATTTTTACATATATAATCCCGTTACAATCTTTTGGCATTTTTTATATGAAATCTAAGTTTATTAGCATATTGTTCATATTTTATACATAATTTGGGGGAAAATGCTACATATTGCCTTTTCTGAATTTTTTTAATTTATAAAAAAATTGTGGCAAGTACCATTCCACCGTAGAGGAAAAGATTTGTTAGATTTTAACTTCTCTAATATTACTATGAATAATTTTTGAAATTGTATCAGTATCTATATTTTCCTCTGGGTTGCTTAATATAATCTGCACTTTTTTCACCAATTGCCAGTCTGTTTTTGTTAAAGATCTTTTACTAGGCTTTAGTAGTGAAAACTCAGATATGACTGAGCTGTGATCACTTTCAAAGAAGCAAGCTGAAACATAACTAGTATACCCCCAGAGAGACTTGAGTAACAAATTGCAAGATCGATTAAAGAAGATTTTTCTGTTGAATTTCTATAAGTAGGAACAGTTGTGTAAGACTGTTTACGGTTAATGTTAAAGAATAAGACCCGAATTTGGAACATTTTTTTTTCAGATATAAAAGAAATAAAAAAATTAATATATTCTGGCTTCACTATCCTTTAGAAAGCAGCACTTTTTTTATCGTACTTCCCATTTTTAACAGAGTTGAATCATTTTTTCTGGTTTAAAATGTGTTTCGCATTTTTATCCTATACCGTAATGTTAAATGGGCTTTACGATCACGTATTAAAACAAAAAAGAAAGTATTCACGGAATATTTTGAAATTTTTAAGAACACTATATTGTTGACAGAAGTACGAGTTATAATGCAAATTACCATGGAAATTGGGTTATTTTTCTGTCTGAAAATGTGCTTCGCGTTTAGTAAGAGCTCTCGTACTTTTACCGAAGACAGCCTTAAGAAGCATTGAATTTAAATCAGTCAACCAATCAAGAAAAATATTACTATATATAGAAATGTGATTCGATCCACACATTGGGTGATGAAGGTTAAAGTCGCCAAAAATGAAGAACAGATTTGTTAATTATTCGAAAAAGGTTTTGATTAAGGTAATATTAAGTCCACGTATTGCGTAGATATTTATAACATAACAAGAAATGTCTTTAATTATTTTGATAAGTATTTTCAAAACTTCTATTTGTACTATCTGAAAGGGAATTTGTTGAGCAGAAACATTAAAAGGTACAGCTATTATTAAGCTACTTCCTGATCTATTTCGTCTCTTTTCTGAACTTTTTTCCTTGGTGTATTAAATCTGTCTCCCCTTGATAAAAAGGTTTCTTGAAAAATCAGTATATCTGCTTGAGAAAAGGGAGGGATATTTAACCAAATGGTTTTATTTTTCAAGCTTCTACAGTATCATTGTAAAAAAATTAAATATAGAAAAAAGGAAAAAAATAATTCACCTAATTTAAAAAATTTCCTCCCTTTTGAGGAAGAAAATATTTGCATTAAAATGGTGAATGAGAACATATATATAATTTTTTTTTCTTATCCGAATTCAGTGTTAAGTTTTCCACTATTTCTAGAGGAACGAACCTTGGATTGGATTTATGGAGGTACTTATTGTACCAGATGCTCTTTCTTTTCCTGCCTAGGAGATAAAAACGCGTCACCGAATCTACTATGCCGCATACGTGAGAGCATTGATTTTTGTAAAGTTTTAATCAGTAATGCAGTTTGTTTTTCCAAAACTGTTTGGAAAGCAGTCATCATTTTATCAAGTTTCATATAAATTATTTCTTGTATGTTATTATTTTCTTGTGTTATTTTAGGTACACTCGCATAATTTTCGGAAGTAGTTCCACGAAATCGTCGTCGCGCGCCTCACTTAATGTTATGTGCTGCCTATACTTCAATTCTATAATTTGTTTGTCTATTATGAACGAAAAGCAGAGAGAAGAGTTTGCCGGATGATTGCCCTTACAGTTAATGCAGCTCGCATTTACAGTACACGCTTATAGATTGGAAGAACTACAATTACCAACATATTGCTGGACTTTGACAAAATCGAAATGGATGCGAACAACTGAAACAATTGGTTCATTTTCTAGGTCTGTCATTGAATAGTTGAATCTTTTTTATTTATAAACCGAAGCTTAACATTATCTGGTAAAACGGTTCCAAGTATGGTTGTCAGAACGGGATATATTTCTGGACAGGTACCTGATTTTATTAGTTTGCAATTTTTTACAATTTCAAAATTATTGCTGTCTTGTAATTCCACAGATAACTCTTCCAAGGATACATTAGTAGGAATTTCATAATAAAAAGCTGGATGTGTAATACTTTCCATATGACACTTGCATTAACCGAAACATTTAATAATTGATTGTAAGGATCTACTGCTTGCACCTGGCAACAGACACACGAGTCGAACGAGACACACGATATAAAGGGAAGGACCTGGCAACGAGAGGAGATAAGAAGTCGGAACGAGGGAAAGGAAAGCATTGGCGGAAAAAACGTGGTCGGATAAAGAGGATACGGCTGGACGACGTATTGTAATCTTGTACCATCTTAATATATTCTTGATTTTAAGAAATGTCCCATAGAAGGTGTGGAATAAAAAGTGGGACAAAATCCTGACTGCAATTATTTTTTTTTCACAATTCGAACACGATCCGAAAAGAACCCACAAGTTTACATTGATCTAAACATAAGATTTTTACTGCACACAAACTGAATACCAAGTGGCAAATCATTATTTTCCATTTCTACTAGAAAGCTGATCATATGAGGGAAATTTACTCTACATCTCCATATATAGTAGGTGGCCGCGGTAGCCGAGTGGTATAGGTATCGGACTGTGGCTTGCTTTGTCACGGGTTCGAGCCCAGTACCACTAAAGACCCGCCGTGTATGGGGCAGCGATGCACGTTAAATCTGTCGAGAGCTGAAACGTCCTCCCGTTGGTGTGGTGTGGTAGTTAGGAGAGGGGGTGCCAGCTCAGGTGTCGTCTACGTCACTTGACCATGGTTCAAAATTACGTGGTCCGTCGCCAAAAGCCCACGTGTAGCTGAACAGTGCGACGTTAATATTCAATTAATTAATCCCATATATAGTAGTTGCTGGTTTATTCGGGGGATAGATGACGGCTTTTGTTTATTTTCTAAAAATATTTGTCTCTGTTATTTTCCTTTGGCCGGCTCGTAATAAGAGTTCCTTTTCAGGCGTCGGAGTACAGGAAATATTTTACGTTACAAGTTTCCACCTTATTTTTCATCTGTACTGTTGCGTGTTCTTTGACATTGGATACCTTAGTCTTTGCAAGACTCACCTTGAGTCTAATTGCTTAGGTAAAAGAAAACAAAACTCTGCTTAAACAAATTTTTGTAAGAATAAACTACTTTCAGAGTAGTTCGCTTTAAATTATCTTTGTTCTCAAAAAGGTATTTAAGGCTATTCTTATGAAGTATATTTAGAAATTGAGCATTATTTTGAAGATAAAATGTGCGGGCAATTTTCCGTTTTCATATAAAGACATTTAAATATAGCTTTATACCCTTTAAAAAAAGGGTGATACCGTATTTATTCGAATCTAAGCTGCTTTGGATCCTAAGCAGCACCTCCAATTCTCTACTCATTTTTGAGTAAAAATAAAAATTATGTAAAAGGAGGTTCATCGATATCCGAAACTTAAGAATAATAAGTTAATAATTACATATTTTACCAGTATTAAAAACTTTCAGCTACATGCATGAATTTATAATTACTCTAACATTCAGTATCATGTTTCGAAAACGTGATTAGTCAGTCCCATTGCCACAGCTGACTTCGGAATTGGTAGTGGTGGCGCCATTTTCGTACACGATGTTTTTCGTCTTCCATGCCATCCAATGCATTTTTTATGCAACATTTCTTAACCAGTTAACTTTGAGAGCGCAGTTGTGTGTCACGAAAAGCAAGCGATGACGAATAGACTCGTCTATCAGAGAGTAAGTTGCGCTGTTCAAATATTGGAGAAAATAATGGATTTATTTTATAAAATTGCCAATTTTGTTACTAATACTTATTATACTATGGGGGCTGTGTACGGGGCTATAGAGTAATTTAGCTTGGTCGTGGGTTCTTGAGACTGATGGTCCTTCCGACCTTAAGTTTTACGGATATCTATGAGTTTTAGAGACCATCACAAAATTCTCGGACTGAAACCTAAACACACAGATTTATTTCCTACTTCACTGATAAGCTATTTTCTATTTGTCTTGACACTAAGGAAGTTCTGGAGAGGTGCTGTAACGTTGATCATAGTCTTCTTACCACACGCACCACACACACACATTCTTCCTTTTCCCATCTCAATAAAAAAAACTGTTCTTTAGTTAGCACTCAAATGTCAGCACATGGTTCTAACATCAAACAATTGACATTTACATCTCTCGATAGCTAGGTAACTTCAGGCCAACAGCTATCAATGGGCTCGACTCCTGGTCGGCATCGTGCATTTGTCCCATGGCTGACCATACCTGAAGGAGCCCTATTTCAATCAACTTTCCGACTTTTGCTCTTGCCCTTTTAGGCTAACCTCTAAAAAACATTATCATCGCACACAAATAAGTGCATTACGCGGGGACGCATGAACCATCTTAAATTCTTCATAATTTTTATTTATTTGTTTTACTCCAGACTGGCCTGAAAACATTTTAAACATCTTGAAATTTGAGAATATATTTTATTTTTCTCAAAGATTGCTATTTAAATAGCCAATGGTCACTACTTTTTACGCATGACGAGGATACTCGTCAATCACATTTAACTGGCTAAAAAATTTTTTCGAAGAATGTAAAATGTACATTAGCCCCTACGTGATGCTTCTTCATTTGCACCAGAACTCGAACTCATGGCACGCCGACCTCGAGTTCGTGGCCATAACCAATGGGCTATTGCAGCTGCAAGTCTTTGGGGAAATAGCAACTAAACCAGAAAAATATTTCCAGATTCAAGGTCCTATAATTTTTTTAATGTTTCATTGAGTAATGGAGAAGCGTGTAAAAAACAGATCCAAATACAAAATTATATGAAGATCAGTAAATATTTCTTGTTTCGACATACTAACTGGCTACAGTATCGTGGTGGTGGTGAGACTTATTCCCACACACATTTGGTCTAGTGAAACTAGACCAGATCCATGAGCCCATAAATCTGTACAAAGTCTAAGAACAGCAAGGGGAAGCAACAGCCTCTTCACAGGAAAACCCCAGACATTGCAGAATGTGCTGAGGAGAAAAAGGACTGATGTTACATTTGGTGCAAATTGGGAAGCTTCTTTTGCCACTTTTAAAATTCATGCATCTCAGGTGACCAGTCGAAAATCGTGAATGCCGTCTGATATGATCTCGAACTTTTGAATGATATGGCGGATCCAGGGTGTCTTTGAAAGTACCATGAGTGTACAGGAGGGACTACCCAGATTCTGCATATTAATTCTTTAACCCTGGAGTTGATCTCAGTCGACATAGGGACCATGTGGTCTTCCGGATCCATAGGATTGCCTGTAGCCGCCTTCGCAAGGTCATCCGCAACTTCGTTCCCGGGCAGGCCTACGTGAGAAGGGACCCACTGTAGATGGATCGTAGTAGTCATAGTCACAAA
The DNA here is from genome assembly GCA_019973935.1 of Trichonephila clavipes. Lineage (NCBI taxonomy): Eukaryota > Metazoa > Arthropoda > Arachnida > Araneae > Nephilidae > Trichonephila > Trichonephila clavipes. The sequence goes on from BMAU01020049.1 coordinate 62,642, forward strand.
CTCATGGCCGGCAATCTCTAATAACAGGTTCTAATTCTGGTTGGAATGAAACTCTGCCGTGTAGAGGGGTTGACGCTCATTAAATCCTTCGCATGTCACAGTCCTTACGTTGGCGTGGTGTGAAAATGGAGTGAAAACTCGAATGTCAGATTCGTCTCTTGACAGTGGTTTAAAATTACGAGGTATGTTGCCCGTATAGTGCGCCGTTAATAATAAAAAGTGGCCGCGGTAGCCGAGTGGTCAAGGTATCGGAACGTGTCTGACCTTATCAGGAGTGCGAGCTCAGTACCACTAAAGACCCACTGTGTAGGGGAACGATGCACGTTAAATCTGTCGATAGCTCAAACGTCCTCCTGTTGACGTGGTGTAGTAGTTAGGAGAAGGGGTACCAGCTCAGGTGTCATCCACGTCACTTGACCATGGTTCAAAATTACGTGGTCCGTCACCAAAAGTCATCGTGTAGCTGAACAGTGCGACGTTAATATTCATTCACTCATTCGCGCCTTTAATAAGCATTCACACTGTATCAAGTGACCGTGGTGGCCAAGTGGTCAAAGTAACGGACTCGTGACCTGCGTGTCATGGGTTCGAGTCTCATTCCTCTGAAGACCTGCAGTGCATAGGGAGCCGAAGCACATTAAATAAGTCTGCTCAAATGTCCTTGGCCGCGGTAGCAGAGTGGTCAAGGTATCGTATCGTGTCTGCCCTTGTAACAAGTTCGAGCCCAGTATCACTAAATTCCTGACGTGTAGGGGAGCGATGCACGTTACATCTGTCGAGAGCTCAAATGTCCTCCTGTTGGAGTGGTGTGGAAGTTCGGAGAGGGAGGTGCCCGTTCAGGAGTCGTCACTTGACCGTAGTTGAAAACTACGAGGTCTGTCGCAAGATTTTTTTGCTTTTAACGTGTATCTTAAATAAGTGCTGATGATAAAAAGAATTATTTCTATTCCTCGGATTCTTTCAGAATATGAAACATGAGATACAAATTTTTTTTATATCACTTACAATGCTCCAGACAGAGCAGATACTAGTCTTTTTTATGTCTACGATTTCTTCAAAAATCACTTTTGTGAAATTTGAATGTTTTAAAAATATTGATTCGTGCTTGTATTCTGATATTTTCTTTATATATATATATATATATATACGTAGTGTATAACAATATATTCCTTAATTATGTCTTTGATACCAGCTTACACAATAAAATTACAAACATATGAATAAAATCTGAAGAATGACTAAATGAATTATAAAAAAACCATAGAATATATTAAACCCAACCCTCACATGGAATTATAAATACTACAAAATTCAAATACAGTTTGTAAGCAAGATATTTTAACAACAAGGACTACAATAATTTGAACAAACTGATGCATATTTCTTTTATATACATTTTTGAAAGCATAGCATTTATTTTGGTACATATTAATTTTATAATCAAGAAATTATTCACACAGAGAGTAATATTGAAATATATATTAGGAGAAGCACAAGTGATTTTGCACAATTTATACTTACAGAAATAATTTAGACAAATGCTGAGTTTTTGCAGAAAATATCTCACGAATGCCAATGTTAATCTTCATTTACATAAGACGAAGGCATTCATTTTAAATACTCGCTTACAGAAATTATGATCCTTCTCCATGTATTCCTCTTTGTTAAATGACTGGACAAGTGGCATTCATCTTAAATTATTTATCTTGCCAAATCCGCACCATAGCGTTAGTCTGTTAGCCCGCAAATATACACAAAGGAGAAATTCCAACTCTTTATCAGGAGGTCGCGGTAGCCTAGTGGTTACGGCCCTAGAAGAGTGGAGGATAAGTGTGTGCCAGAGAGTTTGGAAGTCATCCTCGTCACTTGCCAATGGTTAAAAATTATAAGGTCAATTACCCTCGAGTAACTTTATATTGGGAAGATAACTCTCAAACTCGATAATTTATATAGAGAAATATACGTCTGATATGATTTAAGTTTTGACATAAGCATTAATATATAAATAAACCCCCTAAAACAATGCATTTAAAGCAAAAAAGGTGCTTTTTTTTATCATATTACACCTACATAGAGAGAAGCAATGTAGTACATCATATAAAATAAATTGTATTTATTTTTATTGACTGAATTCTCTTCTGTAGAAATATTGACCAGAGAAATAATTTAAGAGTCGCGATGAAGGTTTGGTAACGAAACTAAAGCCTTAATTTCAAATGAAGTGTAGTGAATAAGTTAATATATATCCCTGTGACTCAAATTTAATCTAAATGATTTTCTGAGCATTGTACTCGTTAAAGTGATGTGAAAAGCCTAAAAAATAGCGTTTTTGCGATAAAACTTAAGTACCCTAACGTTTAAGATAACTCTCCAAGTTGGTAATCCCGATTTCGCATATGTCGTACGTGCTGAATTGGCAGACGTATGATTCGTTTCATATGTCGCCAATATGGTTACGATAATACGCAAGTACAGTAGCGCAGGTAGTCCCAAGTGGGCACTACATCAAAAGTCCTTGGAGGGGGGCTTTTTTTTTTGTAAATGGCAAATTTGTTAATAGGACTATTGCTAACATTTCACGAGTTTTACTTACACACTTTGCGACCCAAGTAGCTTGGGGGCCCGTATCATTGATACGGTGGTAGCTACGCTCCTATGTAAATACCAAAAATATCAACATTAATCAAATGATACGAAAATGTATTCAAAGGCTCAAAATCACTTCTCGAAGCCGTTCTGTTCAATTTGTACCGAAATGATATTTCAAAGGCTGTCAACGGCCAATTGGAGATATGGGGGCGAACAAAACAACCATAATTACACGTAACATCCGTATATAATCTCAAAATTATCAAGAGATTACAGAAATCTGAGTTTATATATAGCTCTTGTTCATTGACTAATAGAGGAAGGTCAATGAATCTATATATTTAAAGCACTTGTTTTCTCGACACAAAGTAACGGTATAGAGCAAGAGTGTCAAACTCGCGACCCACAACGAACATTTTTGGGGTCCGAAATGGGAAAGACAGTATCAGGAAAGAAATGTCAAGTGTCAGAACGTAAATACTAAATTTTTGCTGTTCTATTATACTATTATTCGAAATAAACCTACCTTTTTATGAATATTGAATATTGTATTCCTCGCCGCCTTATCAGTGACATTGGAACCCAGTCTGTTTCAGCAGTGATGTAACAAATATGCTACATATTAAATATCTGTCAGTCCCTGATTCCTATATACCATTCACAAGCTAACCCGGTTGAATGGAAGAATAGAGATCGGAAACTCTATATATATGGCTGGCAATTCTAGTCCAAGATAAGCACAATTGGTGGTCAGAGAAGCTACCCTTCATCCGCTTTGCCTTCAACACAGCCAGATGCGAAACGACAGGACAGATGGCAGCCTTTCTGAACTTTGGTAGAAAGTTACGTACTACATATGCAGTTGCTTATGACATCCGGATTCAGGACCTTTTTTGCTAAAAAACAACAACAAATAAAGTACAAAAGTTAACAAAAAAGATGTCATGCTTAAAGATGAATATTCCTTCTCTTCCCTCAGTGGCTCTGGGCTGCGGTAGCCCAGTGGTTAAGGTATCCAACCATGGCAGGCATGTCATGAGTTCGATCAAGTACCACTAAAGACCCGCCGTGTAGGGCAGCGATGCACGTTAAATCTGTCGAGAGCTGAAACGTCCTCCCGTTGGTGTGGTGTGGTAGTTAGGAGAGGGGGTGCCAGCTCAGGTGTCGTCCACGTCACTTGACCATGGTTCAAAATTACGTGGTCCGTCGCCAAAAGCCCTCGTGTAGCTGAACAGTGCGACGTTAATATTAACTCAACTCAACCCTCAGTGGCTCGACAGCCCAAGGTGGGCCTTGGCCTTCTCAAGGAGCCTTTTCCAGACCAGCCTTCTTGCTAGTATTCTCCAATTGTTAGTTCTCAAAACTAGGAGATCTTTTTCTATGCCATCAATCTAAGTTTTGGCTTGTCCTTTCTAAAGATGAATATTAAAAAATATTTAATGTTTGAAAATTAGTTCTCAATGTGTGAAGTTCACTAATAAAAATTTTAACTCGATTTTTTATTTTTCGTGGAATTAATATCTAAAAAAGATTATTATTCTCTCTAGAAATTGTTTTTAAAAATAAATCTGCATAGTTAAATTATTTTAATTATAATTATTTTATTTATAATTATATGTTAAGCAATTATATTGTATGATATTTATATGTATGTATTAATTAAATAAAAAAAGTTAACGATGTCAGTTTCATAAAAATCAAGTTAACAGTGACTTCGGTCTTTTATATACTTTAAGCAATATTTTTCTCCTGTAGCTCACATTTTACTTTATCATTTCATTTTGAGATATCCGACTACGTTCGTAACCGTGATTTTGTAAAAGAGTATAGATGGATATTTACGATATTTAGTGTTACTAAGATTAGAAAACGTATATAAAATTGTTTTAAGAATGTAATATTACAATAAAAAGTTATTTAAGTACAATATTTTGACGAAAAATGAACATAGGACCAATTTTCAAAATATTCTCCTTTTGTGAAAAATGCTTCTATTATAATAATTTGCCTGTATATAGCTCAGACCTTTGTTCAGAGGCTGAACTAGAATTTTTGAAATACAGTGTTTTTTTTTCCAGGTATAGAACTTTAATTTGGCATTACTTTCCAAGATGGCGACCGATTTAACAGCAGTCAAGTGGTTTATTCTCAGTTTGGTTTGGCAATATTCATCCTGAATAGACTCACGCCTGAACAACGCTTTCAAATTGTGCAATTTTATTTCGAAAATAATGGTCGCGCGCGCGATTTTCATAAGCGAATTTTGTTTAGCGATGAAGCGCACTTCTGGTTGAATGGCTACGTCAACAAACAAAACTGCCGCATTTGGAGTGAAGCTAATCCACAAGTGTATGTCGAAACACCGTTACATCCAGAAAAACTGACTGTTTGGTGCGCTTTATGGGCTGTTGGAATCCTTCTTCAAAAACGATGAAGGCCACAACGTTACAGTCAATGGTGATCGGTATAGAGCCATGATTACTAACTTTTTCATTCCTGAATTGAACAATCATGATGTCCAGGAGCTGTGGTTCCAACAAGACGGCGCAACATGTCACACAGCTCGTGCCACAATCGATTTATTGAAAGACACGTTTGGTGACCGCCTAATTTCACGTTTTGGACCTGTGAATTGGCCTCCAAGATCTTGTGATTTAACACCTCTAGACTATTTTCTGTGGGGCTATGTAAAGTCATTGGTGTATGCGGATAAGCCAAAAAACGCTTGACCATTTGGAAGACAACATTCACCGTGTTATTGCCGATATACGGCCACAAATATTGGAAAAAGTCATCGAAAATTGGACGTCCAGATTGGACTACATCCGAGCCAGCCATGGCATTCCTATGCCAGAAATCATATTTAAAATGTAATGCCACAAGATTATCTTTCGAATAAAAAAAATTCGTGTCAATCGAATAATACATTGTTGTTTTATTGCAATTTAAAGTTCTATACCTCTCAAAAAAACACCCTTTATATGGCTTAGAAGTGGATTTTTTTTTACTGCAACAGAGGAGAGAAATTTTAAGGGAAAAAACGCCGATAATTTTAATTGGAGGTAAAAAATGTGATTTTTTTCAAAAATCCTAGTCCAGACTCTCTGGAGAGAAGTCTTTACATTATATAAGCAAAATATTGTTACGTAGATCCGGATTCGAGGATTTTATGCAAAACAATCACAAAGAAAATAATTCTTCCAGCGCGAGACAAATTTATTAACAAAAATCCAATCCTTTAAATACAGGATTCAGCTGCAATATTCACAGGGTAAATATCCGAAGGTCTTCACACCTTCAACAGCAATCAAACACAATAATCAGTGTTTAAAAATACACGTAAGTAAAGATTATTCACAAGCACAGCCGAGCTAATCGCTAGTCAAAAACAATCCTCACTACTCGCTGGTTTAAACCAGACTCATTGCCGTACCAGCGAGCACCTTTATATGCGCGACAGAAACTTCCAGAAATATAACCGCTCGTGTCATTGAACGTGACACTAGTGGAGATATCTACGACTTTCTAGAAGATTTCAGAGGGTTCCGAACTCGCCAACATGATTTCCAAAGTTGCCAAATTGGCCGTCAACTTGGTCGTCAAAAATAATGCCAACTTGGCTCTACCGCCAAGATATCACCAAGTTCTCATTGAATCGCCATTATAACGTAAGGGGCAGCATTGCTTGTGAACAGTACAATTTTAACATGAAATAAATATAACATTAAGTAATATAAATGCAAACACCCAAATACAAATTATTTACACTATTTACACAAAATTCGTAACACTGCCCCCTCGTGAAAGACTGCACGTCCCGTGCAATACAATCCTTGAGTAAGAGGCATCTATTTACAGGCAAACTACTCACACATAATAATTACATATAAAGTAACAAATGTATTCCACAGCATATACAATACAAATAAATTCAAAGCACATGAAGGGAGGTAAACATAATTTCCAATATTAAAATAAAACTAAGGATTTAGAAAAGAAATAATTTACATTATTTACAAAATCATGAATGACCACGGTCTGAACTTACGGATATTATTCATTTTGGCCAAGATAAGAGGCTAGCCTATTGTAATGTATTACCTTCGGTTTTGAGTGTGGAGATTTCTGTATCCGCTCCACAACGTCATTCAGTTTTTTTAGGACTGTGTAAGGACCTTCCCAGTTTTTCTGCAGCTTTGGAGAGAGTCCCTTACAACATTTCAAATTTCAAAACCACACTTTGTCGCATTCGTGGAAGTCGTGTCCGGTTGCTCTTGCGTCATATCGGGTCTTCATCTTTTCGGAAGCCAAGCCGATTCTTTTCCTAGCCAGATGATGTATTTCCTCCATCCGTGCCTGGAGTTTCTCGATATACTCCTCAGGCGCCAAGGGAGCATCTGGTGGTCGGCTGAACAGAAGATCCGCAGGCAGACGAAGATCACGTCCGAAGAGCATCTGGGATGAGGAATAGCCGGTGGTCTCGTGAACGCCACTCCTGTAGGCAAGCAGGAAAAGGGCAATTTCTTGTCCCAGTCCTGTTGCTTACTGGATACCAGGAGATAGAGGCGGTTCAGGATGGTCCGCTTGAACATCTCTACCATGCCGTCAGATTGAGGATGCAAAGCTGTTGTCCTGGTTCTTTCAATGGCGAGTATTTCACGTAGTCCCTTGCAAACTGCAGAATCGAAGTTTCTCCCTTGATCGGAGTGCAGTTATAGAGGGACCCCGAATCGAGAGATCCAGTGCAACAGTTGAGGCCTCTTGGTCGGGAATAGGATAGGCTTCAGGCCACTTAGTGAAGTAGTCCATGACAACCAGGATGTTGTTGTTGCCATCTGATAATCTCGGAAGTAGACCTAGGATGTCAAAAGCTATTCGTTCGAAAGGCGCTTCCACATTATACAGCTGCAGTCTTCCTCTAGTGCGTTTTCTGGGACCTTTGCGAGAAGCACAGGGATCATGTATGCGACAACATTTTTCCACGTCACTCTGCACATTGTTCCAGTAGAAGCGCTCACAAAATTTTTGTAAGGTCTTCATAACACCAAAATGACCTCCAATTGGACTGCCATACAGTTCCTTAAGGACTGTTGAAACTCTTGTCTTTGGGAGTATTAATTGCCAACTGTATGTTTTTCCGTCGTCAGACTCCCATTTTCGATATAAAACACTATTTCTCGGATGGAAAGACCCAAAGACCCCAGTTACACTTCGTTGTAGGATGGAAAGGGGCGATGTCTTGCCAACTGGGCTTTTCGTCAGACGACTCTGAATTCTATGATTGATTTTATTTCAGGATCAGCCAGTTGATCTTTTCGTACGCTCTCATCACTCCACGGGTCCAATGCCGATGTGGTGGCCGTGGTAGCCGAGTGGTATAGGTATCAGATCGTGGCTTGCCTTGTCACGAGTTCGAGCCCAGTACCACTAAAGACTCGTCGTATAGGGCAGCGATGCACGTTAAATCTGTCGAGAGCTGAAACGTCCTCCCGTTCGTGTGGTGTGGTAGTTAGAAGAGGGGGTGCCAGCTCAGGTGTCGTCCACGTCACTTGACCATGGTTCATAATTACATAGTCCGTCGCCAAAAGCCCTTATGTAGCTGAACAGTGCGACGTTAATAATCAATCAATCAATCAACCAATGCCGACGTGGAAGGCGTTGTAACTTGGCGGACTATCACGCCAAATTTCTTTTCCACTCTCAAGCTGTTTGAGAGATTCTTGCTGCTCTCCGAACAGGGTCTTTCCGAACGGACGTCTCCATTTTTATCTGCTGATCCTTTTCGGTTGCTATATATATACTTTGATTCTGTTACACTTGTACGGCAAGGATCTTGATTTACTCGAGGGCAGTTACTTCTTACATGCCCGGTTCTACCACACCCCCAGCACTTGATGTTGCGATCTCCTTTATTTGTTTGAGGGCAGCTACTTCTCAGATGCCCTGCTCCACCACACACCCCACACGGGATTCTACTTCTCAGGTTATGACGTTGCGCCATTAAATCTTGAATTTCCTCTCTTTTTCTCAATGTCCTTCCTCCATGGAGATTCACAGGGCGCATCTGTAGTCTCTCTAGCTCCTCGGGCGGAATGGCTGTCTCTGCAACTGGCTTCATTGGAGGCCTCCACTTTCAGGGCAGATAGCAGGGCAGATTTAAGATCTTGAACATCTGCCATTCTTACAGCCTTCTGAATTTCCCCCTCCTTCAAGCCGTCCACGAAATACTGTAAAGAGATTACTTCTCGCACAGTTGCTGGGTGGTCGGAGAAAGTCAAGTTGGTGAGCCTTTCTACTTCGGAGGCATACTCCTGCAAGCTTTCTCCGGTTTTCTGGAATCTTGTTTTCATTTGCAGGCGTGCGTATAGTCCTTGGAGTATTTCTGGCTGAACGTAAGATCCAGAGCATTATACAAGGAGTTCAAATTCAGTCGCTCTGTGTCGGGAAGAGTCTGCAGTATTTCAGCTGCTCTTCTCTAAGGGATGCTGCTAGCTGACATGCTTTAACCCCTTTGACCCATCCAGTGGCTTCAGAAATTATGGAAAATTGCGTCTTGTATACTTCTCAGTTCATTTTTCCGTCATAGGTCGACAGTTTCCCTGGCCCTGTAAAAGCAGTCACAGGCCCTGGAGAAGCAAGCACAGGTTCTGGAAAGGCAGACACAGGCACAATCTTGCTTTTGTTCTCATTTCTGCCAGCTAGAAGTTTCTTCTCAAGATCTTCCATTCGCTGTGACACAGGGCTAAGATTTTCAGCGACTCCTTCAATTCTTTCCTCAACTTGCTCTTAAACTCTTTCTATTTCTTCCCCTACTTTCTTCTCTATCTTCTCTTCAACTACTGCAATTTTTTCTTCAACTTTCAATGCTATTTTCTCTTCCACACTGTAGATTTTCTCTTCAACCTTGTCGATTTTCTTTTCAAGAGCATTCTTGAGGTCTTCCTGACATTTTTGCATTCTGTCTTGGCCTTTCTGCATATTCTCCATTCTCTCCTTAGTCTCTTCTGCATATTCTCCATTTTCTCCTTAGTCTCTTCTTGACTCTTCTGCATATTCTCTCTCCATTCTCTCCTTAGTCTCTTCTTGACCTTTTTTCATTTCTTCCTGGCTTCACTGGATATCTTCTTGGCCGCTTTTCAAGGCATTGATGCCTTCCAACAGAGCCTTCAGTTGCTCATCCATCGCTCTTGTTATTGGCATAAAATCCTACTTCTGACACCAAACTGTTACGTAGATCCGAATTCGAGTATTTTATGCAAAACAACCACAAGGGAAATAAACAGTTCTTCCAGTGCGAGGCGAATTTATTAGCAAAAATCCAATCCTTTAAATACAGGATTCAGCGGCAATATTCACAGGGTAAATATCCGAAGCTCTTCACACCTTCAACAGCAATCAAACACAATAATCAGTGTTTAAAAATACACGTACGTAACGATTATTCACAAGCACAGCCGAGCTAATCACTAGTCAAAAACAATCCTCACTACTCGCTAGTCTAATCCAGACTCATTGCCGTACCGGCGAGCATCTTTATCAATATGCGCGACAGAAACTTCCAGAAATATAACCACTCGTGTCATTGAACGTGACACTAGTGAAGAAATCTACTACTTTCTAGAAGATTTCAGAGGGCTCCCCGAACTCGTCAGCATGGTCTCCAGTGACACCAAAATGTGCGCCAAAAATGATGCCAACTTGCCTCTACCGCCAAGATTTCGCCAAGTTCTCATTGAATCGCCATTATAACGTAAGGGGCGGCATTGCTTGTAAACAATACATTTTTAACATGAAATAAATATGACATTGAGTAATATAAATTCATTAAACACCCAAATACAAATTATTTACACTATTTACACAAAATTCGTAACAATATTTTTATAGCATCATTTTTTATAAAAGGAGAACGTTTTGAAAACAGGTTATTCTAAGTTAATTTTTTATCAAAATGTTGTATTTAAATACTTTTTTTGTCATAATGTTCTTAAAACAATTTTACACATGTATTTAAATCTAAGTGACACTAAATATCATGAAAATTATCCGTTTATGCACTTTTTTAAAATCACGGTTCCGATCGTAGTCGAATACCTTAAGAAATACCAATTTAACTATTCAAAAACCTCTGTTCATTATATCTTTGGTAATATATTAGACTTAGCCGAGAATAATATTTGCAACTCACTTTAGTAATAAATAAAGCTTATTTATGTTTAGAGATATTTTATAAATATTTTTCAGTTAAAAAAATATAAAAGAAAGATAATTTTCCTCTCACATTGGATATGTTGCACTTATTTAAAAACTGCAAATAACTACTGATATTTATTTAAGAACTAGAAACTTTCCGGTGGAACACCGTACTTAAAACTTTTTTTCTTCACATATCACATAAATTACAAGAAAGTGACCTTTCCCTTTCAGTGCCCATGAAATGAGTCATGAATCACCGTTCCTCAATGGGACTCAAAAGAAATTTCATGTATTTGTTGAGATAAATATTATTAAACTCAACAAAGAAAAATATAATAAAATTATAGAACATTATAATTTGAAAAATAATTAATTTTAAAATGAATTTTATATTTAGGCATTTGCAATTTACTATATTTTGTATTTTATGTAATCAAACTGTATTTATATTTGTAAATCTGGAAACAATTTCTTGTAACCTTCTTCAGATTACCCGATTGGCAACAGTCGGTATATTTTGATTAGACTTGTTGCAATGTTTTGGTGCTAGCTCAGCTAAGCCTAATGGAATACACGTGCTCTTCGATTTCTTTGAAGCAACTTTCTATTTTTTAAATGTTATAGAACCAAACGTTCATAACAAACTGGTGACCCGGAACAATTTTATTTAAATTTTGCATAAAATTTAATCATCATTATTATCTGTTATAATGCTTAACGAAGATTCGAAGAATTTGGAAATGAGCGCCGTCAGCATAAAAATACCGCCGTTTTGGACTGACAGGCCAGAAATTTGGTTTTCCAAGTAGAGGCTCAGTTCCAGATATCAAGAATTTCTTTAGAAGAAACGAAATTCCATTATTTGGTATCGCAATTAGAACCAAAATACGTCGAGAATATTTGGGACATTGTCAACAGCAAAAGTGATACGAAGTACACGGACTCGAAAAACAGATTACTCAGTCTGTTTAAAGAAAGTGAAAATCTTCACATAAAACGACTCTTAACTGGAATTGAACTTGGTGATATGAAGCCTAGTCAGCTGTTGCAGAAATTGAAAACTTTTGGAACGTCCGATATTTCGGATAATTTAATTAAAACTTTGTGGTTAGAAAAGCTTCCTGGGTCCATTAAAAATATTTTGGTTGTCAGTGATGAGAGAGAATTTAAGCAAATTGGCAGAAATGGCTGATAAAATATCTGATATGACTCCCAGAACAGAGATTTTTGCAACTGGAAAATCTTTAGACTGTGGTGAAGCAACGTCGTCAAGATACCAGCTTCTTCTCGACAGAATTCAAAGCCTAGAGGAACAAATATGTGTCAACTCAGTATTCTCCACAAATCAAGAACGAAAGAACACAATAGTTTTCGTCCTAAATCCCGAAGTCATTCTCGGAAACGTTTCGACCCCAAAGGAAAATATTGTTATTTTCACTTCCGTTTCGGTGCTCGATGCAAACCTGAAAAGTGCAGCCCGCCTTGTGCATGGAATAGGAATACGGAAAACTTCAGTCTGCAGTAAATATTGTGACAAATTCTGCTGCAGAAGATTATAAAGCCTGTCGCAAATTTCGATTATTCGTCAAAGATCGAACGACAAATTTGCACTTCCTGGTAGATAGTGGAGCTGATTGTTCAATAATACCAGCCACAGTTCAATAATACCATTAAACAACCATCGGATTACAAATTATTTGCAGCAAATGGAACAGAAATTCCAACCTATGGAATTAAAGTGCTAAATATTGATTTGGGATTACGTCGAGAATTTTTATTTCCGTTTATAATTGCCAAAGTTAGTAAAGGAACCTTGGGAGCCAATTTTTTAAATAAATTTAACTTGTTAATTGACATCCGAAACAAGCAGTTAATAGATGGAATAACTAACCTTCATGTTACAGGTGAAATTTATTTTATTTTGCAAGAAAATAAAATTAACATAATGGATAAAACATCAAAATTTTCTAATATATTATTACAATTTCCAGATTTAATGAAACCAAATTTATTAATTACTAATACAAAACATGATGTTAAACACTATATTGCTACTAAAGGCCCACCGGTTTACTCAAAAGCTCGTCAATTGGATTCTAAAAAATTAGAAATAGCCAAGCAAGAATTTAAATTTATGTTAGATAATGATATCCTTCGACCTTCTAAATCTCCATGGGCAAGCCCACTACATCTTGTGAATAAAAAAGATGGAAGTGTTAGACCATGTGGCGATTATCGACGTTTAAATGCTCAAACCATTCCTGACCGTTATCCAATTCCACGTATTGAAGATTTTCACCATATTTTGAAGGGGAAAAGAATATTTTCTAAAATTGATCTCTTCAAAGCATATTTTCAAATACCCATTGCTGAAGAAGATAAGGAAAAGACAGCCATAATAACACCATTTGGCTTATTTGAGTTTAATGTTATGAGCTTTGGGTTAAGAAATGCACCATCTACTTTTCAGCGCTTTATCAATGAAGTTTTATTTGAACTAGAATTTGTTTTCCCATACCTCGATGACATTCTAGTAGCCTCCGAAACTGAAGAACATAAAACTCATTTGAAACTTGTGTTTGATCAGTTACAAAAACATGGTCTTCGAGTGAATATCTCCAAGTCAACTTTTTGGGAGTAACTCATCTAGAATTTCTAAGATTGATAACACCAGAGGGATCTAAGCCACTTCCAGAGAAAGTAGATGCAATTTTGTCATACAAATTACCTGAAACAATTCGTGATTTGAGAACACTTTCCTTGGACTCATTAACTTTTATAGAAGATATTTAAAAGATGTTGCTAAAAATCAAGCTATTCTTCACGAGTATTTAAAAGGTTCAAAAAAGAATGACAAGACAAAAATTCTTTGGACAGAAGAAGCTAAAGAAAATTTTGAAAAATGTAAACAAGATCTGGCAAATGCTACTTTATTAAGCTTTCCTTACCCTGATTTACAATTGGCTTTATTTACTGATGCTTCCAATTTTGCAATCGGATCAGTGTTACAGCAATTTGAAGCTGGTAATTGGAAATCGATTTCATTTTTTTCTAAAAAATTAACCGATGCACAGAAAAATTACAGTACCTATGATAGAGAATTATTAGGAATATATCTTTCTGTCAAAAAAAGTTTAAACATCTTCTTGAAGAACAAAATTTTGTTATTTATACCGATCACAAGCCAATTACATATGCCTTTCATCAAAAAAATGAAAAAGCTTCACCTAGACAGTTACGTCATCTACAATACATATCCCAATTTTCAACAAATATATGTCACATTAAAGGACAAGATAATTTAGTAGCAGATGCATTTTCAAGAATCGAAGCCATTACAGTAATCGACTATGATACTATAGCGGATAAACAAACCCAAGATGCAGAATTGCAACAGTTAATGAGGAGTAACTCTTCAGTAAAATTCAAATCATGTACATTACCATCAGGAAAAACACTTGGGGTGATATTTCAACATCCAATATAAGACCCTACATTCCAAAACAGTTTCGGCAACAAATATTTCAACAAATTCATGGTTTTTCACACCCTGGGATTAGATGAACTATTAAATTAATGACTGAAAAATTTATCTGGCCAAATATGAAGCAAGAAATAAGAGAATGGGCAAGAACATGTATTCCCTGTCAAAAATGTAAAGTCCACAGACATACAAAATCAAAATTTGGAGAATATGAAGTACCTGATACAAGATTTAGTGTGATACACATTGACTTAATTGGTCCACTTCCACCATCGCAAGGCGTGACATTTTGTATGACCTGTATAGACCTTTTTTCGTGTTGGATGGAAGCAGTTCCCTTGCCTGATTGTAAAGCAGAGACAGCTAGCAAAGCCTTTTAAGAACACTGGGTTTGCAGATTTGGAGTACCTGGGAAAATAATTACAGATCAAAGAAAGCAATTTGAATCTCAGTTGTTTAGAAGTTTAGCTGCTATTTGTGGGGCTAAAGTAGCTCATGCAACTTCTTATCACCCTCAATGCAATGGGAAAGTGGAACGGTTGCATAGGACTTTGAAAGGGGCAATCAAAGCTCATAACAACATCAAATGGACAGAGACATTACCAACAATCTTATTAGGACTAAGAACTGCTCTAAAACCTGATACCAATCATACTATAGCTCAGATGGTTTATGGCTCTAATATCAGATTGCCAGGTGAATTTTTTAACCCACCCTCCATTCAAATTGATCCTGAAACATTTGTCACTACATTGCAGACTTTTATGGACGAGCTGAAGCCAACAAAATCTTCGCCTCCAAAAAATCAAAAGATTTTTGTTCATAAAGACTTAAAATCCTGCACTCATGTATTTGTGAAAGTTGATCGTGTAAGGAAAGCCTGGAGCCACCATATGATGGTCCATTCCCAGTAAAAGAAAGATATGAAAAATATTTCACACTGACAATAAAAAAAAAACCTGTGAATATATCAGTGGATAGACTAAAACCAGCTTATTTGTTAATGACAGACTCTATTCCTGACAAAACAACAGTTCCTTGTAGGCAATCAGATGAGAATTCAGCAGCTAATGACACTAACCTCTTAACCGATGCTAAGCCCACTGTTTCAAGACATGGAAGATTGGTAAAGAAACCTGTAAAACTTCAGGACTGATATCTGCTGTAAATAACCTATATCTCTCTATCTCTAACTTATAACTATTTACTTACATCAAGTGTATGATATTTTGGTTTACTTAATTTTTACAAATATTTATAAATGTATGTCATTTCTCTAACATCAAACTAGTTATCATTGTATATAAAATTACTGTTTCTAAAAGTATGTAACATTTGTACAAATATTTAATTTTGTGTATTCATAATGTATTGTTTAAAAGGCATATTTAAGAAAAAAATTCTTGTTTAACATCTAACACTATTCCTGCCATACTTCTCAGTTCGTAACTCAGTTACTGGTAGGGGAGTAATATGTTGAGATAAATATTATTACACTCAACAAAGAAAAATATAATAAAATTATAGAACATTATAATTTGAAAAATAATTAATTTTATGTTTAGGCATTTGCAATTTACTATATTTTGTATTTTATGTAATCAAACTGTATTTATATTTGTAAATCTGGAAACAATTTCTTGTAACCTTTTTCAGATTACCCGATTGGCAACAGTCGGTATATTTTGATTAGACTTGTTGGCGTAGAGTTAAATAAAGAGCACTTTTTGAGTTCCTCACACCTTCGGGCATTCCTCTTCGGCCAACACCTCCTAGATACATTCTTTATGCAAAGCAAAAGTGTAGATATTTTAATAAAATTTACATAATTTAAAAAAACTTGGCTTTTTAAATCATATTTATTTTATAATACAATAAATTTTTTTCATTAACTAGATAAATTGCAAATTAAACTGAAGTTTGATAAATAATCATTCGAGATATATTCACAAAAATAAATATTTTGGACAACAGATGGCGATAGCACTGCATTAAAAAATCTAACTGGGTGCAGAGCGCTGTCTTGATCCACTCCTCTTTTTCGGACGCAGAGGAAAAATTTGCTTGGAAAGTTTAATAAAAAATACCACTGCGCATGCGTGACATTTGCTGACGCAATACTAATAACGGGGAAGTCTCGATCGAGGCAACACCCTTCGGCACAGTCAAAGGAAAAGAGGTTGCTTGTCATTGGTAGATGTGCAATGACGTCATTATTCTGGGTTGCCTGGTTTGGCGTTATAGCATTTTTTTATGCCGTAGTGGTTCATTGAAACATAAAAAATTTGTCCCAATTTGGGAGATTGTTTTTCAGGCAGTTTTTTCCTCCGTGTCTTGAGTATAATAGCTAAATTCCCTTGCGTATGAAATTTTCACTGTAAAAATAACAATCGGTTCTTTTTTTCATTCACGTAAATCAAAATATTTTTAATGGATTCAATTTTGTAGAAGAAATATATATTTGAGCTTAGTAAATGAGGAACTCAATTACAAATAAAAACAATAGCAGTCGTGGGACTGCCGATAGAAGTGAAAACGGAACTATTAAGTTGAGAGTAATTAAACTATATGCAAAAATTATATGAAATTTTTTATGTTTTATTTATTAGTTACATATGATGGGTTAAACAAATCATGAACAAAATATAAATACAAAGTGGTTGAAAAATAATATACAATTATCTTAATTATACATAGTATTTATATTTACACGAATTTCAATGAATTCAAGTTTGAACATTATTTTCATTATTTACATCATTGTCATCATTAATTTCGACAATACTTAGATTATCTGTTCGTTCAATCATTTCATTGTATTCTAAAAAAGATACAATAGGTTTATGGTAACTGAAATAAGAAATAAAAATGTTTGATTGAAATTTATCTAAATATCGTATAAAAACAGCATCGATAGTCGTTTTATACTTTGTTGTACTGACTTTTCGATCATTAGACATAGTCAAACCTAATGTTTCATTCAAAATTCAATTAATGATAAATTTTTGTCATCTGCGAAGTTAATATTAAAGTCTCCGCTTTTAATATCATAGGTATGTCGTCAAATTTTTCGCCAAATCTTTTTCGAGTAATTCAGAACCTTCTTTTGTGTAAATCATTAAATTTTCGAATAAAAATTGTTCTATCTGTTGACATCTTCAAGTTTTTTTCGCGTGGGATTAAGGATCTAAACAAGTATAAAAAATAGAACTTTAGAGATTTTAATTATGTTACAATATTTTTTCTAATAGTGAAATTAAATTATATAAGTTCATAAATAATTATTTGGCAAAAAATAACAAAGCACGTATTTTATATCTAGCAAATTACACAAACAAACAATAACTTCGTAAAATTGAATTTTACAATAAATGAACATATTTCATAAAATCTAAAATTATTATAACATTTTTTTAATTTTTCAATTTTAAAATCCACGAAAAATATTATCAAATAACTAGAAATCTATTTTACCACGCTAGTAAGATAAATCTTATACCGTAATAATACTCATTTCATGATGAAGAGGTTAAATATTAAAAACATAATTAAAATGAATAATGCTAAATTTTAAATACAAATATTCGTACAAATATTAAAAATGTTTAAAAATATATTCGTTGTTTTCATTATTCATTTATCTGTATAAAAATATTAATATGTTTCATACTCACTTTTATACTGAAGTCAATGAATTTAAATTCAATAAATAAACAGTCATCCTTCAATTAAATAATTACAATAATAGTCAAATTAAAAATTCCCTTAAATAAACTAAATCCAGTACACACAAGTTGAACTTCCCACGTGGTCAATTTAACTTTACTTATGTATATAACTACACTCTAATACTTAAATTACAACGCGTCACATTTACAATTACAGATGTACTGCTACTATAACGTATTGGTGACGTGACTCACAAAATTATACTTATCCAAAAAGCGTCCAACGCGCACATAATACAGTCAGAAATAGTCGATGTATTAGTGTATACGTGTACACAGGCTACTGCGCGTGCGCTAGTCTGGAGATCATTAGCATGTCGGTGACGCGAACCGAGGATTTTAACCTCTACCAAAACGCTCAACGCGCGTAAAGAAGTTTTCACTTCAAAAATTGTTATATAATTTTTAATAATCCATTTACTGTGATTAATAATACTTTGAAAATGAATTACATGTTTCGAGTTTTATCCTTATGTAAGAAAAAAAAAAAGAAGTCACTTATAAATAAAGAAAATTAATGTTTTTTTCTATAATATATATTTATTGGTAATATTAATGTACATTTTAAAGGTAAATGAATTCGTTCTTATATCAGAATGAATTTGTACAGGCAAGTGATATTTTAAATTATTAGCTTAATTTCATTTTTGTAATTAGTGATTTGTTTTTGTGTATGTGTGAAAGACTCATTTATTCACATTCCTAAAAAAATTCGTCTAATACTCTGTTTCCTTTTAAATTTTAGAATTAAATTTACTGCAAAAATTTTAGCTATTATAAACTTAACTATATAAATAAACTTATACATAAATTTTTTTTTCTATCTTTAGTAAAATACTATAAATAAAGTGATTCGTGGCTATATTGTATAAGAAACACCTCACTGTTCTAACTTCCACATCACATCCATATTATTCGTTCAAGTTATCATCAACACATTTATTCACATAATTCTCAATTTTTGCAATTATTTTAGAGGTTTCCTCTTCTAACATACTCACACATACAAATCTTCATTCAGGGTTTAAATCAAAAGTCCTGAAATAGAGTACCACTTGAATTCCTTCATCAGGGGTTTGTTATAGAGAATAGTTTGTTTTTATAACAGGCAAGTATAATGAAGATATAGTCATTAATGGAATTTGGATTCATCTTAAGAAGTATTTACTGATCGATGTTGTGTCACTGGAAGCACATCAATTTTCTCCTTTCCTAAAGTATGTTTCCTCCTGTAAAGCTACTGCTCGAGAATTAATACGAAAATATGACATAAATTAATACGTTTTCGAGCAAAAATAAAAATTAGCCATTAAAGTATAATTTCCAAAAACTTATTTAGATTTTGTATATTATTTTACAAGAATTTTCACACACTAATTATTGACTTTCTTATAGTTACAATTAGAGATAATCAAGAAAGTATAAAACGTAGCAGAAATTATTTAACGAAATCATTTAGAAAAATATCTTTTTCCAACATTTTCATTCTTAGAATATATATATATATATATTTATATATAGTAGTAATTTAAAGTTTTTTTTAAAATATCCAGAAATGGGCTTAATTTTCGAGAAATATATATCTTTATATTCACGTGTGTTCTGGTATCGTTTTAAAAGGTATTTATACTTTCTTTCCATTTTATTTCGTTATTTATGAGCACAATGGCGTTGGAAGTATAAAGTACGCACTCAGTAAATTTTCAAAACACCACTAATATTATACGAAAATGTAAGAATTTTTTTAAAAATTATTATATTTGTCAGTTAACCCAACAAACTAAACATATATGTCTGAAATAAAATAACCGTAACAGTTATAGAAACAATTAATTACCGTAACAGCCGGCGTATAACGCACTATTTGAACACAGAAAATAAGATCGAAATTCTTGAGTGCGCATTATACTCTGGGGAAAAAAAATGTTAACTTTAAAAATAAGAAAAAAAGCTCCTGGAAAAAAAAAAAAATTAGACTTCTACATATATCGAAATATTGTTCAGTTAAAAGAAATCAAATTCTTTATCAAATGTAGATCCGGAAGAGTACACTATTTTTTTTCTAATTTTTTTTCTTGGAATAATACCTTGAATAAGTGATTTCTAAACATATAGAGCCAGGACTTCGAACCGTAATTTTTTTTGTTCCAGTTCAACTACAAAAAAATATATATCGTTTCTCTTCCGGTTTTCGTTCTGCCAAAAATAATGGTTTTCGGTTCAGATCTGAATGAATAATTTTACTTTACGTATATTCTTATTTGTACTACAAATATAATTCTATCGCAAACAAAAATTAAATTCTATCAAAATTTGGAAGACTTTTTATTTTTTCTTAAAGTCATCAGCAAGTTCATTCAACTGAATTAAATTTGATTTCTACAAGTAGGTGCATCAAGAACTGAATCAGAAAGTACTAGCGAACACAGTGGCGTACCTACCAATGGGCTAAGCGGTGCCGTGCACTGGAGCCTTCAACCTCAAGCGGGGCCCTCGCACCCTGACCAGCAAGCAAGTCGAACTTGCGATAATTTCTCCCACATTTAATATATAAATATAAAAGGTTACAACATAACTGTAATCAGGCCAACTCAGTTAAAATTGCACAGTAGTGAATAAGTTCAAGCTAATCAATCACTTAAAAACGGCAGATACCTGTGGAGGCCTTTTTCACGTTTTGAGTGTAAATTATTGGAAGGGGATTGATCTTACATTGATTTTCAAATGTAATGGTTTTTATTGCTATGTTAAAAAAAAATTCGATTATTGTGAATTTTTCGATTTATTTTTGGACTGGGGCTAATTTTTTTCTGAGCTGCACATTTGGAAACTATTGTATTACCATACGTCCTAAAAGGGAAGATTGTGTTTAGAATTAGAATGACGCGTGCATTATATTTCTTAAAATATTTTTGAAGTTTATTTATTTTCATCTTACAGAGATCAGAGCATTTATCTTAGAATTTCAGCAATATTATACTAACTGATACATCAAAAGAATTATAATTTATTGTAACTTAAAAATAAGAAGCTAACAAGTTTAACTTCTATCCATAAAACTAATAAAATAACCTTTTTATATGAAAGATGAAAAAGTAAGAAATAAATGTGTTGTAATTAGTCATAAAAGAACAATTAAACACGAATAAGAATAGTTTTTTCCTTATATAAATAAGTTTACCAAGATACATGAATGATTTGCTCCTTGCTGACTTAAAGATATGTGTAGTCATAATTTTGTCTTATGTCAACTAATTGTTTGCGTTTTACTAATCAAGAATTTTTCTAAAAATTCAAAGAATTTGATATTTTATGCTAACGAAAGCAGTACATTACAGTTGGAAAAAAAATTAATTTTACATTTATTAACTTGTGTATTAAAGGATTTATTTTTATGAACATGCAAATAAATCGATAGTTTATTAATGTCTCATTCAGAGGAAACATGAGGGATATCGCAATGAGACGGACCTCATTATTTGAATAACAATCAAGTAACGAGGATGATATCCGACCTGGAACCCAGTCAATTATGTTATGACGGCAATGAAAGTACTTTAAGCATTTAGAAAGTTAACGTGTATTAGAGCCCTGCTAGATGATGGAATCCTCAATTGTGATCACTCGGCTACCACAGCTGTAAAAACATGGGGAATCTACAATGTGATACTGTTTAACAAGTAACATTTATTTATGATTTTAAGATAAAGTATTAAGTTAACGCCACATTCCTGCCATTTATCACATTTACCTGTCATTGTTAATCGATTATCACAATTTTCAGCATACATAGGAACAATTAGATCAAAGATGAACATTATCATATAATTTTAATCCTTGAAAAATGCTTGGTGTAAAAATCTAAACTTAATCTTAAGATTCAATAATTATTATGAAATCTAATGCATCAAAACAGAATGAATTATCGAGGCAATAAAAAAATGACATTTATCAATGTTTTTATTCTTTTAAGAAAGTAAGTATACAAAAATTCTTAACAGAGTGTTGTATAAATAACTAATTAATTCTCAGAGAAGCAATTGTAAATTGATTAACCACAATATAGCTTAGTTGAATATTAACATGTCTATTGGTATACAGATGTTCAATAGTTATAAGATTTTTTAACTCACATATAGTTAATGTAATTTTGTTATTTGTTAAAGAATTATATATGTGTCTTAAAGCAAATATTTTCCATTATAAAAAGATAGAGAGCTTCAGAGTACTATATGATTATAAAATAGCCCATTATCGATTTGAGATTTTACATTATGACATAGAGAGACAGGCAAAAATTTTGCTTTTTCTTTCCATTTTTTTAAATTCATTGTATGTATCTAAATGTTCAAATAATTATATTATTATTTGTTTTTCAAAATTAATTAATTTAAGAGTTAACACGATAATTTGAGTTTGTATGTACGAAATTACTGCGTTTAACAGAATAAAAATAAATCTATAACATTTTCAACATTTACTGAAAATCAAAATATAAATAAATTTTACCTTGATAAATTAATTTAAATTTGCTTTAGGTTATTATACCTTTGACTGAAATGAAATAAGCGTTTCCTTTATATGTGCTGATGCGACGCTTGTTTAACTTAAATGATTCATCAATTCCATTTTACCCTATTTATAATACCCAGGTTGACTATCACATCGCATTATAGCTTAAGTTAAAATTAAACACTAAATCCACAAAAAAAAAAAAAAACAATAAAACAGTACTCTAAATTAAAAAGGCCGTTCTTTATATTAACATTTAATTTATTTAATGATTAACATTATTAATTTTAAGTAAATGTACAAATGGTTATAACAAAATTATACTTAGCTTTGAAAGAGAGAAGATGGAAAGGAGTGAAACATAGTCACCGCTCGAAGCCCCGCGGAGTCCAGTTCAAGGCCTGGATCCAAAGTTGAGTTTTTAGCTCTGAGTCCCAAGTGTGTGTGAAAATCGGGGTGCATCCCGGTTTTATTTGGCGATTTGTTTTCTCCCTTATCCTAGAGCGGATTCTTTACTTCGTCCGCTTAATTTCTTTTGATTGGTCCAGAGTCAGCGCAGGGTTACCTCACACGGTCAATGACATTTTTAAGCGCGGGAAAATCCTCCGACGCTCCCCAATTGTTTATGGGTCTAATGAACCTTACAGGCGTGAGAACTATGCACCCTTAAAAGTTCGTTTACAGAGGTGGGGCAAGACAACACATTCCTTCCACAAAATTCCGTTTCCTGTAAACAGGGCAAATGTAAAAACTGCAATTGTAACTTTGGAGACTGGCGACCTCCCATCACTCCTCCCCTCTTTCAAATTCACAGCACACACAAAAAAAATTAATCAATGCTAGAAAAGAGTTCGCTCGTCCGTGATTCCTGTAGATTCCTGCGTCCTTGATACGACAACAATGCTCTGGCTGTTGGTTGTCCGGCGGTTCCACATCTCCAACGAAATCTGCTAAACTGTAAAATAAAAACTTTGTCTCCCAGGGAAACCATATTAGTCATGAAACCACAATTGTTTTGTAAAGAAAAAAAACTTGGCCCTATGTGACCTCCGTCGTAGACTCCAAGCACCAACCTTCCACTCCTCTCACCTCTCATCACTTAAAATAAAAATTTTAAAAAAATTATAAGCAATTTCCAAAGCTCCTACCCAGTTCCGTGAGGGAAAAACAAATTAAATATCAACAACTACAATTACATTCATGAACGAAGAGAAAAAAAAATTTACTGAATGGGGCACCCAAACAATTCACAAAGACATCAAACACAAAATGACAAATAGAAATAATTGAATAATCACAAAGAATCGTGTGCCACTAAATAATGAAAAAAAATTAAGAAGAGTAACACATAAAAAAAATTCAAAATTTGCGTATCTAACAACTGCGCTACTCACAATAGCCACACATAGGAGTATTGAACAAAATACACTGATAAGAAATAAGCGCTAGTGAAAACATCTATATACAATTCAAGCGTGGCACCCAGAAACAGACACCTCATAATCGTTTAACATCGAAATCCTGACACGACTAATGTGAAGTGAATGTCCCAGACCACCAAAAAAATTACTAGCAGAACTCTTGACATACTCAAAGCATAAGAAATTGCAATGGTTCACTAAGAGCATTGATAACAATATTTCATGAAAATAATTAAGTAAAAGTAAAAATTTAGAAATTGAAACGATGGGTGTGCATAGGTGGAAAAAAATTTATAACCTCCGAGAATGCTTAATAGCCTAAGAAATTAAAAAAAAATTCACTACAAGCATTGGTTACAAATGAAAGTTTAAAAAAATCAATGTAATTAATTCAGATTTGCAAATTAAAATTCTATAAATTAACGAGTCGTATAAACAGTAAAAAAAATTCATAACCTGTAAGAATGCTGAGTAGCCTATGGAATTTAAAATTCACTACAAGCATTGGTTACAATTTGAAATTAAGAAAAAAATTAATGTAATTAAAAATAGAATTGTAAACCATGAGTGTACATTTGATCAGGATGCACCCCCAATGTTTACAAAGGTGGAGAGAAAAAACAAAACAAAACAAAACATCCCATTTCCTGCGATAGGACGATCTCCGGCAACCGCCAACACAAGAAACAGAATGCAGAATTAAGACTAAAAAAACAATGCAAATCCGATTATATAAGAAAATTTAAATTGATTAATACTAAAAAAAAAAAAAAAAACTGAGAGAGAAAAAAAAATTTCTTCTACATTCAATACATTCGAATTCCCATTTGAGAAATGAACTCCAGAAATCACAAGGGCTGTGGTAGCCCAGTGGTTAAGGTATCCAACCATGGCAGGCATGTCATGAGTTCGATCCCAGTACCACTAAAGACCCGCCGTGTAGGGCAGCGATGCACGTTAAATCTGTCGAGAGCTGAAACGTCCTCCCGTTGGTGTGGTGTGGTAGTTAGGAGAGGGTGTGCCAGCTCAGGTGTCGTCCACGTCACTTGACCATGGTTCAAAATTACGTGGTCCGTCGCCAAAAGCCCTCGTGTAGCTGAACTGTGCGACGTTAATATTAACTAACCAATTAACTAACCAGAAATCACAAATGCAGTTGAGAATTTCAGAAAAAAATATAACATAAAATTGATAATGCGACCCATGACATATGAGGCGACACATACAGCATAAAGTAATTTAACTAAAAGAAAATTATTGCAAGTGCTACACATAATTAAACATAAATTCCAAGAGAAAAAAATATCGCTTAACTAATCAACATAACTTTTTAACAATCTATGTAATACAATGTATCAAGCCTAGATAATTAAAAAAAAACTCAAAATGTTTCACTATACGCGCAACAAATATACAAACACGAAAAAAAAAACAAGATCCTCGATTTACAACAATACCGCTAACTCAATTCATCGAAAATCATCGACTTAATAACTCAAATATCATTCTATAACACCAACCTAAATTTCTCAGTAACCTTAAAATGATTCCTCGATAATCCAAAAATGCCTTTACCTCAGATCGTTCATATCGTATACCTCAATAACACTAACTAAACTTAGCTGCAACTTCCAAATAATCAATCGACTTCTCCACAATACCAATAACTAAACCCATCTATGCTCATCAACTTATGTACACAAAATCTCATATAATCCTCAACCCGAACTGTCCTAGATTCGTCTCAAAGCATTCCCAAACACACCACGCAATCATTATTTCAACTTCTCTATATTCATCAACTTATTCACTCGAAGTCGTACAGAATCCTTAACTCAAATTACCTCCTCTACATCAAACAACTTCCGCAAACATACCATATAATTAATTCAACTGAATTTTTCCTTTTCCCAAATCCATAACTCAAAATAACCTTCTCTACATCAAAAAAATTGGGTATCTGACCCCGAAGAAAAAAATTCTGTTCTCGAATGTACCGTATCTCCACAAGTGTATGTTAGAAGACAATTTCAAGATACAACCTTCTCTATATCAGAAAAAAAAAAATTGGGTATCTGACCCCGAAAAAAAAAATCTGTTCTCGAATGTACCGTATCTCCACAAGTGTATGTTAGAAGAGAATTTCACAAGTGTATGTTAGAAGACAATTTCAAGATACAACCTTCTCTATATCAGAAAAAAAAAAAAATTTGGGTATCTGACCCCGAAGAAAAAAAAAAATTCTGTTCTCGAATGTACCGTATCTCCACAAGTGTATGTTAGAAGAGAATTTCACAAGTGTATGTTAGAAGACAATTTCAAGATACAACCTTCTCTATATCAAAAAAAAATTTGGGTATCTGACCCCGAAGAAAAAAATTCTGTTCTCGAATGTACCGTATCTCCACAAGTGTATGTTAGAAGAGAATTTCACAAGTGTATGTTAGAAGACAATTTCAAGATACAACCTTCTCTATATCAGAAAAAAAATTTGGGTATCTGACCCCGAAGAAAAAAATTCTGTTCTCGAATGTACCGCATCTCCACAAGTGTATGTTAGAAGAGAATCAACAAGCAGAGCTCCACCCAGCCCCCAGTGTCCACCCTTGGTCCGAGGCGTCCTCGGGGGGGAGTCCCCACGAGGAAAAAAAAATTCGGTGGAGTCACCGGAATGAATGGACTTCGCGCCGTTTCTCCCCATCGCTCTAATACACCAAGATCAATTGAAAACGACAACTATCTCCATCCCTCAAATTCTCAAGCAAAACGTCCACACAACAGAAAACCACCCAAGTTCAAACATGTAGAATACACAACGCTGTTGCCATCACTACTCCACAGATAATCGGAATAACATCATCATAACACCCCAAGAACTGAAAATAAAATGTCTACACCGCAGACAAACCAACCAATCCTTCCAATTCCAACAACACCCTATCTACCACCACCCGAAACAACAACACAGAAATTCCACAACAAGAGGGGGGGGGGATAAAACGAAGACTCCAAAGGAAAAGGGAGATGCTGAGTTTCTTATCTCTGTTTCGACAGCAGGGGGTGCGTAAAGGGGAAATTTCGAAAAAGAATAACCGACAAACAAAATTCCAATCAACAAGCAGTGTCCCGCCCTTGGCCGTATCGCGTGCGGGGGAGGGGGAATTACCGACGAAAAAGGGTGCGGACGAAAAGCTCTCCCACGAGGTTTCCGAAACGAATGGACAGCGACCGGCGTGAGATGGGCCGTTTTCCTTACACTTCAATATCCCAAAATCCCAAGTACTTCATCAAAATTCTCTTCCTTTTTTTTTTGTCAATACCAAACTCAAAGTCAACAAAAACTACGCGTACACAAAAAATAAAATTTAACAACACCACTATCTGACCAAAAAAAAAAACTTATTACCAAATAACAAACCAGAACTACTATTAAAATCCAAACCCACAAAAAAAATTAAATCAACATCAACACACAGTTCAATAATCTACCCACGCGCTAACATAAATCAACACACGTAAGCCTAGCATCAACGACAAAAAAAGAAATACCATATCGACATAGACCAAAACGTTAAATTCCTAGTAAAATTTAGCACGCGACCGAGACACAATGACTGACTGCACATTCATTTAACAACCACAATTAATCTGAACCAACAGAAATACACTGCTGGACAATTGCTAAGGACGGATAAAACTATCATCCATAGCAACCACAAAATGAAAGGAAGCAAAATGTGGAAAATTAGAATAAGTGCGGGATATTAGTAAGAAGAAGTAAGAGTATGCAAATTTTTTCCACGTCTGTTCATCACGTGATAGCGTTCATAAGAGCTTTAAAGGTTTTGACGCGTGTGGACAGTTGTTGTTTCAAGTCAAAGTTTTACAGGAAAGATTTAATAGACGAACTTAAAATTTTTAGCATGTCTTCCCGACATCACATAGATGATTTTATGCGTGGCCGAATTATTGGAAAGATCGAAGAAGGGCGAAAAATAACAGATGTTGCCAGGGAGTTCGACATCGCTCACAGCGTTGTTTCACGGCTGTGGAAGTCATTTAAAACTACTGGAAGTGTAGTAGACGGCACGGGGGAGGTCGTGTTAGAAGTACGACGCCTGCAGAAGACAGATATATCGTCCTATCAGCAAAACGGAACAGGCGCACCACAGCTCAGCAGGTGGCAAATCAGTTTTTTGCTGCCTCAGGAAAGCAGATCTCCCGAAAAACTGTTGCCAGACGTTTGAGGGGAGGAGGACTATACGCACGCAGACCTGTTGTGTGTGTCCCATTGACCAGACAGCACCGTACTGCCCGTTTGCAATGGTGTCGTGAGCATCACAATTGGACTGAACAGGACTGGGCATGCGTACTATTCTCAGATGAGAGTGGGTTCAGTCTGTCATCGGATTGTAGACGCCAACTGATCTGGCGCGAGAGTGGTACTGCTTATCGTCCAGAAAATATCCAGGAAAAGGTCCGATATTCGACATGCAGTATCATGGTGTGGGCCGGCATCATGATCAATGGCCGCACGCGCCTACATGTGGTTGCGAATGGGACTATGACGGGCCAACGATATGAAGTTCTACTTCCTCATGTTCGTCTTTTCCGTGGTGCTGTCGGTGATAAATTTGTTTTTATGGACGACAACGCAACATGTCATCGAACACTCGCTGTTCAGGATTGTCTAGACAGCGAGGGTATTCAACGTCTCGTATGGCCAGCGTGTTCTCCAGATCTAAACCCCATTGAAAATGTGTGGGATGCTTTGGGGAGGCAAGTTGCTGGTCGAAACTATGCTCCGACAAACAAGAACACCCTCATCCGTGCACTCACAGAGGAATGGGATAAATTGCCTCAACAGCTGCTGGATAATGTTGTGCAAATTATGGTACGACGTGTAGAATGTTGCATCACACTCCACGGTGGACATATCTCGCACTGGTACCTTTCTTTAAGGTGCCTGCTGACTTTTAGATGCATTGTTCCATTTGTCCGTACGCAGATCAAATGAACATTTTTTTTCTTTTAGATGTTTCACAGCTTTTGTACTCTTTCCAGAACAATAAATATTCTTTATTCTAATGTCTGAACAATGTGGCAACTATATTTTATCCTACTAGGCCTCATGTCTCGCTTAATGTTATGCTACATAGCAATTTGTGATCCGCCCTTAGCAATTGTCCAGCAGTGTACTATATCGACAAACAAAACCTTCAATTCCTAGTAAAGTTTAGCACACGACCGAGACACAATGATTGACCGCACATTCATTCAACCAAACCACAATTAATCTAAACCAACAGAAGTACTATATCGACAAACAAAACCTTCAATTCCTAGTACAGTTTAGCATATGACCGAGACACAATGATTGACTGCCCATTCATTAAACCAAACCACAATTAATCTAACCAACAGAAATACTATATCGACAAACAAAACCTTCAATTCCTAGTAAAGTTTAGCACACTACCGAGACACAATGATTGACAGCACATTCATTTAACCAACAACAATTAATCTGAACCTTAAGCATACAAAAAAATTTCAAATCTCTAACAAAAAAAAACAATAATTAAATCGGCATTGAAACACCTGACAGAAACACTAGAAAATTTTAAATTAAGATTAGCAATCATATGACAGAACAAAACAACCCGAGCAAAACAAATTTAAGTTTCAACATATATATAATTTCTAAAAGACCAAAAAAAAATTAAAACGACCACCTCTATCCATCTCTTAACAAGCATAAATTCCAAAGATATAAATTCAGTAATACACAGGCACTTAAAATTAATACACCAACACAATTTAGCAATAAAATTGATTCTAACAAAATGCCGCTACCAAAAAAATTAATATTTTATGCAAACTCAAAATTTAACCTGAAAGTACACAGTTATACACAATCAAATCAGCATAAACTAAGTTATTCAATAAAGGAACCTTTTGTATGAAAAAATTATTTAAAATACTAGATAAAATAATCACAACACAAAATTATGTAATAAATGAAAAAATGTCAAATATGTATGTATCGTAACAACATTCAAATTTCATGACAGGTGTCCAGAGACCCCAAAATTTGATTTTTGTTGCAAGCATGGATTAAAGCTTAAAATTTATAAAATTAAAAAATGACGTGCATACATGAATCTCATAGCAAAAAAAAAAAATTGAATAACACTTGCATTACACAAAAATTTTAATATATTGCATAAAACACACAGCATCAAAATATTTTATCTAGAGCTAAAATTGATATGAATAACATACAACATTATGTCATTTAAGCAGCAAATCAAGACATGAAACAAATTGCATAAAAAAAAATTTGAGCTGGAATTCATTAAATAACAGGAATTCATTAAATAACTGGAATTCATTAAATAACTGAGTACAAAATTTGATCTCGCTAAAACATCAAACATGACATAAAACAAGGTGCAACAATGAGATAGGTACCATTCTATGTGTGCTCTCAAAGTGACGAAGCTTAAAAATTGTAAAAAAAAAATTTCAGTCTCCTTCAAAAAATTTAGCGCGGAAAATGTATTAATGAGCCGAATTGCCTGCACGAGCCCTTAAATTATACCGTGGACTTGGAACAATACCCTTAACCTCCGTCTCGTCTGGTTGCAAATCATCTAAATTATTCAAGTGCAAATATGAGAACCTCTTAATAAATGGAATCATCCGATTGACATGTGTGTTAAATCTCTTCCTCAATTGTTCTACATGTTGAACCCTATAATTGACATTAGAAAAACGCTCTATTACTCTGTAAGGACCTTCGAACTTAGGTCTGAGTTTTGGAGATAAATTAGATTTAATATTAGGCGTCTTTATAAAACACAAGGACCCGATTTTGTAATCGTAATGATGTTGTTTTGTCGCTCTCGTACTCAAATCGACATGCGATGCCTCCTGATCTCTTAGATTATTTAAAACTTTATTGAAAGTATGCTCCAAAGACGGTAAAAGTTTCTCGACATATTCATACTTATTTTGTGGTATGTCGGAATTCTTTTCGTAAGTGTAAGATAATCGAATATCCCTGCCATGTTCTAGGAAAAAGGAAGATGTGTATGTAGCTTCATGGATCGCTGAGTTTAATGCTAACATGGTGTGCGGGAGTTGCTCATCCCAATCATTTGTGTTTTGTGAAATTGATGCCAGGATATTGGCCAGCGATTGGTTGGGTTTCTCTACTCTCCCGTTGACGTGAGCGGAATAACTTGATATGTGTCTTTTATGAATACCCATGACTGCAAAATTCAAAAAATTCGGAACTCTTAAAATATGTAGCGTTATCTACGACTAATTTATGTGGGCAACCCCTGTGTACAATGTAATTATCAAAGAAAACTTTAGAAATCGTACTCGACCTAATATCCGGAAGTGGAACAATGTGAATGTATTTTGTGAATGCATCTATCATAGATAAAACATAGCTATATATATATTACCTTAAGGCGTGGTTTTTAAAGGACCGAAAATATCCATATGACACGTTTCTCCCGGTTCTTTACTTTGTTTTACTGGCTGATGAGGTGCTGGCGGAATTTTAAAGGCGTTTTTTCGAGATAAGCATATGGTGCAAGAACGAACAAAATTTTTAGTATCTTTGTACATATTCTGCCAAAAGAAGTTTTCGCTGAGTCGATGATATGTTTTAAAAAATTTAAGATGCCCTCCATATTCTGAGTGGACAGATTCGAGAATTTTAGCTTTTAGACAATGTGGAATGCAAACTTGCTTTCTAGTGGTGTTAGACCTTGGTGATCTGGAGGGGCGCTTGGACAAATGACATAACAAACCTTCCCCATTAATAAAATAGTTGCTGATTTGTGGGCTAACATCATTTTGGTCAATTTTTTGTATGATAGTGCTTAAAACAGAATCTTCATGTTGCATATTAATAAGGTCTTTAGATTCCGGTAAAGCTATTGTGATGTTGTTAATATAACGGGAAAGATGATCTGCGACTGAATTTAAGGAGCCCCTGATGTAGTGTATATCGTAATTAAATTCTTCCAGAGCCAATTTCCAACGCAAAATTTTGGAAGAGGGATTTTTATTAGAAAGAAATCCTGCAAGAGGCTTATGATCAGTAAAAACCTTAAATTTTCTGCCTAACAAGAAAGGTCTAAAAAAATTTAATGCTGTATATATCGCGAAAAATTCCAAAACCGTTGCGTTATATTTAGATTGTGAGGGATTTAATTTCTTTGAAAAAAATATAAAGGTTTGACTTCAGTTAGGATATTTTTGTTCTAAAACTGCCCCTATGCCGCGAGATGAAGCGTCCGTTGTTATTTGTAACTCTGCGTTCTGATCAGATAGTGCTAAGACCGGTGGATTCAATATGGCTTTCTTAATATCATCGAATGCCTCCTGCATTTCAGATGTCCACTCAAATGGAGTGTCTTTTCTCAATAGGTTCGTTAATGGAAGTGCTCGTTTTGCGAAATTTTTAATATATCTCCTATAAAAATTACAACACCCTAAGAAAGATTTAATTTGTTTTTGATCCGTTGGAACTGGAAACTCGTTAATTCATACGGACTTATCTTTATCTATAAGAATGCCTTCCGGCGTTACCACAAACCCCAAAAATTTACAACTCTTTGTTAAAAACTGACATTTACTCGGATTAAATTTTAAGTGAATTCTTTCAAAGCGTTCAAAAACCTTACCCAGTAGTTCAAAATGTTCATCTATGGTTTTAGCAAATAAAATAATGTCGTCTATATAAACCAAGGCTCCGTTGTGTAATAAATCTCCAAGGACCTCCTGTGCAATTGATTGAAAATCTTTAGGCGAGTTTTTTAAACCGAAACATAATCTATTAAATTCATATTTGTCACCGTCGGGAGTAGAGAATGCCGTCTTATGCCTGTCTGCAAAGTGTAGTGGAATTTGATTAAATGCTGACTTCATGTCTAAAGCCAAAAAATAGTTTGAACCCGAAATTTCATGCAAAATGTCGTCCAATGTTGGAATAACGAAGTCTTGAGTCGAGGTTATTTCGTTAAGTTTCTGAAAATCTAAAACAAGGCACCATTTTTCTTTTTGTTTGACAAACAAGGCCGGAGTATTATACTGAGAATTAGATTTCGAAATAATCCCCGCCTTCTCTAAATCTGTTATCTGACGTCGAAATTCGTTTCTTAAATTAAATGGAATTTTATAAATCGGACATTTAATGGGATAGCCATGCTGTAGACTGATTCTATGATGCTCCGTAGCGGCTGCAGATAATTCTACCGTAGAGCGAGCGAAAGCACTTTTGTGCGAAATTAAAAGTTGAAATAATCTGCTTTTGATTTTACTGTCCAAATCTGAAAGGTTAAAATCCTTCTCCGTGAGTGGGGGTAAAATATCTTGAGAAACGGGAAAATCGGAAGAAAAGTCTTCATAATTATTGACAGTAATTATTTTCATGTTTTTGTTAAGGGTGATTATGTTATCTGAATCGTTTCTAATTTCTAGAATGGTGTCATTTGTTTGTGGATTAATATTAATTTGCGAAGTATTTAAATGAATGTTTTTTGTTTTTAGCTTTGCTGAACTCTGAATAGTGGCCAATGACATCGTATTAGGTAATGTTGCAACATGTATACGAACATTTGTGACCGAATGGGGACCCACACACGTTTTGTGTTTTAAAAATCCATGGATAAAGTTACTCTGGACGACACGCTGAGGGAGTGAATAATGGATAAGCGGAATTGAAAATTTATTAATTAACAAACGGTTTTTTCCCATATCTAAAACTGCATCCCATAATTTCAAAAAATCGTATCCCAAAATAGCGCAATAATTATCGTTAATCTCTTGCTTGGTTATAAAAAAAATATGTTGAAATTGAAATTCCCTTAATGACAATTGTATTTCATAGCAACCGATGATCTCTACCGTGTCTCCACTTACTGCTTTAATTTGAATTGAAACATTAAATTCCTTAAAGTTTTCATTTTTTATTTGAGTAAAAAAAGAATGTGACATTAAAGAAACGGACGCACCCGTGTCAATTAAAATTCTGAATTTGTGATCTTTCACATTAGCTTTTATTATTGGTAGATCAAATATATTATCTCGAGATTTAATAGGAGAAAACCGCTCCTCTACCAATTGTAAAACATCTAAATTCGGCTGTCTCCGCGGAAGTTTAAATTGTCGTTTCTAGTATTGCGTTGAAAACCCCTATTCCCAGAAGTCGTGTATGTCCCTCTCACCGGATGCCTGGGGGCTGCGTAATTATCGCAAAAAGCCGATTCTTGGAAATGGACATGCCTCCCATCACTCGAATGGGTCCCGGGGTGACGGGAAACAGAAAATTCGCTAGCTGCGCTTCTCCGGGGGGGAGCTAGTAATTGGATGTACGGATATCCCTCTTCTTCTTTCTACACTCCGCTTGTCTATGTCCTTGAATGCCACAATAAAAACATTTGAAAACATTCTCACTTCTGTTAAAAAAATTCCCCCCTGTTTTACGAGCTGTAACTGAACTGGCTTCCTGTAAACGCCCGACTCTTAAGTTGATTTCCTCCAATCTGTCCGTCAATGCTGAAAGGACCGAATTTTCCGTTTGTGAGGGCGACAAACCGGATCTCTCGTCGTTAGCTATCTGATTCAATTTCATATTCTGTTCCTCGATCAACGTCGCGCTGATTAATTCATCTAAATTTAAAGAATCACGTGCGAGTACAAAACGACGAATGTCATTTCTCAAACCGCTTATGAAACGTGATTGTAGTAATTGGTCGTTAGCGTTCCTCACCGCGGTGTTTTGAGCCGAATTTTCCTGACTGGAATATCTGTGTTCCCAGTTTGTTAATGCGTGCTGCGAATTCTTGTACGCTCTCAGAAGAACCCTGAATGCATGATGAAAATAACTGTAGACGCGTTGATAGTAGGACGGCCTTCTCGAATCTTTTAATAAGAATTCTTGCGATATTGTTGTACTCTGTTGTTTGACTGTGGGTTGGGTCGGATAAAAAAATTCTTCAGCTATTCCCGCTAATTTTAATTTCAGAATAGTAACTTTCTCGTCGTTTGACCACTTGCCTAAATTCGCAACATCATTTATTTTTTCTTGGAACCTACATATTTCTAACGATTCACCTCCGTCGTACATTGGGATCAAATAAATTAGATTAAATTTCTCGGACGCCATTTGCGTCAATAGGGGGTCTGATTGTCGTGTACGTGGCTTTTTTTTAAAAAAAAAAATTAAGACACAATTTCTAGCGAGATTAAATCGAAACGGAAACCATTAAATTCTAACTAAAACAAAACTCTAGCACTCGTGCAGGGTAAAAGAAATTCATGAACTCCTAAATTTAAATAAAACTTTTAACTAATCGGCTCTCGCGTAAATACATGCATAAAGAGAAAAAAAAATTCACATCAATGCTAAAAAAGAAAAAAAATCAAAGAGCACCAGTACCTGTGACATCATGCTGCACCTTGCACCTTTCTTCTTCTCAAAACAACAAGGAAAAAAATTCACAAGTATCAAATTCGAGCAATAGATAAAACATAATAGCACACGATAACAGTTTGTTTTGGTGAGCCATCAAGAAAAGTTTACAACATCAAAGGATGTAAAAAAAAAAGAAAATTTCCGACGACTGGTCATAGGCACCAAATGATGCGACGCTTGTTTAACTTAAATGATTCATTAATTCCATTTTACCCAATTTATAATACCCAGGTTGACTATCACATCGCATCATAGCTTAAGTTAAAATTAAACACTAAATCCTCAAAAAAAAAACAATAAAACAGTACTCTAAATTAAAAAGGCCGTTCTTTATATTAACATTTAATTTATTTAATGATTAACATTATTAATTTTAAGTAAATGTACAAATGGTTATAACAAAATTATACTTAGCTTTGAAAGAGAGAAGATGGAAAGGAGTGAAACATAGTCGCCGCTCGAAGCCCCGCGGAGTCCAGTTCAAGGCCTGGATCTAAAGTTGAGTTTTTAGCTCTGAGTCCCAAGTGTGTGTGAAAATCGGGGTGCATCCCGTTTTTATTTGGCGATTTGTTTTCTCCCTTATCCTAGAGCGGATTCTTTACTTCGTCCGCATAATTTCTTTTGATTGGTCCGGAGTCAGCGCAGGGTTACCTCACACGGTCAATGACATTTTTAAGCGCGGGAAAATCCTCCGACGCTCCCCAATTATTTATGGGTCGAATGAACCTTGTAGGCGTGAGAACTATGCACCCTTAAAAGTTCGTTTACAGAGGTGGGGCAAGACAACAGATTCCTTCCACAAAATTCCGTTTCCTGTAAACAGGGCAAATGTAAAAACTGCAATTGTAACTTTGGGGACTGGTGACCTCCCATCAGTGCAATAGTTATCATTGTGATTAGTGTTTTATATAATAAAATGAATGTTTTATACTATTTCATTCAATGCCTTTTAATAATACTGAAAAAGAAATCTTGGTGGAATGTGGTTTAAATTCGTAGGAAATGTCTCCTTTAAAAGGAAAAGAAATCTTTTGAACTGAAATCAGTAGTAATTATCACAGGAGATTTCCAAACACAAGTTTCTCTCACAAGGAAAGGAGTGTTCGGGGGCGCTCTAAGGCTGTTGAACATTTGAAACTCTGAATACAGAATAAGATGGTTCATGTAAATGAATATGGAAAGCAAGTCGTAAAATCTTTTATATCAACAAAAAATGCTTCTCCCCGTTGATTATTGTTGATCCTTCAGTTTTTGGTCATTGTTGATTATCATATGCCTATTTGGTGTAAGAAAACCTGGAAATGCACATCTGCCTTCTTATAAACCTTCTAAGGTTACTTTCAAGTAGCCGGAAAACTATTCTCCCTCTTATTGCCGTAATAAATCTTTGGAAAGGGCATTTCCTTTTCTGTTAAATTGTCGGACATAGGATAAATAGAAACTATGCCGACAAAGCCCTCTAAAAAGGCCCTCTTCTACTTACCCGGTCACTTTAGAGGACTACTGTTCAAACGAAGAGGGGGGATATTTGAAGCTAAAGTCTTTCTTCGTTTTGAAAAAAGTAAAGAAAAATTGTTGTCACAGTTATCTGCAACTCGATTGAGGAGTCAGTGCATTGAGAAGGAAATGTTTTGGTAATTGTTTTGAATGTTGATTGAAGGAGTTGTCTTCGTAGGAATGTTTTGGCTCTAACTTACGCACAAAATCATTTCATCATCGCACAAAAATCAGAGCAGTAATCTTAGAATGTAGGCATTATGCAATTCTTTTGAAATTTTAAATAAAAAGTAAGGATTATCCAAAGGCTAAGAATATAACTCTTTTTGTACAAAAGTCGAAACAAAAATTAAGAAGCCCAGTATTTTGTCATTACTCGCAAAAGAAACAATTCAGTACAAAGAAGAAGAATATAATCCTTTTAAGTAAACAAGTTTACCGAGATACATGAAGCTCCTCGGCAAATTAAAAATGTTTGTAGTCATAATATTTTGTCTTTGATACCAGCTTATTGTTTGTACTTTACTATCAAGTATTCTAAAATTCAAGAGCATTTCCTCTTTTTTACAAATGAAAACAATTTAATACTGTTGAAAAAAAATATAATCTTAAATTTCTTTTGTGTATTTAAAGAATTTACTTTTAGGAACACGTAAATGCACCACGAAAGGAATCCGCTTACTAAATTTTAAGACTACGTCTAATAGTTTAGAAATGGAAATATTTATCAATAACGCCCCTTAAGCCCCCGCAACGCCACTAAGGAAGCTATTTTCACAAAACCCATCATATAGCAGATCTCTACTTAATGAATGGAATCTGCTTACTCAATTTCAAGATTTTACGTCTAATAGTTTAAAAAAGGAGTTAATTGCCTATAACGCTGCTTAATTCTCCGCAAACTTGGGGTCGATTTTCACAAAACCCATTGTTAGATTTGTAAGTTCATTTAATAGTAAAATGATTGGCTTACCTTTTTTCCCGGAAAGCTAAGTTTAAATAAACTCACCAACATTAATTCTGAAAATGAGAAACAATAGATGACTCCTTTTGGGGATTTTCTTGATATTTATTCGACTTGAATTCACACCACAAAATTAACCATCTTTATTCGATTTCAGAACTGACTCAATCGCCTAAAAATGGCGTTACAGAAAACAGATACATATTTTTTAAAGTCTTTGTCGTGGCGCCCTCTGTTGACGGTAGTTGTAAACATACTCCCCCGCCTGGACTATCAGTTCAGTCTTCAGTTGGCAGTAGGCAACACTTCGTAATAGGACGTCTGAATTGTCCTCGTTGGGTCTTGACATCCACGACTCGAACAGCACCATCGTCTCCTGGAAATACTTGAACAACTCTGCCTAGGCTCCATTGCAGAGGTGGGAGATTGTCCTCCTTCACAAGGACCATATCGTTGACTTTCAGGTTTCGTTTTGGTTTATTCCACTTGGTTCTTTGTTGTAATTGATTTAGGTACTCCAGGTGCCATCTCCTCCAGAACTGACTTCGGAGATGTTGAATTAAATTCCATCGCTTCTTTAAGCACGCTGGTTGTGAAGGGACCTCTTCTGGAAAAGAAGCTATTGGAGCACCAATCAAGAAAGGTCCTGGCGTAAGAGGTTGCAGGTCTTGAGGGTCATTAGACAGAGGAGTTAGAGGCCTTGAGTTTAAGCATGCTTCAATCTGCGTTACCAATGTCACAAGCTCTTCAAAGTTCAGAACAGCTGATTTCATTGTTTTAATTAGAAGCTGCTTGGTCGACTTGATGCCAGCTTCCCAGAGTCCGCCGATGTGAGCTGCCGTGGGAGGTATGAAGTGCCATGTAATGGATTCTTGAATTACAAAGTTCTGCACTTCAACAGATTTGATTAGCTTTAACTGTTCCTTTAAATATAAAGAGGCTCCTTTGAAGTTAGTTGCATTGTCGGAAAACATGTTGGTTGGTTTTCCTCGTCTGGATATGAAGCGCCGGAATGCTGCCAAAAAGGCATCTGCTGAGAGGTCCGAAACAACCTCAAGGTGCACAGCCTTTGTGGCCTTGCAAATGAAGAGTGCTAGGTAGGATTTTAATTTTACTTTGCTTCGAGAAACGTTGGGTTTTGTGATGAATGGTCCTCCAAAGTCGATGCCAACGTTTAAAAACGCTCTGCCAGCACTGAGCCTATTTGCAGGCAAATTCCCCATGAGCTGCTCACCCGATTTAGCTTTGAAGCGAAAGCAGGTTTGGCACTTGGATAAAAGTCTTCCGACTACTCCTCTGCCAGAAGGAATCCAGAATTTCTGTCGAATGCAGCATAAGGTAAGTTGAGGTCCACTGTGCAAATTGATATGATGAAAATGCTGAATGACCAGATTAGTGAGGTGATGGCTCTTAGGAAGAAGAATTGGGTGTTTTTGAATTGGACTCAGGCTCGAATTTTTTTAATCTTCCTCCAACTTTGATTATTCCATCGGTGTCCAGAAAATACCTAGAGGCAGAAGCTTGCTGCTGTTGGGAAGAGGATGTTTCTTATTTAAGAGTTGAATTTCGGAATGAAACTGTGATTCTTGTACAGTTTGAATAACTATCTTGGTAGCATCATCTACCTCTTTTGATGTTAGCACACCAGTAACTCTAGATGATCTGCAATTTTTGATGAATCTTTTACACCACGCTATGACTCGAATTAAACGTGAGAAGGATGAATACTTAGCTATGATTTCCAATAAATAGCTGCCTTGACTTGATGTTGAGACATTAGTACGAACGGTGGATGATTTCTCCTCACATTTCACGTCTTCTTCACAGGAAGTCGACAAATCAATTGATGGAAAGTGTAAAGAATCCTGACTTAGCCACGTGGCGTGACCACCACAGTTTATGAACTTTTAGCTTGAAGCTGCAATACCTCGTGAAGCACAATCGGCAGGATTTTCTTGACTCTTCACATGATGCCAGGATGCTTCAGGAGTCATTTTTTGAATTCTTGAGATACGATTGGCAACAAAGATTTTCCATCTGCTGGGAGATGATTTTAGCCAATCCAAAACAATTTGGGAGTCTGAGAAAAGAAATGACTTATCGATTTGAATTACTTTTCTCAGAGATTCTAACACAACAACGTAGAGTTCAGAAAGAAGCAGAGCTGCCAAAAGTTCGAGTCTGGGCAAGGTTATCGATTTTACAGGAGCTACTCTTGTCTTAGATGTTATCATTGAAACATGGACTTTTCCGGTAACCAGCTCAGTTCTTAAGTAGAAAACAGCAGCGTATGCACGCTGGGAGGCATCACAAAAACCTATAAGAAGAACTCGCTTTGCTGTAGCGTCTTCTGCAAGGTATCTTGGAATCTGAATCTCTGCTAGGTGCTTCATTTGATTCTTGTGTGAATTGCGTCCATGATTCGAAAATGCAGTCTGTGACAGGATCATCCCAAGAGATGTTTTCTTTCCAGATATCTTGCATCAGGATCTTCAACTGAATTGTCGTTGGTGACAGGAATCCCAAAGGATCATAAATCTTGGCAATGGTGGATAAGAGTTGCCGTTTGGTTGGCCTAACTTCATTTGGTGGACTTATGTTGATTCTGAATGTGTCTTCCTTGGAATTCGATATGATTCCCAAGATTTTCATCAAATGATCCTCTTCTATGTGCAGAGATCCCGAAGAACTTCGTAATTCTGTAGGTAATGATTCCAGCACAGATGATTCATTGGACGCCCATTTTCGAATCGGGAAACCTCCTTTCTTCATGAGTTCGATTACTTGACTTACTAATTTCTTGGCGTCTTCTTTCGAATTTGTTCCTGTTATAAGATCATCTACATAGAAGTCCTCTAGAGCAACTTTAGATGCCTCTGGAAACTTCTTGATTTCTTCTTCAGCTAGCTGCTGAATTAATCTAATGGAGAAAAATATGGAGCACAAGCTGTCCCATATGTTACAGTGAGTAATCGATACTCTTTTAACGATTCTTCAGGTATCTCCCTCCAGAATATTCGTTGAAATTCTACATCATCTTCATTAACTAGAATTTGCCTAAACATCTTTTCTATATCGCCTGTTAAAGCAATCCTGAGACATCTCAATTTTAATAGAATATTAAATAG
This sequence comes from Trichonephila clavipes, assembly GCA_019973935.1. Lineage (NCBI taxonomy): Eukaryota > Metazoa > Arthropoda > Arachnida > Araneae > Nephilidae > Trichonephila > Trichonephila clavipes. The sequence continues at coordinate 103,661 of BMAU01020049.1, forward strand.
TTCATTTTGTAACTTGGGGCCTGTATGAAGAATGTCATTGAAGGATAAGTTCGAATCAGTTTTAGCAGAAGCATCAAAGACTACCCGTAACTTTGTAGTCTCGCTCTGTTCCCTAACAACTCCAAAATGGGGTAAATAAAAACACTTAGAAGATGGTTTCGAAAGTTCTGAATTCGGGACAAGTTGCATATGGCGTAGATGTTCATAATCTTGCATGAATTTTACATATCTATCTCTTAACTCTGGATTGGCCTGAAGGCGCTTCTCCAACGAGAAGAATCGTCTCTTGGCTTGGACTTTAGAATCACCCAATGCATTGTCGTTTTTGAAAGGAAGACTTACAACATATCTACAATCACGATTTCTCCTTGTGTGTTCGAGGTAGAATTTTTCGACTCTTTGATCTTCTTCTGAGAGGTTACTAGCATCTGGAATTGACTCAACTTCCCAGAATTTGGCTATTTGATTTTGTAAGTCAAGCAATGCATGGCAATTGATTAAAGACATGACCTTCTTTTCGCTCTGACAGGCTGTGGAAACTTTTCCAGAAAGCAACCAGCCTAACTTGGAGTTTAGAGCAGATGGTTTATTTTTAGTCCCAGATATTTTTCCATACAGAATTAAATCAAAGAATACATCAGCTCCCAGAATCATATCGACAGGTCGACTAATATAAAATGAAGGATCAGCCAACTGTAGTCCATTAATGTGAGGCCAATCGAATTTTGAAACTATGAAGTTAGGCAAATTACAAGTGAGTTCCTTTTTACTACTAAAGCATTTACGGCAAAGATATCCTGACTAAAATGAGGGAGAAAGTTGAAGTTCTACTCGTTTAGTAGCATAGGCAGCAACTTTGTTATCTAAACCCAGTATATATATATATATATATATATATATATATATATATATATATATATATATATATATATATATATGTATATATATATATATAGATGTAGGAATGGATGTGCACATATCGTATCCCTCCTATATTCATTAATGACGTAATGCCAAGAGCGCAACCTATCTGACAAGGCGGTTCGAGGATAACGAGTAAACCAGACTGGTATAGAACGATTGCGCGGAGACGACCGAGAAGCGACGGCGATGAGACGATGACGAGGGCGCTGGAACGAAACGCCTGGAATCCAACGATCTAATGATGTTTCGATTACTTTTACTAACTTTTAGCCCACCCTTGTAAATAATTCCCCTTAATAAATGTATGTTTAACTCAATCTGGCCGTTGTCACTCTCTCTATAAAAACTTAAAATCCCCTAGAAAACCGAAGTAAAAGGACGATGACGATGCAAGATAAGTGAATTTATTCAATGTGTTCTTCAATGTGTGTTGGACGATTTTATTCAAGTGCATTTATTCTTCAAAGCGTTTTTCAACGTGTGTTTGACGATTTCATTCAATTTCAAGTGTTGTGTGAAAAGATTGTGAAGATATTTAGTCGATAATTTTGCCGACACATCAAGATTTTTCTTCTCAACACTATTATACATTCATGAAAGTTAATATTCAAATAATCAGGACGTTGTATGCAAAGTTTACCGTGAGTTTTTATTTCCATTGTTTTTTACTCTCAAACTCAATAATGTGACTGTGATACGTGATACTAGTGACATTTTAAGACTTTAATCTTTTCATAGCGTATTAATTTTTTTCTGTGTTGCATATATCATTTTAAGTGATCTGCAAATATTTGACGTATTTTGGTTCAATTTAAGTGATTTATTATGTCTTATTTTTTTTTTTTTAACACTGAATGATATCCTAGACTTTAATCTTTTATCGCGCAATCTGCTTTGAAATTTGGCAATACGCAAAAATGTACGCAAAATTATTGTATTCTGTTGTTTTAACGATCACCCATTCAGTAGGACCTCTGAGAACAATTGCGAAAGTTTACGGGTTTCGCACAAGATTTTGATATTGAAGACTACTCCGCCGTTATTTTAAAAAAATTTAACCTACCCGATTTAATCTGTTTAGCTAATTTTTTTTACAACTAGAAACAAATGGAACTGCCGAAGAACTTTGTAATAATATTTTGTTTTTCAGCTGATTTATCCGCTTTTCATAATAAATTAAATACACGAGATGTAGAAGAATGCCCCCGCGGGATGCAGAGAATTCCTTTTTGCTTCCCCCACTTTCACAGACAGGAAATCGGCTGACGCACTTAACCAAATTAATGAGTCAGCTGTTCCTCTATTTCGAAAAACGATTTATCGTGGCTTTTGTTAAAGATTTACTTCTAAAGATGACTCATACTCAATTGAACATTTTTTTTTTTCTGATGTAGAGGAAAATTTAATGTTTTGCCCAATAACCGAACAACAAAAAATTGTTTTTGTAAAACGGCTTTTGACAGGAACTGCAAATTATTTATTCAATCTCAGCGTGGTATAAACTCTTACAGTTGTATAAAAACATTACTTATTCAGGAATTCGGAAAAAATTAAATCAAGCTCAATTGCATAAGGAATTACACATAGAAAAATGCGGCCTAATGAAACGGTATTCCAATATTTAGTCGCTATTCGGGAATTAGCGAATCGAGGTGTCTCGACGAAACTTCAATTATGGAATATTGTATTAATGGAATCCCCGATTCTCCTTCAAATAAGCTAATATTATATGAGCTGTACAACAATTCAGGAATTTAAAGAAAATTAGGAATTTATGACAAAATATTTCAAAATAAAAGCAAAAATCACTCTTATGATACGTCGCGTAGTCCAAACTTTAGTAGCCAACGCCGTGATGTTGAAAGTACACTTCATAAACATCGAAAAATGATAGATATCCAAAATTCAATGCACCAAAGCCTAATTCAAAATTTGAGAATAAAAATTTCAGAGATAGGAATCACGCTTGTTTTAATTGTTCGGGATCCGGTCATATTTCTAAATTTTGCCCAGATAAACATCGTGGTCCAAAGTGTATATTATGCGAAAATTTTGGCCATAAATCTGATGCTTGTCCTCAAAAATATCCCTTCTTCTAATAATGTTGATGAAATTACCCCATTAACTACTATGTGTAAAGAAGTTAAAATTTTATCTAAAAAAATATTATCTTTTAGTTGATACCGGAAGTCAAGTAACCTTAATGAAAGAAAGTGTATGGAATCAATTAGGCTCCCCTTCTTTAATAAATAGTGGTAATATACTAACTGGTTTTGGCCTTTCAAAACTCATGTAATTGGTTCGTTCAACTCAACCGTTTCAATTGACAAATCAAGACTTTCCTGTTAAAATTAATGTTGTCCCCAACCACCAATGAACTTTGATATTATTATTGGTTGTAATCTAATTAAACAAGCTAATTTGACTATCACCCCTGATAGTGTTATGTTTTCTAAGCTACAAAAGTATCCGACGCTTCTCACAACCATTTGTTTTCGCAATTACTGACGACATTCCTAAATTTGATATTGGCCCTGAAATTCCCAAAACAAACTCGTAATGATGTTGAGGCATTACTCGTATGTAGGCCGAATAAAATTAAAAACGACAGGCCGTGACGGACGACAAAACCAATTTATCAACCTTTTACTGAACGTGATATAGTAGATAAACAAATAGATGAATGGATACAAAAATGGTGTTATTGAACCATGTTCATCTGCTTATGCTAGCCAAGTCCTAGTAGTCCGCAAAAAGACGCAGTCCACGAGTCTGCATTGATTTTCGAAAATTAAATCGTGTGTTAGTTAAGGATCACTATCCTCTGCCCCCTCATTGAGAATATTTTAGATAAACTTCAGGATACTAGAGTTTTCAGTTTACCATTGATTTACGTAATGGTTTTTTCCATGTGCCTGTTAACAAACAGAGTCGCCCATATACTCCTTTGTAACACAAAATGGTCAATTTCAGTTCCTTAAAATGCGACTCTCTACATGCCCTTCAACGTTTCAACGTTTATCATGGCACAGTTTTTTTAGTTGTTCAAGGAATTGTTTATACGCCCACATGGATGATATAGTTATCCTTGCTAAAAATGAATCTGAGGCTATTGAGAGACCAAAAAAGTTCTTCAAGTGTCCAGTGATTACGTGTTGAAATAAATTTTGATAAATGTCAATTTCTGCATAGGAAAATTGAATTTTTTAGGCCATATTATTGAAAATAATAAACTTTTTTTCCCTCCTTCTAAAACTAAATCAGTTGTCAATTTGAACCAAAAACAACTAAAGAAGTTCAACGTTTTTTAGGTCTCACTGGATATTTTTAAATTTATCCCTGCTTATTCTGTAATTGCTAAGCCACTTAGTGATCTTTACGGTGATGTAAAACAAAAAGCTTCCTTTGAAGCGTTAAAACGTTTACTCTGTCAGAAACCTGTCTTAGGTATATCGACAAAATTGTGAAACCGAAATACATACGATGCATCAAGACGGACTTGCTGCTGTTTATTACAAAGATTCCCCGATGATAATTCCTTACATCCTATATATTACATGTCTAGAAAAACGTCCGAAACGGAGAGAAAATATACCAGCTACGAACTCGAAGTTTTAGCAATCATGAAGCTCTCAAAAAATTTAAAAGTGTACATTTTAGGAATGCCTTTCAAAATAATTACTGATTGTAATGCATTTTACAAAACTATGAGTAAGAGAAAGATCTAACACACGAATCGCGCGTTGGGGAATTTACAAGATTATGATTACACCATTTTACATCGCTCTGGCTCACAAATGGCCCATGTCGACGCTTTAAGAACAATACAGGTTTTTAACAAAAGTGTAATGATGCATAGGGAATCTCAAGAACACATTCTTTCCATAAAAGCTCTTCTTCAAAAGGGTCCATATGATAACTACTGCATTAAAAATAATATACTATATAAATTTATTGACGGTGCCGAAGTCCCTTTGTTATTCCCGACGAGATGCAGCATCACTTTATCAAAAATGCTCACACGACACAGACATATAAAAAATAATATTTTTGTTCCAAAAGAAGAACATGTATATTAAAAAAAATAAATATTTTTACCAAAACTCATCCGCATAGTTGAAAAACTACATTTGGAAATCCTCGAGAGCGGGGAAGCCGCAATCATCCCTCGAACATCATTGAAAGGGACAGGTTTGGGCGGAGGTCGCGGACAATTATTCCTGTCTTATCTCGTTTGAAGACGGAAAGGTTTTCCTTCACTACAAGAAGTCATCATGCTTGGTAGTCGTATTAATCGACGAACAGCTCAACATGAAAACAGAGAGAACTCCTACGTAAAGCGCAGGTTCAGTCAGGACTGGGCAATAAATTTACCCGTCCATATTGTAACGAAAAGAAATTTTTTCTTCCTCCATATGAAACCATGCCTAACAAATGGATGTTACATTACGAACGTACTTTAATATTTTTTTTTTCGACATTATCACCATTACTCAAGATTTTTTGTTTGTCTTCTTTCCAGAGGCGTCTGTTTTTAATAATTGGGTCTAGCAGTTTTATTTTGAAATTTTTTAAATACACTGTATTTTGCGAGACGCATGCTTGGTCATGATGGCCGATGTAGGAATGGATGTGCACATATGTATCCTCCCTATATTCATTAATGACGTAAGCCAAGCGCACCTATCTGACAAGGCGGCACAGTAGACTGCCGAACAGCGATGAGACGATGAGAGGGCGCTGGAAGTAGACCTTGGAATATTGATGATGTAGCCCACCCTTGGCAAATAACTTCCCCTTAATAAATGTATATTTAACTCAATCTAGCCGTTGCATGATCAGCTCCGGACCAATCAGGAGATTAAGTCTCAATACCATCATATGCATGTATGGGATTTAGTATAAAGCATGTTGCAGACGCTTGCTGCAGCTCGAATAACCTTAGACGACATCCACCAGTAACGATTGGAGGGCCGCAGTGTGACAAGTGTGGCTGGCGCTGCAAGACGAACTACAGGAACAGCTATCCGGGGCAGTCCAATGCCTCAACAACTTCATTGACACGCGGCAGACAGCGGGAGAAATTCTCGACCGATATCGCGTTTTACCGTGGCCAGAAGACTGCACGGTGGTGGTCTGGCAGACGCTGTGAAATCTGCCATAGCAGTCAGGGGAGATAGGGACATATCCCCTACTAAAAACAGATTCAGTTTGATGTTTCTTGCTTGACACCCATCATTGAAAGGGACAGGGATGTTTTGCGACCTTCACATCTTTTCAGTCGCATTGCGCTTTTAGAGGCGCCACATGCTACTTACATTTCAGTAGCTGCCGAACAGCTCTTAGGAGTGAGGATATTGAATGTATATGGATTGGCGGGCATGATCTCCGGATTCAATACCATCAAGCATTTATCCTCTGATTTCTCGATTCGGGGCTTTTTAGTAAGTGTTGCTTACATTACACATGTCCTTACGTATTGGGGATCTTTACGGTATTAAATGATTTTGGTATTTCACGGTAAAACTTTTGTACAAAGTTACATTGAAAAACCCGTCTGGTCCTTAATTTTTGCACACCAGTGTATATATAGTATTTTCTGACTCATAAAATGGAAGGTTTAAATTTTGAGCATGATTCTGTAATTAGAGAGGTCTGAGACCCGCCATCAATCAAGGCTCGACAGTTTACATACTGTCCTTGACTATTCTTAACTCTAAGAATGGCTGTAGAGAGCAAAATTGAATTGGAATAATTCATTTGTCCTGCAAGGCAAAACTGTTCCTGAGATGTAGCCAATGGCTGAACTACATTCTGGTCACTAGTAGCAGCTAGATTTTGGTTTGAATTACTAACAGGGATTTCTCTAGAACTACTTTGGAACTGGTGAAGTACGGTGTGATGCCTTTGCTTGCAAGCACGACAAGAAGTTGTAAATTTGCATGAGGAAACATTATGATTCCCTCGCAGACAATTAAAGCATAACTTTGACTTTTTAACAAAATTCCAGCGATTATTTATATTCATCTTTAAAAACTTTTCACATCTATGTAATGAATGAGAGGAAAAACAAAGTTTACATGAGTCATCTGACTCTACAGTAGTTTTAAGTGAATAAGGCTTGTGAGATACTTTATTTGATTTTTCGTTGAGTGGTGTAATTTTGATACCTTGAAGACTTCTGGCCTGCTTTTCAAGAAATGAAAGAAATTTATTTAATGAAGGAAAATTTTTATCTTCAAGGGTTAATTCCCATTTGACTTTGATAGAATCTTCCAACTTATCTTGAAGAGAAAATACTAATAGAAGTTCTACCAATTGATTGCATTCTAATCTTAATGTTTTAAAATTTCTGAGTACTTCATTACAAACGTCTATCATGGCCCAAATTGATTCTGAAGTGGGTTTAACATTTCTTAGAGAGAAGAACCTTTTGCATTGGGAAAATGCCAATTCTCTCTGATTATCATACCGATTCAACAGTGTTTCCCATGCTTGTTTATAATTTTCATGAGTTATTGCGAATCCTTTTATTAATCTAGAAGCATCTGAAGTGACAGCATTTTGTAAATATTGCAATTTTTGAATATCTGTTAAAGATTCATTAGAATCAATTGAACTGGAGAATATAGATTTAAAACTCAACCTAGAGTTGAAGTCACCTGCAAATTGTGGAAGATCATATTTAGGAAGATTTATGTTAGAATAAGCATTCACTTTCGATTTATTTTCTTCGAATTGTAGTTTGCTATTAATACTAGTCAAATATGACTCAATTTTTTCTAATGCCAAATCAGCCAAATCTTTAGAATTAGTAAAGTTTTCATATTCCACATCTTCCACAAATTCTTCCAAAACAGAAAACTCATAATAATTGTCTTCTAATCTTTCTAGACATTTTAATATATTACATTTTTAAGGCAAAAACTCTCTGAATATTATCAGATTCTATAACATTATCAACATTTTCAGAATACCTTTTGATTTCTCTTTTATCTGAGTTTGGAACACTAATGGTATTTTACTTTTTCCTTTAGTAGGAGCCATCTTTTAAATAATAACTCAATGCAACTATAGAACTCAAATACAGCTTTTCAGAATTAGTTACTATAAATATACAGTCACTCAGAATAATAAACAAAATCTTCGAATTTACTAATTCAGATTTCTTGCATTTCGAATTCACAAATAATAATAATAATAATTTTCGAATTAATTGACATACGTTTCTTGACTCAAATAATAGAATAATAAACACATCAAAAGATTAAGAATTCTTTCAGACGAATTTCATTTTCAGAATACATCTAGTTTCGATTATATAAGATCATTATCGTTTTCGATTCTAGTAAGAATAATAAACATTCTACTTTCCAGGAAATGATCTACTGAATTAAACTTGATTTATGACGCATACATCAACAATGAATAAACATTCCTCACTGGTGGCTCCATGTTAGATTTGTAAGTTCATTTAATAGTAAAATGATTGGCTTACCTTTTTTCCCGGAAAGCTAAGTTTAAATAAACTCACCAACATTAATTCTGAAAATGAGAAACAATAGATGACTCCTTTTGGGGATTTTCTTGATATTTATTCGACTTGAATTCACACCACAAAATTAACCATCTTTATTCGATTTCAGAACTGTCTCAATCGCCTAAAAATGGCGTTACAGAAAACAGATACATATTTTTTAAAGTCTTTGTCGTAGCGCCCTCTGTTGACGGTAGTTGTAAACACCCATTTTGTAGCGGATCTGTACTCTATGAAAGGAATCCGCTTATCAAATTTCAAAACTGTGCTTCTAATAGTTTAAAAATGGAAATAATTATGCATAACGCCCCTTGGAGGTCAATTTTCGTAAAAATCATTATGTAAGGTATCTCTACTTTATGAAAGAAATCTGTGTACCAAGTTTCAAGACTGTACATCTAATAGATTAATAATGGAAATAATTATCTATAACGCCCCTTAAGCCCCCGTAACGCCCCTTGGGATAATATCTTTGCAAAATCCGTTCTTAGCTGATATCTACTCCATGAAGGGAACCTACCTACCAAATTTCAAATATGTAGGTTTACTAGTTCCGGAGATATCGTGGATTAGTCAGTCAGTCAGTGAGTGAGTCGCTTTTCTCCTTTATATATATATAGATGGTACATTAAAAAATTTTTTAGATAATATACTTGTTTGTTATTAACTTACGTCGCAGCATATCTTACTCATCGAAAAAAAAATAGAAAGAAAAAGTGAAAAAAGAATGTTGAGGAATATACACTGTATTTACAAAAAGAAAATAATTTTATTTTAAAATTAATGAGCTTTAAGAGGACATTTTCTAATTTAAAGCATACAAGTAATTTTAAGCATACATTATTTTATAACAAGACTTTTTAAACTTACATCACCACATGCGGACTTAAATTTAATTATGCATAAAACATGTTAATTTTGTTTGAGTTTTTTTATTTGAAAAAATACTTTGTTTCATAATACGTTTCATATCTTTGAAATGCACCAAAAATCCCTTCAAGTGCAATTTTCCGTGTCTTTTCTTAAATGTTTCTAGTTATCCATTGCTACGTAGAAATTGGTCTTATCCCAATACCTTAACAAATGGAAAAGCTTTCTTTATTACGAAAGGCTCAGAGATCGGAACATTTTTATCTTCCATTGTATGTATCCACTTCATAACTGCCTCGTCGAAATCTTCATGGACACATGTTCTTCTACGTTTCGAACAAGAATTCAATGAATCCTAATTTCGAAGCTTATCTCGATTTCTCATAATAGTTGATAAGCTGTTTGGAGGAAAACCAAATGTTAAAGCCATGTCCTCTTTTTGACGCCTTTATCTACTTCCTGAAAAATTAAAAAAAAATTTCATGCTCAAGCACTTACGAACTATCAGAAACGAAGTTACCAGTACGACTGATCAACTCTACAAATGAACGGAAATTAGTTCAAGGACACGGAGACACGATGCAATTCCACTGAGGGTGAAAGAGGATATCGAAGATGTTTCTAGTGAAAAGTAGTACTTCTGGGATGAAACTCCCAGAAATCTATTGCTCTCGCGCGCTAAACAAAAAAAAAAAAAAAAAAAAGCAGTTCAAGATTTATGAGAATCATAAAATGTGTTAAAAGAGAATAACTTAAAATGTCCGGAACTACTTTAAAAATAAGGAGAAAAAAATCCAATCACAAGAAAAAAAGTTTGTTGCATAGAAAATGCACTTCACTATAGGAAGTTTATTTTATGAAGAAAATCCTGAAATGCGCGTAGAAAAATTCGCTATATAGAGGTTCGTTATATGGAGGTTCGACTGTATATATATTTTTTGATAAACAGTAGAAACTTTTCCCATGTCTCATTACTTTTAGAACCATAAATCTCTCCTTCTCCTGAACCCTTTAACCGCTTCCTTTACACATTTTTTTGAAAAAAAATTGCAAAAAATCATCGCATTTTTTAATTTTATTATTAAATACAATGAAACGAAACAAAACAAAATATGTAGGTTTTAAGTTGAGTTTTTTTAATTTTTTACAGGCGTAAAAGCATTTAGTTTTAATATTAGTTTACTATCCCGAGTTATATCTGGCAAATGGAAAAAAAGTTAAATATTAGTCTTAATATGATTGATTTTGAAACAAGGGACAACACAAAATGAGATACCTGACATTCTGTAAACTGGTATCTAGTCTCGTTTCTTACTGGCTTATTTCTGGAGTCTCTATTACAGGAGCACAGTCACGGGAACACTGTCTCGTTGGATTTGATTTTTTTTTTTTGCAGATGCAGGAATAACATCTGAAAAATGCATTGAGGTTAACCTGAGTGGTGAAGGACTAATGCTGGGTTTTCCTGATGTGGCAGAAAACTCGTCACGATGATTTTCTGAAATTAGTTTTTCAGTCAGTTTCATTCTAAATTGTTTAGGTGATCATGAACCTCCTGATTTACAGTACAAAATGAAGGAATTTCACAAGGCCAAATCCAATAAATGGAAAAAAATATCAGTATTTTCCTCTCTTTTTCTGGATGTAAAATAAGGAGCTAAGTGCTGGTCAACTTTATCTACACCACCCATTTGGTCATTGTAGTCAACTACACATTTAGGCTTGGACTTTGTCTCTCCCCGTTCATTTGTTACGTCCTGCATTTCGATTGTATGTATTGTGGAAATTAAACTAACATCCTTCTTATCTTTCCATGTAATTACAGTTACTTCCCTCTCTAATACCCAATAATTTCTCCTTTTTTTAAAAAAATTTCTTTATGTGTCTTTAGATCTCGAGATAAATCTCTTCTATTCAATCGAAATGCTCCACTCACATCAATCTTCCTTTTAACCAACGTATCAGCCAAACCGGGCGGGATAAAAATTGTCCTAACTGCCAACCAAAGCTGAGCGTTTCCTTTCATTTCTTTCAGGCCGAGTAAAACCGTGATAAAACAAATCGTACAGACAAATTCCGCTCGGGATAGTAATTAGCTGTAATATATACTAACCCGAGATAATCAGGCAAGCGGTTAAAGTTCACTACATATTCCCTTTGAAAATTTAACAAAATAATTTTAAATATCACCATTAGACATGATGATGAACATAAATATACAAAAGAAAAGAATTTAGCATTTTCCAATTTCGAGAAATTTACGGTTTCACAGTGAACCTTAACAGTCCATTTTTTCTATTCGAACTAACTAATCCAAAACATCATTCAGAAAAAAAATCTATTATTTTAAAGCCATAAAACTTTTATATTTTAACGAAATCAATAAAGGAAAAATATTTTAAAAGTTTTTAATAGATTTTTTAAAAGTTTTCTGCACTTTTATAATTTTATACAAATTTGGACATAAAATTACATACTAAAAAAATTTATATTCCTTAATAAAAAATTGCTAGTCCATATAAATTTTCCATCTATAATTTTTAAGAGAGAATATTTATATCCATTATGTACACCCACACAGGGTCGCATTTAGGCAGGGTGGCAAAATTTTAGAGTGCGGACAAGTATTGTTAAATACAAAAATTTCTCACTATAATTTTTAAAGTAAATAAATATTTTACTAAGATATGCAATAAACAAATATTGATTCAAAATGTCAGCTCTGCTTCTATTCCTAAATTCTCTAAATCCCAAAATTCGCTAAGCTTTTTCGAAGTATTGGATTCATTAACAATAACACTCATTGTTAAAAGTTCCTCCCGATCTGACCCAAATAATGTATCTATTTCTATAAGATTTTTGTTTAGACGTGTAATTCTACCTGTAACTACTTGATAATAATAGTCCACGCCAATAAGAATTGATATTTCTTTATCGTTAAATTCATAAGAATCAGATAATTGTACATTTTTTAAATATCTAAATTTTTTTTATCAGGGGTTGGTAAATGTGTAATCGAAATATGTTCTGTCTCGACCGCTTCCATTGCAATGTACAAATTTGGATCATTCCTGTTTTTCAATTTTATTTTAACTATATATTTAAGGTTTTTATTTCAGTTTCTTTAGCACCAAATGTGCAAATGGAAAGGTTTTCTTTTCTAAGAATTAGAAAGTTAAATTTCTCAGAAGTACTCTTTAAAACGAACCTTCTTTGTGAACCATTATCTAAGAATAAGAATAATCTAACAACTTCTTGTTCATTTTTGTCATATATTAACTCAGCACATATTTGTAATAATACACTATTTACTTCTGTTTTAAATACTGCTGAAACTATATTATTTGTGTCACTTTTTGGAGAGAAATCGTCACCGTGCCGATTTCGAAAACATATTGTGAAATGGTGGGAGCCATTACGAATAGGACATGACTCTCTTTTCGCACATTCCATTGATCTATGACCGGGCATGAGGCTCAAATAACATCCCCTTTTTTCTTAAAATTTCTCTCTTTTCGTTAGCGCTTAAGAAATGGCAGGCCTCAAGTTCATGACCTTTGTTGCAGTAAAAACATTTGCGACTTTTATGCGATTCACAGTGAAGGGAAAGGAGTTGGTTCGGGGTGTTCTGTCATCGGATTTCTCTTACGATGTCCGGGGAAAAAGGAGCTTTTATTTTTGTTCTCTTTAGTGGGGGAGGGGAATAATGACATGGTTTATGATTGTTTATTTGAGAGGCTTGTTCCAGAACTGGAATTTCCAAGTTCATTAACCGCAAAAGAGCGCTTTGGTTAAACCCTTAGTCCAGGGGGTCCAACCCAAAAGAAATTGCAGGCCACTTCGGAAAAATATTATAATCTCGCGGGCCACACATAAAAATATGTACCTTTATATCAAATTTGGAAACAAAAAAACATTTATTGGCGTGAAAATTTAAAACTTTTCTTTTTAGTGTACAGGATTTAAAACCTGATAATTAAATTGCGGATTCTGTTATAAATCATGATTTGACATATCTGTACAAGAATTATTTACTACACAAGCTTGGGAAGAAGTAGAAAAAATAATTACATTGAAACAAAACTTTTGCCGTTGCAATCATTGTGAAAGTGCAACGACTTAAAAAAAATATGGTTCAGTGTGATGATTGCAGTTACTGGTAACATTGGAAATGCGTCAATTTTAAGAATGGGTCAAAAATTAAAAATTGGCTTTGTCCAGATTGTTCTATAAAGTAAGAGAGTTATGGCTCCTGGTGATACCTCTATAAAAAAACGAATCGAGATTCCTACCTCATGGCGATGTAGAAACGGGATCAATATCATAAATATTTCTAATATGCATTTCTTATTTCCCCCATTTAATTAATTATTTTAAGAGAGAGCTGCCAAGAGCTGGGAGGCCCCTGATCACCCCTAAAATGTTCTCCCTCAAAATTGGGGTGGAACCCAGCCAAAACGTACTGTTACCTGAATGGTACTCAAAGCTACGGCTAACGACAAGCGTACTTGCAGCCCTTTGCAGCGATGAATTTCTTAAGCCTCGATGTACATCGTCAGATAGGTGGCATTAGTAACAACAGAGAGAGAGCAACATTATTTCATAACTTATTATTTAGTGTACTAACTCATCAATAAAAAAATGCTCATTTCTTACATATTAATTAAAAGAAAAATGTTTTCCAGTGAGGATATGTGTTCAAAAATTATACTTTGGATAATATTTAGGATATTTAATTCCTTCTTAGGTCAACAAAGAAAATCTTTTATTTTAGTTACTTTTTATTAAATAGTTACAATTAATATAAATATGTATATACATATAACAGACTTACAATATTAAGTGACAAACTAGAAAGCGATTTTCCTTGCAATTTTTCATTTTCCTTTTTATATACACTGGTGTGCAAAAATTAAGGACGAAGTCGAAAAATTAGCTTATCAGCTGAACGAAGAGGCAGAGCGGACAGAAAGACCATTCAGAAGATTAAGTAAGGTGATGTACGGTAGCACATGCGCAGATATGCAGGTAGACGTAATGGGGGAGTGTCTGAGTAGTATAAAGCCTGTTGTCGGTGTAAGATCAGTATTTCTGGCAAAGAGATTGCACGCCGTATAGCAGTTAAAATCACACCGAGTTGCTGCCTCAGCGAGAAATGGCGAATAATCAATCTGTTAGACGACATCTGGATGCTTTTACCCGAGGTCGAATCATTGGGAAGTTGGAGGAAGGCCGCAGTGTGACAAGTGTGGCTGCAGAGTTCGGAATTGCTCACAGCATCGTTTCACGACTTTGGAGACAATTTCAAACTACAGGAACAGCTATCCGGGGGCTCAGTAGTGGTCGTCCACGAGGAACCACACCCGCAGATGACCGGTACATTGTCTTACAGGCCAGAAGAAACACGCGGCAGACAGCGGGAGAAATCGCTAGACACACGACACAGGCGACTGGACGACCGATATCGCGTTTTACCGTGGCCAGAAGACTGCACGGTGGTGGTCTGTTTGCACGACGCCCTGTACGGTGTGTACCTTTAACGCCTGCCCATCGGAGAAGGCGTTCTCTGTGGTGCCGGGAACACCGGAATTGGAGAGACAATGAATGGGGACGAGTACTCTTTACAGATGAGAGCAGATTCAGTTTGAGTAGCGATTCTCATCGCATACTCATCTGGAGAGAGCGGGGAAGCCGCAATCATCCCTCGAACATCATTGAAAGGGACAGGTATGGAGGTCGCGGTGTTCTCGTTTGGGGAGGCATCATGCTTGGTAGTCGTACAGACCTTCACATCTTCGACGCAGGTTCAGTCAACGGGACCCGTTATTGTAATGAGATTCTTCTTCCATATGTGCGTCTTTTTAGAGGCGCTATGGGTCTGCAGTTCCCTTTTCATGGACGACAATGCACCATGTCATCGCACAGTAGCTGCCGAACAGCTCTTAGAGAGTGAGGATATTGAACGTATGGATTGGCCGGCACGATCTCCGGATCTCAATCCCATCGAGCATGTATGGGGTTTTCTAGGCAGACGCTTGGCAGCTCGTACCTTACCACCAGTAACGATTCGGGAGCTTCGATTGGCGCTGCAAGACGAATGGGCAGCAATGCCTCAACAACTCATTGACACCCTCATTCTCAGCATGGGCAGACGCTGTGAAACCTGCCTAGCAGTCAGGGGAGATGATATCCCCTACTAAAGACCGGATGTTTCTTGCTGGACACCCATCACAGGGATGTTTCGGCCTTCAGTCGCATTGCGCTCCATGCTACTTTTTCAATCAAGCTTCTCTTTATCCCTCTGATTTCTCTTTTAGTAAGTGTTGCTTACATTACATATGTCCTTACGTATTGGGGATCTTACGGTATTAAATGTGTTGATCTGGAAAGCTTTTGTACAAAGTTATATTGAAAAAACCGTCTCGTCCTTAATTTTTGCACACCAGTGTATGGTGTTAGACTATTTTTTTGTTACTATTTATTCATTTATTGAATTTAATTATTCCTATAAAAAATAGTAATGTAAAAAAGAAATCACATTCGCAGAAATTAGGCCATCCCAGGAGGGATTCGAACCTACGACATTTGGATTAAAAGTCCAACGCGCTATTCATTGCTCAACAGGGGCACAACGAATGATTTTCCTTTCTATATATGCTGTTGGACTATTATTTTTTTTTTTTTTACTTTTTATTCATTTTTTAAACATAATGAATGAATTAATATTTGAAAAAAAAAGAAACAATGGTATTAACATCAAGTGTCATCCACTGCTAGTTGATCCCAGGTTTATCGTAGTCATGCTATATCAAATACATTCTCTATACGTTTGAAACAAATTTTGTTACATAATGCTGTATTTTTTCTTTCTTAACTAAATTATCAAAAAATAAATCTCAGCCAATAATACAGTGGCTTGCAGATATCATCCAACATTAAAATACAGAGAACAGAATACTATGCAAAAGTTGAAATGAAAGCAAAATAAACTTCGGCATTTTCGATAAAATTATTGAAAATGGTGTTTTACAAATTTAATGCAGTCGCATACTATTGAAATTAAGGCACCACAAATCTAATGTTTCCGTGTTATTTAGCAACCAGTATCACAATTAGACAACAATGTATTATATTCTAATTTTAAACTATGTTTTAGATTGTATCATATATATATATATATTCCAAAACTATTTATCAAAATAACAAATGTACTCGCGTATGTGATCAGTTGTATTAAATGTGTTAAAAAAAAATAATGTAGTTTTTGCATTGTATTTACCAAATTTGTTAAAAGTCATGTGTCTTACAAGTCCCAATTTCATGTAGCTTATCCTCTTTTTGTATGATATATGGTTATTTGCTCGCTTCTTTAAAAAGTTTATATATGTGTACAGTAGCGCACACAAAAATTTTTCAAGGGGGGGGGGTCTGGGGTCGAAAGTTCACCATTCTTGTATCAGGCTCATTTTGATTTTGCCGATTTTCGCGAGCAAAACACAGTAAAAAACTAATTATTAAATAAATAATTAGCATTAATTAATAAAATTAATCATTAATAACAAATACTTAATTAAATTTTACGTACTATATACTTAGAATTATAATCAATAGGAAAAATCAAGGGCTTTTAGGGGGCGGACCCCTTGTGTGCGCCACTGTATATATATATATATATATAATGCAATTATTTATGAAATTAAATGGCCTTTTATTTCAGCAATTATTTAAAAAAATGCTACAGTTGCAATTTGATAAAAATTATCTGTGTCATCACCCATTTTGCGATATTCAATGCTTCACCATATTCTTTATCACTTTGCGTGATTAAATTTTTATACGTCATTATGAACTAGGATTGGCATAATTTACTGTATTTAACATTACATGAAAAGCAATTGATTTACACTAGAGGACTGTGAATATTATTTTTGACTCAAAAGTAATTTTTTTCCCACTTCAGTATTTATCAAAAAAGAGCACGGAAGAATAACAAATAGAAGTAATACTATTATATGGTTGAATAAATAAACTATTTTCAGAGTATATGCATGTTTTGAAAAGTTAAAAAGCAGAAAAAATAAGATTATCATCCTTACCCCCAGACACTAATCAGCAAGAATCACGCTTTTATGACTGTCTAAAAGTTTGGGAGGAGGGTTGGAACTCAATAATTAAATTAAACAGGAATTTAAGTATGATGTCCATTATATAGGTAAACGTGTCTTAAAATTTTAGGGACATTCTTAGAAATAAAATTTTATTTTTATAATTAGATACATTTCTATGGAAAAACTCTATTTAAATTATTTAAAATTAGCAAGGGTATAAAATTACAGCCGGAAAATCTCGTAAAAAATTCTAATAACTTTTTCATAAAAAAATTAAAACATGCTTTGTATACTTAAATTAATATAAATTTAGAAGTGCTCTTTTTTAGTAATTTGTCAATAATTGGCCGTATGATTTTTAACATAGTAGAAAATGCATTCCTTGTATTTAAAATAATTTACTGTAAAGAAACAATTGTGTAAAATTGTGGTTTCTATTATTGCTAAGGTAAAAAATATTTCAATAAACCTTTTCGTTCATTTTGTAGGCATTTAAATAAGGGAATTTATTTTTAATTCGGCGTTTAGTAGTTATTTTAGAAGAGGAAACCAAAAGAGAGTATCCTATGGTTTCTTACGGAACAAGAATTCTTGCATTTTAAATTTGTGAATTTTTAACTTTCTCTTTATAAGAAAACTTATTGTGTGTGCATAGCGTGTAGAGAGAATTTAGGCTTTTCATACCATTTAATTAAAAACTATAACACAGGCAGTATGTAATTCAATTTTTGTCTTGTTCGAACTCGAATTTCATTAGGTACAAAAAAAGAATTGCTTTCACAAATATGTGTTTATATATGAATAATTACTTTAGCGGTAACATATAATTGAAATCCACTTTTTCATTATTCTATTTGGCATAAATTTAGTAACAAATTGAGTCGAGTTTATGCATTATGTGTGTAGATATATGATTATACTATGGAAGGATATATACTAATTTCCGTTTGAAAATGAGTTTAATTTAAAATCTGTTCTAGAGCTTGAAAGTATGAGAAAAAAATTGTTTCTAGTTAATTTTGGAAGTCTGCTTTTTTATTTTTACAGAGAGAGAGTTTGATATAAAGTGATAAAATATTAAGCTTTTAAAAATTTTCCGTTTATATTAAACAAAAATATTAGAGAAACTCCATTCATTGTCAGAGTGAAAACCATAGCTTTCGATCAATCCGTCATTCGACTTGTATCATTATGAATATATATACATATTGAATTGTTATTAATAAAAGAAGTATTTACGATTACGTAGCGATCAAAATGTAATTTGATGACCCACAGAATGAGCGAAACAAATAACCGATTTAATAAAAATCTATCAATGAATATTCAGTGCACAAGCTATCTAAAATTATAAATAAACATTATATTTTGTAGAATAGAGAATTAAATACGAAAATAAGCTTTTCAAATCACTTTAGTAAACGCTTTTTATTCTGTATCAAAAAACTTACCCTTTCGATTTATAGTAATAACATTTGTAAAAGATCCGATAAAATCACTTATTGGTTATATTTAAAATACTTATTCGTAACATCTACAAAATGTACAACAGAGGAGCTGCTTCTTTTTTGAATTTCCATGCCATGAGTAATCGTATTATCTAAATTAATCCAGTATCGTTTCGTTAAAAACGCGGAGCTTCAAAAAACAATCAATAATGTAAGCGCTTTCTGCTCGCACTTGTATTACTTACCACTGCAATTACATAAACTTTTTATTCAAAAAATAATAAACAAATTATTTAATTTCATTTAAAATAAATTTGTTCCATGTATTTAAACTTGCTATTTCGAAAGATGGTTAGATATTTTTTTATGCTTTCGATAAGAATACTGCTTTCATCGTGTGAACAGGTCCACGTCTAATGCGAAAATGAATGATTGGCATCGTATTCAAAGCAAGCACCGATATTGGCGAGAAATTTGCTAAGCTCTGTAACCCTGCAGACTGTCATCCCCCTGTTTCCTTCCCCTCTCCTCTTCTAAAAAAAGTGCTCTTTATTTAACGACTTCCGACTTGTTGCAATGTTTTGGTGCTAGCTCAGCTAAACATAATGGAATACACGTGCTCTTCGAATTCTTTGAAGCAACTTTCTATTTTTTAAATGTTATAGAACCAAACGTTCATAACATATTCTTCCGCAAAAAAAGAAGCAAAGTTGGATGTTTTGTTTCGCCTCTTTC
The DNA here is from genome assembly GCA_019973935.1 of Trichonephila clavipes. Lineage (NCBI taxonomy): Eukaryota > Metazoa > Arthropoda > Arachnida > Araneae > Nephilidae > Trichonephila > Trichonephila clavipes. The sequence continues at coordinate 123,283 of BMAU01020049.1, forward strand.
CAAATGTGCAGTGTTGAATTTTCTAATTACTCACAAGTAAAATAAATTACGAAATTTATAGTATATGCATTTTAAAAAGTATATGTTCTAGAAATTCAGTTGCAGGTGCATCTACCAGATGCTGAGTAACTTTGGTCAAAATAAGACTAGACGTCTTTCAAGATAATTCTTTTATTCTACTGAGGACGGCACATTAAAATACATAAAAAATAAACGTTCGGCAACCGCCGAGCGTCCAACCAGTACTCTGAAAATATTCGTCAGCTCGCAGACTGACGTCACAAAAACAACGCCGCCTAGCGGCACTTTTATTTCACTTCATTTTGCAACATCCTCCCCCCTTGAGACTCGCAAAGAGTCTCAAGCACATAACAAATTCTATTAAATAAATCCAGTCTCTTTGGTTTCTTCACACATCTCCCGGATGAAGTATATTTTTAAATATTACCTCATCGGGTGACAGAGTTTCAGATACAGTGGGAATTGATTCCTCCAGACCCCTTTGAAGATTTTCATTTGAGCGTATCTCTAAAGGGTAGATACGCTGTATTGGTCGCAACATTTTTCCGTGTTGAGTTTTAAGTCTAACCGTTCGAATTTTGCCATCTCGCCCTGGAATTAATTCAATAATTTTGGCTAATGCCCAGAACAATCGTTTTTTGTTATCATCTCCAACTAAAACTACTTCTCCAATCTGAGGATCACGTGATGCCTTTTCATTATGTTTCTGTATAAGTTGACTAAGGTATTCATTCCTAAAGCGTTGGCGTAGATCTTTTAACAGCTTACTCCGATATTTTATTCTTTTGTTAAGGCTGTTCGAATTTAATTCTTCAATATCCTCAATGTTTGAGTTTTTATTACTGATAAGAAACATGCTAGGTGTAAGAGGAATCAATTCTTCCGGATTTTCTGACACATATGTTAATGGTCTACAATTTATAATGGATTCACAATCACAAAGCACAGTATACAATTCATCATATTTTAACACTGAGATCTACCCAAAGTACGCTTTAAAACAATTCTTTTACAGTGCGGACCAGCCTTTCCCACCAGCCTCCCCACCAAGCTGCAGTAGGTGGGATAAATTTCCATAATATTTTTGGAGTTCTAGTTTCTTCCACTATTTTGCTCCAATTCAATTTTGATAGATCATTAAAAGCGCCTCGAAAGTTAGTTCCGTTATCGCAATAGATTGTTCGTGGCCGACCACGCCTAGCAATAAAGCATCTAAGGGCCAAAAGAAAAGCATCAGAAGTTAGGGAATTAACAAGTTCAAGATGAATAGCACGGTATACCGCGCAAGTAAACAAAGTTATCCACACTTTTCTTCCATCTTTCAAAAATAAAGGCCCCGCCAAATCTATTCCTACGATTTCAAAAGGTGCACAGTCTGTTACTCGGTCTGGTGGTAAAGGCGTTGGTTCGCTTGACAGGGATTTAACTTTAAAGCGTTTACAGAATATACAATTATACAGAACATTTTTTATAGCTTTCCTAGCTCTAATTATCCAATATCTTTCTCTTAACAAACATTGCATCATTTGAATTCCCGCGTGACAATTTTTCTTATGTACATCTCTAATTAATAGCTTAGTAAGTTCACATTTTTCTGGTAACAATATTGGGTACAAAAATGATCTTTCATCATCTCGATTAAGTATTTTAGTTTTCACCCGTAAAAAAAAAAAAATACCTTCATCATCTATGTAAGTCTCAATATAATTTGAAGATTTCGCATCAGGAAGGTAATAGCTCTGAACTAAACAAATTAATTTCTTTTCAGAATTTTCAATTTCTGATTGTGAAAGTTCAGAATCCTTACATTTTTCATTCAACAAAGTACAATTATTCACAAACCTTAAAATCCATGAAAAAACTCTAATCATTTTATTATAATCAGATATAGCATACAAATGCCAAGGAGGTGCGTCTCTTGAGAGATCAATATTCACCACTTTTAATTTTTCCTTTCCAATTCTACTTCCTCCGATTCTCCAGGAGTTTCTCCAAGAACCAATATTACATCTGATTTAAACATTGAGCTCACAAAGTCCTTCCCACCATCTAGCATACGCATTTGGAAGCGTCAACAAAAACATGTAATTCAGAAGTGAATTAAGATTATCATACATCTTGACCATAGTAACATCTTTCAATACATACAAATCTCTAAACCATATTTTAAAAATACATTTACAACTTAGGAGACAATTCACTGTCCCCAATTTTCATTTTCCACAAATGTTGTATTAATAGTTTCGGAAGCAATGTAAGCTGGAGTTAATAAGCCAATAGGATCAAAAATTTTCTGCACAATTGCCAAAATTAATCTTTTTTGTGATTTTTGTTTCACAGGTCAAAGTATCCATATCTGTGCAGCACTTCAAGGTATCAGTTTCTAAATTCCAAATTACTCCCAAAACGCACGCTATCTCCTGAGCTTCTATCAACATTTTTGCCAGCCACATTGCTTTCAAAACCACGCAGGTTGAAACATCCATTCAACATGATCAATTTCGCATGTTCAATGAAACGTCCCAGCTCGTCAGTATTAAACATTCACCAGATACACAATTGTCCACATAAATGAACATTTAGTTTCTGAGCAACCTCTTCATGTCGAGGTTGACAATTTTCTGCAAAAGATGCATAATAGATGCATTCAGCAGATTTTTGGCTAGAAGAAACACCAAACACAACTCTGCAGTGCACTATACACGATCCGCCCTTCACTAGATTCCAAAAAAAATCTAAGAAAATCTCTGTCTTTCGGTGCTACAGACAGCATTAAGAAAGCCCATTCTCTATATCACTAATACCGATTGGATACATTCTAAATCGATCGAGAATATCAGGTATTAGCTCTATCAAATTAGTTCCCTTTAATAAACATTCATTTAAAGAAGGTTTTCCTTTTCGTTGGCCGAGGCGTCAAAAACGGGGCGAATTTTGGTCGTTTGACTATCTAATTTAATAACTGGCCTGTGAGCCAAATAATGGCATTCTTTATTCAATTCTAAATCTGGTACGCGTTCAATAATGTTCAAAAAAATCCTGAAATACCTTTTGATAATCCATAAAAAATTTCTCCACATCCAAATCTATTTATCATTCCTTCATTCGTTTCCAGACCAATTCTTTATTACTTGGTAATTCAATGAGTCATACTTCCAAGGGAGTTCTACTTTCATACCTTCCATCAGGAAGAATTTTAATTCTGTTATTAAAATCATTTAAGCTAAGTTCAGTTTTCTGTTTTTCAATTTCAGTAGGACTGGAAATTCCTAAAACCTCAAGTTCCCAAAGTTTATTAACTGGTATGTTCATAGAATGCATCGATAATGTTGTTACAATATTATCCTTTACACATGAACCCTTTCCAAATACTGTCCAACCAAGTTTCGTTTCTACGGCAGTTAAGCCGGACTCTAATTCTACAGAATTCCCTGTTAATAATTTTCCTAAGACATCTGCACCGATTAAAAGATTTATTTCCGTTTCCTTCGAAAAGAATCAGTAAATTTTATTTTCTTTCTTTTTAATTCATTCAAGACCTGTTTATCTTCAATCTTCGGAATATATCCGCAAATCATTTTTTCAGAAAGAGCTTCAAAACTACAAGTATACGTCTTATTTAAATTACTAACCTCTACCGGAAATATATCATGTTTTTTTGGTTTTGTTTCACTCCCCCAAAGAGTGCATGAATCACTGTTTCGCTTCTAAGCGGAAGTGCTTTTAGATGAGTTATTACATTTTCGCTAACGTAAGTACTTTGAGATCCACTATCAATCACAGCACGGATTAATTTTTCCTGACCTTGACACCGAATAATAACGCAAAGCGTTTGCAAAAATACAGTTTTGCTTTTACTGGAGTTAGAGAGAGAACTTTCCGATTTTGGAATAGATTTCGTTTTCATTTCTTTTTCAGAACACATGATTTCAAAGTGATGGTTATTACAATGAGAACAATTTAATTGATTTTTAATATTACAGAATTTACTTAAATGACCAGTTTTGAGACAAGAAAAGCATGCCCCTTTTTTAAACAATAAATTTTGCTTAACAGCTATTGTCATTTTCTTTGCTGAGTAACATTTTTCACTTGGATGCGACTTATTACAAAAATTACAGTTTAAAATTCTCTTACCTGGGTTGTCCATATTTACTAAAGCTGCTGCTGTCGTCGTTTCTACCTTATTTACCTGTGTTGCATGATAATCCTTTTTCGTGGATTCTGGTGGGGGTGAGGCCGGTCCGTGCCAAAAGAACCATCTCCTCTCCTTTCACCTCTTGCCGAAGAAAGTTCATCAACTGTTCTAAAGAACGGGATCCCTCGGATTCTGTTTTATGATTTCTGCTTCTTTCCCAGGCGACCAACACTTCCTCAGGCAGGCAGCTCTCCACTAAGGGCGTCAGAAAATCTCCGTATTTATCTTGAGTCTTCCCCAAGCTCTCCAAGGATCTCAATTTACTTTAAAGTTCATCATAAAGCAAGGGTAAATCTGCCTTCGCTCTTCCGGTAGCAGCATTTTTCATAACCAAAGTTAACAGGTCTCGAACGTAGATTTGTACTAATAAGTATTCTCGTCCAAATCTTTCTTTCAGTTGATCTATCGCCTTTGGGTAATTTGCAGCAGTAGCAGGGAAACTTAGTATTAATCTCTCTGCTTTGGACCCTGGCTCCATCGATTGTAACAAATACTGCATTTTATCCTCTGCCGCAATTCCTCTATCTTCGTGTATCTTTTGAAATTGGCTCCAAAAGGTCAAATACTCTTTCGCCTCTCCATTGAACTTTTTAGTTCGATTTTTGGGAGTTTAAATTTCCTTGTTTCTTTATCGCTCGGAACAGTACACTGTTGCGACTTCAGTTCTATTTTCGTAGTAAGCTCCCAGAACTTTTCTCGGTAGATTTCAGCATCTTCCAAATCTTCAGCGAATAAATGCTCACCATCATCAGACAACAACAATGTTTCTGAAATCGCGTTCTGGCAAGAGTCCATTCTCGCAAATTTATCGTTGAATTGAATTTTCAAAACCGAAAGTGTCTCAAAATTGCAGAGTTCCTGTGCTAATTCAGATTCGATTTTCTTCAAACAATTAGAAAAAGCCGTCCTCAGTCCTTTTCGTTGTGCTTTTAAAGCATTTAAATTCATTTTCGATATAAAAATTCAGAGTTCAACTAAAATATTCAAATCCAAAGTACTCGAATCCTGTCGCGGACGCCACTATGTTCTTGAAATTCAGTTGCAGGTGCATCTACCAGATGCTGAGTCTTTGGTCAAAATAAGATTCTTTCAAGATAATTCTTTTATTCCGAGGACGGCACATTAAAATACATAAAAATAAACGTTCGGCAACCGCCGAAAAGCGTCCAACCAGTACTATGAAAATATTCGTCAGCTCGCAGACTGACGTCACATTCAACGCCGCCTAGCGGCACTTTTATTTCACTTCATGTTGCAACAGTATATAAAATTTGAAGTTTCATCCTGTGTTTACTTTTTCATCCGATAATTGAAAATATTTTTATGGTCGTTTTAGTAGTAAGATGTGATTTTTCAGACATTTAATAAATATTAAAAAAAATTTATCTAAATAATGAGGAAGATTAATTTTTTCCACTCTTTCGAAGGCATTTTATTCCATACAATTAAAAGCAATACCCTAGATCAAGCAGTAGCTAGCGCCGTACAGTCGGTCGAAAAAATAGCTGAGCACTGTGACCCTTTCAAAAAATGATTGGAAATGGAAAACGACCTTTTTTCGAAACCCTCTCACTTGAAATTTATCATGAACACCCCCCTCTTATTTGAAACCATCTCATTTGAAATTTATCATTAAAACCCCATCTCATTTGAAACCGTCTCATTTGAAATCCTCTCATTTGAAACGAAAAAAGTCTCATTTGAAATTCATCATGAACCCACTCATTTGAAACCATTTCACTTGATCATGAACCCTCTGTCTCATTTGAAATTAATCATGAAAACCATCTCATTTGAAACCATTTACCTTGAAATTCATCACGAACCCTGTCTTTTGAAAACCTCTCCTTTGACTTGAAAATCTTCTCCTTTGAATCGACACCCATCTCCTTTGAAACCCTCTCCTTTCAAACCTTCTCCTTTGAATCGACACCGTATTTTTGTTCCCCCCTTTTCGTTTTAAACGGCTCCTTTTACATGACTCTTGTCCCTCTACTTTTTATCCAAACCTTGCCTTTCAGATCCACAAGGAACGTTCCAACGGCTCGATTTTTGTATGAAGTCGTGTCTATTTTCACCCGTTTTTATACCCCAACGTTGTGTTTAGGGTCTCGATTCAAAAGTATCTCCTCAAAGTTCTCCTGAGAGCCATCATGTATGAACAAAATAAAAATTTTTAAATTTCCCACCAAAAGATTTTTCAGGGCCGAGAGAAAATGTTTCATGCCACCCCAGAGCGACGATTGAGACAGGGGTCAAATGAAATGCTGGACAGGTCCAAATGACAGAGGTCTCCCCAAAATGGTATTAACACGGGGGTCCAATGACATGCTGAACAGGTCAAATGAAATGCTGGACAGGTCGAATGACATGCTGGACAGGTCAAATGAAATACTGGACAGGTCAAATGATGCTGGACAGGTCAAATGACATGTTGGACAGGTCAAATGAAATGCTGGACAGGTCCAATGAAACAGTTGGTCTCCCAAAAATAGTTTTAACACGGGGGTCCAATGACATGCTGACAGGTCAAATGACATGCTTAACACATGCTGGGGTCACATGACATGCTGGACAGGTCAAATGAAACAGAGGTCTCCCAAAAATAGTTTTAACACGGGGGTCAATGACATGCTGGACGGGTTCAATGACATGCTGGACGGGTTCAATGACATGCTGGACAGGTCCAATGACATATTTGGTGAGAGGGCCACCTCATCCCAAAAAGGTGACGATTCACAGGTAATTTGATGCATCTAGAGGGACCACCACATTCCAATCTAGGTGACGATTCACAGGTAATTTGATGCATCTAGGGGGATCACCTCATTCCAATCTTGGTGACGATTCACTGTGATGCATCTAGGGGGTCCACCTCATTCCAATCTTGGTGACGATTCACAGTGATACATCTAGAGGAGAAGGGGCGATTCACACAGGTTCCAATCTTGGTGTATGAATGGACCAATCTTGGTGTATGAATGGACCCGAAAAAAGAGGAGGGAACTGCCCCCCTATTTTCGGTCTTGAAGATTTTTGCTAAAAAACATTTACTGTGCCGTAATTTGAGATGGAAACAAGACTCCAAATCCTGACAGTCTAAACAAAAAACATTTAGCCATTCAAAAGCACTCCGAAGGTGCTGGCCTTTTTATACAAAAAACATTAATGAGGTCACGTGAAACAATTTCTATTGGCTGGTCCTTCCAACGTTGTCTTGAAACACCGGTCGACTCGATTGGCCCAGAAAGATTATTCAGCCTAAATGGCGCACATTACGTTGTCCAAACTGATATACCCGAAAAAGGGGGGGCCGACGACTCGATCCCCCTTTCCAATTTTTTTTTTACAAAATTGAAACGCCAAAGTTGGGTTCAAAGGATATTCTGACGCGTGACTCGATTCGACCCAGATTTCTAAATACGATAGGGGTGGTCCAACAAGTGTTGTACCGAAATCATTCTGACAAAAAAATGAGACTTGTTCATTATTTATTGAAAAAATATATACAATGAACTACAGGCAACTATTGACAGATCCATGGGTGGGATGGCTCCGATAGATTATTGACCGATAGAACTATTGACAGACAGATCCATGGGTTGGATGGGTTTAAATCCGATATTTTTGACACAAGAGTTTAGTCTGGGCATGGTCAAGTCCATAGGCTCCCTTTCAAATTCATCCAGGAAGGAGAAGAAATTCTCATCAAAAATAGAAGGTACCGTGTAAAGCAGCTGGAGTTCTTGGGGTCCAAATACGAACGACATGAGCTGGTCGAATGCATCTGTCGACTCCAAAGGGTCCAAAATGTCGAGCTCTGGGAGAAGCTGCATAGGTTCTGGGAGACTCTGCACAGGTGACTGTGGGACTTGTGACACTGGAATCTGCACAGGTTCTGATACATGTAGAATCTGCATAGGTGGCTGTGGGACTTGTGACACTGGAATCTGCACAGGTTCTGGAACAGGTGGCTTGGAATCTGCACAGGTTCTGATACATGTAGAATGTTCATAGGTTCTGGGAGAATCTGCATAGGTGGCTGTGGGACGTGTGACACTGGAATCTGCACAGGTTCTGGATCCATCTGGAATCTGCACAGGTTCTGATACATGTAGAATGTTCATAGGTTCTGGGAGAATCTGCATAGGTGGCTGTGGGACTTGTGACATTGGAATCTGCACAGGTTCTGGAACATCTGGAATCTGCACAAGGTGAAATCTGCACAGGTGGTTCTGGGACATCTGAATCTGACACTTTGGAATCTGCACAGGTGGGGGTGGCTCTAGGACATCTGGAATCTGCACAGGTGGTTGTGGAATATGCACAGGTGATGGTGGGACATCTGGAATCTGCACAGGTGATTGTGGGACATCTGAAATCTGCACAGGTTCTGGACATGAATCTGCACAGGTTCTAGGACATCTGGAATCTGCACAGGGGCCATCGGTTGCTCAGATCATCTGGTCACACGTCTCATGACGGGAGTGATGCGCACCCGTTTCTTGGGTAGAATTTTTTCCTCCAAAGGTCGCTTTTCGGCCGGTACATGAATCGGGGTAGGTGGAGGTAGCTTGTAAGGAGTTTGATTAAACTTTTTCATTTTCCGGAAATCTCCCACGTGGAATCCCTTCTGAATGAGCTGGGGGAGAAGGGATTGGGGATAATGTCCAAACCAAAGGCGGTTTTTTGAACCGTCAACACAATGTAGTGTGTTCCAGCCGGGATCGGATACGCCGTGTGGGGCTCCAAGATGGTTCGATGGTAGAGCATTTGGTCATGGGGCTCAAAACTTCTCCGAATCACATTGGGTTGGGCTCGGCACTTGAGACTGGAGGCTGGCAATTCATAGATCAACATGGGTACATGCGTCGTTTGAATCAAGTGAATCTCTCCGGATTTTACCGTTCACAAGCCAAAGGTAGTCTTTTTTGGCAAAAAATATGTTGTTGTAAATGTAAACCATTCTCTTGTCGGTATTTTTGAGCAGTCTGTCTGGATTTCTCAACAGGCCTTTGGATGTTTTTTCCCACATCACGTCGTTGGGTCTAAATTCATTGACATGCTTTGCCTCCATGACGGCCCGTTTGAAATTGTCCAACCACGTCTTTTTTTATGCCAATGGTCTTTACAAAACAGAACAAACACCCGTTTGGCGGTGGGCTCTTGGTAGATGATACCAGCTCGGACTGGGCCCTGCCGAGCAGTATATTCCAATGCATCGGGTTTATCGGGCAGCGTCACGGGCACCACCGTGGTAGAAAGGTGCTCGGGGAAGGCATCAATCGGGTCCATGACGAAGTGTTTAAAGTACCTCTCGCTTTTATACGTTTCAAACAGGATGCGATTGCAAAAGGAAGCCGTGGCGTCTTTAAATGCGTCCGTCACAGATACCACCATGGATGGACCACGGATGAGCGGTCAAACCGTTGAGTGTGGAAAAAATCTTGGGAGTAAAAGTTTTAAACTATACTACGTCACAGTACCACCATGGATGGACCATGGATGAGCGGTTAAACTTTAAGTGTGGCTCTTGAGACAATCGTGGAGAGTAAAAAGTTATAAACTATACTACGTCACAGTACCACCATGGATGGACAATCACCATGGATGAGCAGTCAAACCTAGAGTGTGGAAAAACTCTTGAGACAATCGTGAAGAATAAAAAGTTTTAAACTATACTACGTCACAGTACCAACATGGATGCACGATCACCATGGATGAGTAGTCAAACCTAGAGTGTGGAAAAACTCTCAAGACAATCGTGAAAGTAAAAGTTAAAAGTGTTTTAATCTATACTAAAAAAAATTTTTTTTTTTTTTTACTTGTAAAGGACAGTTTTAACTGTTGTTTTCCTTTTTCATTTAAAAAATTTTTCACACAAAATTTTTTTTGTTTCTTATTCTTCATCTACAATGTTTTTATATATATATATATATAGATATATATATATATATTATAATATATATATATATATATATATATATATATATTGAAATAACAACATGATGTTGTTTTGATGTATTGGTATACAAAAACTTTTTTTAATAATGTTTGTTTTCTCGAAAAATGCCGAGACAACTCTTGTGCTTCCCAATACACGTTTTGGAAGCCAACCTTGGCGTCTAGAGCAGCCCCAAAAAATGGGAGAACTGGTCCAGAGCTATGCTCCTTTCCAGTTCTCCCATTTTTCTGGGGATAAAAGTCTCTAGGATGTTCTCAATGGTGCCCTGCAGATGGGACAGGTATTACTCACGTCCAAGTGTTGCAACAAACATTGCAAGTGAAATACATGGCCACAGTGTGTCTTTTCTAGCCAGTGCATCGGACAGATGGAGCATACGTCGGGGACTTGAAACACGGTATCGGGCCATTTCTCGGCACAACATCCATCGCGTGAGCCAATAGAGTCCACGTGGTCATGTTTTGCGGCCCTGTCGTTTCAAGCCTTATATGCCAAACGGTATAAGCTGGATTTGGCATATGAATGAAGGCTCCTTTGGAAGCCTCCTGCTTTCACGTAGTCACTGGACACGTTCTTTGGTTCAGAACGAGCAAAGGCTCTGAAAAATGTCCAGAAAATGATGATCACTTTGGTCAGCAGCTCCCCAATACGTTGTTCAGTGTGGAGGTTCGGGAGGTTGCAAGCCGTTGACAATGATTTGAAACTGCGTCATAAACGTAATGTAATCAGAGAGATGCACTCCCTGGTATTGGATCAGGTAGACTTGAAAGGCGTGCTCGGCCTCTATGAGGCAAATGGCTTCCGAGTCCTGCTTTTATACTAGAGAGAAGCAGGAAGTGGCTTTTGATGGGCTCGAGAGAGAAGCAGAAAGGGAGGGGCTATGAAAGACAACAGGGTTGAACCATTCTGCACCCAAGCCAACAAAATAGTGTGGGGTAAGGTTGGGGGTCACCACGAGGGGTGGTAAAAGACACTAAAAAAATTCCATCGATAAAATATTGGACGGGAGATAATTGTAGCTCACGCCCGCATGAGTGGGGTTCGTTTATAAGACGACAAATTGGAGGCATTCAAAATGATACATAGATTTCATTTTTTTTGATTTTATTTTCCCTTCAGATTTTATTTTACAGTGAAAAAGTTTATCTCTGTGAAGAATTTCCGTTGTGTCGTGGAAAGCCACTTTTGACATAGTGATACATTATCTGCCAACGTACGCTATTTTGGTCCGTCATATGCATGGCTCGAGGTAAATATTCCTTTCCATTCTGTAAAATTTCCTCCAATCTTGCTTCGGTGGGCTCGCCGTACAACATGTGTTCTTGAAACACCATCGATTCCAGTAAAACGTGGATGGCACAATCATGGGGTGGTACATCTCCCCGACCACACACTAAGCAATCGGGTTGACAAGAGCATGGAGCCGAAACGACTGGCATGGCGGTACGATAAATTGTCAAGATCAAAGAGGTGTCCAGGATAAAATTTCAAAATGAATTGATTCTTAAAATAGAGATGGTATTCTCCCACATTGACAACTGGCTTTTGTCAAACAATCCTTGTGATGTATTGATCCATCCCGTACAACCACATGATCCAATTGTTTCACAATAAAATACTTCTCGGGTTCGTTAAATAAAAAATAACATTTACAAGTGTCTGGACCTTCAGTGCAGTTTTCCGTACTCCAGACGCAGTCCGTAATGTGAAATCCATTTTCATTCTTTACCACCTTGACTGGAACAGGATACATTTTCAAGAGTTCTTGAAATTTCAATATACCCGCTAAACGTTCCAATCTTCGTTTATAAGACGACAAATTGGAGGCATTTTCTTGAAGCATGCCTGGGACAATGTTTTTTTCCAATTCAGAGATTAAAGTTTTCAAGGAAAAGGCCATAATTATGAGTGCTTTCAAAACAGCAAATAAAATTGAACTAGCAATTCAACTGAGGAATAAGTTTAGAGCTGCAAAAACATTCATTATAAACAAACATTTAAAAAAAAAATTTTTTTTAGTTTACTAAACATTTTATAAGCGCTCAGTGCATTTCTTTAAGAATCAATTCATTTTGAAATTTTATCCTGGACACCTCTTTGATCTTGACAATTTATCGTACCGCCACGCCAGTCGTTTCGGCTCCATGCTCTTGTCAACCCGATTGCTTAGTGTGTGGTCGGGGAGATGTACCACCCCATGATTGTGCCATCCACGTTTTACTGGAATCGATGGTGTTTCAAGAACACATGTTGTACGGCGAGCCCACCGAAGCAAGATTGGAGGAAATTTTACAGAATGGAAAGGAATATTTACCTCGAGCCATGCATATGACGGACCAAAATAGCGTACGTTGGCAGATAATGTATCACTATGTCAAAAGTGGCTTTCCACGACACAACGGAAATTCTTCACAGAGATAAACTTTTTTTCACTGTAAAATAAAATCTGAAGGGAAAATAAAATCTGAACAAAAAATGAAATCTATGTATCATTTTGAATGCCTCCAATTTGTCGTCTTATAAACGAACCCCACTCATGCGGGCGTGAGCTACAAATTATCTCCCGTCCAATATTTTATCGATGGAATTTTTTTAGTGTCTTCCACCCCTCGTGGTGACCCCCAACCTTACCCCACACTATTTTGTTGGCTTGGGTGCAGAATGGTTCAACCCTGTTGTCTTTCATAGCCCCTCCCTTTCTGCTTCTCTCTCGAGCCCATCAAAAGCCACTTCCTGCTTCTCTCTAGTATAAAAGCAGGACTCGGAAGCCATTTGCCTCATAGAGGCCGAGCACGCCTTTCAAGTCTACCTGATCCAATACCAGGGAGTGCATCTCTCTGATTACATTACGTTTATGACGCAGTTTCAAATCATTGTCAACGGCTTGCAACCTCCCGAGACCTCCACACTGAACAACGTATTGGGGAGCTGCTGACCAAAGTGATCATCATTTTCTGGACATTCTTCGCGTCAGAGCCTTTGCTCGTTCTGAACCAAAGAACGTGTCCAGTGACTACGTGTGGAGCAGGAGGCTTCCAAAGGAGCCTTCATTCAAGCTCTGTATGCCAAATCCAGCTTATACCGTTTGGCATATAAGGCTTGGAAACGACAGGGTCCGCAAAACATGACCACGTGGACTCTATTGGCTCACGCGATGGATGTTGTGCCGAGAAATGGCCCGATACCGTGTTTCAAGTCCCCGACGTATGCTCCATCTGTCCGATGCACTGGCTAGAAAAGACACACTGTGGCCATGTGTTTCACTTGCAATGTTTGTTGCAACACTTGGACGTGAGTAATACCTGTCCCATCTGCAGGGCACCATTGAGAACATCCTAGAGACCGTCCCCAGAAAAATGGGAGAACTGGAAAGGAGCATAGCTCTGGACCAGTTCTCCCATTTTTTGGGGCTGCTCTAGACGCCAAGGTTGGCTTCCAAAGCGTGTATTGGGAAGCACAAGAGTTGTCTCGCCATTTTTCGAGAAAACAAACATTATTAAAAAAAGTTTTTGTATACCAATTACATCAAAACAACATCATGTTGTTATTTAAATATATATATATATATATATATATATATATATATATATATATATATATAATATAATCTCTATATATATATATTAAAAACATTGTAGATGAAGAATAAGAAACAAAAAAATTTTGTGTGAAAAATTTTTTAAATGAAAAAGGAAAACAACAGTTAAAACTGTCCTTTACAAGTAAAAAAAAAAAATTTTTTTTTTTTTAGTATAGATTAAAACACTTTTAACTTTTACTCTTCACGATTGTCTTGAGAGTTTTTCCACACTCTAGGTTTGACTACTCATCCATGGTGATCGTGCATCCATGTTGGTACTGTGACGTAGTATAGTTTAAAACTTTTTATTCTTCACGATTGTCTCAAGAGTTTTTCCACACTCTAGGTTTGACTGCTCATCCATGGTGATCGTGCATCCATGTTGGTACTGTGACGTAGTATAGTTTAAAACTTTTTATTCTTCACGATTGTCTCAAGAGTTTTTCCACACTCTAGGTTTGACTGCTCATCCATGGTGATTGTCCATCCATGTTGGTACTGTGACGTAGTATAGTTTATAACTTTTTACTCTCCACGATTGTCTCAAGAGCCACACTTAAAGTTTAACCGCTCATCCATGGTCCATCCATGGTGGTACTGTGACGTAGTATAGTTTAAAACTTTTTACTCCCAAGATTTTTTCCACACTCAGGGTTTGACCGCTCATCCGTGGTCCATCCATGGTGGTACTGTGACGGACGCATTTAAAGACGCCACGGCTTCCTTTTGCAATCGCATCCTGTTTGAAACGTATAAAAGCGAGAGGTACTTTAAACACTTCGTCATGGACCCGATTGATGCCTTCCCCGAGCACCTTTCTACCACGGTGGTGCCCGTGACGCTGCCCGATAAACCCGATGCATTGGAATATGCTGCTCGGCAGGGCCAAGTCCGAGCTGGTATCATCTACCAAGAGCCCACCGCCAAACGGGTGTTTGTTCTGTTTTGTAAAGACCATTGGCATAAAAAAAGACGTGGTTGGACAATTTCAAACGGGCCGTCATGGAGGCAAAGCATGTCAATGAATTTAGACCCAACGACGTGATGTGGGAAAAAACATCCAAAGGCCTGTTGAGAAATCCAGACAGACTGCTCAAAAATACCGACAAGAGAATGGTTTACTTTTACAACAACATATTTTTTGCCAAAAAAGACTTTACCTTTGGCTTGCGAACGGTGAAATCCGGAGAGATTCACTTAATTCAAACGACGCATGTACCCATGTTGATCTATGAATTGCCAGCCTCCAGTCTCAAGTGCCGAGCCCAACCCAATGTGATTCGGAGAAGTTTTGAGCCCCATGACCAAATGCTCTACCATCGAACCATCTTGGAGCCCCACACGGCGTATCCGATCCCGGCTGGAACACACTACATTGTGTTGACGGTTCAAAAAACCGCCTTTGGTTTGGACATTATTCCCGAATCACTTCTCCCCCAGCTCATTCAGAAGGGATTCCACGTGGGAGATTTCCGGAAAATGAAAAAGTTTAATCAAACTCCTTACAAGCTACCTCCACCTACCCCGATTCATGTACCGGCCGAAAAGCGACCTTTGGAGGAAAAATCTCTACCCAAGAAACGAGTGCGCATCACTCCCGTCATGAGACGTGTGTCCAGACGATCTGAGCTACCGATGGCCCCTGTGCAGATTCCAGATGTCCTAGAACCTGTGCAGATTCATGTCCTAGAACCTGTGCAGATTCCACTTGTCCCACAATCACCTGTGCCGATTCCAGATGTCCCACCATCACCTGTGCATATTCCACAACCACCTGTGCAGTTTCCAGATGTCCTAGAGCCACCCGTGCAGATTAAAGTGTCACAAGTCCCAGAACCACCTGTGCAGATTCCACTTGTGCAGATTCCAGATGTTCCAGAACATGTGCAGATTCCAATGTCACAAGTCCCACAGCCACCTATGCAGATTCTCCCAGAACCTATGAACATTCTACATGTATCAGAACCTGTGCAGATTCCAGATGATCCAGAACCTGTGCAGATTCCAGTGTCATAAGTCCCACAGCCACCTATGCAGATTCTCCCAGAACCTATGAACATTCTACATGTATCAGAACCTGTGCAGATTCCAGATGATCCAGAACCTGTGCAGATTCCAGTGTCACAAGTCCCACAGCCACCTATGCAGATTCTCCCAGAACCTATGAACATTCTACATGTATCAGAACCTGTGCAGATTCCAAATGTTCCAGAACCTGTGCAGATTCCAGTGTCACAAGTCCCACAGCCACCTATGCAGATTCTACATGTATCAGAACCTGTGCAGATTCCAGTGTCACAAGTCCCACAGTCACCTGTGCAGAGTCTCCCAGAACCTATGCAGCTTCTCCCAGAGCTCGACATTTTGGACCCTTTGGAGTCGACAGATGCATTCGACCAGCTCATGTCGTTCGTATTTGGACCCCAAGAACTCCAGCTGCTTTACACGGTACCTTCTATTTTTGATGAGAATTTCTTCTCCTTCCTGGATGAATTTGAAAGGGAGCCTATGGACTTGACCATGCCCAGACTAAACTCTTGTGTCAAATCTATCGGATTTAAACCTATCCAACCCATGGATCTGTCTGTCAATAGTTCTATCGGTCAATAATCTATCCGAGCCATCCCACCCATGGATCTGTCAATAGTTGCCTGTAGTTCATTGTATATATTTTTTCAATAAATAATGAACAAGTCTCATTTTTTTGTCAGAATGATTTCGGTACAACACTTGTTGGACCACCCCTATCGTATTTAGAAATCTGGGTCGAATCGAGTCACGCGTCAGAATATCCTTTGAACCCAACTTTGGCGTTTCAATTTTGTAAAAAAAAATTGGAAAGGGGGATCGAGTCGTCGGCCCCCTTTTTTCGGGTATATCAAGTTTGGATCGCTCAGCTAATGTGCGCTCATTTAGGCTGAATAATCTTTCTGGGCCAATCGAGTCGACTCGGTGTTTCAAGACAACGTTGGAAGGACCAGCCAATAGAAATTGTTTCACGTGACCTCATTAGAGTATAAAAGGCCAGCACCTTCGGAGTGCTTTTGAATGGCTAAATGTTTTTTGTTAAGACTGTCAGGATTTGGAGTCTTGTTTCCATCTCAAATTCTGGCACAGTAAATGTTTTTTAGCAAAAATCTTCAAGACCGAAAATAGGGGGGCAGTTCCCTCCTCTTTTTTCGGGTCCATTCATACACCAAGATTGGAACCTGTGTGAATCGCCCTTTCTCATCTAGATGCATCACTGTGAATCGTCACCTAGATTGGAATGAGGTGGCCCCCTAGATGCATCACTGTGAATCGTCACCAAGATTGGAATGAGGTGGTCCCCCTAGATGAATCACTGTGAATCGTCACCTAGATTGGAATGTGGTGGTCCCTCTAGATGCATCAAATTACCTGTGAATCGTCACCTAGATTGGAATGAGGTGGCCCTCTCACCAAATATGTCATTGGACCTGTCCAGCATGTCATTGAACCCGTCCAGCATGTCATTGAACCCGTCCAGCATGTCATTGGATCCCCGTGTTAAAACTATTTTTGGGAGACCTCTGTTTCATTTGACCTGTCCAGCATTTCATTTGACCTGTCCAGCATATCATTTAACCTGTCCAGTATTTCATTTGACCTGTCCAGCATTTCATTCGACCTGTCCAGCATTTCATTTGACCTGTTCAGCATGTCATTGGACCCCCGTGTTAATACTATTTTGGGGAGACCTCTGTTTCATTGGACCTGTCCAGCATTTCATTTGACCCCTGTCTCAATCGTCGCTCTGGGGTGGCATGAAACATTTTCTCTCGGCCCTGAAAAATCTTTTGGTGGGAAATTTGAAAATTTTTATTTTGTTCATACATGATGGCTCTCAGGAGAACTTTGAGGGATACAGGAATCGAGACCCTAAACACAACGTTGGGGTATAAAAACGGGTGAAAATAGACACGACTCATACAAAAAGAGCCGTTGGAACGTTCCTTGTGGATCTGAAAGGCAAGGTTTGGATAAAAAGTAGAGGGACAAGAGTCATGTAAAAGGAGCCGTTTAAAACGAAAAGGGGGGAACAAAAATACGGTGTCGATTCAAAGGAGAAGGTTTGAAAGGAGAGGGTTTCAAAGGAGATGGGTGTCGATTCAAAGGAGAAGATTTTCAAGTCAAAGGAGAGGGTTTCAAAGGAGACAGGGTTCGTGATGAATTTCAAGGTAAATGGTTTCAAATGAGATGGTTTTCATGATTAATTTCAAATGAGACAGTGTTCATGATCAAGTGAAATGGTTTCAAATGAGTCGGTGTTCATGATGAATTTCAAATGAGACTTTTTTCGTTTCAAATGAGAGGATTTCAAATGAGACGGTTTCAAATGAGATGGTTTTCGTTTCAAATGAGATGGGTTTTAATGATAAATTTCAAATGAGATGGTTTCAAACGAGAGGGTGTTCATGATAAATTTCAAGTGAGAGGGTTTCGAAAAAAGGTCGTTTTCCATTTCCAATCATTTTTTGAAAGGGTCACGGTGCTCAGCTATTTTTTCGACCGACTGTATCAATGGTAAGGGAGCCCCAAACTACAAGGCCTCCAACACATGCATCTACAGTTCTACTAACAGGGCGCTCATACCTGAAAAAGGACGCGGATCTGTAAAGCGATCTTCCTGCAAAGTTCTGCTGTGACGTCTTCAGCCACGCTCTATCGTAGCTCCTCCCCTGGGCAGTCTACACTTATACAGACCAATAGCAGTGTAACAGAACTTTTAATATGACCCTCTTCCTACAGTTACCCTGGGGAAACTATGGCGTTTTCTCTAATTCTGTTTTATTTAAATTACAATTTAAATAACATGGGAGTTTTTAATGATACTATATTTCCCTCCTTTTAAATTATAATGAGAAGTTAAAGTATATAATTTGTTTTACTAGACATCGCGTAATTTAGCGCTGTGCTTCAAGCCTTTTCACTTCCTTGCGATTTCAGCGAACTCTAGTGGCTACAGATATCGGTGGAGCGCCATATTTTAAAACGTTGGGGGAATAATCGGTTTACTGCTTAAATTAATCTGAAAAGTAACATGGCAAGAGGTTCTTTCTAATCTACCAATCAGGACACTCTCTACCATGCAGGCCCAATCACATCAGGCCACATTTACAAACTAGGTATGGGATGAAGGAACGCCTCGCGTTCCGTTTCCCAGAGACGCCCAGCATCCAGCTCTTTCTAATGTCACTAAGCGACGAATTAAAGCGTTATCAGAGAGTGTGAAAATCAGCTTCCTCATTCTTTTCAGATAGTAAAGTACTGGGGTATAACACAGAGTTTGGAAAATGAATTGTGACGGCATTAGTGAAAACAAATGTTTTACTATCACGTGGAAGATAGAAAATTTCAATTATTCTTGGCAAACGAACGGTGAATGCATTTCCAGTCCTGTCTTCATAGTGGACTCAAAGGCAGAGAGCAAGTGGAAATTAAATTTGTTCCCAAAAGGAAAAGAGAAGGATTTCATTTCTTTCTATCTTCTGAGAGAGAATGACGACCGTGAAGATGAGAATTTTGATAGTGTACTTTTCCAACTTTCATT
The DNA here is from genome assembly GCA_019973935.1 of Trichonephila clavipes. Taxonomy (NCBI): domain Eukaryota; kingdom Metazoa; phylum Arthropoda; class Arachnida; order Araneae; family Nephilidae; genus Trichonephila; species Trichonephila clavipes. The sequence goes on from BMAU01020049.1 coordinate 142,619, forward strand.
CCTCGCGTCTGATAATTCAGTGTTAACATCCAGGAACATTACAAAGAATTCGTTTGTTAAAAGTAAAAGTTGGGGTTATCCTAAATTCGTGAAACGTGATGAAGTACTGAAAATTAGAAGAAAGGATTATCTCCCGGGGAACGTCCTAACAGTTCAATGTAAAATGTGGAGTAATAACGAAGTTATAAATAATGGACACTGCTTTGCTCGGACTCGAATAGGAGTTGAACGGAGATCATTTGTCTGGAATATAAGACAATTCAGCTCTTTTCAGGAAAGCATTTGTGAAATCCCCTCAACTTCAGCAGTAAAGTCTATAATAAAATTAAAATTCTTTCCTAGCAATGGACAGAATAGTGAAACATTTATTCGTGTCAAATTTTGTGATCCTGATCTAAAGTTAAAAATGTTAACTTTTCGCATACATCTCGTAGACTCTTCCGAAAATAGAGTAGAATGTCTCAATGATGAAATTGAGTGTGATGCAAGTTTTGATGCTACATCATTCACGTTAACTTTCTCAAAGGAAGAGTTAATGAAGAACAAGAATCGGTATCTTCCGAGCGAGGTTCTGAAACTGGACTGCGAGTGCACTTTTTTGACTGGCATTGTACTGGAAGAAATACAAAATATTACCTTTGGGTGTCCACCTTTGATCCAAGAAGGAAGATTAACAACTGATGATTTGAAATCAAAAAATATGCTCTTAGACTCATCAAAAGCTCTGAAAGAAAATCTAGAATCTTTATACGAAGAAAATTTGCTCTGTGACACTAAACTGAGGACAAAAACTGGATCATTCCCTGCTCATAAAGTTATCCTCAGTGCACGTTCTCCAGTGTTTAAGAAAATGTTCATCACCGACATGAAAGAAAAAAGTACTGGATGTGTTGATATTGAAGATTTGGACGATGACACTGTCGAACGAATGTTGCTGTACATTTATACGTCTATGTTTCAGGACCTCCAGTTGAACAGTGCCTGTAATCTGTATGTTGCCGCTGACAAGTACGAGATTCTCAGTTTGAAGAGTGAGTGCTCTTCCTTCCTGAAGGATAACCTCTCTCCAGACAATGCTTGCGATATTTTGACTCTTGCTGGGAACCACTATGACAAAGAACTGAAGTCTGCTGTTCAAGAATATATTTTGAACCACAAAGACATTTTTTATACGAATGAATGGAAAATTTTCATGAAAATGAATGTACGGTTAGCTGCAGATTTAATGCATCTGATGTTGAAAAAATAGGCAAGTTTTTTGTGGTTTTGCTAAAAATTTTGTATTTTTTAAAAAATGTATCTGTGTGAAGTTTGTGGTAAATAATGTTTTGGTTAAAGTGTAGTATGGGGGCACTTGGGTGCATTCCTTTTTTTTTGGTGACTAAAAGCGGTCGCCAAGGTACTTTTTTCGGAATTATTTATTTTAGAATGAATTCGATATCTCACCATGACATTTAGATAAAAATCGCCAAATCCAAAGTGATCCCCTATACTACATGTGAGCCATAATGTCAAATGAAGCACATGATTGCCAGTTCAGTGCATACAACACATGCGAACTTAGGTGTACATGTCAACTTGGCGAGTTATCTTCAACATTGGCAATTGTTGCGATAATAAGAATGTACCTGTATGAGAATTAATCAATAACTCATCTAAAACAAGGATACTGAACTTTTTTTTCTACCAGACTACATACCTATGACAACTATTTCACACAGGGTGCAATATGAGGATTAATGAGGGGGGGATGCTATAAGATAGAGGACATTTAAAGTGCTGCAAATCGATCAAAATATGAAAACTCCTAATTGGTGATTTTGTTTTATAGTTGTTTTAAACTCAATGCACAAAAAATATCTTTCATACATTTTTTACTCTGTTATCGGGTAATTTCATCTGTGATCCCTAGCTGCATGTTTGCATTCTAATGTCATAAAAACAAACATACCTGTGTACCTTAATATTTGATTTTTTTTTCTTTTGACAAAGCCTAATTTATTTTTATCAGATATTAATGTATTAAATGCAGGATGGTAGCAAAGAGTTTTTACTTAATTTCAGACAGAAATCAGTATTTGCTTAAAATTGGTTCTGACATGCATGTGCATTTTTGTTTCAAATTTATTCAAGTACTTTTTGATTTAATTAGAAAAAATCTGAACAAATAACTAAATTTATCAATGAGTACATCAGAAGCATTTAAGAAACACTTAACGATTTCCGTATCAATTCATGTTTATCTATATATATAATTAACAAATTTTATAGGATGCATTTTAATACATCTGCATTTTGTGACATTACCACTAATAAAATATTTTGTTGCTTTTGCAATGATTTAAAGGCATATTTTTACACAACAAATCTAAGAAGTTGTTGATCCATGTTTCTCTCTATGAAATAGGTAAGATCCCAACATCTTGAAAAAACATATATTCTTTAGATATTTTTCGCTTGGAAGACATGAAGGGGAATTAAAAATTAGTTTCATCTGTGAAATAGTCATTACTCCTCTAGGTAATTGCGTATTATCGCAACAATGGTCAATGCTCAAGACACTCGCCAAGTTTGAAACCCTAATCATATGTTTCGTTTCATACAATGTCGCCACTAGGTTGGGATAATACACAAGCAACCTCTGGTGTTATTTGTTAGCACTAACCATTACAATTACAAAAAGAAAAAAGTGATCTTGGAATTTGTCCCTGCAGGCTTGGTTGATACAATTTCTCGCTAAATGTTTAATGCATTGTTATCAAATAATTGAATTTGTTAGTGCAATGAGCCAGGTCGGTGGGCCACATGCAAGCTGCAGGTTTAGTAACATTGAACTAAGCTAATTGGCAAATTTACATGAGATGTTCAGGAACTTTTTTTTTCCGTTTGTCTGTTTAGTCTAGGCTCAAGAAAGAATAAGAAGTTATTCTTAATATTTACCAATTTTCAAATTTGTACCTATTAATTCCAATTTAAAAATCCATATTGATTGTTTAATGTGACAGAAAGGAAAAGTATGTACCTATTTTATTGGATCTTTAAGTAAATATAGATGTGAAAATTTTTTTGAAAAAAAAAATCTATGGTTTATATATATATACTAGCTGGTGTACCCGTTCTTCGCACGGGTGAACTGAAAAATTAAACACAGATTGAAGGATAAAGAAGTTTATAATGAGTTAATTTTACATGAATTGCAAATTAAACAAAAAAAGCCTTTTGCGTAGCTCAGCTGAACAAAAAAAAGAGAGAAATGAAACACCTTTGTTAAATTTTAAGTATGTAGATCTAATAGCTGATAAATAGGATTTTTTATTTAACTCCCCGTAATACTCTTGAGGGTCGATTTTTGAAAATACCTTCCTAAGCTGATCTGTGCTCAGCAAAAGTAACACATTGTTAAAAGTTTTGTGTAATGAACGCTTAAAATAGTGTAAATAATTTTTATCTGAAAGTATAATACATTATTATTACTTTCTGTAGTATTTATTTTATGTTAAAATTGTAATATTCGCAAGCACGCCGTTTCTTAAATTATAATGACGATTCATTGAAAAACATAACGAAATATTAACGATAGAGTCAAGTTGGCAAATGCCTAGCTACTTTCATAACTCGAGCTTTATGAGAGCTTTGTGTGACCCGACGTGTAGGGGAGTGATGCACGTTAATACTTTATCCAACCGCATTATGATTTACTGCAGTTTTTTTCATACAATATTTTTTTTGGATCACTACATTTAAAATTAAGGGATATACATAAACAAAATACTCCACTTCGGAAAATTTAATCCGTTAGAGCCAATAAATTAATTAAAGATATTCCACTGTAAAATTAGTTGTATATACCGTTCACTTAAAATAAGTAGTCAAATCAATTTTCTAAGATCTTCATTAACATACAAAAACATAAGACACTTAAATTTTGACAAACTATTTTTTCCGCTAAAATACTCATCGTGGAACCTGTACTGCCATATATCTTGGAAGAGTGGATTTCAAAGAATATTCCTGCTAAGTATTGTAGAATATTCCTTCTAAGTTGGTGTGGTGTGGTAGTTAGGAGAAGGGGGTGCCAGCTCAGGTGTCGTCCACGTCACTTGGCCATGGTTCAAAATTACGCGATAGGTTGCCAAAAGCCCTCGTGTAGCTCAACTGTGTGATGTTAATATTCACACACTCCAAAAAATACAGTACAGTAGTTATAATTATTCTTATACTTAAAAACGCAATATCTGCCTATTCAATTAAAGTTATAGTGTTATAATTAACTACTAATCACAAACAAATTTTGAAAATTTGTCCAAATGATGCAGTGTGAAAGAGAAAGTTTATTTACTTTAAGTATCAGAACTGATAAAAGCATTTATTTGGAAAAAAGATCAATTTCTTACTACCAAATGTGCATAATAAAATCATAAAAAAAACATTAAAATAAAGAGAGATTTATAACAACCTCTCCCTTCAAAACTTAATTTTAATTTGAAATAAAAAAAATAGGCATTATGCTGATCAGAGGAATGAATTAGAAGCAAGCACTTTGCATAGCCAAAGCAAAAAGAGTTCTTTCACAAACAAAAGATAGATATATGCTGACGTGGGCTTTTTTGCAGCGCAAGCCAGAATTGCTCGCAGATGGCAGAATTATTTCCTACTTACTTGACAAATATCGTTATATTTTGGACACTTCATACAATATCTTTATAAATTATAGTCTATGCTATAAATTATAGCCTATGTGCTATTCTCATGTATAAGCTATATTACTGTAAAGTTTCATTAAAATCCATTCAGTTGTTTTTGCGTGAAAAACACACAAACATCCTCACAAATTTTCGCTTTTATAATATATATTAGATAAATTTGAATATTAATTTAGTGGTTTGTGATATTGATGAAAAGAAATGCTTTAAAATTAACTCTTATAAAATTTCGTTTTTACAAAAAAATTTTTTGCACAGAGAAAATGCTTGAACAATTTGAATTTCATTTTGCACAAAAAATATTTTAAACTGGAATTTATAATATATTTTCTTATGAAAAATATTTTTTTCAGAGCAGAAATGTGTTACTTCTGTTGATTGTTGTGATAATGGTATAATAATTTTTGTACTTTGTTAGGATAAGAGGATATAAAATTTTCTACTAGTGTATTATTGCAATAGTGCTAACGTTCAAGATAACTCACCAAGTTTACATCCCTGATTTCTCATGTGTCATATGCGCTGAATTGGCAACCATGTGCTTTCTTTCATATAGTGTCACCACTATGGTTGGGATAATATGCAAGTACCCGAGATTGTTATCAGTTTTTATTCTCTATCGTTATTTAATAGTAAAAAAAAACAACTAATAACTGGAACAAAAATTACAAAAGTATACATTTTATTTTTATCGTTTTACTTTCTTGTTTCATGTGACTAAAACAAAAAAAAACGTATTTTCCATTACACTTTAATTTTCTTCTTTTTATTTTTAATTATTTGTTAAATGGCATAAGTTGGATATGCGGACTTTTTCGATGCCCTTTTCGGGCAACTTACTGTGAAAAGTATAATTTTATTCAGTTACCATAAACTATTTGTAACTTGACAAAAAAAAGTTAAATATGAAGTAAAAAATAGTAAAATCTTGCACTTTTTCATATATTATAAAGAACACAAATCAACTTTTGAGAAAAGAAGTTCTTTGTATTGGTTAGTGGTTTTTAAATCTATTTTGCCCTCACTAAAAAAATGTTACCTTGGACATTGATATGTATTGTTGGTACTTGCATATTATTTCAACCTGTTAGTGACATTATGTGAATGAAGCACATGGCTGCCAATTCATCTCGTATGACTCATAGGAAATCGAAAACCAGCTTGGCAAGCTATTAATAGAGTTAGCGATTGTTGCAATAATATGTACATACCGTATAGTCTAACCCCGTTAACAGTTGCAGTATTAATATATAATGAATAATAAGTTCTAATGATCGTAGGAATTTTGTGTGTGATTTCACAGTTTCTCATAAAATATAAAATACTTTGCTTTGACAATTAAAGTGTATAAATATTTCTTCAAACTTCGATGCATAGTCGCATTTGATTGGCATTTTCTTTCCTCAATCTTGTATGGCAGTTTTTTTTTAATTATATAATTCAAAGAGATTCCCTGGACTACAAAATAGCACAACCACTTTGTGTTTATTAGAAAGCATAAGCCGCCCATCTGGTATAGGGGTTAAAGGCGCTGACTGTGGTGCCATAGGGCCTGGGGAAGACATGGATGCTTGTAAATGTATAGAGCCTTCGCGGCATGTGGGTACTCTAATTAGAGGTATCGAGCCGTAAGTCGTCTCATGAGGTTGGTGGAAGGGGAAAAGAGATGGGAGGCCCCAACCATCCCCAGGGTGTTCTCCCTCAAAATCCAACCAACTAAAATCATACTTTCACCTGCATAGTGCTCAAAGCCAAGGCTAACGACAGTTGTAAAAATCTGGCCCTTCGCCACAATGAATTTCGTGGACCTTGATCTGATGTTACTGTCAATCATCTGTCATAAGTAACAACAGCAGAAAGCATAATTACATTCCCTTTAAAAAAATATCCTTTTTTTCCCCTTCATTATCTAACCTAGGTCATTATCTAACTAATTTCTTCATGATCTATCACCTAGGATATGTTTAACAATATATAGATTTAGCTGTATTATATTATCTGAAATTTTCTAATATTGTCAAGTCCCGTTTCGAAATCGTATTCAAATATATTTATCCTTCCATAATATTGATAGTAATTATTTTTCTCTTATGGATAAAAAAATACTGTTGCCTCTAAATTGTGTGTAAAATGAATTTAATTTAAATTTCTTTTTCTTTCTCATTTCAGCCATAACCTTGAAAGCCTCCAAGGACAGAGATATTTCTTGACATACATATCTTCAGCAAGAAAAAGGCGACGGTTCCAGCTAAAAATTTTGGTGTTGATTTCTTCTCTTGAGAGGGGAAGAAGCTGGCTTTTTTCACTCGAATATATTTAGTATTGTTTTTTAACTATAATTTTTGAAAAATGAATAATTATTTTTACTGATTTATCTGGCTTAATTTTTTTTAATAAATAATTTGATAAATGAATCTATTAGTAGGATTTTCATCTTTTTATATTGTTTGTCATTTCAATTTTTTAAATCATTTGATTTTTTATTTGTATTTGAACTAGGCAGTCTACTTTAAATTTGCTTTGTTCTTAAGACTATATTTAAAAAATTGCATTATTTTGGAATACATCAAACACATGAAATTTTCAGTTTTGATAGAAAGACACTAAAATAGCTTTATGCCAGTGTTTCTCAAACTGGGGCGTGCCCCCCTGGAGGGTGCGAGCATATCGAAAATAAAAGATTAAAAAAAATTTATTTATCGGAATAAAGTAAAACAAAATACTTTCTGACATAATAAAAAAATACACATTTACACTGATATAATTTATATATATCATCTGCGATATTATGTCACCAAAAATATAAGCTTCTACTTCAAAACCTCATTAGCTATCTTTGATACCATAACCAAATAAGAAACATTTTATTTGATTTGCTCTAATCCCATGATGAGAGATTTTTTATTACGTTTTCTTTTCAAGCCTAAAATACTCTTTCAGATAAAAAACAAAACCCAGACCCATAATCAAAAAAATTTTAGGAAGATAAAAAATTCATCACGGTTATATATATTATTGAAATATTGTACATTAGCTGTAAGCAGCAGAATGTATTTGCTGCGGTTTGACCTTCGAACTTACTTGTATGGTTAGTTACGTCCCTGCTCTTACATATTTGTTTTTTCATTTAGGGAAGTTGTAAATAAATTATTTCTGCTGCGCATTTTTCCTTGTAAAATATTTTTATGATTTTTGGGAAAAGCACAGAGAGCACTTTGAAGGATTACTTGGCCATGATTTATTTTTATGAGTATTCCCAAACATATAAAGTATAATGAAAAACGTTTTACACAATTTTTTTAGAACATCCATATTGTATTAAATACACTTTTAATCCGGGAGCGGTCACGCCGAACACAGAGTGCACGAAATTGGTAATTCTGGCAAAAAACTGTTTAATTGTTATCAATGGCCCTGACTCTATCCTACTGTTTGACAGTCTTAACGTGAACTAAAATATATTTGTTACATATCTCCTTCTTTTTTGGGAGTGACAAACGTTTTTTTACAATCTTAAGGTACTTGTTTTGACTGAGTTCCCGGTGTGATAACTTTTTTCCGAAATATTTTTTGTGTCCTTGAAAGTAGGTGAGTATATTTTCTCTTAATTAAATTATTCACTGGAATTACGATTTTTATTGTGTACTATAAAAATAATTATAAAAAAAGGGATTGGGGTGACTCAATAACCCTGCTTGACCATTAGTATAGGGTGTGCGCCTGCTCCAGGATTAAAATCTGCTGAAGTCTTTTCGCTTTAAATATTAAAAATAATATAATTATTATTCATCCAAATTTTATATTATTGTTCATTATTCAACATATAAATATATAAATGCTAATTCTGTGAGGCTTAAAATTACAGTTCGCTTAAAACTAATTATAATTTGAGCAATCATTTAAAAAAAATAATTTTACATTTTTGTAAACATTGTCACACACTTGGCTTTACTCTCCTTACAATTCAGCGGTTATATCAATGTTTTATTTTCTTATAAATGAACTCGGGCAAAGAGCGGGTACTTCAGCCGGTATACTTTTAATGTATCAGTGCTGCAGAGTATTTTATAACTAATTAATTAATACTAAATTAAGAACAAGTTTAATATGTATTAGCGACTTCCATGGGCTTGTCTTGCAGAGCAAAGTTTTTCAAAGGAATGCTTATGATTAGAAATTGACCCTCTGAGTTCTTTTCTATATTTAGCTGATATATCTATATTTTGTCTTCTAAGCAGCCACCGCATTTTGCAATAGGTTCCGATTTAAAAATTAGAGAAAGGAAAAATAACTATTATCCTATTACTTAATTTTTTTTTCTTGAAAGTAACATAAACAAAATTTAATACTTATGTTATTAATTTGTACGGTTTATAATAAAGATTGTAGCTTTAGAGTCCAAGTGCATTATTATTGCATTTAGTACATTATTAATGTATAAGGGGGGCGCGATAAAAATTGTGATTGATAAGGGGAGCGCCAGTATTGAAAGTTTGAGAAGCACTGCTTTATGCTCTTTTTTAAAAAAGGGACATTTTGAATAATTTATGTAATACCCATTGCAAATGGAAAAAAATATATAACTGAAAAGAGCGTTAAAAAATTAATGAGAAAATTCATTTGTATTATAAAATTAATTTTTTTAAAAGAATTTTCATTATGGAGGTTAATTTTTTGCACATCATTGTGGAGTTGTCTAAATTTATCTCAAACTAAGCAAAATTATTTATTTAATTGTTTGAGTTATGGGATTTCTTTTTCTTAAAAAAAAATATTCATCCTTTTAGTGTCAAATGTCTGAGACATTTGATGATAAATTATTGACTATTTCTTATTTTGTAATGATTCTTACAAAAATACAAATGCAATTATTTTCCATTTGTAAGAATTTAAAAAAGATTAAAAAAATTAAATTGTTAAATGTGTAGTCTTTTCAATGGCATCAGCCGCATCTCTAGGCCAGTGATGGTGAACCTATGACCCATGGGTCAGATACTGACCCACGAAAGCTTTTTAAGTGACCCACGATTGTTTGGCATTGACTTGTTTGTTTATGCAGGTTTATTTAGATTTTCTGATTTGTGTGGATTATTTATGTTTTACTTGTAATTTTTCAAGCACTGCATTAACTCAAAAGTAATTTAAATGCTATCTATAACCTTCAGTTTGATCATTACAGTTACACAAATGACAACAAATGTATATGAAAGTACCGTATTTTCCTGTATATAATCCGCAGCGGCGTATTATCCGCAGAGCCCTTTTTTTCGAGTAAAAAAAAAAAAAAAAAACATCGTATAATCCGCGGCAGTTTTGGCGGCGAATAATCTTGCTCCTTGAACGTCGACGGTCCTGGTAGGTGGAATATCAAATGATAATGGAACTTCGTCCATATTAAAAATCAAATCCTCTGTAAAATTATTTTCAACAATAATTTGCTTGCAAAATGTCAAAAAGTCGTCAGATTGTTTTTCCCAGTCATCAGGTAATTTCTGTCCGACCGTTGAACGACTAAATTGTTTCTCTTCATAAACCGGTAACACCACGTGGGCCCACCAGAGAAGTTAAAAATATTCATTTCGCGTGCAATAACTCTGGCTTTCATTCTGATGCTAACTGTCGAGACAGCTTTCCCATCGTCCCTTTCTTTTAAAATCCATTTATTTTTTTCTGGCCAGTGAGGTTTTCCTAGACGATTGGCCCTTTTACGTCTATCGCAATTTTCGAAGTTAGTCTTGTTCCTTCTCCACAAACGAATATTCGATTCGTCAACGTTGAAAAATCTTGCAGCTTCTCGATTTCCGACTTCATTAGCCTTCTCTACAGCGTTTAATTTGAAGTCTGCAGTATAGCTAACACGCTTACACTTCTTCATGATAAAAACTTTCAAAGGATGCAACACCTCTAGTCAAGACAAAGTTGTAAATGACGCCAGCGACTTGTAACTGCTATTTCCTTCCGAGGAACCGAATTCGTTCTTGAAAGTAATTGGACAAACATTAATTATGGCCGTAATACGTCAGCCGAGTCGTGAAAGCGCCATCTATTATTTATTTTATAAAACAAACAGCATTTCTTTCAAAACTTTGTTAACTTTTCTGATGGAGAATGTTTTTTCTCAGATAATCCGCGGCGGCGTATAATCCGCACAACGAAATTTGAAACTTTTTTAACACATAATCCGCGGATTATATACAGGAAAATTCGGTATTTGAAAAAGAGCAAAAGTGTGTGCAAAATATCAAAATGTATAATTTTACTCATATTTCATTTGTTGAAAAACAATCGACAAACCAAAGCAAATAACCATATTTTAAAGCACTTTCTTTGGATAAAATGCACTTTTGTAAGATAACGTTCAGTTATATGTTTGTAGAAAGATACTTCCATAGCATCGTCCCCTCTCTGTTTCATCTAGTGTGTGTCTGTTATTCTCCATACTAGCAATTTTTGGCACGCTTGTACCAGTCATTACCAGTGTTGAACTTAATGGCATCCGTTTCAAACGCATTTAAAAATAGTGTGTATGCATGTTAGGTATGTTAATACAAAATTTCTTCCGAAATGATTGTATTTTTAATATAAATATTTTTAATTTTAGCCCTCTGTACTATGTCGGTGGTTAAAAAAATTAAAAACCAGCCATACATATTCCAGGCTATATCAAGCTGAATAGTTTGATAAATATGATGCGATTGAAAGTAATAAAATGGTTATATGTGTAATTTGTAAGGAAAAAGTTGTTACGAATTATATATAAATATATCCAATATACATTGGTTAAATGATTTATTGTTTTTATGCGGCATCACTCAGTATTTTAATGAACTGAATAAAAAACTTCAAGGGCATAGGTTAATTGTTTCAACGATGTTTGAAATATATATAGCGTGTTTTTTTAGAGGTATAGAACTTTAAATTGCAATAAAACAACGATGTATTATTCGATTGACATGAATTTTTTTTTATTCGAAAGATAATCTTGTGGCATTACATTTTAAATATGATCAAGCAAGGCGTAGATTCGTCGAATGGGCCCAAAACGAGATTGCCGTTGTTCCCGATTTTCATAAGCGAATTTTGTTTAGCGATGAAGCGCACTTCTGGTTGATTGGCTACGTCAACAAACAAAACTGCCGCATTTGGAGTGAAGCTAATCCACAAGTGTATGTCGAAACACCGTTACATCCAGAAAAACTGACTGTTTGGTGCGCTTTATGGGCTGGTGGAATCATTGGTCCGTACTTCTTCAAAAACGATGAAGGCCACAACGTTACAGTCAATGGTGATCGGTATAGAGCCATGATTATTAACTTTTTCATTCCTGAATTGAACAATCACGATGTCCAGGAGCTGTGGTTCCAACAAGACGGCGCAACATGTCACACAGCTCGTGCCACAATCGATTTATTGAAAGACACGTTTGGTGACCGCCTAATTTCCCGTTTTGGACCTGTGAATTGGCCTCCAAGATCTTGTGATTTAACACCGCTAGACTATTTTCTGTGGGGCTATGTAAAGTCATTGGTCTATGCGGATAAGCCACAAACGCTTCACCATTTGGAAGACAACATTCTCCGTGTTATTTCCGATATACGGCCACAAATGTTGGAAAAAGTCATCGAAAATTGGACTAGATCCGAGCCAGCCGTGGCAGTCATATGCCAGAAATCATATTTAAAATGTAATGCCACAAGATTATCTTTCGAATAAAAAAAATTCATGTCAATCGAATAATACATCGTTGTTTTATTGCAATTTTAAGTTCTATACCTCTAAAAAAACACCTTTTACAAGAAATAGTGTGGCAAGTTGAAAAAAAAATTAAATTTAATAATTGTTAAAAGATTAAACATACAATCAAGTATAACATTGTACATATAGAATAAAGGATAAGAGGTAGTGTTTAAAAGGACTCAGCACCCTTTGAGCATTTTATTGTATTTTATGTGTTTAAAAATTACATTTTAGCATTTCATATAATGTTTTTTTAAGAAAATGATACAAGATAAAATTTTGTACATATTATTCTTACAATTTTACAAATTTAATTTCTTTTAAAAAAATTGGAAATTTTTAAAATTCTACTCTTTTTGTGTTATTTTTTTGACATGAAATTTTTGTAATATTTCTGAGGATGTTTTAGACACCTTAAGGGATCGATTTTACAATACCTTAATTAGTTTTGGAGAAAAAAAATAATAAAATGTTGAGATATAGATATATGCTAAAATTCAACCAAAAGCCTAATATTTTCCACATTTAAATTTTTTTAAATAAGAAGTAATCCATTTAGAGAAAAATGGATCCCTAATTTTGTTACATGCATTACATATAAGACGGGAAAAAATGGAAGTGATTGCTAAATAATTGGGGAAGAAGTAGGTAGAATTTTGAATGCGAAAAAACACAAACTGAGAAAAACCATTTTAAAGTTTGTATTTCTGAAAAAATAACTATGAGCTTAAATAAACATAAAATACCACACTAAAACATTAGCTATATATTTCCCTTAAAAATAATAAAATATAATATAAATCTTACTCCCCCGACAACCACGTATCGTTCGACTTGAAGAACTTTTCATTCTTATTGCACCTCATCCATTTTTCCCCTACAAACAAGCAGAAAATTTTTACAAGTTTTCTAAATTTTGATTGCTGCTAATCCTCATATTTATCAAAGTTCATTATAGTCCTAATTAAACTCAAAACAGCATTAATTTTGTGCTAGTATCTTGCTCTTTCTTCCACACATTGAATAAGGCACGCCGAGTAATACCATCGGCCAACGCTAAAAAAAAAGAATCATAACTTTGGGAGTATATAGCAGAAAGTAGCAGCTAAATTTGGTATTAAAGGTCTATATCTACTGTGTAATTAAGTTCTACTAAGTAATCTACTGTGTGTATTAAAGTTCTAGTCCATTAAAAACTAGTCCACCGAAAACTGACATACGTTAGTAGGAGTTACATGCTGTGCTAAATATTATGTTTTTACAATTTTTAATCGAACTTGAAAATAATTTGAAAGTCAAATCAAGACATTACTTACTCATGGTATCTATTTAAAAAAACCCTGCTAAAATATGCAAAATCTTTTTCAGACGAACGATAGAACTTGCGACTGAAAAGGAGGTTCTTGCAAATTGTTCTTGTAACAAGAATAAACCCGATCTAAACCGATAATTGTTGACGATTTCCATTCGCGTTCTGACAAAAACTGTTTACCACAAGGCCAGGGAACTCAAGAGGACCATTAATTGTGGGTTGTTGTTTTATTTCGCGCAATTTCATTTTTGGACTTTCCATGCACCAGATTGGGAAAACTGTGCACTCGTAGCGACACCTACAATGTGTTTAAATGAGGAAATTGCTCAGCCGGTTTCTCCTACACAAATTACATTTGAACGTTGTTGCCTGTTGAAAAATTGTTGTTATGCCTCCTCGTGTAGGAGGCAGAAATGCGTACCAGCACGTTTCTGCCTTTGATAAAAGTCGAATTGTGGCGTACCGGGTTTGTCGTATGTATTGCTGCTCGCGTCCAGATCCGACGACTGTTAGCAGAATATAGAGTCGATGGGTTCAGGACGGTAATACAGTACGCCGTGCTAGATCTCAACGGCCCCTTATCACTAGCAGCCGAGAAGACAGACATGTTACACACATGGCCGTAATGGATCGTGCACCCACATCACGAACCCTGCGTCAGGAATTGTGGTCGTTTGCAAGACAAGTGTCTTCATGAACAGTTCGACGACGTTTGCAGTAGCATGGACTCTTAGCTCGGAGGCTATGGCTGCGGCTTACCTTGACGCTGCATCACCGGCAAAAGCAACTTCAATGGTGTGATCAACGACGAACCTGGAAGCACGAATGGCCAGACGTTATTTTTTCAGGAGTGGATCAAGACAGCACTCTGCACCCAGTTAGATTTTTTAATGCAGTACTAGCGCCATCTGTTACGAAATATGGAAACTAAAATAATTGATTACCTTGCTATTTTTGTATCCCTGTATTAGTCGAACGATTTTTGCGGAAGTGCTTTTGCATTTTATTTACATTTTTAATAATTTTTACTTTTGGTTTCTTGTTTTTTTTTTGCTTTATTTTGTTAATTGTTTGTTATCTTTTTCTTGGTATTTTAATTAGTCAATCTGTTTTTTCATTTTCTGTAATCAATTTTTTCATACTTATTGTTTTCTGAAATGAATGTGCATAGCAGAAACTTAATCTGCTCATTTTGTAATCAAGTCTTCACTCGCCCTTTCTGTTTGTAAAGGCATTTAAAAAATATTCATGATCACCAACAGTATGATGTAAATGAAGAGATTTTGAAGGAATTCAATACTTTCAGTGGTATGAATAGTTGCATTTAAAAAAACATTTAGTTTATAAATTTTCACTGTAATAGACTGAATTTTATACATTTACGTATAAATGCTTTCTACTGAAGTTTACATAATTTTATATCAGTAAATGTAAACCTTCTTTTAATTAACATTATAGAATTTGTTACATGGAAAGAAGAAGAAGAAAACAAGACTATGTCAAAATATGTTAGACAGCGAGGCTGTAAAACACTTCAAAATGGAGAAATAGTGATGAATTATCACTGTTGTTGAAGTGGGACATACAAACCAAAAGAGAAAGGTCTCAAGAATTAAAAGATTATCTATAAAACAGAAATTTAAGCCCTAATTTTGATAAAATTACCATAAACACTTCTGAACAAACAAAACACTAAATATGTGAAAAATTGTAACAGATTCTTTATGCAAAGCAAAAGTGTAGATATTTTAATGAAATTTACATAATTTAAAAAAAAACTTGGCTTTTTTTTTCAATCATATTTATTTTATAATACAATAAATTACTTTCATTGACTAAATAAATTGCAAATTAAACTAAGGTTTGATAAATAATCATGAGATATATTCACAAAAATAAATAATATTTTGGACAACAGATGGCAATAGCACTGCATTACAAAAATTTATCTGAGTGCAGAGCGCTGTCTTGATCCACTGCTATTTTTTCAGATGAATCCAGGTTCTCTTTACAGCATCCAGATATTCGTATCCGTGTTTGGTGGCATTCGCTATCGCAGGGCCGGCGCTAGCAGTTTTGCCACCTCGGGCAAAGAGGTAAGATGCCGCCTTTTTAGAACAAAAATTAAAAGAAATAACCTAAACCATTTCTATGCTTAGTGGTAAAATAAAACGAGAGCAAAAAAAAAAAAAAATTGCTATGAATAATGTTGAAGTTTTGGTTAGCAAAAAATACTAATTTATTCATTTATGGTTTTGGCACTGAATTAAAATTAGGGTTGCACACAAAAAAAAGTCATTTCTAGTGTATAATTATAAAATACAGATATTAGAAAAAAAATAATAAAATAAATTATAGAACCACTAAGTATTAAAACTTAATTACATATTAAAAATACACTTAAACCAAGAGTTAAACTTAAAAGTGTTTTTTTTTTTTTCATTTTTAATTCTGTGAGAATTTTTTTATAATTTTTTTAACACTAATTTCTTCAGCCAGTTCTTAGTCAATAGCTATTGTTGTCAAGCCGTTTAGCTGATCCTCGTTAGTTGTGGAGCGTAAAAATTTTTAATTTGGAGAAACTCCTTTCTCCCCTTTCCACACTTATTGGGTGAGTAAGCAATATCCTTAAGACTATACCGAGATTTGGAGCAAAATCCAGGTTCGATATGAATTTTTAAAATCTCAATTGGACTTTCATTTTTATTTAGCAAAGCCTAAACCGCTACTATCTCATCTGCCAGGTCCAGCACGTTTATATCCGATGAATTCCCATCAGTTAACACTGTTTCTAGATTTTTACAATACTTTAGTTCGTCGTTTTGAGGAGTATCTTTTAAATCACAAATATTGTATAAAAATTGGAAATAGTTGCTGTGGGTACTGATCAAATCAAACCTGGATTCAAGTGCATTGATAGCTTTATCAAATGTGAAAAAATAAAACTCTGCCTTATATTTCAAAGTAGGATCTTCTATCGGATCTTCTCGTGCCTCATAGTCGAAATTAACATTCCTTCTTCGAACTCTATGACGTGGCTGGGAGAGCTCAAAATCAGCCGGTATGTCAATTTCGTCAGCGAATTCTCGAGCGTCGCAAAGCATTTCATTTAAGACTATGTCCAATCTAAGATCCTTGAAAAAATCTTTACGATTTTTCGAGAACTCCATAGAAGATGGTAAATCATAGTCTTCTGTATGCAAGAGCTTACTTATAGGATTGATACAATTTAAGATTTTGTACCAAATTACAATGCAGCACAAGAACTTAAATTGTTTAACACAACTTAATAGTCCAGAAGCCTCAACTCTTATAGAGTTGTCAATCTTCGAATTATTACAAACAGCAAGTAAAGTATCGTACATCCCTCCTACTTGATACCTTACTGGTTTTAATGCATCTATTCGGCTTTCTCAACGATTTTATTTGAAATCATTTATCTACTTTATAATTTTTTACTTTATCATATTTTTATTTCTGTAATGCACATTTTGCTTCCATTTTAATTAAATAGTTTTATACTAGGAACACACACACAACAAAAAAATAGTACTTATATTCTTCCACATTAATTATTGTTCTGTAACAATAAAAATTTGTGACCGCGGTAGCCGAGTGGTATAGGTATCGGACCGTGGCTTGCCTTGTCATGAGTTCGAGCACAGTACCACTAAAGACCCGCCGTGTAGGGCAGCGATGCACGTTAAATCTGTCGAGAGCTGAAACGTCCTCCCGTTGGTGTGGTGTGGTAGTTAGGAGAGGGGGTGCCACCTCAGGTGTCGTCCACGTTACTTGACCATGGTTCAAAATTACGTGGTCCGTCGCCAAAAGCCCTCGTGTATCTGAACAGTGCGACGTTAATATTAAATCAATCAAACAATAAAACTTTAATTAAATCCTTTTCCTGATGTTTTTATAAGAAACTTCTGTCATAATTTTGACATTCTTATTGTTGCCTTTTTCTACAGATTTTAAATATTGCTATAGAGATTGGAACCTATTATTACTAGAATTTTTTCTTAAATATACATACTAACTCTTTTAAACCTTTTCAAAATCAGGAAAACACATTTTGAAGGATTTTTGAGAAATATAATAGTAAAATGAAATAGTAAGTAAAAACTATTGCACACTGAAAATATCGACTTTTTAATTTTTAGTGTACCAGTGTTCTACGGGACACTGATTAAGAGCCTCTCGTTTATGTCTTAGATGAGTGGTTATGTTCTGAAGTATTTTATATTTGTATTCATTGCAATTAAACGATTGAGAATTAAAGCCTTTATGTATTAATCACAAGTAAAACGTAGTTTAATAAGACTGAAACTTAATTTTAAAAATGCTTTGGAAGTTATTCAGGCTTCAAGTCATTGTTGTCTGCTTATTAGGGTCTGCTTATTATCAAGTCATTGTTGTCTACTTATTACTAGATTATTTAGATATCACTATATATTCAAATTAATTATCAATTTAATAATCGTCCTTTGAAATTTAAAATTAACGCCTGGAATTTTGGAATTTATTTATCTAAAGGATGTTTTTGCATTGAATTTGTATTTTTTAAAATATTTGTAATTTTTAGGTTTAAAATCTTAAAGTCTTTTAAATGTTTTCTTAAAATTCTTTCATATTAAACTGCAGATAATTTATTAACTCAATTTTTAAATTTTCCGAAATATGCATTTTGATGAACTTTATTAGTAGCATACAGAACTGTTTTACAATATTTTTAAGGTATTTTATACATTTTTTAATGTATTTTTATAATTAATTATACACATAATATGTATAATTAAGTATACACACAATATATATATATATATATATATATATATATATATATATATATATAAAGAGTGTTTTTTTCCAGGTATAGAAGTTTAAGTTGGCATTACTTTCCAAGATGGCGACCGATTTAACAGCTGTCAAGTGATTTATTCTCAGTTTGGTTTGGCAATTCATCATGAATAGACTCACGCCTGAACAACGCTTTCAAATTGTGCAATTTTATTTCGAAAATAATGGTCACACACACACACACACAATTTTCATAAGCGAATTTTGCTTAGCGATGAAGCGCACTTCTGGTTGAATGGCTACGTCAATAAACAAAACTGCCACATTTGGAATGAAGCTAATCCACAAGTGTATGTCGAAACACCGTTACATCCAGAAAAACTTACTGTTTCGTGCGCTTTATGGGCTGGTGGAATCCTTCTTCAAAAACGATGAAGAACACAACGTTACAGTCAATGGTGATCGGTATAGAGCCATGATTACTAACTTTTTCATTCCTGAATTGAACAATCATGATGTCCAGGAGCTGTGGTTCCAACAAGACGGCGCAACATGTCACACAGCTCGTGCCACAATCGATATATTGAAAAACACGTTTGGTGACCGCCTAATTTCACGTTTTGGACTTGTGAATTGGCCTCCAAGATCTTGTGATTTAACACCGCTAGACTATTTTCTGTGGGGCTATGTAAAGTCATTGGTCTATGCGGATAAGCCACAAACGCTTGACCATTTGGAAGACAACATTCGCCGTGTTATTGCCGATATACGGCCACAAATGTTGGAAAAAGTCATCGAAAATTGGACGTCCAGATTGGACTACATCCGAGCCAGCCGTGGCAGTCCTATGCCAGAAATCATATTTAAATTGTAATGCCATAGGATTATCTTTCGAATAAAAAAAATTCATGTCAATCGAATAATACATCGTTGTTTTATTGCAATTTAAAATTCTATACCTCTAAAAAAACACCCTTTATATATCCCTACATGTTCCAACTATCAAAATATTCGCAACATCCAAATGAAGATTTCTACACGATATTTTTCAGCTATCCTCTAATTAGGACGGTGGGATAAAATGGGTTAATAAGATCATGATCCGGATAATTTTAATGCTCAAATACTATTCCAGTACATATTATCCCAAGAACAGGAAATTGCAAACTACATGTCAACTGGCAAAAGTGGTAAGTCTGTACTTTTATGTGATGACCATTGTACATGTTTAAGCTTAGGCCTAATACCATAAGCGATCATTCAACACATTTAGTGGTGGCCATCGGTCGATCCGGTTTGTGCCTAGGTTTTTGAGATTGTGAGTCGTGCACATTTATTTGTTTCAAATTACCTTTTGGACGAGTAATTGACAATGCATTCTGTATACTGCCTACTTTTAAAAATTTCTGGTAGGGCTGTGAAGCCCCCGCCCGTGGGGACCTCAGTTCTAATTACATTATCTACTCGAACTGTTTCTGTGGGGAAGATCGAAGAACCACTCAGATCATTCATTCTAAAATCTGTTTATTAAGATCTTATTTTATACACAATACACAACAATAATAATTAAGTAAGATGATCTAGAATGAGAAGAAGCAACACGTATTACCAAATAGTCGCGCACTTGACCACTGAATCTAACTTTATAGATTAATTCCTCTATCACTAATATACGCCCTTTGCTTATAGCTTCTATAAATTAGCTTACCGCTATATCCTAGGTAAACAGCTACGTTCTTCATCTGTTCTGGTGTGGCTTTTATCCGACAGTATTCCTTTTGGCCTCAAACCTACTTTTGGTTAATAAGTGCCGGCACGGCTAGGCTATTTCACGGAGTTAGGATTCTTCTGAACTTTATCTCAAATCACATTACAGCAACCTCTCTCTCTCTCTCTCTATATATATATATATATATATACTTAGAGACTTCACTTCCCACTTAACAATCACTTCTGCACATAGACATAGACCTCGCTCTACTGCTAACTTTCAATATATATATATATATATATATATATATATATATATATATATATATATATATGATTCCTAATTTACATAATCACGTTCTTCTTGAGTTGGTTATATAAAACTGCCATTTCGGTCCCAAGAAGACATTAATAGAAATCACGATAAAAGCCTCGTCACGGGGCCTACTTTTGCATAGGGTCCCAGGGCCTAAAAAAATCTCAAGATTTCTTTGAGCCCGGGTCCTCAAAGAGTCTTAAGACGTCCCTGTGCATACCTACACCATGCACCTATACCTTTTACAATTTCATAGCTGTGGTGATAAAATGGTCATGGTAACGAACTCACAGCCAGCATTCTTGAGTCACCCGTTCGAGCCCTAGTGCCACTGAACAGACGCCACTTAGAAAGGCCGAGGCATGTTAAATTTGTCGAGGCTCAGTCTTCTTAAAAACAGGGTGTGGGAGATAGTTTAAGCTCCCTACACAGTGGCGTAACTTACATCCCATCAACCCCCGCATTGCGGGGAGGCAGGGTTCTAGGGAGCCCGAAGTCTGACTGCCGCCAAGTACCTACCCTTTGTAAAAACCTACTTGGGGGCTAAAACCTGACTTTTTAGGGGGAGACCAAATGTTGTCCACAACGCCACTGTCAACACATGACTGTGTTTCAAAATTAAGAATTCCGCTGCCAATAGCCCTCGTGTTGCTTCTGAGTGCGGTGTAAATTATAATCAATCCAACCTTCTCAGTTTCACTGTTCTCTTCCTTGCGCTATTGTCTTTTTCACTGCTGTCTAATTCATCACTCTTTATGCGCGCACATTGCCCCACTCTGTTCTGGTTTCAATTGAACAACAAAAGGGTGTTGGGGTATACCTCCCTCAATCTCCAAATAAAAAAAGAAATTGTTTACTCTCTTGGTATCCGTTATTTTCGCATAGAAATTTGATTCCTGAATAATTAACTGTGTATTTTCAAAATGCCAAAAGTGCTGTTCCTTGATTTTTTTCTAGGTCCTATAAAATCTACTTTTGTAAATGCGTTTATCTATGCGTTTAAGGATTTAAATGCGTTTATCTGAATCCTTAAGGCAAAAGCCTGCCATTAATGTAACACCTTACATGACATCTAGAGGGCGCTGGCTATTGCGAAATTTTTGGCACAAATGTGTTTGTCTAAAGATTCCCAAGATGGGCAATACATTTCTCTCTCGGGTACTCCTTTCAATAAAGTTCTCCCCTTTCTCAATCCAGATTAAGTTGGTGATTTCATTTCTCTTTTGAGATTGAATATCTAGCTGACGCAGGCTAATGCTACTCTCTTAAAATTTTATTTCTTATTTTATTCATTTTAATTCATTAAAGGCTCCGGCAATTTTTCTTTAAATTCAGATTGCAATAATTTTTACTTTTAATTTTAATAGTTATTTCCTTTTACTATTTTTTTCAACTCTAAATTTATCATGGCAAACTCTATCTGTCAAAGTTAACCCCATGTTTTGAAGATAGGGGATTAACACCTCTTCGGATATCATGTGCCCCGGTGACCATTCTACCCACTCTCCCCTTTCAGCGGAAAGGGACGCGCCGGGGACTGAGGGATTCGTAAAACTGGTAAAAGAAATGTTAGTTATTTTTTCTTTTTCGGGGCGAGGGGGAATCTTAACCATGCAAGAGTTCTCATTTTTGGACATTCCGACTATGCGAGTGACCACAATGAAAGCAAATTGGTACGTTATCTGAAGTACGCCAAAGGTCAGTCTTCCTTCTGGAATCTTGTTGAGTTGGACTATTTTCTTGTCGAGGTCTTGGCCTTGGTCTCCAGGAACTTTCACCAGTCCTTTCAATTCTGTAAGGAGAAGGTGCAGGTTTTTCTCTAGTGAGTGGGATCAAATTGCTTCGAACTTCTCGGATAATGGGTTCTAAATCGCTTGGCCCGTCGTTTATGCATGCTACAATCCGTGGGAGTACTTTTTAGATTTCTTCATTAACAATCATTCGAATTAGATCGCTTAGATGTTCTTCATTTGCCGTTGATATGGGTGTAACGTTAGGTTGCCTGTCATATCGAAAGCGGTACAACTCGTTTCTTTCTCATGGCACCCACTTCGCAGCAACACGTAACAAATTTATCTACTAAGCTAACTTCGCTGTTTATCAGTTCCTGGTAGAGATCTTCAGTCACCCCTTTCATGAGATGCGAAATCTTTTGATCTTCTGGCATATTGATACCACCCATTTTTTTAATATATCCGACAATATTAAAAAAAAAGAAGCTGAGTTGAAATACGTCCTGTAAGAAGTAAAGGTTCCTACTCTAAATTTCAGAAGTGACTAAGATGACCACCGTATTTTACTTCGGTCAGAAAGGTTATACAACACCATCCAATCAGATGACCTCACCGAAAGTTGGGACCCCCTCACACATCCGCCCCCCCTACGGCTTCTTCCTCTATTTTCTGTTTTAGTACATAGCGATAAGTTTCCTATTTCTCTCTTTTTTCTTTGTACTTTTCTTTCCTAAAGACTTCGGACCAACAAGTGTTTCCTGGTCCCCTCTGAAGTGAAAATTCCATGAGATATTATACGTCGTGGGGTGGATGACCAGAGTACTTAGCTCTTCAAAGCTATAACCTCTCATTATCAGGATTTTGAGTAAATGTGATGCTATGACTTGCCATCCTCTGCCAATGACTCTGGTCTCTGGAGGTCCTTTTTATACATGAGGATCCTGTTAGTTAGACTGTAGTTACAAATGTTGGGGCCCCGTATCATTGATACGGCTGATCGGCGATAGCTACGCTGCTGACTCTTGCCCTTTGCTAAATAATAGTAATAATAGAGTACTTAAAAAGTAAAAAAAAAAATACTTTAAGGAGACTAATAGAAATAAAAATCTACTCTATTAAATTTAAAATTAAAAAAATACATTAAGTGCTTGAAAAATGCAATGTGATATTGACATCATGACGTGAGGAGATGCATTTGGAAGGACGCGAAACGGTTTTGCAGCTAACAAAACTGCAATTAAACAAAGTAATTTATCATATAGTGATTATATTGAGTAACAGATTGTTTGAAACAATAATTTATGGTAAAACAGATTTGTAATAATTAGATTGACTTAAATTTTCGAGTGGATAGATTCAATAGCCCCCCTCCAAAGGCGTAACCAGCTCATAACTGATTATGAGATTTTCTGAGCAAATGAATAATGGAAAAAAATGAGAAATGTAAAACTTTTTAACATTTGAAAATCGAGCAATTCGGTTCACAATTGCGAGATTACAAAATCAAACATTATTAATTATTGCAGTTATATTTTTCTTTCGTTTTTAAAATAAATCATTCATTTTAGAAGTTTAATTAAAATGAATTGATTTTGAAACGACAGCTTAAAAAAATGTGAATAAAATTTCTGGTAAAGTTTGTTTTCAGGTAAAAATTCAGTTTTCAAAGTTTCGAAACTAATTAAAACGGTTTTTTTTTTAAATTTCGGGAAATTGTAATTTACAGCATAAATTGCTTGTGAACAAAATTTGTAACTTTTATCTGTTTTCTTTGATTAGGATTGTTCTCTCGACGTAAACATTTACAAAAAGATTCGTTCGAGATGGACGTCTAAATTTACAAAAAGCGAATATTTCCTATTCTCTCCCCCCCCAGAAGACAGAATTCATAAATTTAACATAACTCATCGCTTAGATTCCATTAAAAATTAAGTCATTATTTCCTATTAACAAATTCCATCACAAACAAGACCGCACAGTAAAAATATTAGAGTAAAAGTTTGAAATATTTAGAAAAAATTTTTGAGTGGACCTGTAGCATCAAATATGGGGTGGATCCTAGTCAAGCACACTGCTTGGCGACAAAATCTTTGGCGCCAAAAATTTTGGCGATAAAGTTTACAATATGGCAACCCTTCCGGATTGCCCAGTCCGGTGGCTAACATATGGCAACCCTAAAACCGGTCAAGCAAAAAAATCGGGTGAAAAGTGGACATCGTCCATTTTCGCCCTTGACCCTGCTGCAACACGTCGAGTGGTTCATCCCCGCTCTTACTTTCTTCCCCACGTGTTCCGATTTTTGGCTTGATTTTCCACCGGTTGTTAGAATGGCTTGCGAAATAAAATTGCTTGAAAGCGAGGCAACCACAGGATTTTTTGTTTTGCTTGGAGAGCAAGGGAATAAGGCTGTTTTAGGTTGGGTTATGAAAGAAGGATTAATTCCCTCCAGATATGAGTGTCAGAAGTGTAAAAAGGATATGCTTTTGGTTAAACGAAAGGGTACGATTGATGATTTTGTATGGCGTTGTCGAGTACAGTCGAAAGAGAATCCCCACTTAGTTTGCCGGAGTGTAAGAAAAGGTATGTGGTTTAGTCATAGTAGATTGAGTTTTTGTGTGATCTTGCGATTAACCAGGTATTGGTTTGGCAAGAGTATGAATGAGTTTGTAGTGAATGATTTAAAAATTAAAAACACAGTGGTAAGTGATTTTTTACAATTTTTAAAATGCTGTTTTCCCCTTATTTTACTGCATTTACCTCGTAGAAATTTTTGCCTTTTTCTTTATTTTATGCTTTTGTGTAAATCCCTGATTTTTTTCGTTTTCTTCCATACGTCATTTTTTGAAACAGGGGTTATTGGCGCCATTTGGCGAAAAAAATGGCGCCAAAAACAGCAGTGTGCCAGACTAGGATTTTACCCAAATATGAAACAAAAATCCTCTCATAAAAAGGAAATAAAATTACACACGATGTTGCATGCAAATTTTCTTTTGTTCAAAAAGTTGTAATATTTTGGAGGAGTAATACAAATCTAAAGCCTTGAAATTAAATTATATGGCATTAATCTTTAAAAATTTCTTATGACAAATTCTAGTTTTTGCTTACTATTTTGATACATCTCTTCACTTGAAATCTTTTCAAATTTCGATTCTCCATAAATACTAACATCGAACATAATAAAATTTAAGCTTCTTTATTTTTATTTTCAAAAAAATTTAAAATTCAGTAACATAAATTGTTGCTGTAAATGTATATAATTTTGCATAACTTTTAATCTAAAAGATTGCAATGGAAAATTCAAAAAGGCATTTTTGTAACAACTCCCCTAGATGGCGTTGCTATTTGCTTAGAATTTCGAACCGCACGCCGACAGAATACCGAAATTAGTTCTTGTCTGTCAGAAAGGAAAACAAACCGATTTGGAGATAAGCAGGGCTTAGATTTGGGATTAAATCCTGTATTCTCATTATTAAAATGGTTGTGCGATGCTATTTACCTAACAGACAACTGTTAAACATTTCCAGGAACCGTAGTGCTATTAAAAATGATTGTAGGGAATTTAGAGAAAATTTGCGAGAACCATCTCAAGCTCTCGGTAACAAGCAAGCGAAATGGATGTCTGCAGTGGAGGCCGTTCGAGTTGTTAGATCTGGTAATTTAAATGTTTTCCTTTCATTTGTTAAAGACATTTATTAAAATTACCTTGTTGTAATATTTGGAGTATTGAGCCTGGTGTCTGTTACGCCGTCTTGTATGTGCTTTGGAACTCATAAGAGTAACATTTAGGTACTCTTGGATAAATTTAACTGAATTTCCTTGAAAGAATCATACATATCGGACATCCCAAGCATTTCATTTTTAATTATTCATAATTTGTCTAACTGATTTCATCTGTTATATTGTATTCATTTTATATTACAATAGTATGTGGCTACGTTTTAAATACTTTCACTTTCTGTTTATTTTGCAACGCTGATCAGTTCATTTGAAGATTGTACTCAAAATTTGTACAAATCAACTCATTCAAATATTAAGATATTTTAATAAATAGTACTTTTTAAAAAAAATTTCAAAGTTTTTTTTTTAATTCTATAATGATGAATCTGAAACCTGCACATCCAGGAAGAGCATTAAATAATAAAAAAATATTATAAATCGAAAAATATTTACTGTTGGATATTTTTCACATAAAAATGTTGAATTTTCTGGAAAGAAAATATCAACATATAATCACTAGAATATAAGACTTATTTATATGTTAGTTTCTTGTTTGCATTATTCAACTAAATACTATATACTGTAAAATCCGGCGAATAACGCGCACCTAGACTTTCAAGTTTCATTTTTTAGTTTTAAGTTTATTTGCCGTATAACGCGCACCCCCTTTTTTTACGAAGAAACCTTAAATTTTCATATGCAATATTCTTATCTTATGAAGACATTTATTCAAGGTATTGTCCCAGGCTTTTGAAAAAATAGTCTATTTCTAGAACTATAATTGTTTAAATTCTTAAAGTATGCCATTTCTGTTAAATAAACAGTATTTTGATATTTATGAAAGTTTAATTTTTTGTTATATTCATGTTTTTTTTAACTGTTAAAGCTATCATTGTTATACCCGGTGCATAATGCAAACCCATAAATTTGTCTCATTTTTGTGTTAAAAGTGCAATATATGCCGGATTTTACGTTAATTTTCTTTTGCTATGTAATAATTAGTGTTTTATTTTTATATGTGTTTGTTGCTGGATGTTTTAAAAGTGATTAAAAGATTTGGGTACTTGCATATTATCACAACTTGCCAAGTTGGCAATCCTGATTTTTTATGTGTCATACACACTGAATTGGCAATGAGGTGTTTCATTTCATGTAATGTTGCCAATAGGTTGTGACAATACATCCAATTCTCTTACCCTCATGCTGCCTTGAAACAGGTTTCATTGTTTGATTTCTGTTTTGAAAAACAATTTTTTCTTTATAAGCAAGCATTTTTTCTGATTGGCAATCCAATTTCACATGCTGCAAGTGCTGCATTGGTAACCATGTACTTCAATTCATTTTATGTCACCAATACAGTTGCAATAATACGCAAGTTCCTTACATTTTTTGTTCATAAAGAATTGAGGAAATTAATGTGTTAAGCATGCTCCTGTGTATCATGAACATTGTATGCTTAATGTATTCAGACGTAATCTTTTACTTTAAATATTGTTAATTTTCTAGTTTAATACTCACTATGTCAAGCTGCATGGTCAAATGTTGATTGCCTTCATTATATGAAATAAAAAATTTGTTTGTATTGTATTAAAAATTTATTTTAATTGGTGAAGTTATTTTACTTTTCCAGAGAGTGGCTTACTTATCTTTTATGGGGAGGGTGTTATATTCGGAAAAACACCTAGATGAAAGCGCTGAGTCCTGTGGCTCTCAATAACTTGGCGGTCTGAATAATTTGGCCACATCCTTGCAGGTTGAAAAATCTCCACTTTCAGACCAGTTCAAGACATTAATGTTGAGAATACTTTTCAAATTCCTAAAATATCACTTAGTGAGGGACTAAAAACTGTCACAAAACCACCCTTCAGTATCTTGAGCAAGGTGCGTCAGTAATGAACTTATTGTTCCTTCATTGTCTTCATGATGTACAGTACAAAAGACATTAGAATATTAGGAACGTCTATAAAAAAAATAACAAGCTTTTGCATAGTTGGCTACTTAATTTTCAATATAGGCAACTTTATGCTTTCATAAAGTATTCTTCAGAGGTGTATCTGAACAGGTAAATTACTGAGTACTATGTATTCATTAATTTTCATTTTCATGTAGTAAATGCTCTATGCCTTCATAAAATATGTACTATGCCTTTTTTTAAGGGTATTTGGGCAGTTTATTTCCTGTTCTATTCTCAAGCAAACAATATATGCATGTGCAGTATAATATTTTCTGAAGAAACACTCGGACTTATCTTTTTTAATCCCATTCTCAATAACCCTGCATTTGCACAAATTTGGCCATGCTTCAGTCCACATTAAGCTGAGTTTTGGGGATTCTACTGTACTAAAAACTAAAACACTATTAGGCATTTAAGAAGGGGAGGGTTGTGAACCTCAAACCCCACCCTTGTATACACCGCCACTTGTCCTGTGTCTATCCCACACAGTGAAATGTACCTAAATGTTTTTATTCTTTTCCATATTAAGTGCTTTTTTCTTTCTTTTGATAATCTTTTTAAAAAGTAATTGTTTATTTTTTTATATTCTGAATTGAAAAATATTTAAAAGGAAATTAATTTCTGGTTTTCATATTAATTAAATTATAATGGAGCAAATATTTTTGACAACCACATAAATGCTTTATAAAAAAATTGAAACAAACATTAGTTTAACAAATAAAAATGATGGTATTCAATGTCAAAAATATTGAGAAGTTCCTTTAAAAATATAAAATACATAAATATGTGGAGCTGTCCTTTTTCTAAAATATATTCTTGCAATTTTTGTTTTAAGGTTCAGACAGTGTTTTTTTTAAAGAAATACTTTCTGTTGGAAAAAAATGGCAGATAGTTTTTTTTTAGTACCTTTGCTTTTTTATTAAAAAAAATGATTTAAGAGTATTAAAAAAATTGCGAGCTGAGCTGCGAATTTTTTTAAATACTCTTTATTTCTTGGCATTAAAACAACTATTTTGTTAAGCTTTTTAGATTTTTTTAATTGTGAAAATTGATATGGTGTCAAGCAATAATGTTTTTTTAATACATACATTCTTGAATAAATTTGCCTTTTATATGTACAAGAAGAGCATATATGACAGTTCTAATTTTCAGTATAGTGATGTTTTGTACTATGTGCTTTTATCATATTGATATTTCTATGCAGAGCCTATATCATCATCAAAATATGTTTAAAAAAGCATGAGATTTAAGTCTCATAATTTTTAATTTAATTTATTTTATTTATTTATTTTTTGTAAAATGCTTTGGTAGCGATATTACTAATTACTTTTGCAATGTATGTAATGATGAGCTAATATTTGAATTATTGATATCTTTTAATATTACTTTTGGAATATTCAATTCATTTTTTTCTTTTAGGTGATTTTCAAGAAGCTTTTACTACACCTCATGTTCTGGTTCCTGCTTTGGCTGAGCATGGTAAAAAAGGTGGTTTTAAAAATGTTACTTCATCATATTCGTACAGAAAGTGCAGTTGAACACAGTCAACCTGAGTTTGAAGGTAATTTCTTGGTATACATCTTTTCATCTTCTGATCAATGTTTTATCTCATAATTCTAAACTTAACATATATTTATACAGTTTTTCATTTAATTTTGCCACTTTTTTCAAATTTAGTTAATCTTTTATATAAATAAAATATTTTTTACAGTTCTATGTCTTGCAAGTCATCTGCTGTTTTTCGAAGAAAAAAAATTTAATGAGTAATAAAAACTTAGATTAGAGAGGAGTTAAAATAGTACCGTAAAATCCATCTTGTAACACACACTTTTAACACAAAAAATAATGTAAGAAATGAGCATTAAAAAAAAAATTTACTTCCACATGTAACAAAATATTTCTTATTTAAAAGAAATATCTTGCCTAATCAATTGAAAGAGTTGTGTAGTTCTAGAAGAAAACTATTTTGTCACAAAAGTCTGGGGTAATACCTTGAATAAATTACTTCAAAACATAACAGCAATGTATACTAATATCTCAGATTTCTTCATAAAAAAGGGGGTGCACGCTATATGGTGATTATAAACAAAAATTTAAAAAATTAAGCATGAAAGTATAGGTGTGTGTTATATACTGGATTTTACAATAATTTAAGTTAGGATATTGAAAAGTTGGTGAAATTGTCGAATCGTGTGCGCTTCGCCAAATTTTGAAAAATCGTTAATTTGGCGTATTTTTGAGTGCTGTGTTTCGGAGTTGCAACCCTATCACAACACGCAAGGCCGGAGCGCGAAATTCAAGATGGCAAAAGGAAAATCATTAAAAAATAGCGTTTTAAAGTTTAGAAACTGAAAATCGCTGCAAAAATCAGGCATTTAAAAATGGAAATAATTTCACTTACCTTTAAAAAATGCTGCTTTTCCTGACATTTATGATGACGATGAGTTGCCTACTGAAATTATACCAGTGTGCTATTGCATATTTCTGAGAGCACCTTCCAAAAAACATTTTTATTTTTGCATCACTAACAAAACTGTGCACAAATCCATATTACTCAATTCAAACCAAAACCATTTCTTTACTTTCCTAAACACATGATGGGTATCCTCTTTCACACTGGACTGAATTTTGCAGTACCATTCAAAAACCATCATTCACTTTCTTACCCATTCTTTCTCTCAATTCCATACTTTTTCCACATTTCAGAAATCCATACAATGATCCAATCAAACCTTCTTTCATGCACCATTCTAAAACAGCTTTCTTTCCAAGCACAGGCAACATGGCAAAAAAAATCTTTAACAATAATAATCGTAATTTTTCATGCATTCATTCAAATTAATCCTAACAGCATCGCTGGACATCATGGCAATCTTTTGAAATTTATGTGGAGAAAGAAATAAAAATATTACTTGCAAAAAGTAATTCCCAAAAGGAAGAAAATGAAGCTGAATAGCTGACCCAACCAGAGCAAAAGAAATAACCATTTCCTCATTAACGGAATTTTTAAAGTAATAAAAGCTTTCTGCTCATGCGCGAAAAAGA
This sequence comes from Trichonephila clavipes, assembly GCA_019973935.1. Classification (NCBI taxonomy): domain Eukaryota; kingdom Metazoa; phylum Arthropoda; class Arachnida; order Araneae; family Nephilidae; genus Trichonephila; species Trichonephila clavipes. The sequence continues at coordinate 173,643 of BMAU01020049.1, forward strand.
CTGTTGAAAAATTTAACTGTTAAAATAAAAAAAAGCGAATTATGAATGCGCTAACTTGCCGCGATATCATTAAAACTGTTAAAATAAAAGAAATCTACTACACATGCGCAAAATTTCGCCAAAAAACGACTTCTCATTGACTGGAAAACAAATTCAGAAGGGTTACCAGATTTGGCGAGAAAACACTTGGCGCGATAAGTGCCCGATTCGACAAATCAACCGATATTATTCCTAATGCAATAATAATTTTTTCTATCAAAAATTCATTTTTTTTCCTTTCTAATAATTGGAAAATTTCAAGTAAGAGCCAAAAGTCCATTATATATAATGTTGTGGAGAAGTTTTTTCCATTCTGATATTATTTCATTCATGTGAAAACGATTATAATTATAATTTTATGAAAGAATAAATTCAGAAAGTAATTAACTTGCAAATGGTTCCAGTGACAACTACAAATTGAAGTAGAGTTAAAAAAGTTTAATTTATTACTTAAAAAATGTTGAATTTCGCTTAAACCCAAGATTTCATTTAGGGTATAAAAACTATGAAATAATGTTAAATTAATTTTTAAATGATTATTTAAAAAGTGAAAACTTTTGATTTATGAATAAATGTGAATCTTTTTTTGAAAATATTTGTATAATTCATGAAAGTTATCAAAAAAGTGAGAATTTGAATTTAGAGTAAGACATGACATATATATATAAAAACGAAATGTGAACTAATAACTGAAGAATGTTGGAACATTGATGCAAAAATTATAGAAAACTGATGAAATATATCCCAAGACATTTAAAAACTGTTGTGATCACTAAAAATATCCTACTGAGTACTAAATTAAGGAAAAATGAAAAATACAGTTAAGACTGTTGAGATTTTATCTTAAGTGCACAAAGACTTTACTGTGTGGTGTAAATTTACAGTAGTCTTTTGATTATTAATTTTTTAAAATAAAAGTGATACTTATGTTTTAAAAATTGATTATTATTTCTTTTAGACCAAGTTGCAGGTATTATAAAAAAAAAACTACTATTCTGATGTATTAATTTTTATTAGTTGAAAACATTAAATTTTATAGAAAATTCTATGTGAACGAACACTTTGAGAACCACTATGTATTGAAAGCATTACTGAAAATTTCCTTATATCATCAAATATCTAGATGAAAAATATGCTAATTTGAAGATATCTAAAAAGCTCCTTATTTTTTATTCTCGTATTGTATATAAAAATGTACCGAGACAAAATGTTGAATTACTAAATTGAATTTTCGATCATAAAATCAATTACTAATCTTGTTCAGAATCTGGGTGAGAAATAAGAGATTAGTTTCTATGTCTATTTTTTTTTAAAAAAAAAAATTTTATTGTCTTAAATTTTCAATGGGAAAAAAATATTTCCTTTTTATATGCCAAAAATTTTACCTAGGTGAAAAATATGCTAATTTGAAGGTATCAAAAAAGCTTTTAATTTTTTTTTATTCTTGTATTGTATATAAAGACGTACCGAGACAAAATGTTGCATTACTTAATCGAAGTTTCAATCATAAAATCGATTACTAATCTTGTTCAGAATCTGGGTGAGAAAAAGGAAATTAGCTTCTCATGCATCTATTTTTTTAAAAACTATTTTACTGTCAATATATTTCTTGTATCAATGTCATTTTATTTTCAATGGAAAAAAGTTTTTTTTTTTATTTGTCAAAAATTTGGTGGGGAAAAAATATTTCTTGACAAAAGTGTCCAAATTGATTCCCAAAACAAATAACAGAATATTTTCCATTTATTTTAAGTTAATAATTTAGAAGATGGACCTAAAGGAGAAGGTCTAGATCGAGTACCCCTTTATGCATTTGACTGGAATTCATGAAGTTTTTGTTGTGAGTTTTGTATTTCTAAAGCTAAAAGGTTTGTGGAACTCAGATAAGAAGTAATCAATTCATTGCCATTATTTTTAGTGATGTTATATTGTACATTTCCTTTGGTCATAAATGTATACAATAAATCACATTTCTATAAATTGAATTTATTATCAACAGTAGAATTTATATAATGCTTAAGACATACTGCAGTTTTTATGCCACTGTGCATTTAACAAATAAAATTTTATTTGAAATTGTCTAAACTTTAGGTGTATTTTTGTATTCTCGTAATTTTTAGAATACATTAGGCAACAAAAAAATACTTTTTGTCTGTTTCCTAGTTTTAAACAGCCTATTCTTACTAATTTTGAGCTGAAAAATATGAATATGTAAATGAAATTTATATATATATTTATTCTTGTTTTTAAGTTATACAATAGCCCATCCATCAATTTATGAGTAAATTTTAAGAACAAAACATTACGATCTGATAAATACAATACAATAAGTCATGCTTCAAGAAACAGTACTCATATAAGAAATCAACAATATTTTTTAGTTTATTTCCTGTGAACATTTTCTTTTTGATTGCCTCTTGTATGTCGAAGCCCGAGTATCTCTTATAACTGCCCAACAATAGTATGCGAGCATTGACTCATCCCAACTACCCTGATATCTACATCCCATTGCCGCAATTTCTTGATGAAACCTTTCACCATGTCCATCGCTTACAGCTCCACAGTTCTTAGGGAAAAAAGCGAGATGGAATGCAAAAAATGGATCGTTAGAGATGTATTGGATCCTAGGTCGTGGAACTTTGGTAGAAGTTCTTTAAACACCTGTTGATTGTTCTCATCTTTTTTGCTGCCTTGAAATCCTCATACTACATTTTTAAAGGCTTCCCATGCTACTTTCTCTTTCCCTTCCAGAATTTGATCAAAAGTGGGGTCCCTCATGATTTTGTGTGTTTGAGGGCCCACGAAGATTCCCTCCTTAATCTTTGTGTCACTCAATGCTGGGAATTTCGATCTAAGGTATTGGAAAGCCTCCCCATCCTTGTTCAAGGATTTCACAAAGTTCTTCATTAATTCCAGCTTAATGTGCAGGGGTGGCAGCAGAATGGCATTTGTGTTTACTAGGCATCATTTCTCGTTCCGGATTTCAGATTTCTGAATGGCCATTTGTCTTGTATGTAGTGGGATTTTCGATCTCTACCGTCTCACAAACACAGAAAATAACAGTACTTGGTATAGACTAACTGCATCCCCATGAGTAAAGCAATGACTTTCAAGTCACCACAGATTTGTCATTTATGATCCTCGCACGTATTTTATTAACTCTAGATGTAATTTCACATTTGCATAAGTTTCCTTCACATGAGCGGAATGTCCAATGGGAATGGAAGGAAGAAGGTTGCCATAGGGAAGTAATACTGCTTTCAAACTAAGCTTGGAAGATTCTGTAAACAACCTCTAGTTATTTGGATCTTAACAGATGTTCATGAAATTCACTAAGCTGTTGACATTAATACATGCAACCACACGTTCTTTCTTCTCAAATAAATGAAGATTCTTTTCACGAATCCTGTATTCTGTAACTTTGATGCCTGATAGGAGTAGATTCCATTGCTGCAGTCTGGATGCCAGAATCTCTGCTTTTTGCTTTGGAGAGTCAAGATCTCTCACAAGTTCACTCGAATCTGATTAATTTAGTCTGTGAGGATTTGCTGCTTGAATCGTGCACTATTGTATTTTCTTTGTTTTCCTGACGCTCTAGGTTACACTCAAGACACACCTGCAGGGGAGAAGCTGTTATACGCCTTTTGTAGAATTTAAAAATCGATCCCGAGACAAGTTCTTCCATCTACCCGCTTAAATAAACATCGCAAAGATCATGCACAGAATGTAAGGATGAGTGAAAATACAGCTATTTATGAATAAGGCGGAGTTCTGATTCTCGAAAACAAGAGCTAATCTGAAGTTTTTATGGTGACTTTCGCATTTAGAGGGCCAAAATACTTCATAATTAACTATTTTTTTTAGCCCCAAACATTTTTGGTGTTGCCTAGTGATATTAGCTCATTATTAATTTTATTTTAATATAATACAACCTAAGCTCAGTGATGTAGCAGCCCATGTGAGCCAAGGCCTGCTGTGCCCATCTCAGTTTTCATGGTGCATGAGTAGATGTTCTGATCTGGTAGTCAGTCTGACGCGAAACCTCCAGTATTTAGTTCCCAATCAAGCTTGGTGTCCATTTTATCAACCCACTGAAGGGATGAAAGGCTGAATCAATCTTGCCCAGTCTGGAGTATGAACCCCGGACCTGTGGTGTGGTAGTGGGATACGCTGCCATGCAACCATCTATTTCCATATTATTTTAAGGTTTGGAAAGAAATACACATCTATATGATAAGTTGGTTTCAGTACAAATTTTTATTTTATTAACATATTTATATTTTAATGTGCCTAAAAGAAAAGGATTATACGAGATCAGATGATTTCATTTTTTTGCAAAAGGATCTATAGAACAAAGAAAATGCCTAATCTAGTATATATATTGTTAAGAAAGCAAAATTATAAACACGCCTCTAATTTGAGTTCGAGAGATGTGTTTATTCCCTTTTTCTTCAAAGGCTTTTTTTTTCACATTCCAATGGGGCTAGGGACTTGTGTCTGGCTTCTCCTGAGTTCGAGCCTTGTACCACTCATTCTCTCTTTAGAGATGCAACACAAAATATTGCAAGGAATTTAAAAATTAGCGAGGATTGTACAAGTCCTCCTGGACTTGTACAATCCTCGCTAATTTACTTGTACAATACTCGCTAACTAACTTGTATAATCCTCGCTAATACTGTGTATTCTTCTGGGTCGCTTCGAGATCGGAGTTTGTTAAATTTAAGATATCAATATTTGCAGTCCCATTTAAGGGACTAAAGATTTTTGCGAGGTATGCTGTATATGCTCTTTAAATGAAGGTATTTCAATTGCTTTACGGATGTCGTCGTATCTCATTTACCTGTTGGCACCGACGATCATCTTAATTAATGTATTTTGTAGAACTTCAAGAATTTTAATATTGATTTTTGCAGTATATCCCCAGACTGGACACGCGTAGGTGATGATGGGGACGCAAAACGATTGTATAGAGAAGCAGTTTATTTTGTAGTCGTAATTGTGTGAATTCTGGTAAATTAGGGGAGAAAGTTTGAACATTACTTTCCGGAATGTATCGCTAACATGAGTAATATGTGGTTTCCAAGTGAGCTTATCATCAAATGTTATACCGAGGTACTTTGTGTTCTGAGATCAGGGAGTTATGGTATTGTACATAGTAGGTAGAGGAGGTGTTGTTCTTTTCTGTGTGAAAATAACTGAAGCTGTGGTTTTTCTACGATAATTTTGATTTTCCATTTATTGTTCTAAAAGCGTCAGGTGTTTGTTTAGTGCAATGATTCCCAAAGTGGTCTATTGCGACCTGCAAGGAGTCCACGCCAGCGAAAGAATAATTTGGGGGTCCATAATATGTAAGTGGGGGGTCTATGATAGTAATTCTCATCAAACTAAATCATGACTTTAGTTTTAAAAGAAAATTTAATCAAGTAGAAACCAAATTTTACCTATTTAACAAGTTTATTTACTAAATTTAATTAGGTAAATTTGCACTTCCAAGGAGACAGCATAAATTTTATTAAAACAAGATCCATTTCAGCGTTTCTTTCCAGAATTAAGTTGAAGAAGTATAATGTGTGCGGGAGGTGTCCCGAATTTTCTCAATTTGTCACAGACAATCTGTCAGGGCTGTTTAACCTACGTTCAACATTTAACTGCCTTTTGTTTAGATTTTGAAATCGGGTATGTGAATGCTTTGACTATGGTAATGCCACAGTAGGCAATGGATTCATATAGTCCTATTGAAGAAAAAAAAAACGTAACATTACAATAGGAGCTGATCGAAATAAGCACTAACGAATATCTTAAATTTTATAAACGGATGTCAGCATAATTTTGGCATTAAAAAGACAAACCTGTTATTTTTCAAGAACCATGGAATATCGTGAGAAAGTTTTTAATTGCTTTTCTTAGTAAGAAGGGAGTTTCAGCACGGTTGTTAATCGCCAAAAAAAAAAAGGAATAAATAAATAAAAAAAAAACTAGACACACTACCAACAGAGGAAATGTAAAGTTAAATCTGACAAGATTGATACCAAATGTTGCAAATTTGTTCATCTAGAGCCAGATTCAACCCTCCGATTAAAATAATTTGTTTGTTGTTTAGTTATTTTATGTATTAATTAACATGTGCTTTTTAAAAATTTTAAACACTATGTTTTTCATTACAATTAGAAATTTAATTCTTTTAAAGTAATAGTAGTAACGTCTGTCGAAAAGACATTTAAGTTGATAAATTTGCAAAATTCAATATTAATCAGGGGTCTACCCCAAGCCGAAAAACATGGCAAGGGGTCTATGAGACAAAAAAAAAGTCTGGGAACCTCTGGTTTAGTACGTAGTTTTTTGTTTTTTTTTTTTGGATTTTTAAGTGGCCGTGGTAGCCTAGTGGTCAAGGTATCGGATCGTGGCCGGCATGCAGATCCACCGTGTACGGGAGTGATGCACGTTAAATCTGTCGAAATCTCAAATGTCTTCCCGTCGATGTGGTGTGAGGGGGTGCCAGCTCAGGTGTCATTCTCGTCATTTGACCGTGGTTCAAAATGACGAGGTCCGTCGCCAAAAGCCCTCGTGTAACTGAGCAGTGCGTCCCCCACTTTGGACTTTAAAGCATGCTAGCACTGCGATGTCATCTACGTGCATGTCAATGCTTGTTAGTGAGTATTATGGAATATCATCAATGTATAAATTGAATAAAATTGATCCTAATTAAATTCTTTGAGGGACTACGCTCAGAAATACGCTTAGAATCCGAGAGTGTTTCATTGGTTCTACTGAGAAAGTGTGATCAGTGATAAAAGAGTGAAGAAGGTGGGTGAGGGGAGGACATTGGCGTAACGTACGTCCCCACAACTCCCGCTATGCCGGGGGTCCAAGACTCTAGAAGGCCCAAAGCCTGATTGACGCCAAGTACGGCTTGGGGCCCAATACCTGACCTTGCAAAGGGGGCCCCTAATATTCTCCGTTACGCCACGGGGGAGGATTAAAGTTGTAGGAGATTAGTTTAAAGGTGAGGCCGTTTATATCTAGATCAGTGTTTCCCAAAGTGGTTTATATAGATTCCCAGGGGTCTACGACAACTTCCAAGGGTCTACGCCCGCGAAAAAATAATTTAGGGGTGTGCGATATTGGCTCTCATTAAACCAGATTGTGATTTTAATTTTAAAAGGAAATTTAATCAAGTGGAAAAGAGACTTAACTATTTAATAGACTTATTTAGTAAATTTAATGAGTGTAACTTGCAGTTTCAATGTGAGAGCATAATTTTTTTTTAAAACAAGGACCACATTTCAGCCTTTTTTGTGTATGCCAGAATTAAGCTAAAGAAGTATAATTTTGAACATCTCAAATTTTCCCAGTTTCACAATTGCCACGGACAATCTGCCTGGAAAAAGGCATTTTAACCTACGTTCAACATTTAAATGCCCTTTTTTTGGATTTTGAAACTAGGTTTGAAAATGATTTGACTACCGTAATACCATAATAGGCAATGAATTCATATGGTCACTTTGCAAAAAAAAAAGTCTGATTACAAGGACTAGACACTAGGGATAGGCACTAAGATCTTAAAAAGTTTATAAACTGATGTCAATAATTTTGGCTTTGAAAAGATATACCCGTTATTTATTCTACAGTATGAAATATCTCGAGAGAAAGTTTTTAATTGCTTTGCCGATTGAGAAGAAGTCTTTCATTGCGCTTGCCAATCTCCAAAACAAAAAAAAAGAAAGAAGAAAAGGCTAAACACTAGTAACCGAGGTGATATTTAGAGTTAAACCTGACAAGATTGATGCCAAATGTTGGAAATTTGTTATTGCATCCCCAGATTCATCCCTCCCACTAAAAGCATATGTTAGTTGCTCAGTTATTTTATTTAACAGTTATTTTATGCATTTATTAAATTTTAATTTAATTAATGCATAAAATAGTGTTTAAAAATTAAGAAAACACATGGGAAGTAAATTTTAATTTAATTAATTAACACGTGTTTTCTTAATTTTTAAACACTTTACTTCACTACAGTTAAAAATTTTAATCTTTTTAAGAATGCAGCTCTATATGTCAAAAACCCATTTGTTGATGAATTTGCAAAAATTTAATATTAAGTAAGTAGGGGTCTACCCCAAACCGAAAAACCTGTCAAGGGGTCTATGAGGCAAAAAAGTTTGAGAACCTCTGATCTAGACTGTCAAAAAGGCTTTCTGGATATCAAGTGATACGGCCCCAATAGTTTTTTGATTTTCAAATACAGTAGTTATAAAGTGTTGAGAGCATTGAAATAGAACGATAGCTATCAGAAAGTTTAGGGTTTTTACCAGGTTTTAATATTGAAAAAATAATAGTTTCCTTCGAGGTGGAAGGAAAATAATTTAGTTTTAAGATTTTGTTATAGTGGGAGTTATAGTATAAGTACAACTTTTAGGAGGGAAGTTTTTAGCCATTTTATATGTATATTTGTAATCCCATTGCAGATCTAGTACATTCCCCGGAAGCTGGTATCTCTTTTCAGTGCGGCATCATATAGGCGGATATCAATCGCCGCAAGTACTTTTGACGCCCAGTTTCCCCCTAGAGGGAGGCATCTGAGCTCTGACGATGCGAATCTGTACTAGGATTCAATTTTGCCGAGTGCACCCATTCCAAACGGACACTCGAGGGATCTTTTTAATCCCGTATAATCATACGACATGGTGGCTGTCGATTTTCTGTTTCATGAAAATCCACCGACTTGGGCCTGGGTCGAATCCCAACCACGCCACCCAGCCGTCATCCCCTCTAATCCGCAGCCCATTAGAAATATAAAAAAAAAATATTTGTAATCCCGTTCTTTTACCGATGGCGTTTTTACTGTTACATTTTTTAATGTACTATATATCTTCCGGTTAGGTAGGGTCGAGGTAGGTAGTTGGGGTATTAGTAAGAAAAGAATTTACAATGCTATTAATGTGTTTGTCATATTGATCTCCGCAGTGCTAGAAATAATATTTTCAGTCAAGTTGTTTGCAATTGTTTCAGCGAATGGAGAGATTTGCTTTTTAAGTGTCTGGAATTGCAGTTCCCGAGTCGCACTCAAGCGGAGGAACTGTGTGTCTTGTTTTTGTGTCCCCCCAAAGGTTATTGTCTTGAGTATTTTAAGCATTAAGTTTGTGATTCCTCGTGTCTATGGAGTATTGCTTAAGAGTGTTTTTAACTATTTGTTGTGCGCGATTATATTCAGTTTTGTGAGTTAAAGAGTTCTATGATATTGTTTTCTGAGTCTATTTTTGTGTTGTATGAACTAGTGGATGAGAGGTAGGGTGTAACTGCGGTAATTTTTTTTATTGGTCGGGAGGCGTGATTATGAGTTGAGTGAGTGAATCATAGAATATTAACGTCACACACTGTTTAGCAACACGAGGGGCTTTTGGCGACGGGCCTCGTTATTTTGAACCATGGTCAAGTGACGAGTACGACATCTGAGCTGCTCCCCCTCTCCTAACTACCACACCAAAGGGGGGACGTTTTAGCTCTCGAGAGATTTAACTTACATCGCTCCCTACACTTCGGTCGGATCGTGGCTGGCTTTGTCACGAGTTCGAGCCCAGTACCACTAAATTCCCGCCGTGTAGGGCAGCGATGCACGCTAAATCTGTCGAGAGCTGAAGCGTCCTCCCGTTGTGTGGTAGTTAGGAGGTGGGTGCCAGTTCAGGTGTCGTCCACGTCACTTGGCCATGGTTCAAAATTACGTAATCCGTCGCCAAAAGTCCTCGTGTAACTGAACAGTGTGACGTTAATATTCACTCACTCACTCTGTACACGTCGGGTCTTTAGTGGTACTGGGTTCAAACTTGTGACATGCCAGCCACGATCCGATACCTTGACCACTAGGCTGCCGCGGCCACATAATGATTTGTGAGGATAGTGTTTGTGAAGCTTACAATTTTATTTTCTGGGTCATATTTGCGTTTTGGATGTTGTTTAGGTGGTAGTCGAAGAGAGAGAAATTTTTATTTAAGTTAACTGTAACGGATAAGGTGTCTGACTTCGAATCAGAAGACTGCAGGTTAGAGTCCCGTCACAGAAGATGATAGTTTGTGATGACCCCCTGGGTCACACCTTGAACACCAAGATTAATTTGAGGCAAAGAACCACCAAAAGCCATTTTGAATAATAATATTATTTATTTTTGTTATAATTTCCTCAAAAATCTCTGATAACAAATAATACAATAATGTTACGTCTTCTAAAGGGATTTGCCTTTATATTAAATTAAATTACTAAGAGTACAATTAATTACTAATCTAGCTCAACTCAAGTAAGGTTTACCGAAATAGGAGATCCGAGAAACACATGTGTGTGTGTATTCGAATTCTTAACTGTCACTAACTTTAACTAAGTAGCTCAAACTGACGCTTACTTTAAGCGTACGTGAATTATATTTACCGCTGGCTTATATCAGCTTTCTGGTACGTCTAGCAGCACGACGTCTTCACGGATCTATTCTCTTTGAATCTTCTAGTTTAGCAGGTAACGTTATCGGCTCAATAGCCTACCATCATCTCTCTTGCTATCTCGCAACCCTCGACTTAGATACCTTATCCCAAACTTCTTTTTGGAGTTGATTGGAAATAAACGCGAATTTATATTTCCCAGAAAGACGCCTAAGAAGATTAGTGGAAAGGTTCCGTACAGATTCGTCACAAGTTTTTCGTCGGCTCGGTGGCTTAGAGATAGTGTGTCACCTTCGTAAGCCTAAGGTTGCGGGTTAGGTCCTGGAAGGTATCTGGGTGTTGAGTGTTTTGTGGTGCCTTCTGTTTTTGGAGTTGGAGTTATTTTTATTTTTAAGACTTGGGCGGAAATGATGTTCGGTTTAGCAATACTATTAAATGTTGGTGAATGTGTTTTTGAAGTTAACTTCTTATGGCACGGTAGGGAGAAATTTCCGTTACCAGTTACGGTTAGCGATGAACGTAAGGTAGAAATGAATGAATGAAGTTTCGAATTTCCTTCCCCCGTTTTAAAAAACGCCATCTAATTCATACTATCTTTCTCAGACAAAAAATAATTACAGAATCGGAAAGATTATTTTTTTCGCCACGATATGGTATATTTTTTTTTAACAAAAGAATGGTATTTTCTATTTTTTACGATTTTTTTAAAAATGAGTCAAAATTGATACGCTTTTATAAAAATGGTTTCTAAATCATTCCCTTTAAGTTTCCTTTCGAGTTAATGAATTGATATTTTATTCTAAACAAGTTCATGCTTTTCTCTTTTAGAATCAATCATTAAAAAAAAATGACAAAATCTTTTTTTTTTTTGCGATTTTTCAAAAAAAAATCAAAATTTTAATTATTTAATAACTTCATTATTTATAAAAATAATCTGACAAAACTTTTTTTCCATATGTAGATTAGTATTATCCGTAATCCAAAGATTGAAAAAATAGATTAAAAATTACGGCTTTTAAAATTTCTTTTGTGTTTTTCGTCTATTAGCCCTGAGCTAGCACCCCCTCCTCATTCAACAGCAGCTTTAACAAGCCTTTCTTCTTCTTTTAGCTTTGCGATACATACTTTGTTTTGTTTTTACGTTACCTAGAAGTTAAATTATAATCAATTTTATGAATTAAAAAAATCGGAAGTGAGTCTTTAATCTACCCGAAGTAGGCATTTGAATGGTTAAATATCTGTCAAAAATTAGTTTAAGGAGAGTTTGTTGGATATACAATTTTAAAATTCTTTTAAGGAAATAAAGTGCATGCCTCCTCTTTACGAGACAGCGGTGCATCGGAAACCTCCCGTATGTCAACATTTTTAATCAGCCTATCCCCTGGGTTACTGAATATAAGTACCTAGGGTTAATACTTGACACTAAATTAAACTTTGCTAAACACATCCGTTCCACCCACCAAAAGGCGGCTGGAATGAGAAGCACTCCAAATCGCTTGATTTCTCCCAAGAACAAGCTCGCATTAAGGCACGAGGTTCTATTATACAAAGCCATTCTTCCCCCATCATGCTGTACGCTTCTCCCATCTGGGCAGGGGCGGCAGTTACTCACCTGAAAAGATTGCACACTTTTCAAAACATTAAACTGCGTAGAGCAGCAAGCGCACCTTGGAACGAAGAAACGAAGTCTTGCATAAAGATTTTAATGTTCCGCCGTTTCTTGAATTCATCAAAAAACAATCAGAAAATTTCTTCAACCGGTTACCACAGATTTCAAATGAATCTATCTATCCGGGAAATCCCGGCTTACGACAATTCTATTCCTAGCTCTTCTAAGAGACCTAGAGCAGTTCTTAATCACTCGTATCAACACTTCCCAGCCCTGAAAAGGATGAGAATGTCTTGATACGAATTAAAAAAATTATGAGCTTTATTGTTATAGTAGTTTTCTTTTGCAAGACTTCACTCACTCTAATTATCCCCCCTGCGCCATGTAAGTTTTTGATCACGTTTAGTATGGCAACTTCACCCCTCATGATCTTATTTTAAACTCTTCTACCTGTTCTTACTTTCTTCCAAGTGGTTACTTAAAACTTCCTTTCAACAACCGCACGCAGTTATCTTAGAGGTATCGTATAACGGACTTAAAAATATTATTCTCTTAATCCTTGTCATTAAAGAAACCCTTTTCTCTCCTCGTTCCGTCGAGATGCTGCAGACGGTTGAAAGACGGGCTTTGCTGTCATGGAGATGTGACGTCATTTTCTCTTCGTTTTCCTATGAAAGCGAAACAGAAACTAAATCAACTGGGAGAGTTGTTTCCCACCCACCCCTCCACCAGCGTTGTTGCGCTGCATTTAATGTGGACTGCTTTCTAATTTTTATGTACTTCAACAAATTGTTCTCTGTTAAATTTATTCTGATGAGTGGGTAATAGAGTTTTCTCTAAGGTTCCACGTAAATGTATAACCGTTACCCAAATTCTTTTAAGGAAATAATACAAACAATCTATTGTTTTAAAATTTAGTGGCAACACAACATTTCTTCCAATTGTTTGGCAATAAAAGAATGTGTTTACTAAATTTTCAATCAAATGGAATTTCTAAATCCAGTTTAAGAAGTGAGTTTTTAAATCATATATATGCTTTGGTGTAATTAATTTGATTGTTGTGAAAGTGTTATATAGTGCTTCATTAATTTTTATTTTAAGACTACAGTGGGCAGTAAAATTTTTTACAAACATGCCCCAAATTTTTACTGGCTCTATGTAACTTAGAACTAAAATCATATAAAAAAAATTGGTGTGAAAAAAATGAGTAGTTTTTAAAAAATTTAAAATTTTAAAAACGTTCCATGCATTTTGATTTTTTTTTACTTTCAAATTTTCACCTGATTTAACTTCTTTAAGTAATTCTTTACAAGTGTATGCATACAATGTAATATTTTATATGAAAATTTACAAAATATGGGTAAATGCAAATTTTTATATAAAAATTTCAAGAATTTTAATGATTTCCTATACATAAAAAACTTTAATTTCTTCTTTCACCCTATCACTATTATTACAATGCATCCAAAAATTTATAACTATACATTAGATGAATACTTCTGGAAAGTTTGTTCTGTTATAATTCGACAAAAATTGCAACGCTTGGAACATTTTGCATTTTTGTTTCGAGGAAAATTCTTGATTCTGAGAAAACATCTTTTTTTCATTTTAAGGGAAATTAACTTATTTTTTTAAAAAAAAAATTAAAGATATAAATATAAACTTGAAATTGAAAAACACTAATATCATACAAATATAAGATAGATGCAGAATATATATATATATATAAGAGATTCCGCAATATTTATTGTAACAGTCACATTTACACGTAATATATATAGTGATAAAAATTGATGTAAGCAAGAACGTTCTAATAATATCTAAAGTAAATTAGCAGAATGTGTTTCATTATTATTTCATCAACCAGATAGTGTATTATGTATTTCATTAATCTCAATGAGTAAAAATAAAGTATTTCAATGGGATTAAATTACAAAAATTCAACATTTTTGAGGAAAATTTTTATTTTTAGAAAAACAGCTATTTTTACTCTCAAGGCAAATAACTTAGTTTTTTTAAAAACAATTCAAGACATAAATATAAATTTGGAAAAACACTAATATCAGCCAAAGAAGTTAACTTCGAACGCGTGTTCACACTGATACACACTTTCTTTTTTTTTAGTTTTTATTTCTGTTTATTGCTGTGCCCTTTGGGAAGCAGGGTCAACCTTGCCAGTTGACCATAAACCTGGCAGTTAATGCAGAACTTCTGTTCAAATCTCTGCTTTATATGGCAATCGCGCGTAATGTGTGCCTCTCCGCGTTTGAGGCAGCGTGGAGTGATGCGGCAGTTTTCTGCCGAGTGATGGAAGTTATGATAAATGTAACATTGAATTACACCTTTCCCATTCGGCTCGCATACCAATATACCCGAGCGTTTTTAGGTTAAAAATCGAGATTATTAATTTTACGAGGGGGTGACAAGGAAAATAGAAAGAAGCTGCCAAGTTTTTCTGCCGATGAGTTATGTGACTTTGTCCGGTTAGTTGACAAATTCTTCCAAATCTTTTTTGATATCTAAAATATGAGTGACTCTCGGGAGACCTTCAGTGGCGACTTTTGTGGTTTGATAACGTAAAATTCATCTTGAGATGGGCGTTTTATTGAGTGTGTAAGTATCCGGTATTTTTCCTTGTTGTCTGTGTATAATTCAATAAATTCACCTGAGAGGCGGGTACGGAGTTCAGGCTTGAGTTATGGATTTTAATTGATCCCGATAATTAGTCACGATCTTAAGCTTGAGGGGAGGTGGGAGTTGAGCGGTCTGGGGATGATGTGATTTGTCATGGTGTGATTTTGAGTCTTGGGATGTCACTGTTATTGTTAATCGTTGGCATTTCAAATCTATTATCAGCTTTAGAAGTGGAGCATTTTAAAGACTGTCAAAGAAGCAACGTTTAGACGTTTTCCTTAGAGGGGATGATTGAAATTCACCGTCTTTCCTTTTAACGGTAGTGTTCTTATTTTTATTTGGAATATTTGGTGGTGCGGTTTTGGTATGTTTTCAGGAGATACGTGGTATGGGCAGTCAAAAGTGTTATATTGGGGAACAGAGCTAAAATCACTGACCGCTTTTTTGAGAGGTATAGAACTTTAAATTGCAATAAAACAACGATGTATTATTCGATTGACATGAATTTTTTTTATTCGAAAGATAATCTTGTGGCATTACATTTTAAATATGATTTCTGGCATAGGACTGCCACGGCTGGCTCGGATGTAGTCCAATCTGGACGTCCAATTTTCGATGACTTTTTCCAACATTTGTAGCCGTATATCGGTAATAACACGGCGAATGTTGTCTTCCAAATGGTCAAGCGTTTGTGGCTTATCCGCATAGACCAATGACTTTACATAGTCCCACAAAAAATAGTCTAGCGGTGTTAAATCACAAGATCTTGGAGGCCAATTCACAGGTCCAAAACGTGAAATTAGGCGGTCACCAAACGTGTCTTTCAATAAATCGATTGTGGCACGAGCTGTGACATGTTGCGCCGTCTTGTTGGAACCACAGCTCCTGGACATCATGATTGTTCAATTCAGAAATGAAAAAGTTAGTAATCATGGCTCTATACCGATCACCATTGACTGTAACGTTGTGGCCTTCATCGTTTTTGAAGAAGTACGGACCAATGATTCCACCAGCCCATAAAGCGCACCAAACAGTCAGTTTTTCTGGATGTAACGGTCTTTCGGCATACACTTGTAGATTAGCTTCACTCCAAATGCGGCAGTTTTGTTTGTTGACGTAGCCATTCAACCAGAAGTGCGCTTCATCGCTAAACAAAATTCGCTTATGAAAATCGACCATTATTTTCGAAGTAAAATTGCACAATTTGAAAGCGTTGTTCAGGCATGAGTCTATTTATGATGAATTGCCAAACCAAACTGAGAATAAATCACTTGACAGCTGTTAAATCGGTCGCCATCTTGGAAAGTAATGCCAACTTAAACTTCTATACCTGGAAAAAAAACACTCAGTAGTAGAGTAGAAATTTCGGCATGGTCTTGGAGTATCCTTCTGTTGAGTGGATCATCATTATCGTGTCCTTTCTCTCTGAAGGGCATCCAGAATGTACTGGTATCCGTGTCGGGTGGTAAGTGAATCGTTTTATTTGGGCTCGGGTAAGTTCTAGCCGATGTTAAGGGTACTCGGTCGGTGTGTGTTGCCGTGATTGTGAGAAGGGTATAAATTTCATATCTAAATTCATGTCCATTTTCAAAGTGCGGGTCTAATTTCGAGGGATCAAAACGGCGATAGGTGAACCGGTAAAAAAAAAAAATTGTCGTCCTATTCTTTCAGCACTTATAAGTGCTATAGGAGAGACAATTTGTACTGATTTAAATACTGTATTGCAAGTAAAGCGAGGAGCTTATCCGAGACACGTCAGTAGGGTTCGGAGGTCCGATCTCTTCTCACCTACCTGATCTAAATCACAAGAATACTATCTTTATACATATAGCCACCTGATGATTGAAATGAACAACGTGATCCATAGCTTTATGTAAATGAGCCGGCTCATATTTTTTCCTGATAGTGAGCATGAGAATAAAAGGGATAATTAAATGTAATAGATGATCTTCAAATAAAAAAAAGTGTTCGCGCGATTTATTTCTAACAAATCTTTTACTTACGAGTTTCAGAAAGTACTTCCAAGCTGTGTGGGGCCGACTACTTAAATAGGACGTGACTTTACAAACTCAGAATTCTTCTTGTAATAATTTACATTATACAAACAGTTCATTCTTTCCTAATGAATATGGTGCATGTTGTGCTCTTAAATAATCTGGAATCCGTGATGTCTTTTTATTTATTTATTTGTAACATTAAACTTAACAATTTTTAACAAATTAATTATTCCAGTTGAATTATTAGACTGAAATATAGATAAATATATATAAATATCTGAGGAAACAACGGCACATCAAACAACGCCGCGAACCCAAGATCAAGATTACTACTAAATCCTTTGCATCTTGTTGCATCTTCCCCATTACATAACAGATGGCGCTATTAGTGCTTCGAATGAATGCAACCCTTTTCTTTCACTTAGACACGTTTTTCTACTTTTTGTGGTCTTCTGTTGTCCTTTGTGCTGTGAAGTGTGAATAAAAAATTGAAATAACATCTTTGGGTCTTCACTGGATTAATTCAAACTCACAATCGAACTCGTTTTTCAATTCAGACAGGCCATGTGGTATCTTTATGGGTGACAGCTTTGCTCCACCCACTCAAACCACTTGATCCGTATGATTCCCAACATTTCCCTTTTAAAAAGCCCGCGATATGAATAATCCTGCAAGACCTACCTTTCTTTGGCATGCCGGCTAATTATTCTTTTATATTACCTGATTGAGATTTCTCCGTAACATGTTGCCAACGATTACGCAACCGCTTGTTTTGTTACTTAACATGTGCGTGTTTACTTTTCTTTTCGACGCTGGAAAAAAGGATACTTTAGCTCCTCCTTGGGAACAATAGTCCTTATCATTGTTCAAATATTACGGGAAAGTGCTGTATCATTATCACAAAAGGAAGCACGGCTTCATAACCGTTCTTCTCTTTTCTCCGTCAACGCTGATAAAATTTGTGTCCTCCATTGAATGTAATTAGGGGGAGGATGATAATCGGGATTAAGTATTGCTCTTAAAGAAGCTGCTATGGATCAGATTTGTTCTACAGAATTTTGGGTAAACATAATCTATAGTTTGTATGTAACTTTCTTGTTGTGTTTTTATTCTAGATTTTGTTTTAAAAGAACCGGCGTTTGTATTTTTTATAGTCCTTACTTTTTCAAAACTGAGAAAATGTATTGAAAAATTAAATTTTGATCAAAATTCTGAGAATTTGTGGAATTTTTTTGTTTTTTGAGATGATGCCTTAAAAGTATTCTGTCTGTGTTTACTTAATATAGTAAATCCATTTGTTGTTGGGAGATATGTGTTTTCCAAAAAAGTGTACTGACAAAAAATCTATTAACATATGGCATAAGTTTTTAATTTACTGGTAGATATGCATGTCTAAGTATATATCGAAGTTCTCTTAAATCAGAAAATTCAAAAGTTGATTTTTAAATAAATTTTTAAAACTTCTGTTCTTGTAACAAATTTATTCTTAAATAATGAAATAATATAATTTTACTGTTCTGAAATCTAGTACAGAATCATGTGTTAATGCTAAAGTTGTGTTCAATTATATTTTAATACTGATTTTTAATTACTTACACATGTATTTATTTTATTAATGATCTGCCTAAATGATTTTTTTCTGTGTTTTTTATCTTAAGTCTTATCTTATCCTAAGTCTTTTAGGATAAGATAAGACTTATAATGATGTGCCTAATTTTTTTTTTTTATCTTTTTCACACATAATCATTAAACAAGAACAAAGAGACCAAATCTTATTTGCAATGCAATTTTTTTATAGTGTTTTTCCAATATTGTATAGCATGAACTAATCTTATAAAACAATTGCTTTGTGTGTACTCGTATGTGTTTGATGTACAGGATGTCTACAAATTAGCTGGTCAAAAAGAACGATTTATTGCGTGTAATTTACAGGGGAAAAAATTAATGTACAGATTGTTGTAAGATAGAGACATAGTTCAAGTTTACCATTATCACAAATGTTTGATACACTCAGATATGATCAGGGACATCTTAAGGCCTGGGTCCCTATACAAAAGGAGGTCAGACTTGTGACCCTTTTAAGTAGACAGTATATGGAACACTTTGTCAAATACTCTAACAAAATGTTACACAAGACAAATGTGCTGGATTCACAATCTCAAACCAGCTCGATTGATTGCCGCCTTTCAATTAAATGAGTTTAAATGGTGTTAGGCTTGGTTATATGATGGCAGTCCTCACGTAATAATGCAGCCTTCCCACTTTTACTAGTTTCATGTAGTTTGAAATTCACAGTTTTTTGGAGATTATGTCCAGGAATAACATTTGACTATTTAAAAGTATTCAAGTCATCTTATTGAGGCTGATTTGAGAATAACGCGAGACCTTGGCTCAGTTGATCCATGTCTTCAGATGTCTCTGCATTTGATATACAGAATTACAAAAATTTTCATAAATATAAATTATTTGTGGTAATAAATGACTATTTTCCTGATAGAAAAAATTTCTGTGGTTTTTAAAACAATGCTCTTTCACTCCTTTTTTTTTAAAAAAAAATTGAGTGTTTGTTAGAAAAATAATATATATTGTATCATATACAAACAAATGTAATTTCAATAATAAATTCTTTTTGTGATTACAATGAATGATATTTTGAATAACTGGTTCTCAAGTTTCGTGATACTCTCGGTGAATCTTTTGAAAAAACTAGACGAACTCGATCATTTTAAATCAATTTGCAAATCTTTCTTCTTTAATACAATGTAATTGATGATACAGGTTAGTACTAGGCCATGGCTTGGCAGTTAAAATTTACAGTTCAAGACCATTTCCAATTTATGTATAATACATATTATTTTTAAATTTAAAATTTTTATGACCTTTATTTTGTGAAATGCATTCATTCTATTTGACATAGAAATAGTTAAAATATTTTAAGATGTGTAATCAAATTATAAAGATTAAATTTTTTTAAAAAACTAGTAGTTGTCTTTTGGAATCTTGCAATAGTTTAACTTTTAATTTAAACCTTACAAAAACTGTATATATTGTCAAACATTTACTTTTAGTTTAATATTAAAACTTGCATAATTTGCTATATTATTGGGCAATGAAAATATGCTACTAAATTACTTTTGATTCAATCCATGGTAAAAAAAACAAATTATCTTCTTTTCAGTGTTCACTGGTAGAGTTATGCAATAATTTATTTGACTCTACAGATTTTTGGTAGAAGGTTTCATTCAAGTTGTAAATAAAATTTAATTAACATTATACAAATATTAAATGAATTTTTTGTACATAATGCATCTGGTGTTTTAATAATCAATATTCAAAGATTTTATAGAATATGAATTTGGCATACTTTTCATTAGAAGATTAGAATGTAGTAATGAATGCTTATCCAGTGAATTTTAGTTGGTAACATAATATTTTGGATTAAAAATTGTCTCTATATAAATGTCGTATGAACATTTTGATACTTTTATATTAGATTGTTCATTTGTTTTGGATGATCATAATAAAAATGTGTTGCTAATTAAAATTTTGATTTCAAAGATAAGAGAAATATTTTTTTCCTCTCTCCTTATCAAAAAAAATCTCTTGTTTTAAGACTTCATTAATTCTATAAATATGAAAGTGCTATGGGTTTTATTTTAGTTTTGATTCTAGAGTTTTATTGTTTCATTTATTTATAATTCTTTCTTTTTTTAAAAAAAAATCAATTTATATTTTTAGCGAACAAATTTTTAATTATTCTTTTATTCTTGTTTTTATTCTAGAATTGGAATTTAACATGGAGTACTACAACACCTATTTTCACATCTTGCTTCACTAAAATTGGTTTAATATGGGCACCCATAGTATTTTTCTGGATTTTTGCCCCGGCAGAGATATATTACATGATATGGAAGAAAGGAATAAAAGTACCATGGTCAAATTTAAATATCTCAAAATTGGTGAGCTTTTTGCATGTTTATTTAAAATTGGTGTACTTGCATTTTATATTGTTGGTCGATTTTGTCAAATTAAAAGATGTTACCCAATGCTGTCTTCATTATTGTTATTGTGTTTGGACATGCACAGGAATGGTTTTCCACTATTATAGCTGCACAGCACTTTTGAAGAAATTGGTTGTTGGTATAAAATGTTAGTGCCTAAAGTAGCTATAAAATTGTTTTGAAACAAAAAAAAACTGTAAAAAGTGTTAAAGTTACTATTAAAATTAAATAGTTCAAATAGTTAGACTGTTAATTACAGTGTGAAAATATATGCCTTTAAATATGAGTTGTAATAATTTTTTAGTTTTCTAGTCTTGTTTTCAGACTTTTAATTCCAAACTATTGAACAATTGTGATAAGTGTGATTATCTCCTTTTCAGGTTGTAGTATTTTTATTGATGGTTGTGTCCTTAGTAGAAATTATATATCAAATGGTTAGGTTCACGAAAACTGATGTTCGTCCTGTAGAGTATTACACGCCATTTTTGATACTTGTTACCATGGTTAGTATAAAACATTTTTGTTACCTGATATATGAATATAGAATTTTGAACTATGCATCATATGCTATATTTTGAAGTAACTGATTATATTTATTTTAATTATCAATAAAGGGGAGTTATTCCTGTAAGAATTGATCTAGTTTTATATTATATCATAATTTCCAATTAATTGGTAAAGTTTTTATTGTATTTTCTATATGGTCATTGTGCTATGTATATAATAATAGTTTTTAAATAAAAATGTTACTTGATAGTTTATTTTTTCAAATTTATATTATTCATTTATAGTTTTATTTTTAAGGATACTTATATTTTATTTTTTTCAATTAAATATTTTCTATGCTTGTTTTAAATTAAAATTGCATTCATGTTTTCTTTGCTTTCTGGATGTGTTTAAACAAATTGTCCAAAATGAGATTCTAATAAAATTTAATTTTATAGACATGGACTAAAATAATTTTAAGCCATTTAATTATTTTTGATGTGCGATTTCAATTAAACACTGATGTACCTATAATATAGATAAGTTCCTTCGGTTTAAAAATAAAATCTTAATTTATAATGAAAAATATGCATGGTTATTTAGTAAACATGCAGCAATACCAAAATTTGAAAGTGAGCTTGTAATAAAATGGTAAATCAATATAAGCGAGGAATAAAATTCTCATTTATTATCCCCAAATGTTGAATAGACTTAGGTGGCCGTGTTATACATTGACCATCTCCACACTTTGTTGATTGCATATCCATAAGACAATAGTTGTGTAAACTGTGCCCACCCAACATGATATAAATATAAAATTCTTTGTGCAGTGTCAAAAATATTCATGACATTACATTTACAATGTTGGTCATCTACAGACTCCATTGAACTCTGATCTTAAATCAGCTTCTTTGGCTTACTCTCTAAATATGCACACCAAACTTTGCAAACTGTCATTATAGAGAATGAATGAGAACAAAATTAAGATCAACATAAAGATATTCATTATCTTCTGTTGAATGTAGAATGTTATATATATTAAAACTATATATATTTATCATGTTATGTTTAATGAAGTGCAACTTTCTTTGTTTTCATACATGTACTCTCATACTTCATATATATCTCTATAGAACTAAATGGCTTATGGCCATAATTGCGTGTCCATAACATTGCAAATTGTCTTATATCAATAGAATTTTTCCTTCTTTATAACAGTAATAATCTATGTTTATAAAAGTTTCTTAATAATAAAGATTTCTTCGTAGGCTGCAGTTGTTACAATGTTGATTATTCAGCGAAGAAAAGGCAAAATTACTTCTGGTGTCATATTTCTGTTCTCATTCTTTTTTTGTTTGGGTACTGCTGGAGGATATTACACTGCTCTGCAGAAAACATTTAATGAGGTATTTTGTCTAAAGCCAAAAATGATCTTTATATTTATCTTGATATGTGCTTTATTTTTAAAATTATAATATCAATTATTTCTTACAATGTGTGAAGTTTTATTTTTGTATCTTGTTCCCCATTTTGTTGTAAAATTAAAAAATTTCCGATCAGTTCTTATTTATTTACAAATTTTGTTGATATTTGCATCTTTTTCCATTAAAAAAACTCATTAAATTTTGTATATTAGAATTTATTTTCATTATTATTAGTAGTAGTAGTAAAATCAAATATTACTTGCATGCATTTTTTAAAAAATTTAATGTACTTTTGTAAAGAAAAAAAAAAGAAATTTTGTAATAAAAACCATGATTTGAACCAAAAATATTTTGTTGCAACTTTTGTTATTTTTATCAAAGTATGTTGACTGTGATTTCCAGACATTTTTAATTTAACTTTAAAATTTGTGAAGATATTGGTAACAGTTCATTGGAAAATAATTAAGAATTATATTGAAGTTTATAAAAAAGCACAATTAATAAAGTATAAACATGTTCTAATATATTTTTGATGGTTTCAGAATTATAAGTGCCATTATTTAAAATCCGAATTGAACTTTTTGTCACTTGTATACCATTTTTAAAAAATTAATATCCCCTTTTATGAAGATTACAACATTAATTTAAAAAATATTATATGCAGTTATAAATATCTACAATAATATTTTCAGTAGGTTTAAAATTTGTGGTGTAGACATACTGATTATATTTTAAATTCTTAGAATTCTAGATTCTGAGTGGTGGTGATTTTATGTAGCTCAGGGTACTCTTGACTGTTGTTCAAAATTACAAGGTCCATTGTCAATAGCCCTTGTGCAGCTTCAAAGTGAAAGATTAATGAATGATCACTTAATCAGTCACCTGTTTTAAATCATTTTGTGATATTTTGAAAATTATAATTTATATTTATTTTATAGTTAGTAAAAATATTTTTATTGTTTTGAAAGTTTTTGTCTGTTTAATGATAATTTTCCCTATAATAATATTTATGAATTAGGATTATACTATTTACATATTTTTAAAATGTTATGTGCTGATTCTTTATTTTAGAATAATATCATCTATAAGTTTCTTTTGACTAGAAAGTATGTAGAGATCCTACTAATAATTTTTTTTTATTTTCAGAATTTCATCTATGATAAAGATTATGAAACTTTTCAGTTTTCTGTGATTGTATTGTATTTTGCATTATCTTTCATGTTACTTATTTTGAACTGTTTTGCTGACTTGAGATTAAAACCGAGCCAGATACCCAAGGTATGTATTTTTTAAAATTTGGCGTAGAGTGTTATATACTTAATGTTAAATTTATTTTGTGCACTTATTTTTATATCTTATGTAATGAGAAAAAGCAGATTTTAAATTCAGCTTACTGGCTTTTTAAAAAATTTTATGACTGAATTAAAGCATGTCTTTTGTACTATGATATAATGTTAAAATTAATTTTCTAGAGACAAAGCCCTGAAGAAAGAGCATCATTTCTATCTATGCTTACATTTTGGTGGTTTAATCCGTAAGTATTATTGATTTTTTAAGTTATTGGTGTTTAGTAGAGTGTTTCATTATCATCAACTGTTTCACTTGTGCCTTAAAGCAAGTTTTTTTTCTCTTTTCTAATGAGTCTTAAAAGTTCATATTTGTTTCTTTAGGATATTTAAGTGATAAAATTTACACTTGTATAGGTAATTTAACTGTAAAAGTGTATGAATTTTCTTACACAAAGGTAAAATATAAATTTTATTTTTAGCAGTAATTGTTTTATAAATCAGTTTAATAATAGTATATTGCTAAAAATTGGATTTAATGTAGTGAAATACTTTTATCTCAAATTAATATCA
Organism: Trichonephila clavipes; assembly: GCA_019973935.1. NCBI lineage: Eukaryota > Metazoa > Arthropoda > Arachnida > Araneae > Nephilidae > Trichonephila > Trichonephila clavipes. The sequence goes on from BMAU01020049.1 coordinate 198,116, forward strand.
AAAACCAAAAAGTGTTTCTGTAGACTTTTTTTATACTTAGATGAAATTCATTTGTTGTGCAGAATGGCTGTTTTGGGATACAAGAAGCCGTTAACTGGAGATGATATGTGGGAGCTTAAGGAGGAGAATAAATCCGAAATTCTTCAAGCTCAGTTTAATAAATATTGGTTACCAGTAGCAAAGAAAATAAATAGGTATGTATCATTGTGGGCATTTCATAATTTCCTTTAGTTTCAAATTTATTCATTCTTGCATTGTATAAATTTCTAATGTTCGTTGTTTAAAGGAAAGCTTTAATACTCGACAGGTAGTAGAACAAATGGTGTATAAATCCATTTGTTCAATAATCTGTATGTTTTAAAAATTTATTTAGTTTATTAAAATAATAATTATTATTGTAAAAGTGTTTTTATATGCATTAATGCTTCCATAAATTTACTCAATATTTTATCTGGCTTTGAAATAATAAGAAAAAAAATTGAAGGTTAATATTATCATTTACCATCTTTGAATGATTAAAATTCTTTCTCTCCTTTAAAAGTATTTCCATTATTTTTTCATAAGTAAAAAGCTAAGTAACAAACAATGTGCTATGATTGGTTTATTGCATATTTTAAAAAAATAATACAACATTTTATTGACTTAATAAATGTTTACAAAAAAACATTGAAAGAGGTACACCCATGAACTAAGTTTGAACTCAAATGTTTCCCACATTGAGACAATTCTTGTAAGACAGCTAGTAGACAGCAGCTTGGAAGGAGGTTATATTAATGTTGAACTATAAAGTTGTACAAGGGCTGTTGGCAATGGGGCTCATATTTCTGAACCATGGTCAAGGGACTAGGACAACATCTGAGCTGGCACCCTCACCCCTTCTAACTTCCACACCAAGGGGAGGAAGTTTGAGCCTCGACAGATTTAACATGCTTTGGCCTCCTCTACACAGCGGGTCTTCAGCTATATCAGGTTCGAACTCATGACACACGAGTCCGTGCTCATGACCTTTAGGTTACTGTGGCCACTCAACAGCTTGAGAAAATTGACTTCATGGTTTTGCTAGCCTTAAAGTTAATATGATGATCTTAGCTAAAAATAGAGATATATTCTTAGGTTTTTCCTACAAAGATCTTGAATTTTTGTCAGTAGTCTTGTAAAGTTCTAATGCATCAAATTCAACCTAAAATTAAAGTATTTATTTTTATAAAGGACTTGTTCTTTTACGAAATGTTACTGTAGTTTTATTTGACAGGACTGCACATTATTTAAATTAATTAAAAGTTCACTATTTTTTTAAGCCATCAGAACAAAGTGAAAGTTTCCTACTCAAGAAGATACTCTGAAATGCCCTCTGATGATTGTACCAAGGTCACAGTATCGCCAAATGAATATGAGAAAGACATCTCAAAGTTGAGCATTTTCATGCCCATCGTAAAGACATTTGGTTTAGAACTTTTTGGCATTGGTCTTTTGAAGCTGGGAGCTAGTGTCATTACATTTGTCAACCCTATTATTTTAGAGTAAGTTTTGGGTTATTTTAATTGCTTTCATTGTAATATTTGTGTTTTTATTTATTGATAGTACTTTTCACCCCCTTTTCACTACATTTTTTCTCTTTTTACTTTTTGTTTATTTCAATGTGTGAGTGTTTTTTATAATGGAATAATATTTATGTGTGATTTCTCTTACAAATTATATTTCCGTTCTATTTTTATTATAAAAAAGCACTTTATATTCTTGCACTAGATTAAATGTATTAGTTAATTTTTGTTAATATAACTGATAATTAAACAGTTTGTGTCTTTATCTTTACTATTATTTATTTGCCTTATTTTCTTATCTCTATATATATGTGAAGGAGAAAAGCAATTCATTGATTACAATGTCTCCTAAACTATTACACCTACAAACTTAAAATTTAGTAGGCATGTTACTTTCATGGAGTAGACATCCACTAAGAATTTATTTTAAGAAAATTGATTTCCAAGTGGTGTTGAAAGGGCTTAAGGGACGTTATAGATAAATATATTTCCGTTTTAGAGCTATTAGATCTACAGACTTGATATTTGCTGGGCATGTTTCTTTCATGGAGAAGAAATCCGCTACAAAAGAGGTTTTCCGTAAACTGACCTTAAGGGGTGTTGTGAGGAATTTATTAATGGGTGGTTTAGATAAAAATTCCTGTTTTTGCAATGTTAGACCCACATATTTGAAATTTGGTAAGCATGTTTCTTTTTTCGGAATGGAGATCAGCCTATAACGGATTTTATGGAAATCGACTCGTATGTGGGATGGGGGTAGTATAGGTACTGGGATGTATTGATAAAAAAAATTCCTATCCTCAAACTACTAGACCTACAGAAATGAAATTTGGTATGCATGTTTCTTTTGTTGAATTGAAATCCTCTAAGAAGGGGTCATACCGAAATCGACTCGTAAGGGGTTACTGAGCTTATTTATAAAAAATTTCTGCTTTTTGTACTATTAGATTTAGATTCGAAATTTCGCAAGTATGTTTATTTTGTTGAGTAGAGATCCAATAAAAATGGATTTTGTAAAAATCCTCTTGGGGAGGGGGTTTATATATATGGGAGCATTAAAAGATCATTCTACTTCAATTTTAGAAATTATTTAGAGGTCCTACCCTTTTTTTAAATCGAGGTGAGAGCTATAAGAATGTTTTTGAATACAATCAAATACTTATTACTAGGACTTAGATGTCAATAATTTATATATGTATAAAAACATAACTCAGTGGTGCAACAGCCCATGAGGTCTAAGGCCTACTGTGCTCATATCAGTATACGTGACCTTTGGCCCTGAGGTGCATGAACAAATGTTCGATCAGGTGGTCAGTTTGACGCAAAAACCCCAGTGTTAAGTTCCCAAGCAAGCTTGGTACTCATATATTGACCCACTGAAGGGATGAAAGGCTGGGTCGACCTTCCCCAGTCCGAGGTTTTAACCTTGGACCTGTGGTGTGGAAGCATGTTGCACTACCACTCAACCACTGGGTTTCTATATGCATATATAGACAGAATATATTCACATACAACATCATGCACTACCCAGCAAAATGAGGGGGAGGGTAGCGGCTAGTATATATCTGCTTATAGAACAAAGATAAAACACTGAGGATGAAATAACTTATATATATTATTATAGGACAAATTAATGTCTTAGTTTTTCTTTTTATATGATCAGTGCCTGTAATGTTTTTCGTTTTTGTTTACTAAGCTTTGAATACAGAGAAAGAGGCAATCATGGGTATAACTGAATAAAGGCTGTAACATGTACAGTTTTTCTAACCTGACTATTTTCAAGAATGGGGAGCTGATAGTGAATTTTAGATACAAATATTGGTAATTTTTATGAAATTTTAAAATAACCTTTAAAGCATCTCTAATGAGTATAAATGTTTGCTGTAGCAAGTATATATATTGGTTAATCAATGGATACCAAGCTTGATTATATATTTTTAAAAACATTTTTAGCAAACAGTTATCTTTAATTATTTCTTTCATTCACTTTTTATCTGTGATTAATAAAACTTTTCCTTCTGACAATTTTATTGTTATATGTGCTATATGTCTTCACATCATGTAATGCAATATGTTAAATTACTTTTTCACTAATGAATTTAGGAAGATTAATTCTAGGTGTATTGTTATAAGATTTAATTCCATCTGAAGTTTTTAATCTTTTCTTTATTCAGTGAGCTAATTGCTTTTGTTGGAAGCAATGACCCATACTGGAAAGGATTTATTTTTGCTGCCGGAATGTTTCTCGCTGCATTGATTGAATCTTTCTTGTCAGGCCAATACGAGTATAGGATATATGTGATTGCCACACGAATACGTTCTTGTATTATTTCTGTTGTGTACAAAAAGGTATGTAGATATTTTAGAAATATTTCTGTGTACTTTGCTCTTAGAATAAACAGGTAGTCAAGCAATACAATCTAAAATAATATGACTGTTTTTAGTGTTATTAGATCTATTTCATAAAAAACTAATGACATTTTCTCAAAGTCATTTAAATTTTAGTTTAAATTGATAACTGAACTACCTCCAAAGCAATTTTATTTTGCCATAATGACAGCTACCAAAAGCATCTGAAGTTTTGAGCATGTTATATGAACTTTTTCATAATTAATGCAGATTTATTATCAAATTCACTTTGATTAAGTAAAAAGAAAAATATAGAATTTATGTATTTAAAAAACATTTTGTAAACTCTTTTTGTATTTTTAAAAAGAAATTTTTATTAGTATCCTAAATTTTTAATATTATACATATTTGATCAAGAGAAAAATAACACTTGCCATTATAAAAGTAATGCAACTGATGAGTAAATGTTATGATTCTTGCATTCAAATCTACCAAAAATTCATTGTCTAGAACAAGGGAGGCCAGCCCACAGCATGTGCACCACAGAGTGGCATGGTGGAGTTGTAGCAGTGGCATGTGAAAACTTATTGAAAAATCAAAAACATTTGAAAAAATAATTCAAATTTTTTTTTTTTTTTTCAATTTCATTGAAATGCAGTTATCTCAGACAAAAAAAAAAAAACTTCAGAATTTGGATCAACATGTTTGTGAATAAAGATTTTCTATTATAAACACGTAAAAGCAAAACATCTCTCAAAACTAGCTGATATGCATGTAAATCTAATTCTAATATACATGGCTTGGGGGGTGGACTACAATTTCAAAAGCCATATTAAGTACTAACGGCTTAATAATTTAGAATTAAATGTTTTAAATTACTTATTTTTATTTTATACCTTGCTTAACTGACTGAATGTTTAAAAAGTTTATTAACAATGGAACTTAAGTTGTATTTTTGTCTCATTTGTTGTATTATTTTTAAATTTCTACTACTTAGACTTAAATTAAAAGTGCTATTTGTGTGAAAATCCCATAATAAGCTAATAAGTAACATTTTTTTCATCTGTTTATATACATATATAAAGTAAAATAAAATAAGAAATCAAGTGAAAAAGTTATAAAACCTACAAAGCCTAAGAAGAAAGAAATTGGAGTTCAAGAGACACAGCAAATGTAGATATATTTGGAAAAGTTGGAAGTGGCACGCATAATTTTTTTTTATCAGATAGTGGCTCTCTTCCCAAAAAGATTGGCCACCACTGGTCTGGAAAAATAAAAACAGTTACGTATTAAATACAACTTGAGTACCTTAAATCCTTTTGTAATGTAGTGAGGAGGTAACAATTCAGAAATCAGGGCATTAAATGATGTGGTTGTTTACCTACTGGGGCGTTAATACTGCTTAAACTTGGATGTAGCTTAGACTCGAAGAAGAAAACATTGGATGGGGAAATTAGAGCAATTACAGGTTCATGTATATATTTAAAAGTTTATACCACTGGTAAAATAACTAGCGAATTCTCATTTTAAATTTATTTTAATTTTGTAAAATTTGATATGGATAAACCATTTTACACTACCTTTCATTTTTCACAGAAACTTGTTGAGAATTTGAAGTGCGGCTTAGATTCGAATAAATACAGTATTAATTTAACAAAATTAATATTGTATTAAAGTCCCCACAACCTATGAAATATGTGACATTTTAGAACATATTTTGGGATCAAATGGTTTAAGTGTAAGCTTGCCTCCAAGAATTTGAATTTATATACAGGGTGATTCATAAAGAAGTATACAATTTCAGTGCACTGTAAATCAAGAACAATGTAAGATATTATGTGTTACCTGTAACAGAATTGTATAGGGTTATTTTAAGTTTTGTTGTAGATAATCACAACTGTGTGTTCTATATCTGAACCCTTAGTCACAAAAGGCACATTTAGTGGGTAATCCATTTCAGCCCAAAGGCAAGTTAAAGTATCTGAAGGAAGTCTTATCAATAGCAGCTTGATGCACTATTTCAACTCCACTAAATCAACAGAAAGGGGAGGGATGGATACCTTGTCCCTTATGTACCACCACAGGAAGAAATTACAAGGCATTAAGTCAGGATTCCTGGGTGCCCATTGTGTGAGTGGCATTTTGTAGTCTGAGGCTCATTCAATCCGTTGGTGAGGGAGTTGTTCCTCGAGCTAATCACACATGTAGGCAGACCAGTGTGATGGTGCATGATCCAATTGGTAAATGATGTCAATGTTGTCCTGCAACTGTAGCATCAACCAAAGAGTTAATATATCCACACAAAAAAGTGGCTCCCATGATAGTTTGCTCATGAAAAAGAGGAAGGGGTTGAACACTTTCTTTCTGGATACTTCACACAACACATTTATCTTAGGGGTCTCACATGTGTTGCTGAGTGGCTATTGCCTGTATCACTTTCATCAGGGGGTGAGACACAAACTTTAAAGAGTACATCTACCTTATGGTTCTCTGAGGTGATGTTCATCGTTGACTGTTACTGTCTTACAGCATCAGAAAAGTGTATACTTTATGAATCACCCTGTATATATTGTTTGAAATGCATGGTAAATATAAAACCAATTTCATCTTATTTATATTATTTTAATTGAATGCTATGATTATACTAAATAAGAAAATGAAGCATTTATTGAGAAGAATTATTTTTGTGTATTTTGATTTTTTTATCATCATTCAATGTTTACCCGGTATTTTCCTTCTAAAGGCTCTTGTATTGTCCAATTCTGCACGCAAAAACTTCACGGTTGGAGAAGTAGTGAACCTGATGTCTGTGGATACTCAAAGAATGATGGATTATGTTCAGATGGTCAATCTTTTATGGTCTGCTCCCTTGCAAATAATTATAGCCATTTATCTTTTGTGGCAACAGTTAGGAATTGCTACACTTGGAGGTCTCTTTGTCATGATTTTGATGATTCCAATTAATGGATTTATTACTTATTTCATCAGAAGTTCCCAGGTAAGTAAAAACTCGAATAAACTGGATTTAAAAAGTTTTTCAAAATCCTTTTTTAAGTAAATTATAAAATTGTCATTGTAATTCGTCTTAAAATCTTTCTTTCCTTTCTTTCTTAGTGATATTTCTTTTTTCACCCAATTACTTGTAGATTTGCTTTGTATGCCATATTTTTCTGAGAAATTAATTATTCTTATCTAAGCTGTTTAAAACATTAAGATTTTTCCAAAAATTATTTAAAATTCTAAATGTAGTTTCATAACAAACATATGTTGACTTTTTTTTCCCCCTCAAAAAAATTTTCTTAAGTTATTTCAAATTTTTTTTTTTAGAAATTTTTAATATTTTGTAAATTTTATCATACATTTTTATTTTTTTTTTTAATCTTTGGATTCCTTTTTCATCCTTAGATACTTAATAGTTGTTTTCACTTAACTTTTAATCAATACAGTTTTGCATAAAAAGTAATGAGATTGTATATAGTGATGAGCTGGCTCCAAGCAGGTTTGATGGAGTCAAGTCAGTTTCAAAGTGCACCTTTGTTGATTGCTTATGAGTGGTTGCTATTGTTGTTTTTATTGACCCCATTCTAAAGGCACAGTCGGAGCTTTAAAATGCAACGTTCTGTAGAACAGCACTATTCCATTATATTGCTTATGTGTCTTGGAAAATCAGTTGTGGAGATGTTTGATAATGATCCAACAAGTATTCAGGAGTGAAGGCTTGTTTATCAAAAGGTGTTACTTTAAGGTAGTAAGAGTGTGGAGAATAAATCCAGCATAGAATACTCACCAATGAGCAAGGAGGATGTGCATGATATTAATTCAGACATGTGGTTAAGTATTCAAATGATCAGGTACCACATAGAAATTATTAAAAGGAATATATGCACCACATTGTTACCAATATTTCCAAATGAGAAAAATCTGGGCCAGACTCATGCCAAAAGTTTTGACAAGCGATCAAAAGCAAAGCAGTTTTGCTTCTTTCAAAGATCTTTTGCAGCTTGTTCAAACAGACTTCCAGTTTTTACTTCTGTAATTGTATTGTATCGTTGCTGGAACATTCCCTGGCTCTCTGCTGGAAATCAAATGTGATCGTTGCTCCCAGACTACTCTGGCTAGACTTATAAGTGGCCACTTGAAATGTCTTCCCTGTGATATTGGCAGAAAAATCTACTTCACATGTAAGAAATGCTATGGCCATCCAGCTTCACCGGATCACATTCTGAGATGCATTGGGCTTTCTGGGGGCTTAACATCTGATCCCTTTATTATTATAGATTTTCTTGGCGGTCAACAACCTTCTGGAGCTGATCTGATATATATGAGATCTTTCGAGGATAAGAAACAACAACACTATTGTAATATCCGATAACAAATAGGGATTTCAATTGTGACTCTGATACGAAATGACAGTACCAAATGATGCACACCAACATTTCCTTGCTAAAAAAGCTCTTAGAAGATTTAAAGGACAAAGCCATGCTTATTGCCTTCTTTGACACCAAAGGTGTGGTCATCCACAGGTTTATACACCAGGGACAGACCATCAAGAGTGCTTTGTATGTAACTGAAAAGAATCTATTGAATGAGGCCAGGCATTGCCATACCTTTTTCATTATCTAGTATTACTAATCAAATGGTATAATGATACTTTCTTAGACCCTTAATCTTGATCTGACTCCAGCAGACTCTTTTTATCCCTCTGAGTGAAGGCAGCCCTCAAATAACATTTCTATGGCACTGGAGCACATCCAAGTAGCTTCAACAGGCTATTGGAAATCCAATCTGGGAAAGAATCTTATGTGTGCCTTCAGAGCGTGGAAAACTTGTTGGCAGAATTCTGTTGATACCTATGTCCTATTTTGAAGAGTTCTGGGCTTCTATGTTGAAGAATTGTAAATTTTTAATTTTTGTGTTAATACCTTTGTAAACATTTTTTCTTTTGAATTTGGTTTTATTAATCAATGTATATCATAAAAGAAAGTGTACAATGTGTGTGTGGCTAAAATTCAGAAATGAGCCCTTGTACAATCAAGGGGATATGGTGTAGTAGTCCTCTATTCTCTATCCATGAAAAAGGATGCCATTTTCCCTGAATTTACCCCCAAGGAGCATTGAGAGAGCTTAAAGGGGCATTATAGATAAATATTCCAGTTTTTAAACTATTAGACCTGCAAACTTTAAATTCTATGGGAATGTTTCCTTTCTCATGGAGCAGAGATCCGCTAAGAACGTATGTATAGAAATTCAATCCACTAGGGGCATTACAGATAAATATTCTTGTTTTAAAACAGACTTGAAAATTTGTAGGCATGTTCCTTTCACAGAGAAGAGATTCTCTACAAAAGAGGGCTTGTGTGAAAATTTACACCCTAGAGATGTTGTGAAAGCTTAAGGGGCATTATAGATAAATATTTCTGTTTTTGTACCATAAGGTTTGCACGCTTGAAATTTGGTATGGATGTTTCTTTCATGGAACAGAGATCAGCTAAGAACGTAGCAAAAATCAACCCCTAAGGGGCATTATAGATAAATATTCTAATTTTTGAACTATTAGACCTACAGACTGAAAATTAGGCAGGCATTTTTCTTTCATGGAATAGTTATGCTACAAAAGGGGTTTTGTAAAAATTGACCACTAAAGGGCATTATTTTAAATATACATGTTTTAGGACTATTAGACCTATTAAGTTGAATTTTTGTAGGCACATTCTCCTTTTATAGAGTAGAGATCCACTACAAAAGGAGGGTTTGTGAAAATTGACCCCCAATGATGTTGCAAGGGCTTCATGAGCTTTATATATACATAATAAGTGCACTCATTAAAAAATTATTTTACATTGTTTTGTACCAGGTTTTACTTTTCTTACGATTCAAATCGTTATATAAAGAATAATACTTTTTATTTCAGAAAATTAACCTTTGCAAAGAACAGGCATTTCAGCTAGTTTTTATATAAACTGTATACAGGTGAAAAAGATATTATATAAGGATTAATTTTATGTTTCATTAAAAAATGTGTGCTTGAAATAAAATTTTCAAGAAAAACTTTAGGCATTTTTTTTACCAAATTTAATCATTTATGTGAAATCTTGATTAAAAGTTAGTTTGATATATTCGAGAGGATTTTTAATTTAATACTGTTGAGAAAGAAATGTGCTTTGTTAAATTTCAGGTACTTCTCATGAAAGATAAAGATCGAAGAACAAAGCTTATGAATGAAATCCTGAATGGAATAAAGGTCTTGAAACTTTATGCTTGGGAAAATTCCTTCATCAAAGTGGTTATGAACTTTAGAAGTAATGAAGTAGCAAGTCTCAGGTCTCAAGCTTATTTAATGGGAGCTGTGACTTTCGCCTTTTCCTCTGCTCCATTCTTAGTAAGTTTAATGTCTTTTTATTCGCTCCATTTTTACCAATATCAGTTTAGATATAAATACAGAAATATTCTGATGTAGGTAAATTCACAGATTTTTAGATTACTGCATAAAAAAAATAATTTTGAATAAAAAGATCACTTTTTCTTTGCATACTTGATTCCGCAGTGTAATTAAGTTCTTAACGTATGTAATCCCTAGCGTTTTGTTTAAAGTAGTGATACTTATATAATGTATAGATTTCTATAAAGTTTAAGAAAAAATATTCTGAAATTAGTTTTCAATATAAATTTTGTTTTTAACCCTTTAAGTGGTCAATTATTTTACCAGAAATGCTTCCAAAAAAGGCATATTTTTTTATTGCATATAATTAAGTACCATACTTAATAGAATAAGAATATTAAAAAAAAAAAAAAAAAGAATTTTTTTTTATTTTTTTTCACTTTTAATGCTTTTACAACATTTTTTATTTTACAATTTTGGACACAAACCCCCTATAAATGTTTGCTTTTTTCAAGTACATTCTGCATCTGTTACATCTCGCTCTGGTGTCACCGTTTCACTAAATTTCTCATTGAGATGTTTCAGAACTGGCCAAACTTTTACTAATTTTGGGTATTCGTGATTTTGTGGGTCAAATGCTGCATTATCAGAAAAATGCAAGTAGCTTTGCAAAAGGCAGAATCGGCGATGAGACATTATTTTAGAGAAAAAAGGTGTATTTGTTGAATATCTTTTGCTCCAATAATGATCAATTCCAGGTTTCTTTACAATTCCTTGAAGTATATTGAGAGCGAAAAATACATGCAACTTTTCCACAGTAGTTTCTACCCAAAATTTTCTTTTTGAGAATTGTCTTGCAACACTGGATTGGATGCACTGTTTAGCATTTTTATTTGTCTCTTCCACTCAGAAAAACCCGGATGAAAAGCATTTCATTTACATGGACAAGCCACGCCATCTGTTGAAAAATAATAATACTAAATAGTCTCTTTCAATAATGAAAAATGCAGGCAAACCAGAAAAGGAAAAGAGAAAATATCGATGCCCGTACGCTTTATGGGCAAACCGGATGAGGCCAATTTTGGGTAGCACGTACACTGTACGGGTAAACTGCTTAAGGGGTTAACTGACCATTCAACCTTTTCAAGTACGCACAGATATATATTATAGCTATTTTATTGCATTTTCTAACAATATTAAGTGTGAAGTCTTATTCAGTAGAGAAAAATGCCTTTGCATCTATCCCTCTTATTTATGAACCTTAAGCATTATCTATGTATCTAAAAATTCGATTTTTTTATAACATTTAGAATGAGCTTCAATGTTTGAATGGGTTTTCCTGAGTTTATTGTTATAGAGAAGTACACCAATTATTTATTAGAGTTTGCATGTTTCTCAAATAAATATACATCAGTATTCTAATCAGCCTAATAACTTATTCAATATATTAATTATTTATATTTTATATTTTTATGTTATTGAATATTTGAATTATTTGAAGTATTTGGAACTGTGTATCAAATAGAATGTAGAATTAGTTTTTATTTTTAAATTTTGCATTTCTAGGTATCTCTTGCCAGTTTTGCAACTTATGTGCTCATTGACTCTGGTAATGTCTTGGATGCCAATAAAGCTTTTGTCTCCCTGTCCCTGTTCAACATTCTTAAAATTCCTACTGCTTTTCTACCCATAATCATTACTTACACTGCTATGGTAAAACAACTGTTCTTTATGAACAGGTTTTTATACAGTTTCAGATTTTATAAAACTTGTGATTCTTCAAAATAAATTACTCAAATTCTATAAAATGAAATTAAAATTCTGAAAGTTCTTTTTATTGAAGCTATTCTTTTTCTTTTTGTTAAACCAAAAAAATTTTCTCATTTTTATAATAAATTCTATTTTTTTAATTTACTTGTATATGTTGTGAATACAATTTAATGTAGTTGATTTATTTGGGGAAAATTTTCTTAATCACTATATTTTAATTCAAAACATTTATTCATATTGGTTGTTATAAGTATATTTTGTAATATGTATACTTTGTAATAAAATGTTTATTTTAAAAAAATCATTTATAATTTTTTAATTTTGAGAGAATTAAATTTTTATCATTTGATCTCTTTCCCTTTGTGTTTAAATATATACTCACACACTGAATATATTTACATATTTTTAAGGAAATATGAACTCTGCAATATATTTTTTCTTCCTCTTTCAGTTTCTTGTTTCTCTTAAAAGAATAAACAAGTATCTTCAAGGAGAAGAAATTGATCCTGATATCATTAATCATGATCCATCTGAAAGTAAGCAATGTCAGGAAGAGTGTTAATGATTTGGTAAATCTTGTATATCTGAGATTATATACACTCAACTCTTTTTTTATATAGTCATATATATATCATTTTGAAATAACAAGATTCTCCAATATACTTTTTAACACAAATGTTTTGTTCCAACGCATATCCAAAAAAAAATCTCTTAAAAATTTTTTTTAATTAAATCATAATTGTATCAAATGTCATTGGTGGGGAAGGTTTTAACAGCATGTAAATACCTAATATCGAAAAATTGATATTAGGGAATGATTTCATCAAATTTGCAACAGTTTATGATAATAAAGAAGTCGGTAATGATGAAGGTGAAGTAGAGCTTGAAATTTGCACACAAATATGGAGTATTTTCTTACATAGAGTGTGCATTAAAATTTCAATATAATCTTAGTTTTTTGTATTAGGATATCTAAAGTTATATGTAAGCAACCTTAGAAACAAAAAAAACAGAGGCTAACGAATGAAATTCTTCATTTGAATCAAAGCCAGCAGTTGTGCTAGACATATCCAACACATCTACTGATGATGGCATTTTTTATCCAGTTTACAATATACATGTTACCTGTTATCAAATAATGATGAATAGTTGATAGTTAGTAGTTTTATTCCTAATTACAATTTGAATTTTTATATGTTGTTATCTACTTATAGACTGAATTTGCCACAAAAACTATAAATACAGTCGTTTGCTGAAACTGAGTCGTTATTATTACAGCTGTTGAAGAGTTTACTTGCCTATACTTTTGAGAGGTTGCTTGCGGATAGACTTTAACATTACATGCCTGTATTTTTAGACACTGATAGTTGTGTCTGAGCACTGAAAATCTGGAACTTATTATGCAAATTTTACTGCTCTATCCTGTATTTTAAAGATTGTTTTTCTGCAATAAATTTCATCGCTCTTAAAGAACTGATTTGCTTTTTTGGGATTCATAGCATAAAATCCATGAACACTGAAATACACAATATTATTGATACTTTTTCTAATGGAGTTTTGCAAAATAATTTTTAAGTTAATTAATTAAAAGGTCATTTTTACCCTTAGAGCATGGCATAAAATCAATCTAAATTGTTGTTTAGCTATAAAGTTAATTTTTTTAGACTTGATCCTTTTATACAAATTAATCATAATTTTGTTTTGTGCTGAAATCGTGTGTCTTAACTTTAGATTATGCAGTTTTGGAGAAGGATCAAATTTTTTTTTTTTCTTCTATGATTATTATTCTCTTACTCTTTGTTACTGGTGTTGTTCCTGCAATTTTGTTTTTAATTCCTGGTACCACTGAAGGCTAGCCTTACACATTAAATCTATCCCTGTCAAAGTCATGTTTGTGTGGTGTGGAAGTTTAGAGAGTTACATGCCAGCTCTAGTGTTGTGCTTGTCACTTGACCATGGTTCAAAATAACAAGATATAATGCTTGTAGACCTCTTATTGTTTGGTTGTGCATTGTTAATAAAGTCAAAGGTATTTACATCTAAAAATGTCAACAAAAGGAATATTTTTTTAGAAATCAGTTCTTTGTTCCTCAGTACTGATATGAATCTTGGGGAACATTTGTTCTTAATTCCTTCATCAGATTTCAATTTTTAGGTATTTGAATTGATATACATCAAAATATAGATTTTAATATTAGTTTGTATATAAGAACTAATAATCAAAATATTCCTTCTGGCCCATTTAGGATGTTTAGTTGTTTATAATAAACATAGTTTTGAAAAATAAATAGTTGGGTTAAAGTATATATTGAAATATACTTTTATATTGTATCATTTACTAACAAAATATTATTTTAGGAAATATATTTTGCTTCATTAAAAAATTACAATTTTTAAAGTTCTTTATAGGAAAATCAATTAATTTTTCTTTCCAGGAAAAAGTCTGAATTTAAATAGCAGGTTGAAGCAATTTTTATTAAAGTTGAAATATTTTTATTAGTTAAGTAAGCTTTATAAGTAATTTAAATTTTCCATTAATATCTAATGTTTCACTTAATTTTTCCCCTTTTCTTTTAATGTACTTACAAGTATTAATTATTAAATTCATTTTTTGTCAGTTATTATTTATTAAAGTGAGTTGCTATTTTATGTAAAAAATACTGTATAACATTACATTATTTATTAACTAAAATTATTCTTTCAGAGGACGCAGTAGTTGTGGAGAATGCAACATTCTCTTGGACCAAAGAAGATTCTCCTGCACTGACTAATCTTAATTTCCGTGCCCCTGAAGGAAAGCTAGTGGCAGTGGTCGGTCAAGTGGGATCTGGAAAGTCATCTCTTCTCTCTGCTCTGCTAGGAGATATGGTTAAATGGTGTGGAAAAGTTAATGTCAAGGTAATTAATTACTACCAATCCTATGTATGAAAAATGTAAATTTTCTCTCAACTTTTATTAAATGTCTTTTTACTAAGAACAGATTTAAGATTTTCTTCATGTTGATTAATCCAATTTCTTTTGGTTTAAAAAAAAACATTTATTTTGGTATTATAAAACGATTTCTTTTAATTTTTTGATAACTTTTTTACCCTCTATTGTTATATTGGAAATTTATTCTATCCTGTTTTATCTGCCATTGTCTTACTGATCAATCCCCCCCTTATTTTTTGACAATGATATATATAATTTAAAACATTTAATTTTTAAGCTTCGGTGAATTATGTAATATCAGAGTAACTGTGATTATTTATATATATAATGTAAGGATAATTAAATTAGATAAAAAATTAAATTCCCTATCTAGCACTTAACTTTTATTTTTTCATTACGTCTTTAAGTATCTAATTAATCACCCAATTATTTCTCCGAAACATAATGGCCTATCCACTAAACATTTCTAATTCCAGATCATTATATTTAATAGCCCTATATGTCAGCATTAACTTTCAAGTACAGTCATAAAATCCGAGATGCTTCACATAGCCGTGGTTTGGTGCTTTTTCCCTCTGCTTTTTTTTTAGCATCAGAGGATATCTAGAAATCATTGAATAAAGTTCCTTTTTAAAATTAAGTATGATTTCTTGCTCCAAAACATGTCATATATATATAATATAATATAATATAAAGTTTGTTATGTTTTTGCAGCTGATTAGTTGCCGTTGAATTATTTTTATCAA
Source organism: Trichonephila clavipes (assembly GCA_019973935.1). Lineage (NCBI taxonomy): Eukaryota > Metazoa > Arthropoda > Arachnida > Araneae > Nephilidae > Trichonephila > Trichonephila clavipes. The sequence goes on from BMAU01020049.1 coordinate 213,832, forward strand.
CGTGTTTATTTTTTTATTTTGGTTTGTTTTACCGCGATTTTAAAGTGATTATTTTCCTTGCCTTAGGGATCTGTTGCATATGTACCTCAACAAGCTTGGATTCAAAATGCCACCTTAAGAAAGAATGTTCTCTTTACTAAATCATTTGACGAGAATAAATATAAAACTGTGTTGGACGCTTGTGCTCTTGCCCAAGATCTGGAAATATTACCTGGTGGAGACATGACTGAAATTGGTGAAAAGGTATTATGAAAACATTAAATTGCAATTTCTTGTTATTTAAAAGATAAATTTAAACAAAAAATATTATAAATAAAGTATTACCATATATTTCTAAATTTTAATAAAGTGTTCTTTTTCTTCAAAAATTTATCCAAAATTCTAACCTGAATTGAAAAAAAGATTTCTGTACTTTTTAAACATGTTATGTGGACAAAACTGTTGCCGAATGATTAAAAAGGTCGGAATATTTTCTAATCAAATTGCTGTTAAGTATAAGGCCAGGTACTAACATAAATTGCTTTATTTTTGGTAACCCCTATCTAAGCCTAATACATTTTTTTCATTCATTTATATCTTGCACATTGTCTCTGCTAGTAGTACTTTCTGGCCTGCTTCCTTTTTTTTTTTTTTTTTTTTTTGTAAAATTACAGGGAAGAATAATTTGCTTGTGGCTAATTTTAAATTGCAGGTCATTGTATTTGCTGAAAATTTAATAGAAATATAACTGCTTGGCATTTCCATGTAAATGAGAAAGAAGTTAGAGTGGATGTGAAAAAAAAAATTTAATTACGAGAGAGATAAAAATAAAGAAAGCACAGGATTGTTGACTGATATTTCATGCCCTTGAAAAAAATCTAGTCACATGTTTGAAAGCATTCAAACATCCCAATGAGTGAGTTTGAATTTTATAAATTATTCTAAAATTCAAATTCTGACATTGACTTTGAAGAATTCTTCTGCCTTTTTTTTTTTTTTTCTTTTGGAATAAAAGTTACATTCAAAATACCAAAAGAGTTTCAAAATTAAAATTACTTGTGCATGGCTAACTAAAAAATTGAATGAATCCTTAAGAAAATAAATTTTTCCTTAACTATGAATTTATTTATATAAAAGCTGACCCTTAAAGCTTAAGAAGTTCCAGAAATCCTTGGCTTATACATGTAAATATACTGTAACTCTCAATTGAAACATCATTGTTCACACAGTCACAGGAATTGAAATTCATTCAGTCTTCCAGAATAGTGGGGTTTTAGTCTTCCATGTTTCTTAATGAATAGTTTCTAATACTTCTTAAGCGCTATGGTTGATTTCTGGCCAAGGCTGTATCATTTAGTTTGAACCATCTTGATCTGTTTATTGCTATAGTTTTCCATCTATTTATGCTGATGTTTCACAAGCATTTTTCTGTATCGTCTAGCCATCTTTTAAGGGGTTTGCCTAAAATATGCTAGATGATATAAAATTGATATATTAGCTATACAAGAGGTGAAATGGTTGGGAATATATATATATATAATACTACCATTTATATAATATTTTTATGTAAATTGGCTGAAAACATACATTTAATCTTTTGTTTCATTTGGGTTAAATTAATTACATTTTATTACTTTTATTCAAGATTTAATTCCACTTATAAGAAAAAGAAATCATAATATGGGATTTTTAGGCATCTGTGCATTAAGTCTTATTAGAACTCAAATTTATATAATATAGCATTGCAAATTTATAGGAGGGTTCCATCTTTGTTATATGATCAATAGAAGAAAATGACTAGTTTCATGCCTGAAATTTTTTGGTGATATTTTTGTATATTAAAATGAATCTAAAATTATTTTAGGTGTACTATATATTGTAAATGGGCTGTTTCATAAATCAATCAAATAGCTTAGGTATTGATTTAAATGCTGGCATCTTATGTTATACGATATTCTATGTCATGTCATATTGCATAGATCCAGTGTAATGAAAGGAGTAATTTAAGTATGCTCTCTGTAAACTTCAACCATTAAGGTTTATTTACTCAACAACTTGCATACCCATGTGCAATGGAAATGCTGTATCTTATAAAACAGGAATAATATATTTTTTAAAGAGTGGCAAGAATGGTTAGGGTCATATGTTTATGTTACTAATTCAGCTACAAAAGACTATGCGCACAGGTTTTCTAACCTTGCCAGGAAGAAACAAGAGCTACCTAAGCCTGTGCTAAGTTCAGAATTAGGCCTAAGTGAATTAATTGTATACCAATATTTACATTGAAAAAAGAATTATTATTCAATTGGGGGAAAACAAGGAGAAAAAATTAAACCAAATGGATACAAAATACTTTTAACTATACTATTAGCTATTAAATTGTCAATTCATGTTTGTTTTTCTTTCTATTAGGGAATAAATTTGAGTGGAGGACAGAAACAACGTGTGAGTTTGGCCAGAGCTGTGTATAGCGATGCTGATATTTATTATTTGGATGACCCTCTGAGTGCTGTTGATGCTCATGTAGGGAAACACATCTTTGAACATGTTATAGGACCAGATGGATTACTTCAGAAAAAGGTATAATTAGATTTGTTTTTATTATTCTTTAAAATGTCATTGTTTTACAGATAATATTCTCATTTCACTTGTTATTGGTAGATATATATTTTATTATATTTAAATAATATGCATTCTGAAATATTGAGGTGAAATATATAAGTTTATATGTGAAAATGTACTTTATAAAATATAATAAAAGTGTATAATTCAAAATGTAATAGAATAGTTAATAATTTCTCTGTCAAGATTTAATTAAAGATTTCTCTTGGGCACTTATTTTTGTTAAATGATAAGTATAAAAAAATGAAGCATTGAACAACGAATTGCCACTATGAATTTTAAATTTAATTAGCTTTGTTATATGATGTGTATTGCAATGTGTTTAAATTTTGGGTGTGTTGTTTTTACAGTTTAAATGAAAATAATTTAGGGCTATTTCAAAGGTTCACTTATCAAAGAATCAGAAGTTGTAATTAAGTGGAAAATGCTAAATGCAATAGTGATTTAGATACTAAGTTGTCCTAAGACATTTTTTTCTGGTGACAAAAAAAGTTGAATATTTAAAAACAGAAAAATAACAATATTTTAAAATAAAATTGTAATCATATTACTCTAAGTCTCTGAATAAAAAGAAAAAAAATATTGAGTTATTCTGTTACAAAATGTCTATTCACTTATGCGTCTTTATACTTAAGTAGTGTTTTAAATCTTGTTTGTCACACAAATTTCTTGAAAGTTTTATTTCATTCTTTAAGCTTTCATTGTTTTTGATCATATTATGAAAAAGTATCATATCTGTTCATATTATTTTAATATATAATGTATATGGGATAAGAATAAACATGAAAGATCAGTTTTTGAACAATCCAAGAACCTTAATATCTGCAATATATATTTTATAATCTTGTTGAGTATTAACAAATCAACAACATATGTTCCTATATGAAATAAATGCATTAAATTGTATTAAATGTATTTCTTGTCCTGTGTGGTTTTTTTGTTTGATATTATGTTATATTATTAATGATAATGTTACTGTACCTGTTCGTGCAAATATAATTTTTTGTTACATTCTTAGTAAGTTAAAAATCACTACAAATCCTCCCGAATTCTTTCAATTGTTGGTTGCACAGAATTGCCCAAATAATTCTTGTCCAGGTTGCAGCCTACATCATTAGTACAATGTAATGAACAAACTACAGCCAAGCTCATCAGCTCTTTTCTTTATTTTTTTCCTTTTTGTCATTAAAATTTGGATGATTTTTCTTCGAGAGTTCAAAATTTAGCCCTGAGCTGATATTGGAATTTAATTAACATACATCAAGCATAGAAAAATGTCACCCCTCTATGTTTTTCTCACTCAATACGAGGCTGTGGTAGAATTACCTAAATCCATCTCTGGTCCTTAATATTTTTAGTCATTTAGTAATTAAAAAAAGAAAGGAAAGCCATATATTTTTTATTTATACATTTGTGTAACTGTAATAATTTTTTTTGTTGTAATTGCATTTTTTTTTCATTCTTTTCAGACTCGCATTCTCGTCACCCATAGAATAAGTGTTCTTCCCGATGTAGACACGATAGTTGTCCTTGTAAATGGTCAAATCAGCGAGATGGGCTCTTACCAGGAACTTTTGGCCAAGAAAGGAGCTTTTGCAGATTTCCTTATCCAATATTTACAAGAAAATGCCAGTGAAAGTGCAGAACAAATTTTGCCTGATGAACTTAATTTGATTCAAGAGATTGCTGCAACAGTTGGAGCTCCTCCAGAACTAACAAGGTGATTATTGAATCTTCTAAATGTCTTCAATACATTTTTTTTTGAAAAATAGAATAATTGCATGTCTTTATTAGCTCTTTTAAAATTATTTTTATTGTTAGGAAAATTTATTAAAAATGTAATCAATTTTTTCTATTATAAGCTGTACAACCATAAATATAAAGAGAAAACTAAAATTCAGTTTTTGATATTTGTATATTTAACACCATACCATTGACGATCCTTGGAAAATTTCAACTGATCCTATAAAAATCTGAAAAAATATTATCATAATATTGATTATAGCTTGTCATAGTAAAATCTTTAGCCATATATCACTAGTATGGGGTTAATACGTAAAGACCCACCCAATTTTATTTAATTGATTTTATTTAGAATGCAGTTAATTTTCTTTTTAAAGTTCAATGTTGTTGTTGTGTTGTGACTAATGCCATCTGCCTGATGAAGTCAGATCGAGGCCTGCGAAATCCATCGTGGCTAAGCGCTAGAATTTTTATGCCTGTCGTTGGTGTTAGCTTTTAGCACCATGCAGGTGACAGTATGATTTTGCTCGGTTCCACCCCAAATTAGAGGGAGAAAAATCCTGGGGATGGCCAGAGGCCTCCCACCTCTCTTCCCCTTCCACCAACCTCACGAGAGGACTTGCGGCTCGATGGCTATTTAGAGTACCCCCTGCTGCAAAGGCACTATACATTTACAAACATCTATGTCTTCTCTGGGATTCGAACCCAGTCCCTACGGCACCACAGTCAGTGTCGCTAACCACTATACCAGTTGGGCGACAAAGTTTAATGTGTTATATATGAACATGGATTAATCTTATTTGTGGATTAAAAAAGTTTCAAAATATTATATTTGTTTTACCCTAAGCCACGCTCCAAGTTTTTAACATGTCTGTTAAGAAATAAATGAAACTAGTGTACAAAATTTTATCAATATCTGATTTTTATGAATTTTAAAAACATTTAAAATGATATCTAATAAATGAATACAATAAAAGATTATTAAATTAATTAAAAATCAGTTAATGTGAATTTAGAGATGTTTCACTGGAACAAAGCCTTATCTAAACATGTTGCAAGTGATCATAAGAGATCTGGTTGTAGTACATAGTAATGCTTTTTTTCCTACCGTGTTTATAATAGTTTTGAAATTTCTAAAACATTTTGTTTGGTACTAGTAATTGTAGAAATTTTAAGCAATAAGAAGTTAAATGATACATCTATAAAGGAATAAATTTAGTTATCAATGTTTTTATTACTTTCACTGCTATTTTTTACTGTATTATTTTTTTATACATATCTGCAATTAAATAATCAACACACATTAGTAAGTAATGTTTTCGTAAGTTTTTTTTAAAAATAAAATGATCAAACCTATTAAAAAATATTAAGATTCCAAATTCTTAGATAAATTTCAACTGTTTAATACTTTTCAAATTTTACAAAGAAATTAAGCTTGTGTTTATTAATCCTTTGAGTATTTAAATCTGTGAAATAAATATCGTACATGATTTCTTTAGTATACATGATCTCCTTGACTTATAATCAAGTTCTATTCTGGCTAACAGGTTGCAAATCAGATTGGGAAAAAGTTCTATTTTTAATTTAAACAAGTAATACTATATATATAAATACAAAATTTCGATTTATATGTGTATAGTTATTGTACATAATGTGAAAAATGGGCAATATATACACAAATGCATATTGAAGAATCTAACTTAAAATTGGATACTAATTTAAAAATAAAATGAAGTAACAGGTCTTAAGTCAAGGTGAAGGTGTGTGTTTATAATCTGTTGAAAAGAAGTAAATAGCTGATGGTCTCACAATATCTTTGTTGTTGTTTTTTTTAGTCTTTTTAATGCAATTTTTGAAAATATTAAGAGTTATATTTTTGAAAGCTAAATATTTCCCAAAGTTATCTTAGAGGTTAAGTTTAAAACGTCTCCATAGTTTCACTTAAATTTCAACATTCATCTGTTGAACTTAAAAAGGGATACACCATATTAAATCTAGAAATTTTTCAAGAAAACTTAATTCTTAAACTTAGTGCAATAATATTATTTTTCACCCATGAAAGGTGGGGAATAGTGATCAGCATAGTTTTTTCTCAATCAATGTATAAAAGTCTATATACTGGTTGTAAAATTCAGCCTGTTGCTTAACTTTAAAAAAAATTAATAAAAGTTAAACATCTATACACTATTAAAATTCGTAGATAAACAAACGTGTCTGTCTATCATCTCACGAACCGCACCATGCAGAAACTCACCAAAGGTACCATAAGATCGGGAATAATCCTAGGAAGAGCCGTTTTGATCATTTATATTTTGATATTGCAATTAGTTAAAAAGATATTAATTAAAAACATGAAAAACATTCAACTCTACTTTCATCTGCATTGTTGTAACAACGTTATTGTTATAAAAATGACGTAAGTTGGTGTCAAATATCGATTTTCAGCCAAACTGGCCGGGTCCTCATTGTTACAACGATGTAGAGGAATTGTGCTTTTTATCATTTTCAATTAATATCTTTTCAAATAATTGTAATTTAAGAAATTAAATGGTCAAAATGGATTCCTCGGATCATTTCCCATTTTTTGGTATCTTCAGCGCGTTTTTGTGTTACCATTTCTTGCGAAGATAGCCTTACATAAATAGATATGTTTGTTTCCGTATGAATTTAAGAAAAAAAACAGTCGTTTCAATAGCTAACTGTAAGAACATTTTGATTCATTATTAAACAAAAATGGATATAAATATTTTTTTTTAAAAAATTAAAGCTGTATTGTTTTTTAATTATTTAATAATAAATTCATAGATTTTTTTTTTTTTTTTTTTTGTGAATAAAACTGGATTAACTTTGTAAATTATTAATCGAAAATGAAATTTTGAAAAGAAAAAAAAAAGATCTTATCCAGGTGGAAAAAGAGTTTCATACTTGAAAAAGCCCGTGCACACGCAACGCCGGGCTAAACAAAGAGAAAAGAAAAAAATGGAAAAAGCAAAATCTGACAAAGGAAAGCCTGTCTGACAAAAAAAAAAGTGGATGAAATTTCGGAAAACGAAATTTAAATGACAAAAATATAGAAATCACTCACATATTGCACATGACACACACCTGGGACTGCTGGTGTTCAGAGAGAAATGGAAAATTTCCAAGGGGATAAAGTTAGACCCACGGAAAAAGCCTGTGCAATGCTGGGCTAAATGGAGAGTAAACAGAACCCGTATGACAGGCAAAGAGGTGGAAGGAACTTTGAAAAAGAAAAATTTAATGATATTAATGCAGAAATCACACATCCACCAAGAAGTGCTAATACTGAGAGAGAAAAGGAAAATTTCCAACGCGAAAAGCTATACACTTAAAGAAGCATGTGCAACGCTGGGCCATGGAGCTAGTATAAGTATAAAAAGTATTTTGTTCTTTCTGTATTATGAAATCTCTTATGTTAAATTATTAAAAATTTAACAAAATTTTATAGAATTTAAAATCAACAAGTAGTTACGTTTAAAAACATCTTTTCTTGTTTGAGTCACAACTCTATATATTTGGTTATTCTCTGAAGCCATTCAATTTAACTTTGAAAAAGATGTGATACCCCTAAAGAATGATTATTAAGTATTGACTAGTTATTTGAAAAAGTAGTTTAGTACTCACGTATTAGCATCCTTACAGCAAAATTGGCACTACATGAATTGTGCCATGATATCAAAACAAAGATTCTGATGTGTTTTATATGGAAAAAAAAACCAGTCAGATTTGGATAGATTCTCTTATTTGTCTGGTGCTAATTTGGCTATGGTGATGCTAATACGTGAGTAACAGTATTTCTTTAACTGGAAAATTTTCAAGATCTGTCAACTAAAAGTAATAAACAGCATTTTTGTGCCAAAGGATTAAATGAAACGAAACATGAATGACTTTTAAATCACCAATGGTGTATATAAATAATCATACTGACATTCTCATGTCTAAAAAATTATATTTTCAAGAACTCAGATGCATGTTGGAGAACTTCACATTTAATTTCTTATGCTGTATTTTATCTGTGTCTTTTGTAATGGTGATGTAAAATATTTTGTTTTTAGACAATTGTCAAAGATCAGTGATGGTGGCAGCGATTCAGATTCAGTTGTTAAGTTGAAAAGAGGTATGTCTCTAACTTCTCCTGAAGCTGGTGAAGGACTTAGGAGGAGGACAAAAAGTCAAATGGACACTCCTGATAAAATGTCAGGTAATTTAAGAAGAGATTCGATAAAAAAATCAACTGAAAATCTGAAAAGACAAACTTCTAAGTCTCCAGTATCTGGAACAAATCTGACAGAAAAGGAAACTATGGCAGTTGGTTCTGTAAGTATTATATTAATAATTTGCTATGAAATTTTTGTATTCCTGTCTTAAATACAGTGAAGGATTGTATGGAGTCAAGCCATTAACTGCTGCTGGCATATAAATGTCTCTCAGCCAGTGTGTTAACTGCTCAGACGTATACACACATCTTTTGAAAGTATTATCTTTTCTTTGAACTGCTGTCAGTAAAACTATTCTGAAAGCTTTGGAATGTGAAATAAAGGGACCTTGACAGTGTTTGTAAAGGATTTGCTTATATTTATTCCTTTTCTTTTCCTACCAATACACCACACATGCACACCCATTTGAAAAATGGTGGCACATGGGTGCAAATCTCAACTTTTAATCAACAGTTAAGGGTTTAATGTATATAAAATATGAGATGTGCACATGCACAGCATAATAAGGTTTAATTCTAATTTTAGCTGCATATCTGTTATTTTTATTCAATGTTGCTATTAAGAATAAAATAAATAACTTCAATTTATATCATATAGCATTTTCAAAAAGTAGTAGTGCTTTAACTTTTATTCAGTTTAAAATTGAAATTTCTTGGTTAACATTTTTCAGAATACCAAAAAACTTTGTCATAAATGCTTCTGATTACTCTAGGCATTTTTAAAAAATCATTATCACTACTGTAAATGAATTGATAATGTCACTTTTTAATAGGTACTCATTAGTTATGAGCACAGTTTTTATCTGTATTCAAAATTTCCTTTATTTGAAAGTGAATATAAAAGTTGTTTAATAATAGTTTTCTTACTGTAATAAACATACAAAAGAACTTTTGTAAGTTGACCAATCAAGAATAGGGACAGTCAGTATAGTGGACAAAGACTATTATATTAATCCATCCCAGTGTGTCTTATTTATATAGTTTTAAAGATTTCAAGGAATAAGGTGTTTACCTTGACTTAAGCCTATGATTTGGACTATCTACCTACTGGTTCACAGACATGTTGCTGTATGTTTAACAACTTGTAACATGTTCTCTTCGTATCATTCCTCTATTAAGGACATGTTGTTTGATTTGAGAACTTCTTTATGTAAAAAAGCTGCAATAAACACAACCCAAAGATACTGTTTAAAATTCAATTAATTGATCTTGAGGAAGATAGCAGTAAGATTTATGGAGGCTAGTTTGAATTATATTCTGAATTGTCAACGCATCTATGCACTGGACTTGGAGCCTTGTTGTCTGAGCCCAGGGAAGTTAGCCATGCATCTGCAATGCTTCGTGTATGCTGGATAAGTACATTTAATAATAATTATTATTGATTGGGGCTAGCCTGCTCCCATTAGCTGTTTGCAACCTTATTATAATTGGAATTAATTAGAATAAAAGGGTTGTATTTTAAAGATGTCTCTTCCTTTCAATTATCCCTCACACGAATCAAGGTTTGCTACAGATTGGGCCAAAAAGGAATTCCATCTGAGGCCAGTTAGTAGGTGCTTTTATTCCTGTCTATGCTAATTAGGATTCTTTAAAAAGGGGTCATTAGGTACCACCTTCTATGGAGGAAAAACTTTTGCTGTTGAAGGAATTATACATTTTAGAGAAGGTTGTTTTTCCAACCATTATTGCATTTCCTTGTTGAATTTATTATTAGTTGGAAGGTTTTATGTTGATCTCATCAACACGGAATTTAAGATGGCTGTTTTTTTTATACCTTTTGCTACAGCTATTAATATCATTAGTTTTGATGTAGGAGTAAATCTAACTTGAATTCTAGAGATTATTAATTGGCAGTGTTGCCATTTTGTGTTTGTCTTCTGAGTCATTACTTTGGTGGAAACTGTTGGTTATCTTGGTTGTTACTTTCAAGGTATGGTGATTTAAATTGCCAATTCATGGATCTTAAAACTTGTGCTTTGGTTCATGTTAAACAGTTAGCCAAAAAAGAATTCTACCTTGAAACAATTATCAGGCATTATTACTCCTTTCATTGCTATCTGAGGTAGAAGAGATTGCTACAGTTTCATAAAATCGTTCATAGCAAATACTGAGTAAGTTGCTAATTTTTTTAAAAAAATTGTGTAACATGGTATTTTTGACTTCTACTAAGCAATTGAATATTAGGTATATTTGTAGCATGAAATGATAAACTTATAGAGATAAATTAATCATAAATTAATAATTTCTATCTTAATTCAACTGCACAATGTACAACTTGAACATATGTTTAATATGAAGAATCTAAATGTAAAGTAGTTCATGTCTTCAAAAAAGTATAAACATGCGTTCTTTAACATAAAATACCTTTACAGTTTGTGGTATGTCCATGAGGTTTTACATCCCTTAGTGTTGCCTCCATTACATTTCAATAGTGTAATACCCATGCCATTCTATTGCTTTCTAACCATTGTTCTTTCCATTTCTATTGCTTTCTATCTATTCCTTGCCATTCTATCTCTTTGTTCTTTAATTCTTCCCTTGGTGCTGCAATTGGCAGATCTCTCCCTAATTGAACAGGTTTCAGCTCTGATAAGCAAACATCCCAGGATTACGCCGTTTTAAAAGTTGTATATTGAAACATGTATGGCAAGTAATTCTGCAGCAGGGCATCCACCAACTTGTCAGCCAGATAACAGCTTGAATCATGGCCAGAGGAATGCTAATGCATTATTGATTTTTTGCTTCTTTTAACTCGTATTTCCTGAGTAAAACATTCAATTTCTATGATATTGTCATTTTGTTTTCAATACATATACATTCTGTCAATTTTCATCCCATTTGGATAAATATTTGGTGCATTATTTTTTTATGTTATATTGCTTTTGTGTATATGTACATAGGCACAGTATCATTTACTTGTAGTAATGCAGAAGTGGCCTATCTTTTTGGAAAGAGTGCCACTATCTGATAAAAAAAAAATTATGTATGCCACTTCCAACTTTTTCAACAAATAAAAAAATATGAAAAGATGAAAAAATGTGTGTTACTTATAGGATTTTTATACAAATAGAACATGTTTTTTATGCAAGTCTAAGTAGTGGAAATTTAAAAATATAATAAATAAGACAAAAGTACAAACTTCGGCTTTATTGTTATCAAATTTTTTACAAGTTCACCACACAATCAATTAGGTTTGGTAAAAAATAAGAATCAGTAACTTGAAATATTTAATTCTAAATAATTATTAAACAGTCAATACTTTTTAATGTGACTTTTGAATTGGTAGTTTTTTTATTGAGTCATTTATATTACGATTAGTTCTTGAAGATTCTAACCAAATTAGCTTTTTTAGGTGCTTATCATTTAATTGTGAGGGATATTATGATTTTATTGTGTTCATAATATAAAACATTTTTTCACATTGTATAAGACAGCAAAATCGGGTAAATTTGGAAAATTTCTTGTTGGTAAAAATTTTCAAAGTTTAATATAGTTCAAATCACTTGTAATTCAAATATGTTCTTTATATTAGCTTTTTAGTGTAGTATGGTGTTATAGAAATAGAACCATAACATAACTTGTAGAAAAATTAAAAAAGGATCTGGAGAAAATCAGCTTTTTTTAAAAGAGAATTATTTAGTTTTATTTATCTTGAAAATTTTCATACCTGGCATTGAACGAATTCTGCAAAATGGATAATATATTTTTAAAAATCTATCATACCTCAGATCCTTAGTAACTTAGGAAGATAATTCTTGCATTTATGTGAAAGATGTGTTCTTTTTTTTTCTCCAAAATAAGAGACAAAAAACATTTGTTCATAAAGTATGTACGATTAACTTGAGAAGGAAAAATACAATCTTAAATTTAAATGTCCCATAATATCGATTAGAAAAGTTAAATCCCCATAGCCAATCTTCATTCTTGAGCAGCAAGCCCTTACTGGGCTGTTCATTGTTTTATTTCAGATTTTTAAAACACACTCCCTCAAATTCCAAAATCTCGTGAGTACAAGTTTTTGTGTGCTACTATTACAACTCCACCATGCCACACTGTGGCATATGTGTTACAGGTTGGCCATCCCTGTAGCATAATACATAATCAAAATCATACAAATATTTTGATAAAATTTAATTAATAATCTTAATTATAAATTTTTTTTGCAGGTGAAATCATCTGTGTACATGGATTATATCAAATCATATGGCTACTGGAATTTTTTCTATATAGTTGTAGGTTTTACATTGTTGAATGGATTCAGTGTTGGTTCTAGTCTATGGTTAAGTGTTTGGAGTAATGATTCATTAAACCCTGATTCAGCTTCAGACACTCACTTACGGGATTTACGTTTAGGTGTTTATGGTGCATTAGGGGGAGGAGAAGGTAATTGATAATATAGAAAATGCTTATTTTTATGTATACATTCTTAATCATGCAGAACCTGTTTAAGATTAATTTTCAAGCTCAGCACATATTTATTTACATTGCTGATCCTTAAAAAATATTAAAGCACAATAACTAAAAAGGTATTGATTCTTCAGTAAAATATTTTTACTACATTAGAAAATAATATTAAACTTGTTATTGCTTTTTTTGTTATTCTGCCTCCTATTAGTTCACAATCTCCCTATATATATATATGTCTTGTTCAAATTCTCAATCATTAATAAATTAAATTTTAAAGTGCTCATTTGAGCTGAAATTTTATATACATAATTATTTCAGATTACAATACGGTAATTTAATTATAATTAATAAAAATTGATTAAAACTACTTATTCAAGGAATTACAGATACAGCCATGTTGACTTGGATCAAAACTTTAAAAGATTTTTTTTTCTCATGTTTGCATTCAGTTGAACTGAAATTTTATGTACACAATTGTTTTAGATGACAATACAATACTTTAATGATAATTAAGAAAATTTAATTGCCACTTAATATTGTGATTCTGTCACGTGTATATATATATTTATATTAATTGTAATTATTTGGTAAAAATTAACTAAAATAAAAAATTTCTTTGTTGACCTAAGTAGGAATTCACTTTAAAATTTTTCATTTAAATTACACAAGTAATATAAATAAAAAAATTTTAAATTCAATAAAGTCTAAGTTTTTATTTAAGTATTTTTGAAGCATGTTAAATTTTAAAAAATTTTACCTTAATATATTTGTGTGTTCTTTTATGATCTTCAATGTGTTTTCTAATTTAAATTATAAATGGAACTTGAAATTTCTCTTGATTTACTATGTTTTATTTGAATTAAATTATAAGAATAATAATTGTGTTTTTCAGTTATTTTCACATTCCTGACTTCTATAATGACTAATCTGGCATGTTTACGAGCTGCTAAAATTCTCCATGATGGGATGCTGGAGCACATAATGCGGGCACCAATGTCTTTCTTTGACACTACTCCACTGGGCAGAATTTTGAATCGATTTTCTAAAGACATTGATACGGCGGATGTCACTATTCGCTTCAATGTTCGGATGCTGTTCATTCAAGGTTTCAGAGCTCTTGGTGCAATTATTATCATCTCAATGGAGACTCCATTTTTCCTCTTAACCTGTTTACCACTGATCGTTTTATATTATTTCTTGCAGGTAATATATACGTGTATATTTTTTTTTACTTAAATATTTTATTGCACCAAGTTTCTGTTTTTAGTAAAATTGGGTATTAAACATATTAGCTATAAAATATCTAAAAATTATTGACTCTTCATCATTGAGGAGTGTTACTAAAAATTTACTTAAAAAAGAGGCTTTTTAGAATATTGCGTTCTGTTTTCTTATCAGGTTGCAAATCCCTCCAATTACACTCTTTTGGTAATGATACACAAAATATGCACAAATAATAATTACTTACTGTTAGTTGTTATTAATTTTACTGAATTGTTACTGAAAACTGCATGAAGAACAACTGAAAATGGTTGCAGGTAGCAGTATTTCATCTCGAGCTGATATTAGCATTTGGCAATTTATCATCTCTATCCAATTAATCAAACAATACTAAGTATTGTTTACCTTAATTTCTTAGAATTATATTAAAAAATTGCTTGTGTTTGTATGTATAGATAAAAACACATGAATGCATTCAATATTGGGATATATTTAACACAGAAAATGTGTACTGAAAGTAAAATAACTATTATTATTTGATATTCTATGAAGAAATTGAATATCAGTTAATAATATTATGAATTATCTGATGAATCTATAGGTTTATTTATAGATTCATCAGCTAATAAATTTTAAATATAAACAAATGAAACATACTTAATGTTGAAAATTGTATTGTTTCAGAATAGGTAGCTATTCTATAAGCTAGATTTAAATAGTAATCTGCTTAATATGAATCTGATACTAATACCCCATGTGTGTTTAATGCACTTTTTAATATTTGCTAAAAACTTTAAGTTCAGAATTTTATTCAAATGATATATATCCAGAATTACTGCAACTAGTTTTTTTTTTACTTTGCTTATACCTGTAATATAATCTTCCCTCTTTTTAGATTAAATCTAGAATTAATTCTGCATAATTCCCCGATTTTTTTTAAAAAATATATATTGACCATTTTTAATTTTTTAAAAATTTTTTTAGTCATGCGTTCTAGCCATTTGTGTCTAGTAAATATAATTTTCTTTCAAATATATTTATTTCCCCAAAGCTAATATATAAAAAAAATGTATTTGGTATGCAAAAATAAAACATTTTAATCACAAGATGCATAACAAATCCTTTTTTAAGTATTTTTCAATTTGAATTTTCACTAAGCCATTTCTGTATTGGAGCTCTCGGGTATGAATTGCTATCATATTACTTCAGACTGCTGTTTAATATTAATGTACAGCAGTCATTTAGGAATTCTTTGTCTTTTTAGAAATTCTACATCCCTACTTCTCGGCAGCTGAAGAGATTAGAATCAACTACTCGTTCACCTGTATATTCACACTTCTCAGAAACAGTAACAGGTGCCTCAAGTATCAGAGCTTATGAAGCTAGTAATGTATTCATGACTCACTCCAATCAGCTTGTAGATACCAACCATGAATCCTACTACCCAAGTTTAAGTGCTAGCAGGTAAGGAAATGACTACATTTATTTTTAGAGGTTATGATTATAAACCTCTTTCTGTCTATACACTATGCAAGCTGCATGTTCAAATTTCAATTTCATCAAAAACAAAGTAGAAGCTACCATAGTGATGAATGCTGCCATATTTTAAATGGAACTGCACTTCAAAATTATAATGGTTTGTAATGTGGGGATTAGGAAGTAAAATACCAATTAAGGTGTTCATTCTTGTTATTTGACCATAGTTTAAATTATTAGGTTGTGACTGTGAAAAGCAGTCATGTTATTCTAGTTTAACTTTAATTTCAAAATTTACCACAATTTGCTTCTTATGATAGACTTCTGCTAATTATATGTTTTATCCATGTAAAAAAATGTGTTTATAAATGATACTTTGTAATGGGTCTATCCGCGAACCTTCTATTAATCCTCTTGGGGTAAAATTATTTTTAACTGTAAGTTCTGTTGAAAACGTTCCCTCGAAGAACACTTGAAATATTCAAATGAGTTGTTCTATATAAGCGTTGATATTTAGATATGATAGGTTAGTTGATGGATAGTTGATAAAGATTAAAAGTGATTAAAATTGTGAACTAGATTTACAACCAGAGGTTATATAATTAAGAAAAATGTATATAGTGAATTCTAGTGTAGAAATAGAGTGCTCCAGGAGTGAGTGGAGTAAATTATACTCGTATGTTAGTAGACTTAAGCTGGGTGATTGCTCTTCCAATTATTTACTAAGTGCATTTTCTACCTTTAGTTGTATTAAGTAAAGGAATAAATAACCTTGAATTTAAAACTTGCTATGACTGATCTTTGCTTGAACCCCCAAACACCAACAGCCTCTAGTAGGTTGTTACAAACAACTTAAAGCAAGCTATTTTTCATATTAAATATTGATTACTTAATGTAAGAATATTATTATTGTATATATACATAAGTTATTTAACAACAGTTCCAATTTATGTAATACACTTTAAGTATTAATCTAAGGCACAATAATAACTGTAATAGCACATATATAATTAATTCTTTATAAAACTATTCTTTGGGGTTATATTTATGTTTTATTGAAGGGCATGGTTTTGAAAAATTCTTTTTGTTAATAATAAAATTAAGTTTTTGTTGTCTTTCACTGAATGCAGGATACTTTAAAATTTTCCTGAATTTACTTTTCGAATAGCTTTCAGGAAAACTGTTGACCTTAGCATGGACATGAACTTCCAGTTTACAGACATATACCTTATAGTGCCTGTAAAATAAGTTTTGTCCTGTATCCTTAGAGTATAAAAAATTGCATAAAAATTCAAAGAACACTTTTATTCGTTAGGCTCAGTTGCCGCTAAAGTAAAAACATAGCAACTAGCCTGATATCAACAATCGGACTGTTGCCAATCTGGCAAAATGAAGAACATTACAAAGAAATTATTTCCAGATCTAAAATTCAAAAATAAATACAATTATACATAAAATACAAAATAGGAAATTACAAATCCTTAAATATAGAATAATGAAATTCAACTTAAAAATTGACAATTATTTTTCAATATATAATGTTCTATACAATATATGTTCTAAATTACTATATTTTCTGTTTATTAAACTCACTTCCCTCGTGTTGGCTAAGTGTTGAACAATCGTTGTCCCAACATGCCTTTAATAACTGAATGAAAAGGAACCCTTGCCATGCCAGTTATGAATAACTTTTGTTACTAGTTTTGATTGGCTGGAGAAGGGTTGTCACAAGTCCCCCAGTTTTGTTTTGAATATGACTCCCTAAATGAAAATCAAACTTTTTATTGATACTAATATTGTTTGAAAAAACTAAACTTTGTGACAAATAAAATATCAAATAAAAAAAAATTATATTCCTAAATGTCCTTTATTATAAATAAAGGATATTTAGGAATATAATTTTTTTTTTTATTTGAAGTATATTGAAAGATAAGAAGTACAGTGTTAAGATAAATATTTAGTGTGCTATGAAAAATATTCATTATTTGTTTCATATTTAATGTTTATTCTAAAATTAAATTTCTTCCTTTTTTTTAGATGGCTTTCTATTCGTTTAGAATTTTTGGGATATACCATTGTCTTTCTTGCTGCCCTCTTTGCTGTCTTTTTGAGGGATACACTGAGCCCTGGAATCGCTGGTCTTTCTGTTAGTTATGCTTTGCAAGTAAGTTGAAACTGTCCATACAAATAGATTTTTCAACACTAATTCTCTTCTGAAAATACACTTTTTTATTCTAAAAATGAAACTTCTGTAATAATCAATTAACAAATTTTTGAAAGTAATGTTTTTCTTTTATTTTCTTTTATTTGTTTTAAGTGTACAAAATCAAAGCAACCTAACATGAATTACTGTATCTGTTAATCTTTTTTATATGAAAGAATTAATCATACATTTTATTGTTTTATATTGTATACCATAAAATCCAGCATATGACGCACAATTTTAACATGAAAAATAAGACCGAAATTTACAGGTGTACATTATACACTGGATATAAAAATAATACCTTTAAAAATAAAAAGAAATGGGCATTAAAAAAATTAGACTTTCACATAGACCAAAATACTGTTTATTTAAAAGATATTAAATAATTTATGAACCTAAAGAGTTGTAGTTCTAGAAAGAAGTATACTATTTTTTCAAAAACCTGGGGTACTATCTCAAATAGATGACTTCAAAAGATAACAACATTGAACCGTACGTTTTAGGTTTCTTCATAAAAAAAGGGGTGCACATTATATGGCAAACATACTTAAAAATTAAAAAATGAAGCTTGAAAGTATAGGTGCATGTTATATGCTGGATTTTATGGTAATATTTATTTACATTTTCTTTTTTATTTATTCATAATAATTTCAGTTTAGAGTTTCACTCAATAACCTGACTTTCACTAAATGTTAACAATACTTAGAAACAGCATTTTTAATTTGATATACTTTCAAATAATTATTTACAATCTTATATATATTTAAAAAGAGAATTATTTGCCAAATTAATATGCAATTTAAGAAAGTGCTATTGCTTAAGAAAAAGAATGTTCGAAATTATTATTTTGATTTCAAATTTATAAAAATAATTCAAGTTTAGAACTGAATGTTTACAAAGAGTTCATTTGTTTGTCTTATTACTTAGGTGACAGGAATTTTGAACATGTTGGTGAGAGCTACTGCTGATGTGGAAACTAATATAGTTGCTGTTGAACGATGCTTGGAGTATTCAAAAACTCCTGTAGAGGTAATTCTTGTCACTAAAAAGAATTAATATCAATGCCTCCTCTTTGAGAAGCATCAAATTAAAACTTTAAAATGAATAAGTAAAAAGGGACTTGAAGTGTAATGCCAAGAAAGTTATATGAACCAGTAATAAATAAGTAAACTTATACTGAGTATGAAATTCAGCATATACCTGGTGCTTACATCCAAATGTAATAGAAAAGTGTTTTATTTTAGTTAATGAAAAGTTTTTAAGTTATGCATCTTAACTAGTGAATTGGTGTGGAGGAGTGATGCATGTGAAATCTGTCAAAGTCCTCTCATTGGTGTGGAAGTTTGGAGAGTGAGATGTCAGTTCAGTGTCATCCTCTTCGTTTGACCATGAGGTCCCTCATTAATAGTCATTGCATAGATTCTGAAGGCAATGTTAGTAAGTACTCAACTAACTGATAAATTTATAATGTAATAAATTCAGAACCTATTTTAATTGATAGGGATATATTGTATTGCATACATTATTGGGAACATAGCCCATGCCCATTTCAATGATAATACCCACAAACTAAAACAGAATCAAATCGTAATCTAAATAATGCTTCAATATATAGCCTGCACATAGAACTAATTACAAAAGAGGCCAACTTATTGCATTCAATTATATCAGTAAATAAATCCTACATCAACTCATCTGTAACTATTATGAAGCTTACCACGAGACAGCATGTGATATGCCATTCAATTTCATCAAACCTATCTGTACAAAGGCCCAGAAAATAAGGTAAATTAGATGATAATAGGGTGAAAGATAATTTTTCAGCCTGATAAAGAAATTTATTAACTCCTTAACTGCCGCTGGCTGTCTTACTTAAATATGATCTTTCCTTATCGCTACTATTCTGAAAGCTTTGGAATGCAGTAAAATGACCTTGAAGGATTAGTTTATTTGTATCTCCCCCAGTACACTGCATATGCATGCCTATGTGAAAAACGGTGGCACTGGGGAGCGAATGGCATAACTTTTTATTGACAGTAAAATGATTAAAGCAACATTTAAAATTTCCTTTGAAAGATAATCAATTGATTTTTAAAAATAAAGGGAATTAATAATGAATCATTGTAAAATAAGATTCTGATGGGAAAAAAGTTTTCCTAACAAGTTTTATTTTAATTATACTTTTAAGAAAATATTCTAAAACATTTGATAACTTTGTGAAAATTAAGAGAAAAACATCTTTTGTAGTGCTGTATGACTTTAATACTTTCTTTTAGAAATTTTTCAAACAAGTTCATATACATATGAATAATTCCTAGATTTTTATTAAAAAGGATGCCATTTCCATATTTTGTTGCAATATTAATAATTCATTATGCATTTTACATATTTATTAATGCATATAAAATTATTTTCTATGCATTATATGTATTTAGTAAAACTTTACAAAATTTTTATGCAATGAATTTCTTTTTTTATGTGAATGAAATTAATATATTATATTCTCCAATTTCTTTTGTTTGGTTAGGCTGAATGGTATAACAAAAGGGCTAAACCAGATGATGCTTGGCCTCAAAAAGGAGAAATCAAATTTGATAACTACTCTACACGTTATAGAGAAGGTTTGGAACTAGTTCTCAAGGATATCACCTGTGTCATTAAACCCTGTGAAAGAGTAAGAGTACCAATATATAATTCATTGCGTCATTTTTAGCAAGTGTCAGTATTTCCAAATAGTTGTTTTAAAATTTTTTTGTTATATTTTGATTTAAGGTTGGCATTGTTGGTCGAACTGGAGCTGGAAAATCATCTCTTACTCTTGCATTGTTCCGAATCATTGAAGCAGCCAGAGGAAAGATCACCATTGATGGTGTTCACATTGCTAAGTTAGGTCTTCATGATCTGCGAAATAAGCTCACAATTATTCCTCAAGTAATTATATTTAGTCTTTTGGAATAATGTTTTTTTAGGAAAATCATAAGATGTGTAACCTGTAGGATGCTAAACTATTTTTCGATAATTCTAACTCCATTATAATTTTTTGCCATAAATATTATGTATTATCTTAAAATTATTGAATTCAGATTCTATTAATTTTTTTACTTAGCATGTATGTATAGTAAAAATTTCATTTTTTTAGAAGTGCTTAAATTATATCTGAATATTAAGAATGATTTCTTCCTTTGGTGTATGAAATAATGATAGGGATGTAAATTGCTTACAATATATTTGAATAGATAGACTGAGTATTATTTTTAGAAGTAGCATGCACAGACTTATCTTATGAGGGGGTTTACATTATAAAAATCATGTAAATGAAAGCGTCAAGGGGTAATCTCTACAATAAAAATTTTAAATCTGGGAATTTGAACTCCCAAATCTCGCCCTTGTGTATGTCCCTGATTTTTGGATTCAGGCAATGTTCTAAACAGCACTCGTTTGCAACATACCTTGATAATTATTTATTATCGGGTTGATTACTATAAATTTTTCTAATGCTCTTTGAGTTACTTAGAAAAACAGTTCTCTTGAAAAAAAATTTAATCACTTTACAACCCTATAATTCTTCATGTAGGAATGTAGAAAAAAACTAGCTATAAAGCAAATTTACATCTAATAAATCATTTTAAGGTATCTTGTAAAAGTTTTTATACCATTATTCTTCAGTGTGATCAAATTTAAATACAAATAATCTGGCATTAATTAATAATTAGACAATGTGTGGCTTTTCCCTGGTTGGAAAAGTTTACTGCCTGTTATTTGCATGATTATTACTTTTTTTAAAAAAATTTCAGGACCCTGTGCTCTTTACTGGTACCTTAAGATCTAATTTAGATCCCTTTGGTTCATATAGTGATCAAGCCTTGTGGCAATCTTTAGAGCAGTCTCATCTTAAAAGCTTTGTTACATCCCTGGAAAAAGGTTTGGAGCATGAAGTGTCAGAAGGAGGAGAGAATCTTAGGCGAGTAGTTTTTGTAATTATTACAGTAGTGATACAAAGCTTTTTTCACCTTCCACAAACATAAACCAGTAAAATTAATAAATGCTTTGCATTTAGATTGTAAATTTTAGCTATAAGAGGAATGCTCTGAAAGTAAGTTTCATCTGTTTTTTTCACATGGAAAGTTAAATGTCAAAAAAAGTAGCATCATACTATCATTAACTATACACCTTGCATTATTTTTTGACATAGTCTCCACTGACATTGAGACATTTGTTGTTGCATGCCATCAGCTTTAAGAAACCTCTCTGGTAGAACTCCATGCCTTGCTATGCAAAGAATTTTCACACAACCTGCTCCATCTTAGCTCTAATTTGTAAAGATTTTTCCTCACTGAGGAACATCATTAATGGGGCCTTGGTTTTTGAAGTAAAGTGGTGCATCTCTCTATGTCTC
This sequence comes from Trichonephila clavipes, assembly GCA_019973935.1. NCBI lineage: Eukaryota > Metazoa > Arthropoda > Arachnida > Araneae > Nephilidae > Trichonephila > Trichonephila clavipes. The sequence continues at coordinate 236,119 of BMAU01020049.1, forward strand.
ATGGCCTGTGTGAGTGAACAGGAACTCTTTTCTTTTGGTACTTCTTTTCTCTCACTTTTCGGTAACCCAAAACATCATGGATTATGTGTTGTCTTCACCATTAACACTGCAGGAGTTCATGGATGATGGACGACACACTTTTCTCGCATGTCCATGCATTGATAACAGCACACACATCCATTGGTAACCACGTTGTCAGTACACATCAGCCTGCCATCATGATTTATACTCAAACCTTGGACATGCCATTTTATTGCTTCTCTCTCTCTCTCTCCTTCAGCATATGCATAAATCCTCCTATGCTATGTCTGTTGTTTAACCAGCAAAGAATGTAATTTCTTATGGTAATTGTTTGTTGTTTTTTACCTGGTGTACCATTTTACCTCTAACAAAATGACAAAACTTATCTTTGAAATGTCCCTCAAATAAGGTTCTTAAGAAAACTTGTGTATGTGTAAGAGACACAATTTCTATAATAGAATTTTTTTGGAAGAGATTTATTTTCAGTTTTGTATTTAAAATAAGAAAATTAATTTACTTTGAGGCTCCCAGCATATGAAATTTATTTGTATTATGAAGTTGAGCAGTGGATTCTTTTTTTAAAGCAGTATTCAATAGCATTCTTGGGAAAATTTCTATAGTAGCTTATTTTCATAGATATCACTCAAGAAAATCCAATTGTAATCTAAATTCAAAGTTTTAATTTGTTTAATAATTAGTGGTAAAGTGTAGGATTTCTTAAATTTGTATTCATATTATTGAATTGAAAATTTTATTTTCTTTTGCAGTGTTGGTCAGCGCCAATTGGTGTGTTTGGCGAGAGCACTTCTGCGAAAGACCAAAGTCCTAATTTTGGATGAGGCTACTGCTGCTGTAGATGTGGAGACAGATGAACTCATTCAGTCTACAATCCGCACAAAATTTGATGATTGCACAGTTCTCACCATAGCTCATAGACTGAACACCATCATGGATTATGACAAGTGAGTTTGGTTGTTTGGGTTGATTTTTGAATGTTTCAATAATGTGTTTTAATGTCATTTGCAGAAATTAATTTTTAAAAGCCATGTATGTTTATTATAAATAGCTTTTATAGTAAAATTTGATTAAATACCTGTACATTTCTAAATGCTACATCTTTATTCCTAATTTTAAACTTTAACATAACCTCAAAACAACCTTAAATGGAATTACTGATTGACTGGAGGTCTACAAAATATTCCAATATTTTTATTTAATTAATGATGTGAGATTTATACTAATTTATTTGTTTATAACATGTGTTATAAAACCTTAACCAGTTAACTAGTATATATATACCAGTTACGAGTATACTCGTCATGGAGAAGTGGCAGGATTTTGTCATGTGTAAAAAGTATAGTGACCATTGGCTGTTTAAATTTTAATTTTTGAGAAAACAAAATATATTCTCAAATTTCAAGATGCTTAGAATATTTTGAGGCCAGGCCAGAGTTAAAAAAATAAATTAAAAAAATATGAAAAATGATGAATTTATCTGTCCCCGTATGCACCAGCTGAAACAACATATAAGTCCGTATAACAAATTTATTTATGTGCGATTGTAATATTTTTAGATGTTAGCTGAAAAGGAGCAAAGGCAAAAGTCAGAAAGTTGATTTTTGATAGGGTTCCTTTGGGCATTGTCAGCCATGGGATATGCGTGGTGCAGGTTAACTGCTGAAGTTATCTAACTATCGAGTGGTGTAATTGCAAATTGTTTGATGATAGAACCATAATCTGAAATTAGAGTAATGGCCAAATGCAATGCTGCCTAAAAAAAAGATATTTTATTGGGATGAGAAAGGCAAGGATTCTTTCTGGTAAGACGACTGTGATCAACCCTTCAGCACTTACTCCAAAACATTCTCAGTGTCAAGAGAGGTAGAAAATATTTTGTCAGTAAAAAAGGAAGTAAAACAGTGTGTGTTTAGGTCTTTCAGCCCGGTGACTAAAATTCATTGGACCTTTGGCCTTTAAAACCGTGACCAAGCTAAAGGGTGTTTTTTTAGAGGTATAGAACTTTAAATTTCAATAAAACAACGATGTATTATTCGATTGACATGAATTTTTTTTTATTCGAAAGATAATCTTGTGGCATTACATTTTAAATATGATTTCTGGCATAGGACTGCCACGGCTGGCTCGGATGTAGTCCAATCTGGACGTCCAATTTTCGATGACTTTTTCAACATTTGTGGTCGTATATCGGCAATAACACAACGAATGTTGTCTTCCAAATGGTCAAGCGTTTGTGGCTTATCCGCATAGACCAATGACTTTACATAGCCCCACAGAAAATAGTCTAGGGGTGTTAAATCACAAGATCTTGGAGGCCAATTCACAGGTCCAAAACGTGAAATTAGGCGGTCACCAAACGTGTCTTTCAATAAATCGATTGTGGCACGAGCTGTGTGACATGTTGCGCCGTCTTGTTGGAACCACAGCTCCTGGACATCATGATTGTTCAATTCAGGAATGAAAAAGTTAGTAATCATGGCTCTATACCGATCACCATTGACTGTAACGTTGTGGCATTCATCGTTTTTGAAGAAGTACGGACCAATGATTCCACCAGCCCATAAAGCACACCAAACAGTCAGTTTTTCTGGATGTAACGGTGTTTCGCATACACTTGTGGATTAGCTTCACTCTGAATGCGGCAGTTTTGTTTGTTGACGTAGCCATTCAACCAGAAGTGCGCTTCATCGCTAAACAAAAATTCGCTTATGAAAATCGACCATTATTTTCGAAATTAAATTGCACAATTTGAAAGTGTTGTTCAGGCGTGAGTCTATTCATGATGAATTGCCAAACCAAACTGAGAATAAATCACTTGACAGCTGTTAAATCGGTCGCCATCTTGGAAAGTAATGCCAACTTAAACTTCTATACCTGGAAAAAAAACACTCTTTATATTACTTTATAGCTCTATACATAAACCCTCCATACAAGAAGTATTAGTAATATAATTGGCAATTTTATAAAATAAACCAGTACTTTTTAACAGTGACACTTGCTCTGAGATTGACGAATACACTTGTCATCACTCGATTTCCGTGGCACTCATTTCAAATGGGGCTGCCATAGTTAATTGGTTAAAAACAGGTAAGGTTGGTTAGAAATTATTCTGTGATTTTCTCACATGATAAATAGGAGGGGTTATAATTGTAACTAAAGTTATGAGTTTTGTTGTCCTTGATGCTGATGTTGAGTCGGGTTTGATTCCAAATTTTAGCTGAACTCTAAGGATTGCTGAATTTCAACAAAAGTAAATATCTTTATCCTGATGTAGAAATTAGTTAACTAAAACACCTACTTGAGTGTCATTCTCATCACTTAACAGGGATTCTTAATTTCTGCTTTCCATCTCGAGGCTATCATGTCTTCAAGAGTAATGGTGCCACAATAGCTTAGTGGTCATGGTCACAGTCATGGGAGACATGTCATGAATTTGAGCCCTTGTGCCACTGTAGACCCACCACATAGAGAGGCTGCTACATGGTTAATCCATCATGGCTCAAATCCTTATGTGGGGGGGAGTGGAGGCCAGCTCAGGTGGGGTCCTCATCGCTTGACCGTGATTAAACATTATAAGGTCCATTGCTAGTAGCCCTTGTGTTTGCTTTATAATGCAATGTTTAATGAACACTCACTAAAGAGTGACTTTAATTTAAACTAAAATTCACATAACAAAAATATTTTGAAATAAAAGAAACTAAAAAGAAATAATTGTAATTTTTATATTTAACTTGAACACTGAATTTCTTATTTTTCAGAGTGATTGTGTTGAGTAAAGGTGAAATTGTTGAGATGGACAAACCAGAAAATCTTCTTAAGAGGGAGGATTCTATATTCTATTCAATGGCTAAAGATGCTGGTCTTGTTTAATCAACAGAGACCAGACTTCAAAAACGAATTGCTGACATTCTGTGTTATATTCTACTTCAGTATATGTTTAAAGTGCTATTCATTTATATTGACTTTAGTTTTTACAAGACATTTTTTAATGTCCAAAACCGTCTTTTACTTATTTCAAAAACTGCAATAAGTAGGAAGCATGCTAAAAAAGAATAAAAATATTTAAATAGGAAAAGAACCAATAAGAAATTTATATGCTTGATGTATTGTTTATCATTGAAAAATGTTATATTGGTTTCTCAGGATATGTTAAAACATTATACACAAGAGGATTATAATACTTTAACCTTTTTTTTTATTAGTGTGAAGGTACCATAACTTAAATTCTCTCTAGAAATAAAATAACAAGGTGCTGGAGTTGAATTAGTTGTTTATGCGGAATGATAAAATACAAAGAAATCAAAGACATGTTTCAATGAAATTTCATTGCGCTAATTTCAAGACAAAAAATATTTAACTGGACAGTTGAAATCCTTTAAAGTATTATTGTAAGATTGATTTTTTCCCCATTCAACTGTGTATGTTGGAATTAATATAATGAATTTTTGTTTAAATGTATCCTTGATTTCTCTGTTCATTGGGGTTTAAAAAAATGCTTACCATTCATTTAATTTTAGCATATTTTTTATGCTCATAATTAGAAAAGCAAAATGGAAATATGTCAGTACTGTATAACTATCTGTTATTTTTGTTATTGTTCAATTTATTTGTTGATTTATTTATCTGCTTTCCAAATTTTTGTTTATTCTCATGAATTATCATTACGAATACTTTGGAAGTCTATTCACGTCTCTGCTTGATAATTAATTTTCAATTCTTTCTTTTATTTATTTTGTTAAAACCTTTAAGTACAAACTTATTTTTTATTTTAAATTTCATTAAACACTGGCATAATTGACCAATTTTATTGAAAATGAAGAAAAAATTTCTACTTCATATTAATGTTTTATTTCAGTAATAAAGTTACTTCAGTTTAATAACTATTTTCATCTGCTCCTTGACAAATCTTAAATACAGTTTATATGTTATCATAAAGGGTACATTTGTGAATTAAAGTTTTTTTTACACTGGTCCAGCATTTGATGGATTTTGTGTATCCTAGTACTTATTTTTATACAGTTAGAAAAAAAATTGTTTAAAAATATTTTTTCTATCTTGGGTTTGTGAGGAACCTGATTTGAATATAATTTTCTTTGAGAACTTCAGTTTTTCAGTGTGATATTGTTTGGATTTTATCATTTATTCATTTATGTCTAGACTTATTCATTTGTACTAGAACACAAAAAATTTGTGTAAAAAAATATGTTGGTTAACTGTGTTAGTTGGAAATAGTATTAAAAGAGTTGGTTGTGTCTCTTTTAAGTTGGTAAAAATTTAGAAATTTTATAATAAAATTCCATAATTAATTAGAACAGTGTTAAATAATTTATTCTTGAAAGGATATTTAACTTTTTAAAAAATGTAGATTTTAACCTAAGTTTATCTTTAATATTATAATTCAATTAATAACATTTTAATCTGATCCTCTGTTATAGATTCTCTGCCTTGTTTTAGCACATTAGTCTTATGTATATATTTACTTGATTTTCCTAAATTGAATCACAAATTTTTAAAAAACGCATAATTTTTTTAAAATTATTTATTGAATGTTATAAATTCTTGTTTAATATGATCTTATGTTGGTGCCATTACTGAAGTTTATGATCTCATGTTGGTGCCATTACTGAAGTTTGTAAATAGATTATCTCTTTACCATATGAAGACTTTATTTTGTATAAAATATTTGCATGAAGAATTTTCATACAGTGTTGTTTTTGGATGTAATAAAATTTGATTTTTTTACTGGAGGTTTTCAAATTTTATCCGTGTTTTTGATGAGTCATATTTTATTTTTATTCTTTTATGAAAAAATTTGTTTTTTACATTTTAATAAGATGCACTTGAACTTATATTTTCACCTCCATTTTTATACTTTCATGTCTAAGTCACTGCATTATGAGTTTAAACACAACTCCTTTAAAATGAGTTTGTAAAAGTGCTGAAAATTGCACAAAGATTTCTGTATCAATATGTATTTTACTGAAATATTTCTGTGTGAAGCCTGCTTTTTCCAAAGATTGTTGTGCAGAATATTCAAGGCTGTTGTCCATAATTCAACTTGATCTCAGAATACTCATAGCATAGCATAAAAGTTGAGAGAATGCAAAAATCTGATATTTTCATTATTTAATCAAAGCCAGTGGTTAATCAAAAAACAATCAAATTTATATGGGTTGTCATAATAGTAACTTTTCTTTATGTATATAAACCAAGGGTGGTAACTTGTTTTGGCTCTCAGGCCTCATTTTTGGAATGCAGGATACTGGATGGTTGCACCTTTTTAAAATAATTGCATTCATTATAAAGAATAAATATAATTTAAATAAAATAGTGTCAGTTTTATTCAATTTATTCGTCGTGCTAATTTGATATTGTCTATAGCTGCAAACACATTTAATTTTAGAATCAGTTTAAGACAAATAACTCTCATACTTTTAAAAAAAAGATTTTTTAAAATCGGGACTGAGATGGCTTGTTGAAATTCTCATCACAACCTGCAAATTTACGTCAGCCTACAGGCATCTGTATTTACTCTTGCTGATCCTCATGCAGGGAAAACTTTGCTCACAAATATATGTCGGCTAAAATATGAAAAACAATATCCCCTCAAATTTCATCATACATGGAAATTTTTCAGCTGACAAAGATTTGTAAAAGTCAATGTCCTAGCATTAAACATTTTCAAACTGTGGTCTGACTTTAAGTCAATAAGTTAAAGCTGTAGTTCCTAAGGTGCTGTATCAATATCAGCAATAATGGGATAACAGAGCAAATTTAATTTTGGCTCAATTTTCTTAAAATCCTGGAACTTGTGACCTCATCCTCCAAACTCTGCAGATGATCTCTTAGTAAAAACACTTTCGGGTACTTTGTTTTCCTAATATTGGAAAATGAAAGAGGAATCTTTGATCGTGCATGGAAAAGAAATCTTGATTCAAACCAGATTTTCTGTCTCGGCAGGCCACATAAAAACTCTTTGCAGGCCACTAGATATAAATGACGGGTGATGTAAATGAAAGATTTTAGTAAATGGAAAAAAACAAGAAAAATGGTATTTCTTTTTAAATTTTTGATTATTTTCTTTCTGATCATTTACATTACTTAACTATTTTTTGTTCCAGTGATAGTGTATATAAAGTATATCTGATCTTTGATCTTTTTTAAAAAATATTAATATGTAAATATAAGTTGCTGGGTGTGTATTTGTGTAAATTAACATGTACACATTCAAACACATGCATACTGGATCATCATATCTGTTTATTAACCGTCACTGCATAGTTGTATCTAATCTTTAAAATTATCAACTGTTGTTGGCGATTCACATTTTGTAATTAAAAACTAAGAATTACTCGTACACAAACGTTTCTTGCATTTTTTTTTAATACTAAATATCATCGAGGATGACTATCGGGCTCCAATTTCTTAAACTTTACCCAGGGTTCATTCAAAGTAAGAACTATGAAAAATTATAAGTTCAATACTGTAAGACAGCTAAAGTTCTTTGTGTGGTGAGTTGATTCACAGGATATAGGATTGTATTTAAACTTAGTCTGCCGTTGATTCAATGAACTTCTGTGTTGTGGTGTCAACACCAGGTACATTTTTACCACGAAACAGTAGATTGATGATATCACCAATGGTTGTGTTGGCGACATCTCTTTAAGGCAATCGCCAACCCCTGGTCCTCATAACTGATACCTTTTGGGGAAGAAATAATTCAAAAAGTTGTCCACTTTAAAATTATATTTATGATGTGTGTTAATTTTTAAGTTACTAAATAATGAATGAGGGGTGGAGAAATCAAATATTCTTATATTTTTTTAAAATCATGCATTTTATTTTATTTATTTATTTAAATTGTGGTAAATAAAAACAAATGTTCAAAAAGTATTGTGGCCACGGTAGATTAGTGGTCAAGATAACGGTGTGTCATGAGTTCGAGCCTTGTATCACTGAAGAGGGACGATACACGTAAATCTGTCGAGAGCTCAAATGTCCTCCCGTTGGTGTGGTGGGGAATTTAGGAGAGGGAGGTGCCATCTCAGGTGTCGTCCTCGTCACTTGATCATGATTCAAAATTACGAGGTTCGTCGCCAAAAGCCCTCGAGTAGCTGGATAGGGCGATGTTAATATTCAGTCACTCAAAAAAGTATTTTTTAGTTCCTTTAAATCCCCTTTGATTTTAAATTTGAGAAATTGTTTAAAAAGGGGATGAGGCGCTTTTTTTTAATTCCTAAGATATGTGCTGCCATCTGTAATCGAATTGTGTAACTAAAATTTGCTCTTTAAATTGAGTTCGAAATGAGGTATTTGAATTAAATTTCCTGTGAAGACTATCCGAAAAATCAATAAGAAATGCGAAAAAATGTCTCAATGAATATTCAGTTTATTTTATTTTTAAAAAATATTTATATCCCATAGCATTAATTTTATTTGACACTGATAAAAATTATATTGTGATCGATTACACAATTACGGTAATTTTTTAATTTCCTTTTTTTTTAACTCATTTGACTTGTTTTTTTCTAAAAACTTTTCTTTTCAGCAAATTCAGAGTTTGGCAGAGCCCAAATAAAAGAATTACAGTAAGTAGTGTTGCAATTATTATTATACATACTTTTATTTTCTATATTTAACTGTTTACTGGTTTAGTTTCATCAATTTATATGTTTTCATTGAATAGTATTAAAGTTGGTCCATGGCGAAGGGTATTATGCAGCTTCCCTTTAGGCTAGGCACCACTTAGGCGGAAGACTGACTAAACCTCATGGTCCGCAGAAGGTATTTTATTTCCCTTCTACCACCTATTGGAAAACCAATTGAGGCATCCGCCACCTGGGGACGCGCCCTGTAGGCTTCCCCTAGGAATCCTGGCCTTCTGTGTGTGTTCCGTCTTTAGATCGGAACTCATTGCTATTAGTGGTGCTCTCAACTCTTATAAGGACAGTATCTGGACCCTGACAGTCAGCAGAAGTTCCATCCAGTATTTGAAGAATTTGCCAAAAATTACGGACAGTACTGGTCTAGATATTTTATCCAAATTGGCTAGGCTTGGTCAGAGGAAACAAGTATGTCTCCAGTGGATACCATCACATGCGGATGTGCCTGGGAACGAAGCAGCTGTAACGTTTGAAAGAATAACGGAAGCGTATTCTTGGTTAATTTAAATATTGAATTTATTTACGTCACAACTATTGAATATTATTGACTGAATTATACATTGAAGTTATTAAACTTAATTAAAGATTGTTCGAGTCCAATATTTTGTAAGAGGAGGAATCGTCTGGCCTCCGCTCCCGTGTAAGTTCAAAGCATCTCTCCTTCATCTTCCGGTCGACGGGGTTCGATTCCTCGGGCGTCAAAAAGGGGTTGCGCTGCAGCTGCAAGATGCACGTGTGGGTGTCGGGTCCACCAAAGACGCCGATCGCTGTTCGGAGTTACGACGTTACACAGCTGATGAGTTGGCTGGTAGGGGTTGTGATCTCTCTAACCCCAGTTCTACTAACTTAAACCATTCGGAAATTCCTTCCCTCCAAAGAACTAAAATGAATTTGACTTGGCGAAACCCTGATCACCACTGGTACGCAGCTAAGAGTCCTGGCCTATCTCTACAGTGCAGGAGTCCCAAGGCTCATCAGATGGCCTTGGCGCGCTTTAGAAGCGGTCACCTGCGTAGTATATGACTTTTATGCAGGGGGTAAAGTCTTTCTTTACCTGTCCCTGCTTCTCCTGCTCATCTTCTGGACTGCTGGGGCATTTCCCTGCGACAATTGTTTGAAGATCAAGACTTGAGGTGTGGCACTATCACGCGGAAAGGTCAAATGGACTTGGTGTAGGCTTTCCCGCTCCAAGGGGATTGAAACAACAATAATAGTGTTAAAGGTAATTAAAAACTGTTCAAATTTTGTTTAATACTGTATGAATACAAGTTATGGAATTTAATGTAGAAAAACAATCCCTAAAAATACAGGATACAGCATTAAAATTTACAAAATAAACCTCAGAAGGTTTTCACATCATCTATAGCGCTCAGACACAACTATCAGGGTCTAAAAGTACTCGAGCGTAATGTTAAATATTATCCGCTGGCAACCTCTTGTTCGTTGGCGAGCCAACACTTCAATATATAGCTGAAGTAATACTGACTCAATTTCAGCTAGCGACTCTGCTACTTATAGCCGGCGCGAATGTCTTCCAGCTCTTTCTCGAAAAGTCCGCTTACGTCATAGATCGCGATGTAAATATATTTCTCCAGTAGTTAGAAGCATCCATAAGAAAGCCAAGTGGCCAAATTTGGCCACCAAAAAGGATGCCAACTTTGCTGTATCACCAATATTTCGCCGTTCCTATTGAAACACCATTATAATGTAAGGGACGTGCGTTGCTTGCTAATATTACAATTTTCATCAAAAATAAATACATCAGAAAATGATATTATAACGTATTAAATATCCAGATATAAATTATTTACACTATTTTAAATATCAATTACTAAAAATTCATAAAAATATATGTATTTGGTTAAATCTTAATACACACAAAATTTTTGAATTATAGTTCTTATTATATAAAAAACGTAACATAAATATGTAAGAATTTAAAATATATCCCTCCCCCATGAGAGAGAGAGAGAGAAAATATCTTTCAAAAACTATTCATATTTATACACTCCTGAGAAGCTTACCATCCTTTGGTAAATACAGTTTTAGACCCTGAAATACTCGAATAATCTTTCTTTTCTCTGCAATGTATGCGCATGACATGCCCCCGTAATTAGGGTTTCTGCTTTCCCGGGTTTTTCCATTCCCAGGAATGTAATTGTGGTTGCCGGGATTTCCGAAAATACATCAAAATTTAAAAACAAATAATTTTTAAATAAAATCAATAATAATAATATAAAATAGAATACATATAAATTCAAAAATGAATTCTTATTTATATAATGAGCTAAAAAAATACAAAAAACCCCAATAAATTGACTATTCATTTTTAAAATAGGATTTCAAAAAACAAGCGATTTATACTTTTATCACTCAGTCTAGTTTTAAGCTTTGTGACGAACAATCCGGCAGCAGAAAATGCTCTCTCGGCTTCAACTGACGTTGGAGGAATTGTTTTTAAAGCCTCACATATAGCTTTATAATGTTTGGTGATGGATTTTCAGTCGAGTCGAACAACTGCATCTCTTGTTTCAGGTTTTGTTGAAACTAGTACTTTTTTGGTTGAACAACATAAAACTTTTGTTTTAGAGTAAATTGCTTTCTCTAATTTTTCGTCCAACGTCAGCGGTTTTTCTTTCAAAATCTCCGTGCTCTCTTTAAGTGCAAAGAGTTAGATATTGATTCCTCTTCTCAGAAAAGCCATGTCACTATGTGTGTGATTTGGGCTTGTCTAACCAAACATTTTTTACCAGGTAATCGAGAAAAATCGACAGTCATTGCAGCTGCTTCGTATTTTCTTCCCAAATTCAGGTATTGCATTTGCAGCGACCTCACAGCTCAACATAACGACTCCAAAACTGAACTGAATTGATCTGTTATTCTTGTAGCGTGCCTGGTTCCATGTGTTGTTGTTTTTAGAAGTTTACCTCTTAATTGCACATTTAATCTTTAAAGTTAATAAATGTTTATTGTTATTTAAAAAAAAAATGTCGGAGGGAAGATTCGATCTGAGTACCTTCCGTTCCGAATTATTGTTATTTAATTCAACCGTGTTGTAGTGAAGAATGCCTAACCACACAACGCGGCACATTAATCCTATTAAATTAACGTTGCGTCTCTCATTAATTCTTTGGATTAGAGAATATTTCATATTTTTCGCAAATTCTGAATTACCTTCTTTAAACTGTTGATTCAATTAAATAGCTTATAATAAAGACAAGTATCCAAAATAATTTTTTAAAAAAAAGATTAAATAAATAATAGTTTTAAGTACACTAGTACTTACGTTACACTCATAAATCAAGATCTTAGAATCTCGATCAGATAGTGCTGGTTGGCTACGAAATGTGATTGCTTTAAAAACCCAATTTTTCTTGTAATGACGCTCGATAGACAGGAATTGATCTGGACATATACTCCTTCCTACGGCTAGCTGAAAAAATTCTCACCAATCCAACGTAAGTGTTAATCTGTCTTTCTCATATTACACTCTTACCCCACAGTTGGGGTAACGAACATTCTTTCTTCCAGGAAGTTCGGGATGAACGATCGCAAATTGCAACAGTAGGATCAGCTAACGATGTCCGAAGTTGAAATCTACAGTTTAGTCAAAAATAGCCACCTCATAGATAATTGAAGCCTGGGGATAGAAAAAGTACAGAAATCTTATGATTTCTCGGGAAAGCAACCCTACCCGTAATGCCTCAACAATTTTCCGTGATTTTCAACCTTTGTTGTTTTCTCATCTCCCTTTTTTCTTCATTTCTTGCAATTATAAAGGTATGTTTAGATTGCAAGCATTTTTTTTCGTAAATTAGGGACAAATATGTTCATTTCTGCCATTTAACTAACCAATCGGGTGGCGTGTACAGACATCTATTGTGAAAGGAGTGGGAAACCCATTCTTGTAAACGCCACTTAAAATTTGTTTCTCAAGGAGAGTACAAGGTCTTTCTCTCTCTGGGGGACTTAATTCAAATTTTGAAGGATGGTTGATTTAGTGTCCCCGTTGATGAAGATATATGGCTATAGGGGCCAATACTCAATAATTTCTTTTAGATATTTGCGATTGAAGATGCAATTCACTCGAAATACAAAACAACACAGATGAATATGCAACAATACTGCACCAATTCAATTCTCGAGATGCTTTTCGAAATTGTTTCATTTGCTTTTATGACAAGTTTCATCATTGTACGTTCATTGAGGGGTAAGAAGCTAGTCATATTTTTATACTAATTCTGTTCAACTGATAAATGTTTCATTTATTGTTTCCAGGCACGATTAATTGGCAGTGAAATTACACTTTTCTCTTGTTCTTCGGGCGAAATGCTTTTATTGTTTTGTAGTAAATAATTATTCTGTACTTATACGAATTATAATGACAAATAAAACTCTTATAAGATTTCTAGTCATTCAAGACATTTCATTTCCAATTAATTCACTCCATTATGTATCTTTATGAGTAAAAATAGACATAAAGTAAGAATAAAAAGTTATTCACCCTCCATGGATTCAAATCCGGCTCCTAACGACCGGGGACGCTGATCCGTTGCTGCTACACTAAGCCCATTACGTGTAATCGCTTGCTACAGAACTGAATTTAACGAATGAAATGCATCTTCAATTGCAAATTTCTAAAAAATTATTGAGTAGTGGTCCTATAATCATATATCATCGTCAACAGGGAAACTAAAGGCCGTATCGCACGTACATTTTTCGTGCATCTTTTTCGCCCAATTTTTCACCCAATCTGAGGGTGAAGGGTTGCAGCAAGCAAAACGACCTGCTCTGACGTCAGCCGTGCTCTATCTCCACATTGAAAAATTACTCGCCGATTTTTCTGCTTCGGAAAACGAATATCCAATATTATTTATTTTAATTCGTTCGCGCTTTTGTTTATGGGCGTTAACAGAAATGGAGCACCATTCTGTTTAAAATACACTGCTCGACAGTGAAAATGAAACACCAAGAAGGAGTGGTCAGAAATTTATGCAAATTCCAGGATAGACTGACGTCACTGAGTTATGCTAATGATGTTAAATGCGTAGCTCTACTGCGCACGTGGCGAACGATAAAAGGGAAAAGAAGTTGGCGAATGGCCAACTTCATTCCGTGATTTCTCAGCGGAAAGTAATCGTAAAAATTTTTGTCTTGTGTCACAGGAAACATGTATAGCACAGAATGCCAAGCTGCCGTCAACAGAGGCATTTCGAGTAGACAGACGACTTTACGAGGGGTATGGTGATCGGGCTGAAAAGGGAAGGTTGATCGTTTCGTCAAATCGCAGCTGATACCAACCGAGATGTGTCCACGGTGCATCGCCTGTGGCGAAGATGGTTGGCGCAGGAAAATGTGGCACATTTGAGGAGTCCAGACGCAGCCAGAGTGACGTCAGCACGCGAGGATCGGCGCATCCGCCGCCAAGCGGTGGCAGCCCGCAAGCCACGTTTACCTCCATTCTTCAGCATGTGCAAGACACCCTGGATGTTCCAATATCGACCAGAACCATTTCCCGTCGATTGGTTGAAAGTGGCCTGCACTCACGGCGTCCGCTCAGAGCACTAGCATTGACTCCACAGCGTAGACGTGAACGCTTGGAATGGTGCCGGGCTAGAGCGATTTGGGTGACGGAATGGCGGAAAGTCGTGTTCTCAGATGAGTCACGCTTCTGTTTTTTCAATGATAGTCAGCGCATATGAGTGTGGCGTCGCCGTGGAGAAAGGTCTAATCCGGCAGTAACTGTGGAGCGCCCTACCGCTCGACAACGGGGCATCATGGTTTGGGGCGCTATTGCGTATGATAGCACGTCACCTCTGTGGCCGCGGTAGCCGAGTGGTATAGGTATCGGACCGTGGCTTGCTTTGTCACGAGTTCGAGCCCAGTACCACTAAAGACCCGCCGTGTAGGGCAGCGATGCACGTTAAATCTGTCGAGAGCTGAAACGTCCTCCCGTTGGTTTGGTGTGGTAGTTAGGAGAGGGGGGGTACCAGCTCAGGTGTCGTCCACGTCACTTGACCATGGTTCAAAATTACGTGGTCCGTCGCCAAAAGCCCTCGTGTAGCTGAACATTGCGACGTTAATATTAAATCAATCAATCAATCAAGCACGTCACCTCTAGTGCGTATTCAGGGCACTTTAAATGCCCAACGCTACGTGCAGAATGTGTTGCACCCGGTGGCAATCCCTTACCTTCAGGGGCTGCCCAATGCTATTTTTCAGCAGGATAATGCCCACCCACACACTGCTCGCATCTCCCAACATGCTATACGAGGTGTACAAATGCTTCCATTACCAGCGTACTCTCCTGATTTCTCACCCATCGAACACGTGTGGGATGTCATTGGACGCCGTTTGCAAATTCTGCCCCTGCCTCGTACGAACGACCAACTTTGGCAAATGGTTGAAAGGAATGGAGAACCATCCCTCAGGACAGCAACCGCACTCTTATTGACTCTGTACCTAGACGTGTTTCTTCGTGCATCGCCGCTCGCGGGGGTTCTACATCCTACTGAGTTGATGCCGTACGCATTGTGTAACCTGAATATCGGTTCAAAATAAACATCAATTATTGTTCCTTGCTGTCTCTGTCTTTTCCCCAAATGTCATCCCTTTCGAACAACTGCTTCTTGGTGATGCATTTTCACTGTCGAGCAATGTATTATACGCCGTTAAAATATTATACGCTGTATCTGATGCTTTTGACGAGACCGAAGCCGCCATCTGGTTTATGACGTAGGGCGCTGAAGAACCCCATTGGCTGGAATTTCAAGCAACTTTTGTTTGGAATAGCTTTTTCAGCTCACTGGGAAAAAGTTGTTTGGAGCCGTTGCTATGGCAACTAGGTAAAAATTGTTCGAAATTGGTTGGAAAATTGCTCGAAACGTGTGCGTGTGATAAGGCCTTAAATCTACCATTCCACAAAATTTGAATTAAATCCCCAAGATCTCGCCCTCTCCTTGTCAGAGTCTTTCCTATGTTAGTATGCACTGAAAAAAATTATACAGGGTTGACCCGAATTCATGGTATAAATTTTAAGGGTTGGTACAAGACATTGAAGCAATCATTTATATATATATATTGTATGGGGGTAAGTAAAGCGGTGAGGCACAAACACAAAAAATAAGGGACGAAAGGAAAAACAAAGTGTTTATTGAAAGCGTCGTTGACAAGTATAATGTTTACAATATAACTGTTCAGCATATGAGCTATGAAGTCCAGCTGAATAGAAAATTTTGGACAATTTCTTACAAAATAATTGTTAAGTATAGGAAAGACTTAAATACTTTCAAATGAAAAAGAAACAAAGTATGTATTTGATTTTTGCTTGCACTTCGGACTTTGCTATCGATGCTGATATAATGTTATTATCACTGAAAAGAAATCATTTCCGCATATTATACGTATTTTCGTAAAAGTACTTTTGTCGAACAAATGACTTGTAACTGTTTATCTATTCGATAAAAATACGTACGAGCATCAAACACAGAAAACCTTTTGCTATACTACACCTTTGAAACACACAGAACAGATGAAATAAAGATAAAATTGGAGCACTCTGTGACTATTATCATTCCTTTTTAATACAAGTTACAATAAAATGGAACGAAGTTTTAGAAAATATGATGTATTATCAGTTAAAGTTCAGTAAAATATATTGATTCTCGTAAAATGCATTATCATTTCAATATTATCAGTTATCTCGTGCTGATTGTATTGCTATTTGATCAAAGAAGGGTTTGCTCTATAACCCTTTGTTTAGAATTATGATTGAGAAATAATGTTTACTAGTTTATAGGAACAAACTTCAAAATCAAAGTCAAAAAGATTTTTATTGTGTCAACACACACACACTTTTACATTTCTTTCTCTTCTCAATAATTCATGAACTTCTTTATATCGAATTAAGTCCCAACATCATCGTCATTTAATACAGCTTTTATTCTACAACATTACAGCGCATCAGATCACCATATCCCCTAACTCCAAGACAAAATATGAACTAGAGAATCATTCTGTTTCTCAAATTCTATTTTTAATCAGTTACAGAAACAGTTATTAGTTAGCCTTTACAGCAAACAATTTATACATATATATAAACAAATCAAATATATTATAAGTAAATAACTATAACTACCGAACGATATTTATACAAAAAATCAAATTAATCCGTTAAATCATATTTAAACTGTTAAAATTGCTTAAAATTTTTCAGAAAAAAAGTACCTCTTTTAAAAGTTTTTGCAACTTAGACGAACTTTTTTTAGAAAACAACTACAGTGGGCCACAAAAGTGTTCATACACTTGCAATTTCTTATAAAATTTAATGTTTTCGACTAATAAAAATTAATATATTGTAATTGTAATTTTTTTATATCTGCAACTTGTTCTTAATGGAATGACATAATTAATTTTTTAAAAATAGTATTTCTATTTTTTTAAAAAATTAATTATCAAAAAGCTACTAAAAATTACGCCACTAAAGTCTTCGTACACTTAACAAAAATTTTAACTTAGCTTTAAATATTGTATTTCTTTCTTAATTTAGTACTTAGTAGGATAGGTTTTATTGTCTACAATCACTTTTAAGCGTTTTGGTATAGATTTAATCAGTTTTTTGTAATTTCTGCATCGATTTTCCACCATTCATCTGTTATTGTTTTTACTTTATATTAAGCGTTTATGTTTAATGTTTTCTTTTTTTACATCAAAATCTCACCAAATATGTTTTACTGGGCTAAATAAAATGATTGAGGAGGTGTTTTCATAATTTGGGGACAGTTATAGAGACACCAGAGGTGTACATTGAGAGCAGTGCACTCGGCGTCATTATCTTGTTAAAAAATGAAGTCGTTTCCAATATCCAAATTTTGGGCGGATAATTTAAAATTTCTCTTTGAAAAATTTAAATAGAGCTCATGATTCACAATATAAAAAAAAAATACCAAATTACCGAATTTTGTGGCCGATTTACACCCCCACGCAAAAACACTTCTACCTTCATGTTTTATTGATCTAACTAGATTCTTGGAATTGAGTTTCAGAAAATTCAAAATTGACAGCAAATTGATTGGGAGGGCAGATAATTCGACATTTTTGGTTCCGATGGGCCTATAATAGCTTGTAAATGAAAAAATAAGGAGTTTAATCCCATAAATTTATGTGGAACAAGAACTCCTTCACTTTTATGCTGAAGCATGGAAGTGAAAGTGTTCTGGCGTGGGGGTGTAAATTGGCCTCAGAATTAGATAATTTGGTATTTTTTCATGGTATTATGAATCATGAACTCTATTTAATTATTTTAAAGAGAAGTTTAAAATTATCCGCCCGAAATTTGGATATTGGAGACTACTTAATTTTTTAACAGGGTAATGACGCCAAGAGCACTGCTCTATTGTACGCCCCTGGTGTCTCTATAACTGTCCCCAAATTAGGAGAACACCTCCTCAATCACTTTATTTAGCCCAGTAGAACATAATTGGAGAGATTCTGATCTAATAAAAAAAGAAAACGTGACAAATAAACACAAAATGTGAAGTAAAAACAATCACAGAAGAATGGAGGAAAATCGATGAAGAAATTACAAAAAAAAAAAAAAAATTGATTAAATCTATACCAAGACGTTTAAAAGTTGCTGTGAACATTAAAAGATATCCTACTAAGTACTAAATTAAGAAAGAAATACAATATTTAAAGCTAAGTTGAAATTTTTGTTAAGTGTACGAAGATTTTGAGGCGTAATTCTTAATAGAATGACATAATTAATTTTTTAAAAAAATAGTTATACTATTTTTAAAAAATTAATTATGTCATTCTATTAAGAATAAGTTGCAGATATCATAAAAAATTACAATTGCAATATATTAATTTTTATTAATCGAAAACATTAAATTTTATAAGAAATCGCAAGTGTATGAACACTTTTGTGGCCCACTGTATATTACATAGTTTGTGCTTACAAGATACACAAAAAAGAAAAGATACTCATCTTTATGTGACATTTTAAAGTCTCAAATAAATATGAATATGAAGATTATTGCGCTTATTTTACAGTGGACCATGAATTTTGAAACAATGTTCTCTATTTGTATATGTAAACCTTCAGTATTCGTTATTTTTAAATAAATATAAAATGTGCCTCAATTCTCTCATGAATCTTTTTGTGTTTTGAAGTAAGTTGAATATACTGATTCCAAATAGATTATTCTTGAAACGTATATTCTAAGGTTGCTGATATGTGAACTTAATTATTTTACATCATTCGATAAACTTTATCTTGTGTGCTTAATTTCTCCCATGAAATTTTTAAAAATTAATGTTTTAGTAAATGTTAAGATGCGAACGTATTTTTCACTGAAAATTATATAAAAAAGTTTAAAAAAGTAAATTTGAAAGAACATTTTTAAAAAAAAATTTGTAAGGAATTTTTTACTTTAGATTTTGTTACTCTGCTTAAATTTATTAAATGTATATTCATTCTTCTATTGAAAAAATTGTATCCGATTAATTTTTTAATAAAATTATACTCGCAACTTCGCTTAGAGATATTGTTCAACATGCTAAACGCATTGTATATTTTTTTTAAATTTTCCAATTAGAGTTTTTTAATGTTTTATTACTAATTAATTGAAGTGAATCACTTTTGAAATGTCAACTTAAAGAAAAAAAATAATGTAAATAAAATTTCCGTCTAAATCTTTTTTCAACTGCAAATTTAGTTTTTCAGCGTTTCGTAACTAATTAAAATGGATACATTTTTTTTTTATTTTAGGAGATTGTAACTTACAAAATAAATTGTTTGTAAAAGGAATTTTTCATTATAAGTTGTTTTATTTTATTTTTAAGCGTCCTAAAGGCTTACGATCTCAAATATTAAATCTTTCCTTTTTTTTTTTTTTTTTTGAAGAAATATAATTTATAAATTTAATGTTAATCTCTCATTGCTTAGATTCAGTTAAAAAAATTAAGTCTCATTCTTTCCTATTAATAAATTTACTTCTAAAACAAGACCTCGCAATTAAAAATATCGGATAAAAATGTTAAATTTTTTCATTTGAAGTATTCAGAGAATATTTTTGGTGTGGATCTGCTGCATCAAACCTGAAACAGGTATTTTCTCACAGAAAGAACATTAACATTTCACAAGAAAATTATACACAATTGCATAAAAATTTTAAAGTTTAAATAGTTTTAATATTTTAGAAAAATCATACACACACATCTAAATTTCTTTTATTGAATAATAAGACGTAACTACTGCTATATTTTTTAAAAACTTGCCCGAAATTTTAGTTCTTTTTTGACTATTTTGATATTTTTCTTCACTTGAAATCTTTTTAAACTTCGATCTTTCACAAACGCCATCTATTGCAGTTATGAAAATTTTTCGGTATAAAATAGGAATTTCAACTTCTTTATTTGAATTTATAATAAGTTATTAATTCAATAACTAAACTTTTTACAAAAAATGAACGTAATTTTACGTAACCTTTTATCTAAAAGATTGTAATAGAAAATTCGAAAAGTTTTTTTTTGCAACTACCCCCCTAGATGGCGTTGCTATTTGTTTGGAATTCCGATCCGGACGCCGACAGAATTATTACCGAGACTAGTTCTTGTCTGTAGGAAAGGGCGACTCGCGGATTTGGCGATAAGCTACCCTAAGATTTGGGATTAAATCGACTATTAATTCTCATTAACAAAATGGCTTCTCGGTGTTTACCTTCCAGACAATTGTTAAATTTTTTTAGGAATCGTAGTGTTATAAAAAATAGTTCTAGGAAATTTACTGAAAATTTGCGAGAACCATCTCAACCTCTGGGTAATAAGCAAGCGAAATGGATGTCTGCAGAAGAGGCCGTTCGAGTTGTTAAATCTGGTAATTTCAATGTTTTCCTTTCATTTATTAATGACATTCATTAAAATCACCTTGTTGTAATATTTGGAGTAAAGAGCATGGTGGCTGTTACGCCATATTGTATGTGCGTTGGCACTCATTAGAATAAAATTAAGGTACTCTTGTATTGGATAAAATGAGCTGAATTACATGAGAAAATCATATATATTACGCATCTCAAGCCTTCCATGTTTAATAATTGATGCTTTATCAAACTGATTACTGTGTAGTTTCATTGATTTTGCATTAGAATTATATATGGTTAAGTTGGTAAAGTTTTAAATACTTTTGATTTCCCTTTTTATTTTGCCACGCTAATCAATTCATTTAAAGATTTTATCTAAAATTTGTACAAATCGATTCATTTAAAGATTTAAAAAGATTTTCAAAGTGTCTTTTATTATTATTTTATGGGAATGAATTCGAAACTAGCACATACCAGGAAATTATTAAATAATAAAAAAAAATTACACTCATAATTCGTAAACTATTTACTATATGATGTACTTTAAGTACAAATATTTATTTTTCAAGAATGAAAGTATCAACATAAAATCTTTAGAATATGGTTTTTCTTTATATGTTATTTTCATTTTCACTTTAATTGTATTGTAACTATTGGTATTTTATTTATCCAATAAAATACCAATAGTTATTATTTATAATTTCTTATTAGATTCGTCAGAAATTTATTAATCAGAATTTGATTTTTCATATGTTGTGTTGCTGTATGTTTTAAAAGTGATTAAAAGATTTATTATTATAGAGTGTGTATATTCCATTGATTGCTTTATAGCTTTAGGAGATGCTCTAATGAAGAATAAATTCATTCCCTGTCCAATCTAATTGACTGCTTTATGTCAGAGAAAATTGCAATTTGTCATTCTTCCTTCTTCAGCTCTATTTTTTTTCCTTGAAGTATGATGTAAAGAGAAACCAATTCACTGATTACTTTTAGTAATTTTAATTATCTGATTATTGTCTTTCAGTAACTATGTCATATTTAAATGTTTTCCTTCTATTATAGAATTGCTACTGAAAGTTTTGTTTTATTAACTGTTTTATCTAAAGTAATTAGATAATTGATAAATGTTGAAAAGATAATTCTTATACTTTTATTTAAAAATGAAATTTTTAGATTAATCTGTAATTTATTTAGAATTATTTTGAATGTAATACTTATTTTGGCATCTTTTTTAAAATTCAGTATTATACATGTGTAACATTATTTGTAAACTATAACTAGGGCCGTATCAATGATACATGGTCCCTGCATGTGTAGGTAAAAAATAGTAAGGGGCCCCTAAAAATGCCCCCAAGGAATTTTGATACAGGGCCCATTCAGGACTAGGTACACAACTGACTATAACTAACTGTGGTAGAAAGATTATAGTAAATTAAAATTTTCTGCTGTCAACCTATTTCTTTAATTTAGTGACAACTTTGATTTTTTTGTATTTACATGCTGAGTAACATTATTATTGAAATTTTAATTTAGATACTGGTATAGAAATAGCTATTTATATTTACAGGATATTTTTTAGCTGAAAAAATGGTTATAAAATTAACTGTACCAAACTTATGTTCAAATACCTGCTATTTCTGTGAACACTTTTATTACTTTTAAAAAACAGTTATTGAAAACTTTTCTTCATTTTATTCTTAAAAGAGGATCTGGGTAAATGAATTTTCCTCTTTCCCGTATAAAAAACATGACTGTTGTATTAAAATTTGTAGCTTTTAAAATTTTGTAAATGTATTTTTAAATTAATCAAAAATTTGAGTGAATTTTTTTTTTTGAATTGAGGTCGTTCTGTCTTTATGTGTCGAATCTTATTCTTTTCTTCAGATAATTAAACACAATTAGATCTTTTCTTATTTTGAGAACCACTTTCTTATAAATACCTTAAATTACTGTATTTTGAATTTTACTTTTTAATTGGAATTAAAAGGGATTAACAGTTACGAGAGAATTATTTGAAGGATTAAAATTAAGTTTCGGTTAATATCATTTAAAAGACTAATGCTGGCCAAGAATTTTTTTAATTTTCTTGCATTTATATAAGTAGTTGAACATTTTTCTGATTTTTCGTATTTCTTTTCAATTAGGAGGCATATTTGCTGATATATATTGATTTTTTTCTGTAGTAATTATATCGTTATGAATTCAAAAATATTTCTCTCGCTTTATATTTTTGTTTTTAGAATGGTGATTTGCATTGGAAATTTTAACTAAGTATTTCTTTTATGCTTGAATTTTTTTTCTTGGAATATGGGTAACAGATATTTGCCCAACTGCTGTTATCAGTTTTTTTCTCTTTTTTTCCTGTTTAAAATTTGCCATTTGATGCTTACTTTAAAAATATTGTTAGAAAAATTTCAATGTTAATTTTAAAGGTTTTTTGTCAAATGATTTGCCTTTTTAAAATTTGATTAACATCTCTTTGTGACCTTTTATTAATTGTAACTTTCATTAAACAATAATTACTATAAAAACCTGAAATAATGCCCCTCTTTTCTACTGCAATTAAACTTAGGTAGAACTTAAATTTAAAATTGGAAATCTCTGTATGTATGAAAACATATATTATAAAATCTTGATGTAAATCTTTTCCTCTTATGGAAAATTTTAAAAATGGAACAGGAAGACTAAAATTGATATTTAAACTAAATTGAACCATAGACATTTAACTTATAAGATGAATTAAAAAGCTTATGGCCTTTTAAAAATATTAAAATATATTTTATATAAATTATTAATATAATAATTTAAATGTGAAAATAAGTAATTATGCTTGTAATTAACTGTAGGAAAAATCAATTAAATGATCTAAAATTGCATATGTAGGATTGAAGGAAAGTTAAAATAAATCTTAAGCTTGAGTTTATTCTCAAAAGGTGAATCTATAATATTGTGATTGTTCCTCTATCAGTAATGAATCTATCATTCACAAAGGTCATTTAATCAAGGTCATATTGAAAAATTATTTTGGAACCTTAATAAAATATTTTTCCATCATTTTTAAAGAAGTGTTTAATTGAGTTAATTTTTGTTTGAAATTTCAATGGTATTGTTATGTGTTCTAACTTCTTAAAAATTACTTTATTGTATTACAAAAAAAGTCATTTTTAAAATATTTGTCAATAATTAAAAAAACATAGAAATAAATATTTAAAACTTATTTCTCTTTTGTGTTAAGTAAGATAAAAATATTTAACTCAATATTGCTGAAATTTCAGTGAAAAATGTGAAATAATTGTTTAGTTATCATTACTGTTACAATGACTTATTTGGTTAAGGATATTTTTTGTGCTATGTATGATGCATTTTAAAATTGTATCTTCCTCTTCCTATTGCGTAAGAAAGCAGTGATAAAATTTTATTTTTATCAGTTGATGTATACTGTCAGAAATGAATTGAATTTCTTCCTTGTTCCTTTTTTTTTTCTTTTTGAGATTGCTCCACACTAAAATGAAGAAATGGAAGAAAGTTTTCGCTTGACAAAATTAATGCTGTTCCCATATTTCAGTTTTATTGCTTTTGATAAATATATCTTTATATATTTGCATTAAAATTTTATTTCATTTTATAGCAATTTTTCCCACCTTTTTTGTGCACTGAAGCATAAAAATTGCTGTTACTTTTTCTATAAATAGTTATCTTCCTAAATTAAAATTCGATTGTTTTAAAAAAAAATTATTTCTCAGTCTTTCTCTCATTTCTCATAGCCATGATGATTATTTGAAGAGCTGTAAAAGAACTTTTTTTTATTGTTCTTCAGTATATTTAACAATATACTGTTGCCTAATATGTAAAATAATTTTCATCTTAAACATTATTTGCAGAACCCCCTATGGTTACCCTTTGGCTATCTATAACCTTTCACAAAAAAAGATTTCTCCTTTTATATAACACATGCCCATGTTTCAGATCTGTGAATTAACTTCATCGAAAATATTAACGATTTTAAATTTGCTTATATGTTTTATTTGCTTAAAAATCCAATTTCTCTAAAGTTAAAAATATTGCACATTTTTAAAAATGATCATAAAGAATTTTCGCCGTGCAGATTTTTTCTAGAGTTGATGATAGTATTTTTAAATTTAAAAATTTGTTTATATTTTCAATAATTAAATTGTAGAAAAGGTGAGAAAATAATTTCATAAAATTAACTGGTATGGTTTATTTTTAAAATTGTAACTTTAAGAAATAGTTATTGCAAAAAACCATTGCAAAAATAAGTTATTGCGACCTCATATTTTTACAAAGGAATATTAATGTTTAAAAAATGCACAGTATATCATAAATTTGTATTTTGAAAATTACATAATTGGATGTATAAGGCTTTTACTGGTAATCGTATTTTGCATTGTCGCTGTATCAAAGAGCTCAGTCTTCGTAATGTTGCAATGGTTCGTCTCGAAAGAACAATTAATTATATTGTGTTTTCTGAGTGATAGTTTTTTGTCTTTCTTGCTGGCATTGTTTGCGAAATAGAATGTTTAAAACTTTCTTTAATCCAAACGATTTCGCCAAAGTTGCGGAAGGGTTTTTTTTCGTGGTTATATTCATTGAAGATATTTTTTAAAGGTCGATTCATCTGTTGACTACAATTGACGAACTTTAAATGTGATCCAAATACGATTCCCTATACATTTTTAGTTATTTTTCCCTTGAAGCGATTCTTGTTCCTGAATATGGTTGAATAGATTTTTAATAATTCCGGTTTAGAATTTTCAATCTTTTTTCTTTAATTTCATTCAGTGTTGCACACAACTTCAACCAAATTAATACAATAAACACGTTTCCATTCGAAACTAAGTTAAGAAAAAGCTAAGGACAAGATATTTTTTAATTTTGTACTGCTTTTTGTAGCTGATTTTTATTAATTGTATTGTTCTCTCTCTCTAATATAATATATTTGTTAAAGTAAGACAGCATGAAAATCTTAGCTGAACATTTTTTTAGTAGTGAAGAATCCCGCTTTCAACAGTTGCAAGAATCGATAGCACACATTTCCTTCCCCCCTCGAGACTAAAAGTTGTTGCATTTATTTACATTCTGTTTTCAGTTTTTTTTTTGCTAAAATTATTTTTTTCTATTTAGATGCTTGATTTTAACTGTCAGTTCGTGAGATACGGAACGATTTACATTGAAAGTTCTATTTATTCCTGTTTCTTTGCTCTCATTTTGACCTTGATCTTTTATTTTTCTTTTGCAACTGAAATTGTTAAGAATGTTTATAACACGTGTTTACTTTTATTTTTCGTAAAAACATGAATTTTGTTTTAAGATTGAAATTATTTGTTTGAATTCAATTAACTATTTAACATTATTCTCAAATTAATGAAAAGTATAGCTATTTTTTGTTTTTTGTAATTCATATATTTTATTCAATTTTTTTTAATCATTCATCACACCATTTGAATATGGTACTATAAATAGAAAAATTTTACTGCTTACATTGTGAATTTTTTAAAGTAATTACAAAATTATAATCCAGCAAATTAGCACAAATATTTTTTAATTTTATTTATTATAAATTCAATATTCTATTCAATATATATCAATATCACAAAAAATTTATTTATATGATTGAATTACAGTGAAAAAGTTACCAACTTTTTTTTTGGATATAACCAAATAAATATTTTTGACTTTTCCTTTACACTTCCCGTCCTTCTGACTTTCCTGAATCCAATGCATTATTCAACTTGACCGTAAATCCCAGATTTGAATTGGGTTCGGTAATTTTTCAACCACTGTATCTACAGGCACGTTGCATTGTAAACAAGATGTTATGGAAAGAAGTATAAAAACTGTTAAGATATTTAACATTTTATCAACGTCCGAATAATGGAATCTTGTGTAACCAGAGGTCAGTCAGTGAAGGTCTAGAATTCGTAACATATTGAGTAAAGCTATTGGGTAAATTAATTATTGACATGAATAAAAATGCTAACATTGAGAATGCAGTTATTCTTTGTATCGTTTTAAGCAATCCTATAGCAGAATGAGTTGGATCATCTGATTTGGTTCTTTGCTAATCTGCCAGAGAGAAAGAGGTCAAGTGTTACAATGCTATATCAAATTACATCAGTTCATGTAATGTAAAAAGATAGCTCTTTCAAGTGTTG
This sequence comes from Trichonephila clavipes, assembly GCA_019973935.1. Lineage (NCBI taxonomy): Eukaryota > Metazoa > Arthropoda > Arachnida > Araneae > Nephilidae > Trichonephila > Trichonephila clavipes. The sequence goes on from BMAU01020049.1 coordinate 262,855, forward strand.
AAAGCTAATGGTTCGTTTACTCAGGTTGTTCTTATGAAAGACATTAACTTTCAAGTTTGGGTTGTGTCAATTCCTTTTTTTTTACTTGTTTTTGTAGTCTGGTGTTCGGAAAAGTGCTGAAACAGCTGTTTCAACTTCGTGAATCCATGCGGTCGTTTCTGCAATTAATCGGAAGGGGGTATAAATAAATCTGATTTCACTGTATGCTTAGTTCAATGACATAACATTGAATTGCAGACTCTTTAACTTTAGAGAGGCAGAAAATCAGGAGGATGATTCAACTAAAACCAAATCACAATAAAAAAGATCGATCACGACGATCTCTCAATTAGTTTTAATGTATTATTATTTCCTACAAATAGAAAATATATTTTCTATTTTGAATTTTTTTTTAGCTTAACTGAATAATAAGATTCAAGTATTTTAAATTATTATGCTTTCATAAGTAAAATAATGTAAAGTAATTATGTTAAACATTTGAATTATGTGCGTGTTTTTATAACATGTTTTTCTGTACCAGATGCAGGAATGTTTTTGCTTGGTAGATACACTATTTAAATAAAAGAAAGAAATTCTGTGAAAAGTGTAAATACAAATTTTCCCCTCCAGTTTCAAGGGTGACTTGGTAAAATTTTTAGTGATCGAAAAGCACGCTTTAAATTTACTTTGTACTCCTTTAACACTTTGTAATGAATTTATGTCTTTGTCATTTCATAATTCAGTCTCTTATTTTACATTTCTTCCCTTCCCTCAAAAGGGCTTATCATGTAATTAAAATTGACTGAATGTCTTTTGTGGAAAGACCGCCTGCCTAAACCTTTTTTTTTTTCGTGAAAGGAATGATTGTGATTACTATGAATTTTTATTTCATTTTATACACTTTTTTTCACATACACACATCATTTTAATTCATTCATTTCTTTAACTACTCATTCTGCAAGAAGAGGAAGAAGCAGTTTCAAATCATACGAAATTTTCTGGAGTTCGTCCATGGATTCTCTGTATGATAGTCAAAGTGATATTTAATTTTGATTTTACGGTTCATTCAATGTCATATGTATATTTCCTGACCCGCTTAAACAGTGTTAGGAAGCAAAATTGCTGTGGCACATTGCCTGAAGTCGCGGAAATGACATCTATAAATAACAAGCTCTTGAGATATGCTATTATCGGATCTATTTTTTTTTTTTTTTTTTTTTTTTGCTTGAAAGAAAAAATGTGGGCATGTTTTAGCCGACCTTCGATCATATAATCGGTTACTTCACTTCCAAAGTTCACTTATTTTACCCTTGTGCTGCCTTGGAAAAGGCTTTTGCCCTCTTATCGTTTGGTTTCTGTATTGAGAAACAATTCCTTGGCTACAATCAAGCATTTTTCTCCTCTACTTAGATATGTAATTGTTATTGTTTTTCCATTTATTACCCTTTTTTTGTTCTTAAAGAATTAAGGAAACTATGTGTAAAGCATGATCCTGTGTATCGTGGTCATTATTTGCTTAATATAATCGAACCAAATCTTTTACACCAAATAAAACTAATTTTCTATTTGTATACACTCAGTGTTTAAGTTGCATAATCAAGTGTTGACTTTTTCGTATTCAACTCGGAGTTTGCTCTGTAAGTCTCAAAGAAAGGTTAAGCGATGTTAACGTGAAATAACAAATTATTCGTTCGTATTGTATTAAAAATTCAGTTTAATTGGTAAAGTGGTTTTACATTTCCTCTCAGGGTGGCTTTTTATTTACTCTTTTAGAGAGGAAGGGTGTTATATTCTAAAAAACACGTTGACGAAAGCGTGAAGTCTTAATCCATATGTGCTAAAAATTAAAACACTGCTGGTCAGCTAGGAAGGAAGGGAAGGTTGTTGAACCAGTGGCATAACGGTTCAACATTAATATTAGAGCCCCCTGCAAAATCAGGTTTTGTTTTTAATATTTTATAAATTGGTTAAATACAGCGCCGATTTAAGCTTATTTCGGGTCATGGGCGAAAAAAGCTACATGCCCCCTTGGCACTGTCTGATCGAAATTTATAACTAGAGAATCTGATTAAGTCCAGTTTATCCTGGTCCCGGGCTGGTCCCCAAGCCCCCAATGGATAAACCGGTACTGGTTAAATACGTACTGGACATCAGTCAGGCTTTGGGCCCCCTGAAATCCTGCCCCCACCCCTTGCGATGAAGAGTGTACGCTACGCCACTGCTTGTCCTGCTTCTGCTCCAGTGAAATGTTTTTAAAAAAATTTATTCGATTTCGTATAAATTTTATTTATTTATTTTTTTAGTAAATTTTCAAAAGGTGTTTTTTTTTTTTTTTTTGAGGAGGGGGAGAGTATTTTGAATTGAATTGAAAGATATTAAAAAAAACAACCCAAATTTCTATTTTTTGTATCAATTAAATCCTAATGATGCAGATATTTGACAACCTCTGATAAAAGTTTTTTTTTTTTTTTAAAAAAAAAAAAAATAAACAATAGTTTAAGAAATAAAAATGAAAGTATTTAATGACAAAAACATTGATATTTCATTCTAAAGTGAAATACATAAAATTGTGCTTTATGTTAAAATACGACCTCTGACAACAAAGTTCGGTGAATTCTCTTTTAACATTAACGTAAATCCGTGGTGTACATTAAGTCGATCGGGGTCGAACGGTGGACCGCCAAGACATTTTGGGGTTTACGCCTTCACATAAAACCTTAGACGCGCATACAAAAAGAAACACAGATGCTTATCAAGATAATAGAAACACCCATGAATAAAACTCCAACCCATATTTGAGAGACGTTTTCAAGAATTTACTAGACTAGAATCACACAAAAGTTGCATTCATGAGTTATCCACTTAGTAATGTTGATGCGAAAAATATAACTAAATATATGTTACATGTTCTCTTTATCTCTCGAGGAAAACGAAGCTTTTCTCTTTCTAAAGGACGTAATTGTGAAGAATAACTTTTGGAATCTATTAGTCGAAGTAAAGTACCCCAAATTTAAAAAAGCTGCAATTCATTTAACATCATTCTTTTGCTCTACCTACTAGTGTAAATCTATATTTTCAACGAAGAATATAATTAAGACAATATATTCCCGTTTCACAGACGACCACTTAGAATACAGTGTACGATCAGCAGTTAGTAATTATATACCAAGGTATTCAAGATTGGGGCGGATAAAATGAAGACTAAGTCATCTATTGAGACTATATAAGAACTAATTTTAAGTGAAAATTATTTAATTTGTGATGTATTCTGAATTGTTTGAAAATGCATCGTTTAATATTAAATTTATGTCTATAATTATTATGTTCGTATTTTGCGTTTGACTTAAAACGTAGTTTAAAAAGAGTAAGTTATTCTGCTGTAGTTATGTAGGTAAGTACACGCTGTATTTATTATTGTTATAATACAGATATTGTGTTGAGCTTTTTTTGCTCATCGCACCTACGTCACATGGACCGCAACACCTCGAAAAAGTTAAAAGTCTGTCCACCCATGACGTAGATGAAATATTAACGAAAGTTACCTTACTGTCCTTCGAAATAGTCACCAATGAGATCTGCTATACATGTCCTGGAAATTTTGCAAGAAGTCTTCATTTGGGATAGAGTTCAAAAGCCTCGTCACGTTTCGTTGGATGTCAGGAATATCGTCAAATCTCTTTCATTTCAAAGCTTGTTTTAGTAGTGGGAATAAGAAGTTCTGAGGATTGAGATCTGGCGAGTATGGTGGATGTTTAATTTGCAACCCCCTTTTTTTTTTTTTTTTTTTTTTGCCAGGAACTGTTTGACGATATTGGCTGTGTAAGGGCGAGCATTCTCGTGAACAAAAACCATCAACCTTGTTGTATGTACTGGGGTCGTAACCTGTGTAGACGTTTCATGAAACGGGTCAAAATTTCAAAGTATCTTGCAGCATTCATCGTCATTCCCTCAGGTAGAAATTCCTTGTGGATAATGCTTTGACTATCAAAAAAGGTGATGTGATGGGCATCGTTTTGATGCGTGATTTTTATGCTCTGACATTTTTCAGACGACGCGATGCTGGAGAACGCCATTTCATGCTTTGCCATTTCGTTTCAGAGTCGTTCCTGAAACACCAGGACTCATCTTTAGTGACAATGCGGTTCTAGAAATTTGGTGTCGCATCTCCGCCGTTTCGACAAAATCATGTAAAACCTCTAAAACGTGCTTGCTTCTGATCGTCAGTCAAGTAATGTGGCACAAGACGATAACACGGATAATCTGCAGTTCATCAGCTATCGTGCGCATAATTAATCAACTATCTTTTGTGATTAATTTCCTCACTTTCTCTCTCAATGTTTTCGTCACCGACGGAGGTTCCCGGTCTTCCGTTATGTGAGAAACACTTTCCCGACCTTCTAAAAAAAACGGGCGAATCACTCGTACACACACTTCATGGTCAGTGCTTGATATTCATTAACACGTACCAGCATCGCATAAGTTTATTTCGGTGACTTGCCAAGCTTAAAACAAAACTTTAAATTGATCTTTTGTTCGTCCATTTTGCTGTTCTCAGTTAAGAACCAACGCACTAAACAAGCACCTTGTAAAACAAATCTTACACGGAACACAAATGACGCTCAACTGAACAATGGTGAGGACATATGGTCAGCACCTGCCGTTACGCATGTGCAGCGTTTTGTTTCTCCAGTGTTGCCAGATCAGCCGTTCTGACTTCATTCACCGGACTTTATTTGTCAGAGGTTGAAATTTCAGAGATTGCCTTTTTGAGAAAAATATTTTCAGTGTCAGCAGAAAGAATCGATATTTTTTTAATATGAACTATTGGTCTTTTTTTAAAAAATATTTTTTTTTTAAATGGGTTTTAAGGGTATTAAAATAATGAGTTAAGCTAATCTTTATTTGATTGAAATAAAAGTTATTTTTTAAAACTTTTTAGATTTTTTTTAAGTGTAAAAGTTGATGGGTTGCACATGATTTTTAAAAATAAGAATTAAATTATGTTCTTAACATATTCGCTATCAGTAAAATTTGGTATATCCATCCTCAGAAGAAGAATTACAATATAGCATATTACTTATCATAGTCGATCGTCGTCCCAGAGCGGCGCCGGCATACGAGGTAGCGCTATGCTGATGCGCCAGCGAACGATTTTAATTTGCATTATAAATGGCTTTTTTAGATGTACAAGAAGGGCACATTTGATAGTTTAAATTATCAGTTTTGTTGTATTCCTTTTTCATATTGATATTTTTATGTGGACCTTATATCATCGAAAAATATTTAAAACAGCAATTTTAAATCTCATAATCATAAAAAAAATTGAAAAAAATTGAAAAAAAAAATGATTTTTCCCAATGATAGCATAATTATTAGATTTCCGATTTTACTAATTACTTTTACAATATGCCCTGATATTCTATAATGTTTGAATTATTAATATTTTTTAATATTACTTTTGGAATATTCAATTCATTTTTTCCCCCTTTTAGGTGATTTTGTGTTTGTTCAAGGAGCTGCTGCTACACCTCGTGTTCTGGTTCCTGCTTTGGCTGAGCATGGCAAAAAAGCTGGTCTAAAAGATGTTACAGTCTGTCATATTCATACAGAAGGGGCAGCTGAATATAATAAACCTGAATTTGAAGGTACTTAAATTTCTTAGTAGGCATATTTTCTTCCCCTGATCCATTGTTTTATATCACCATTCCAAACTTAAAATATATTACTTATAGTTTTTCTTTTCATTTGATCTTTTTTCAAATTTAATTCATCTTTGCAAATGAAATATTTCTTGCAGTTTCTTTCTCTTGTAAATTATCTGCTTTTTTTTAAAAAGTTTTATTGAGAAATAAAATAAATGAAAATAAAGGAGCTGTGTAAAACAGTAATTTAAATAAGGATATTAAAAAGCAATCATCAGACAGTTAGAAATTTATTAATTCATTTGACTTTTTAAAGTTTTATGCAATATAAATAGTTATTATTCCTAATGAAATGGTAAAAAATATTTCTAACAGAAATCTTTTCCTTTACAATAATTACAAAATTTCAAGCAAGAAAGCCAAATATCTCTATAATTATTTAAATCTTTAGTAATATTATATTTAATTTTTATCTAGTTTGCAAAATTTATTGAAATCTATTCTTAACACCACAGATAAATAGATTTAACAGTATTGAAGTAAGAAATGTGTCAAACCATGCTTGGGTTCTCGATCTCTTTGGTCTTGTCATGAATGTATACAGCAACTATATATACATATTGGAGATTGTTTTGTGTTAAAACTGAATCCATTGGATGATTTTAAGGACTAAGTCTCTATCTATGAATGTTTGTTTTGTCTTTACATTATTTGGCAGCATCTTCTTCATTATTTGGTAATTACCAAATTGTACAATCTTTTACACTAGCGAATTTTCTGGCAAAAATGTTATAAAATAATTAGAAATCTACAAAAAAAAAAAAAAATGAGTCACATATTTGGCACTGTGTGCATAATTTCACCCTTTTTTAGCATCTTTACTTTTATTTTTGACTGGTGCTGCACTAGCGAGAAAGTGCCCAATTTAGTTATTGTATGTAGAATTAACTATTTAAAAGAAAGGAAAATGGAGCTCTTAAGTGAAAGCCTTACCATGCTGTGATTTTAAAAGGGGGAAGGGGGAATTACAGCATTTGTCTGTGTATTTAAAATTAACTTTTAGCATTGAAGCACGATTTCATGATACTGTACTGCAGAATTTAGTGATGTTAATTTTTTTCTAGTGGAAGAACACACAGGAACACTTGTCAGCTGTAGTTGCATAAAATGTATTGGCAATACCAAAAAGTACTAATTGATGGTGCTTAATTTACCTATTGAAAGAATTTAACTTTGAATCAGCTACTGTATTAAAACTATTCATAAAGAGCTAACTACATGTGAAGAAATTAGTTTGCTGTTGGGTTCCCCAAAATTTAAAAAAATACCAAAAATAAAAGTATACAAAAATCAGTAAAACCATATTATTTCTAAAACAAAACTCATAATGAAATGTGTGTATAGTTTCTTAACATTCCAATGTATCATGAAGTATGGGTGTCCTCAAAATAATAGTAGTAAAAAGACAACTAGAAATGAAAAAGTAGTAAATGCCATTTTCATCAGAACAGGATGGATCAAAGCCTTCAGGGACAAAAGGTCATTATAGCTCACTAATACTACTCAAAGTGTCTTCAAGAAAGGAATATTAGAGGATTTATGCTGTAACATGATTGGGCACTTTCTCATTCAGCAAGCTTTTAATAAAATGTGTTGCAACTAAAGTACATCAAAGTGTCAGAATATTCATCCTGTTTTTCTGATCTTGCTACGTGTGAGCTATTTTTAGCTTAAAAATATTTACACCTGCATTGTTTTGAGTCTAAAAATTATATTTTTCATCAGTTTCAAGAAATGAATGACTTTGAAGCATTTATTATATGGAAAATTACTCTTGGAAATGCATTTGATACTGAAGAGAGTTGCTTTGAACATTTAAGTTTTTGTGCATCTAACACTTAACATTTAATCTAATTTCAAAATTTCAGTGATCTTATGTTTATTAATTTCTTCCATGTACATTTAACAACTCTGTGTGTTTGAAATTTTTTAAAAACATTCTAATTACCATTTATATAATGATTTAACTCTTTAAATTGCATACTTTTTGACTTGTATGTACAATTCAAAATTGCATATGGTATTGGGATTGATTTATCTTTTTTAAAATGTTTAAGTATACTAAAAATAGGCGTATTTAAAGGCCCAGTCATAATTTTCCCCTCTGTTTTCTCAGTTGATATTATATAATGTACTATTAAAATTTTTAAGGATTTCAAAATACTATTTGTGATTGAATATATTCAGGAAGAAAATATACTTCTTGAAAATATATTGTAGCCTCTCATTGATGAATATTGGCTTCAGTAGCTCATTACCAAAGGTTTGTATTAGTATTTTATCATAATAGCCTTTATTCTGTTCTTGAAATAATTTACTGTTCATTTTTTCAATTTATAAAATTGACCTTTTATTGTATGATAGGGAGACATTTTGTCTCTAAATCAAATATATTACTAAATTGAGTGAAAAGCTAAATATAAATATCAAATTTGCTGAAAGTCTATTCCCTTTTAATTACTAGACCATTGTGTTTACCTATCTACCCTTCACAACAAAATAAACCTGCCCTCTCTCATATTAATCCATTTAATCATGCTGATGAGGATCACCTTCCTCACCAATTTGCAACAGTTGTGCACATTATTGATAAATAACTGTACATTTGTAACAGTATACCCCAAATGGCATGAATATATGTATTACTTTCTTAATAAAGCATCCTTAATGGGAAGGAGAATATTTTTTAAAAAAACCATATTATTGTGGTAAAGATTTTGAAGAAACTATTTGTTGGATGTTTTGAGGTAGTAGAATGGGATGTGAATAACATTTTTAAAGACAGAAATTAGAATTAACACATAAATGAGTGACTTGATCTAGTTTGAAAAATCTCATAGCAGTGAAAGTGGAGATATAGATAATTATGAAAACTTGACAGGAAATATATGTATAGAAAAAGTGGATATATATAGATCTGGTTCATCACAAACAAGAAAATATAGATGAAACTTCTAAATTTAAAAAATAAAGTCTGAGATCATAGGAAAGAAACAGATCTGTTTTTCTTGTCTGGAACTGATGTTAAATTTACTATGTACCATGTAATAAACAGTATAATAATTGCAGTGTAAATAAAGTATGAAATTTAGAGTATTCATATAATAAAATCATCATCTGCCTTAAAAATTACTCTTTGTAGATTGTATTCTATACAAACCTACAAAAAGTTCATTCAAATATATAGCAGTTTAGTGCTTCAAAAACCAAAAGCATGGTTTTTATGTTATACAATAGCACATATATGATTACAAAATACTTGTGCAGGATTCAGGAGATCTGTATGTATATAATCTAAACCAAAATACACATTAAATTGGTAAAAATGGTGTTTCTTTAGAGCATGCTATGTTTTCTAATGTAAATATTTTTTACTAAACTTTAATTTTTCTGTATAATTTAATTCATTGTTTACCGAATTAAATTGTGTACTGGTTTAAGTTTCATTTTAGAATACTTTAAATAGTACTATGTGAAAAAAAAATCTTGTTTGCAATATTTAAAATCTGTTTTTTGCTGTTATATTAAATTTGACTTAGTGGATTAATTAATGATCAAGAGTGTGTAAATATATTTGCTTATTTTTTTTTATTATAAGTTTAAGTATTGTTTTATTTAATTCTATTTTGTATATCAATTTTTAAGTAGACTCCATATGACTGTTTATGTAACCCAAATTTCATGTGATATTTAAGGATTAATATTTCTTCTAGTCTTATTTAGGTAATTTTGTAGCAATTGCTAAATGGTGTTGAGCAATGAAATTGTAATATGGATATTTTTTTTACTGTTTTTGTGCTGTTTGTGAAACTGTTTTCATTAGTAGCTAAGCCTAAAGAGAGAAAAAATGACAGTAAAATAATGATATGGCTTGAATCTTTTTAAAAAAATGTAATTAAAATGTATTTGTTTAAATTTCCCTCTTTCAAAGAATTTCCTTCATTAGATAATAATTATAAAAGTTTAAAAAAATTTTAATATGTTACATGTGAGTGCTTAAAAGTATTTGAAATTTAATTTTTCCTCTTTGTTGGTCTTGTTAAGTAGTTTTACATAATTTTATGTATTATTTCATTTTCTATTCAAAGATTGATCTCTTAGTAGTTAAAAAAAAATTTGGTATGTGTTCTATTGTTTGTCAAGATTTCTGTATTTTAACTTTAGCTACCTTTTCATTTATAGGTATCTTCCGAAGTAATTCATTTTTTGTTGGTGCCAATTCCAGAGAAGCCATCAACTCTGGTCGAGGAGATTTTGTCCCAGTCTTTCTCAGTGAAATTCCATTAATCTTCCATCGAAAGGTTGTACCTGTTGATGTTGCACTAGTGCAAGTGACACCAGCTGATGCACATGGATATTGCAGTCTTGGAACAAGTGTTGACTGCACCAGGGCTGCACTGCAGCATGCTAAATATGTTATTGGTTAGTATTTTCTTATTTTAATGTAGTTATGTGTTACACTGTTTTTCTGTGCTACATAATCAAATCATTTATAGACTTAATTCCTTGCATCAAATTCATAGGAAGTTGTTTCCAATTTATTTTTTATATCAAAGTTTTATGTATCTTTTATGTATTCAACTTTTTGAAGCCATTGCAATTCTGTTGGATTTATTTGTATGCCAGCTGCTTCTTTAAAGTACAAATTTTAAATTTGATTTGTTGCTTTGGAATTAGTGAAAGCCTTTTATGTAATGAGTTGGAAAAGTAAGATTCGAAAAATATATTTATAAGAACTATATATATTTAAAGTAAAACATGTTAAAAGATAGAAAGAGGTATCAAAATCTTAAGATCTTCATATCAATTTTGATTTAAACTGACATTACCAATTTCAGTTTTAAAAAAAAATTATTTTCAAAATTGCTATTGTTTGTAAATTATTTGCTTTTAACTTTATCTAGAGAATCTGGCGTAGTCATGTTCACGAACTCGAAACTGATGTTTGTTGAATCCCGTTGTCACTGAAGACCCGTTGTGTGGAGGAACTGATGCAGGTTAAATCTGTCAGGGCTCAAAGTTCTCATATTGATCCTGTGTGGAAGTTGGAGTGGGGTGCCAGCTTAGGTGCCATCCTCACCGCTTGTCAAAATTATGAGATACAATGTCTATAATCCGTGTATTGCTTTAAAATGTGATGTTGATAAACAATCACTGACTTTTCCACTAAATTACAAGGACTTTTACCAGTATTCCATTGCTATGTTATTGTGCAAAGTCTTTGAAAAATTGCAGATGGGCTTCAAAAGTCATGATGTAGTTAGTGATTTGGAAAGTGTAGTATCAATAGATGTATTTCCTTTGTCATGTATTAATAGTTAAAAAAAAGAAAAATAAAGACCATTACAAAAACCTCTTGATTTGAATATGAATTTTGTTTCTTTAAGGTCAAGTGAACCCTCGTTTGCCTCGAACTTTTGGTGATGCTACCATTCATGTATCACACTTTGATGCATTGGTTGAAGGAGAAAGGGAATTACCTGAACACAAACCTGATGTGTTGACTGATGTAGAATTGAGTATTGGTAAACTGATTGCTGAGAATCTGGTTGATAATGGAGCCACATTGCAGATGGGTATGTAGAAGTTTATAGATGATAAATATTTTTGAATCAAGTGTTGTAAAACAGAGTGAAAGTTTATAATCATGTGACTGACTGTATTTCATCATAGTGTACAAAATTTTGTTTTTAGATATGAAAAATTCTTTAGCATGTGTGTGTGTCAATAATAGAGGAAGTATTTTTTAAGAGTTTTAAAATTAATTTTTAGTATATTACTAATTATGTACAAAATGTAATAGCTGAAGTAAAAGATTTTTACTTGGTTTAATCAGATTTTTCTGAATTATTTTAATATATGTATAAAAAAATGTTTACATAAATGAACAGTTTATTTGATTTTAATCAGAAAATTTTAGTAATTAATGGTTTTAAAAACTTATTTCTAGGAATTCTTAATGTACCTTATCTATGTTATTTGCAGTTCAGCATTATAATCTGAAAGAATCATAAAAATGTTTGTTCTAACTTTAATAATTATGTGCACACATATGTAGAATAATTATGCTTGAATCCTTTTCTGCTTTTAAAAACTCTTAAATTAATCCTTTAATTGCTGACTACAGTTGCATGATCCATTCTCCAGTGCCACCATCTTTCACATAGGCATGTGCATGTGGTGTATTGGAGGGAAAAGGAAAGGCTCTAACTAGCTAGTTTTTCTCTGAAATAAATCCTTAATCAACCCTGTCAAGGTCATTTTATTGTATTCCAAAGCTTTCAGAATAGTTTTACTGATAGTTGTGCAAACAAAATATCCTATTTCAGAAAGGCATATATATGCCTGGAAGCATGTAATGCAGCAGTTGAGTGAGGCATATATGTATGCTGGCAAAGAGTTGAAAAGCTTATTTGTGTTTGGAAAATGTAACTATATATAACTGTCAGTGTCATTTAAAAGTAATGTTTGGTGTGAGTTCAGCTTAAACAATTTATTTTAAAGAAGCCATATTAAATAAAACCTATTTCTGAATTTTATAAAAAAATATATATATCTATTTAGAGTATAAAAAATAATGTACTTGTGTATATTATACTGTTGACCAATTTCACCAAATTCTGTCATAGTTATCATTATTGTGTTGGAGAAAATGCAGGAGTGGTTTTCCATTATTGGCTGCATTTCATTGCATTTGTGGTGGTTGTTTTTTTATTTGACGAAATTGCTCAATGGGGAAATATGTAATTATTTATTTTAAAATTAATAATAAAGGGAACTGAATTTGTAAATGGAAGAAAAGGGAGCATATGTTAAAAATTAATATCGCATTTCAAAATAAACTTAAAAGGGATGGGGGCACATATAATTGTAGTTTCAGCACTTTATTTAAAATCTATGTGAAATACACTCGGGAACATTGAAAATAGCGACCCAAGAAGAAAGCATCGGATTGAAATGAAATTTAATACACATAATGACACAGATGAGAGATGATCTCAAAAACAAGAGAATTAAACGAATACAGGGTGTGCAACAACACAAATACTGGGCAACTTCAATAGCGCGTTGGACCACACCTCCAGCTGCAATACATGCTGCCACACGGTCCGGCATTGAGTTGATTAGACACCTTATGTTGTCCTGAGGCAGATGGGCCCACAAATCTTGAACAGCCAACTCTAAATCATGTACAGAGTGACACAATGGCATCTGCCGTTTTAGCTAATCCTACACGTGCTCTACAGGGGACAAATTGGGGGAGCGGGTCGGCCATGGAAGAGTCTGAAAATGATGTAGGAAGTCTTGAGCAACTCTTGCTATATGCAGACTAGCATTATCTTGCTGGAAAATTGCCCCTGGGAGACCATTTAGGAAAGGTCCTACATGGGGTCGAAGAATATCATCAATGTAACGTTCGCCCGTTAAGGTTCTACGCATCACAATTAAAGTGGACGGGCTATCATAGGCTATGGCCCCCCAGACCATTACACCAGCTGTGCGGGCAGTGTGACGTAGAACAGTGTGGGGGGAATTGTACCGCTCTCCAGGGTGCCTCCACACCCGTGCACGGTTATCATCTGCCCCCCCCCAAACCGGGATTAATCACTAAACACAACCTTTTGCCAATCTGTGACATTCCACATTGATATGGCTTGGCACCATTGTAGATGCAGTTGCCGATGTTCCTGTGTTAAGGGAGTGCATGGAAAGGGCGCTTGGATTTAAGATTTGCTCCTGCAAGGTGTCTGGAAATTGTTTGTGGAACAATTGCTATGCCTACGTCTGCTCGTATCGTTGAATGAGTCACTGTGGGGTCCACAAGTGCTTGCCGCAACGATCCTTCGATCCTCTCTCCTCGTGGTCTTCCTTGTCGCTCCAGACCCGGTTTTCCGCGCGTGGGTACCTTCTCGTGTCCACTGCTCCCAACAATTTCTAAAGGCACACTCCGAACGATCCACCTGGCCAGCAACACGGCACGTCAACCAGCCTGCAGTTTTCATCCCGATGATCAGGCCTCTCTCAAACTCGCTTAACTGTGAGAAATGTCTTCTAGCACGTTTACCTGGCATGTTTCACTTACCAAAGTCTTCCTACAATCAGCGGGTAATCATCACGTTTATGAATCTGAATTTGCGCTGGATTATATAGCACCCTCTTCCTGATTGTAGCACCACCTTGGCGTGTATGAACATGCGTATTGGCACAAAACTTGGATCATTTGCATATCACATTACGCTGTACTTATTTGCAAAGTTTCGCGATTGTACTTAGCTTTCTTCTTGGGTTCCTATTTTCAATGTTCCTGAGTGTATAAAAACTAATTTGAATGTCTACTATGTGGGTAAATATTACTTGTTACTGCTTTGATTCCCAATCTGGGATTGGGTACTCTGCAGAGTAACTGCAAAAGTTTTGCCTGGAATTCTGCATGTGGTTTTTGTAAAATTAGTTGTTTAGAATATATTATCTAAAGTTATACTGTTGAAGTGATATTTATATCTTGAATAAATGTATTTATTTTACTAAATTGTCTACCTTATTGCTTAAATGATATGGATTTTATCACTTAATTTTTCAATGTCATTTGCTCTAAAGCTTTGTCCTATATTTTTAAATTTCAGAATGTAACAATTGAATTAAATATAACTATTGATTTAGTATTACTTATTATACTTTACCAAATATTTATACTGTTGTACTTATTTCTCTGTATTAGACTTAATTCAAATGAATACATAAAAATAAATGTGTGGATTGCCATAATTCATTTATAAATTTATTTAGGTATTGGTTCCATTCCTGATGCTGTTCTGGCCAGTTTGAGAAATCACAAAGACTTGGGCATTCACTCTGAAATGTTCAGTGATGGTGTTGTTGACCTTGTCAATAAAGGATGTATCAACAACAAATATAAGGCTGTCTATCAGGGAAAGATTGTTGGAAGTTTTACTATTGGAACACGCAAATTGTTTGATTTCATGGATAACAATCCTTTTGTTGGTAAGATTACTTGTGTTACAGGTGGTAGTTCTAAGGGCTAAGATTGAAATTTCTAAAATTAGCTTACGTGTAATAACGTAAAATTTTTTTTTTTTTATTTTTCTTTAAATCATAATTCTAAATACCCTATTTCAAAACATGTTTTATTACTCACTTTCATAATAAATGAAATTAATGGCTAATGATGTTAAAATTAAATAAAAGATGTGATCAGTATCTCAAGAATTTTTTTCACTGCCACAATTACAATTCACAAAATGAATACCATTTCTTTGTTACATTACATACATATTTTTGATGCATTTCAAAATTGTAATTTTGTAAGCACAGGTGAAGATGGCAAACTTTTTATTTATTTCTTATATTAAACAATCTTAAGAACTATCATTAAATGTATATTAATTGCTCTGAAACAACATGTATATTGATTGTTGCATAAAAAAGCTTTCAATATTTAAGGCATTTTGTTGCATACTTTTTATTTTTATTAAATGGGAAATTTTTTGTTTGTTTTGAAAAGCTGAATCGTGTATTTTAACAGTAAAATAAATATTTAATCTGTAATTGTTAAACTGGAAGCAAATGATTGATATATTCTGAAATATTAGGATTTCTTATGATTTATTTAGTTGCCAGTATTTGTAAATTTTATTTTTAAATTATGTGTGTAGTTTCTAAATCCTTCGATTTTTTTTTTCAGTTATGTTAAATGTTGACTATGTAAACCATACTGACAATATTGCTATTAATCCTAAAATGACTGCAATCAATTCTTGCATTGAGGTTGATTTGACTGGACAGGTTTGTTCTGATTCTATTGGTACAAGGATATACTCTGGTTAGTATGTTTTCTCAATTATGGGATTTCTTTCCCTAATTTTTTTTATACTTTTAAGATTTGTTTTTAAGAATGAATTGCTACTTTCTTGATTAAAAAATACTTGAAAAAAGTGGAAGTGTTAGATATGCTGCTGGTAAAAAGAACTGTTGGTTTATATCTTCAATAAAATTATTTATATTTAATGATGAAATATTATTTAATGTAAATAGAAACTTTATAAGAAAGAACTTTATCAAATAATGTGCTGCTTTTAATGGTAAAATGTGATTACCGACCAAATGTGTTGTCAAACAATGCATTATATTTTTTAAACAATTCTATTGGAAAAAAAGGAAAGATTTTAACAAATGTGTGATGAATTGGAATTGTTATAATAATAAAAATCTGTGCTGTAACAAATGGAAAAAAGATGGACAATAGTGTGCCCTCTCCTGGGGGTGTGGACACTTAATCAGTCAGCCTGTCAGCTCGGTGAAGAAAGCAGATGCCAATGTGTCCATGTGTGAAAATCTTGTTATTTGTGTAATATTAACTATTTTGATGTAATTGTAACTGTGCTCAATTGGAATGTCAATTATTTAAAATTATTTGAGTTAACTGCCATAGCAATTTTTGAGTGCAGGTTATAATACAAAGTTTGACAATTTTTTTAAAAGAATTATTGAGAAATTCAGATAATTTTGAGTTGAATGTTTTTATTGAATTTTGTGAGAATATTTAACTTGTATCTGTTTAATGAGAATGAACGAATAATCCTTTGATATATAAATACTATTATATATACTATTAATGCAGCAAAATATGTATAATACTCAACTGGGAAATTCTTTCCTTTGACTGTTTCTGTTTGATATTTTCAGCTGACAGAACTAATATTTATGATTTTCATATTGCAGTTTATTGTTCAGTTTTTTAATGCAAATTAAACAAAATTCAGGTTTTGAAAAAAAGTATAGTTTCCTATTGGAAGGCTAATAATTCGATCTTGAAATTTCCCCTAATTAATTAAAAGATGCAAGTAATTTGTTGAACCTTAAAATTTATCTCTGAATTCCTAGAGTATTTACAACAACAACAACGAAAAAACACGCACACACACAAATTAATGATGCTTTTAAAGTATGTGTTCAATTTTTTGCATCCAACAAATTGGATTGAAATAATAACCTTCTATATAGGTGTTGGTGGCCAAATTGATTTCCTCCGAGGTGCTGCTATGGGTAAGGATGGACTAGGTAAGCCAATTCTGGCTATGCCTTCTCAGACTGGCAAAGGACAGTCAAAGATTGTGCCCTTTATCAAGCAGGGTGAGCATTTTTTTTAAAAGTATTATACGTTACCATTATATATTTGATATTAAATATGTGAAATAAATTAGGAATTTGTTTAGTTAAATGATATCAATGTCAAACCATAAAATGTACTAATTAATACAGTTTTATATATATTGAAGTCCATCCATTTTTTTTAATATAAAATTCTTAAAGTTTGAAAAAAATATTCCAAAAGAAATTAAGATTCTTTTTTAAAAATATGATTTGTAAAAGTCATACCGGCAGATCTTCTAAGTTGTTAGAGAATCCTAGTTATAATGTGGCTTAAAATATTTTCCATGTATTTTATATTAATGTTTTTTAAAAAGTTTTGGAAAGGTTAATGAAATTTGTTTCACGCCCTAGGTGGTGGTGTTGTGACTTCCCGCTCTCATATCCACTACTTAGTTACTGAATATGGCATTGCTTCCCTCTTTGGCAAGAACATCCGTCAGCGTGCATACCATCTCATTCAGGTTGCCCATCCCAACCATCGTGAGGCACTTGAGAAGGCTGCCTTCGAGAGGCTCAAGTGCATGCCTTCACCTTGAGTGCGCTTCCTGAGACATTGTAGTACAACCACAGTATTTGAACACATGCAGATTGTACTCCACTATTGAATAGCTTACATTACACTATACTTTGATTTTGGTTACCATGAAAGCTTAATTTTTAATAAGTCAGTCAGTTCTAAAATTTTTAACATGAATTTTAACAATGGAAGAATATAATAAAATTCGTATGAGCCATATCGATTATTTTTAATGTAATGTAAAGTGGGCGTATCAATAAGATCTGAGCTTTTTGAGTTAGTATAATTGAAAATGAATGCTTGAAAGATATATCTGACAAATATTAATAGACATAATTGTTTTTTTACAGAATACCGATGACATGTTTGAAGTTTTTGTTTATATAGTGCTTGTTTCAAAATTGAAATTTACATTAAATACCGAGCACTTAATTTACACTTAGATTTTAAACCACACTGTTCTAGTCTCGATAAGTTTTTTTAATTAAATTGAACTATAGAAACGTGATGTTGAAAATGAGTTTTTGTAAAATAGATGCATCACAGTGGTATTTTTTCTTTTTAACTGGTGCCATACAAAGTCTGGCAAGTATGAAGTAATGTAACTTGTAAAGTTCTGTATTGTAAAACAATAAATTTTTTTATATACAATATAATTTGTTTGTTTTGTAGAATTTTTTTTTTTTTTGCAAAAAGTTGCTCGAATATTTTTCTATATGAATTTCCTCTGAAACACACTTTAATTTTACTCAAAGGAGAGTTAATTGGAATTTTTATTGAATTTACATGTGCGCTAAAATTTTTTGTGTGAAATGTAAAACTATATAAAATTTAGTTTTCTTAAAAATATATTTAACTTGATTTGTCATCCATTGATAATATTGACTGCCCATTCAGTAACTGTATGCATTAAGTATTTGGCTTTTAATTTTCTAAAAAAGAACAAATTGCATTATTTTTTAAAAAATAAAACGCTCTAAAAAATGCAGTCAGTAGAATTTTAAAAGCTAAGCATTAAAAGCAAAAACTCTCCTCTCGCATCTAGTGATTTTGTATTTAAAAGTTAAATTCCAGAAACTCATTTATGATTGAGACTTGATTTTAAGACATAATTCTTTTAATCTGAAAGACAATTTGAAGGCAAAATTTTAATAAATTAGTTATTGATAAACAAGATTCATAATACTTAATTCTTTAAAAAAAATTCTATTTTTATAAGTTTTTCGGGGCATTTTATCGTTAGCAAGGTAAATAGGTTGCAATAATTATAAATGAGGTTTAAAAACTGCTAATTATTTAGGATACATCTCATCTTTAAAGTATAATGAATATTAGCATTTTTTAGAGATAATTAGAAAGTTATAGAAGGGAAAAAAAATCTAAACCAATTTTTTAGAAATCATTGGTTAATACAGTTACCAACCTGTCAAACCTTTTAGGAAATGTCTTACTTTTTGAAAATTCTTTTTTTAAATCCAATTGGCATTTATATTGTTATATAAAAAAAAAAACGTCCAGAACTTTGTAATGCTGAATTGTTGAAGGTTTTTATCAGTTTACATTATATGCAAGAATCATAATTGTATTTGTTACCACAATTCAAACCTTATTCTACAAATGTATTAATAATCTCAACAATAACTACAAGGATAATACAATGTTTTACATTAATTACTTTTTAATGGTATATGTAAGGTGTACTTTTTCAAAACAATGTTCCTATACTGTAATTTAATTTTGTAAAATCAGCAATGTTAAATTAGTGACACAAGCTATATTTCAATTTTTTAACATAACAAAACACATTTTTATAAATTTTCTGCAAGTTCATTATAATTAAAATTTTTAGTTACATTTTGGATTAAGAATCTTATAATTAATATAAATACTTTGAATTTAACATGAAGAATAATTAAAATAAATGACTATAAGTGCTTTTTTTTTATCCAAAAAACAAAATTCTACATTTATAGCTTTAGAGTATTCAAACCAGGAGAACTGGTAGTGGCTACGTAACTAGAAAAGTTAAGATCAGCTGTGATTATTTTAAACTGAATACCTAAATTCATATTTAATTCTAGGCATAAAATACTAATTTAAAGGAGATAATTTAAAATACGGTTTTAGTATAATTTAAAATTAGAGGAAAAAAGTTGAAAATTTATTGGTTCTCTAATCCATATTTTAACTACCTAATGTTTCAAGTTTTGCTCCTTACTAAGTTTGGTTAGACATTACTATTTTAGTTTAATTTTTGTCTTGGAATTCTCCTTATTCTAAAAAGTAATGGCTTTTAGAATTTAACTTAATGATAAATATTATACTGATGTAGACTTGTATTTTATTCTTCTAATATAAATATTCAGAACGTTTAAACTACTTGTTTGAATATTTGCCGTAAATTTTTAATATTTTAACTTATTTATATTATGTAGTGCCACTGAAGAACCACCATGATGAAGAGGTGTATTTTGAATCTATAGAGGCTCAAAGTCCCCCCCATTAATGTGATGTGTGGAAGTTTGGACAGAGGATGCTATATCACGTGTTATCTTCGTCACTTGACTTTGGTTCAAATTATGAGATATGTTGCCAATAGCCATCATGTTGCTTATGTGTGCAAGGTAAATTAAATTCAAATCAAATCTATATTATACTTTTAACCATTCATCTGAAAGAGGTATACATTTTTCTGTATCTGTATTCAAGATTGATATATATACTAAGAAGGTTATTCTTGTGATATATAATTTATACATGAGAATTTACAGAAATTATCTTTTTAATTACAACATTTCACATTATTATAATTGTTGAATTAAAAGTAGAATGAAGAAACATACCTACCATATTTTCTGTATATAATCTGCAGCAGTTTTTACGGTGAATAATCCAAAAATATAAACTGTCGATAATGAGTGTCATATAAAATAAAAAATACACAATATAATTAAAAATAGAAGTAAGAAATTGTACAGAGAAAAAAAATTATGAAACTTCTCTTTAAATATGTATGATAATATTTTTTACGAAAATCTTGATAAAATAAAAAAATTCTTTGCTACTGCCATCTATGTTTTGAGTTGTTAAACAAAACATTACACACGGAAGAAAACTTTTTTTTTAATTTAGCAAGTTAACAGCAAAAATATTAAGATTGAGACTGCTTTTCCGTTGTCTCTTTCTTTTAAAATCCATTTATTTCTTCCTCTAATTCTGGCCAGTGAGGTTTTCCATGACTATCGGCTCTTTCACATCGATCACAATTTTCGAAGTTGGTCTTGTTTTTTCTCCACAAACGAATATTCAATTCGTCAGCGTTGAAAAACCTTGCAGCTTCCCGACTTCGGTAGCTTTCTCTGTAACTTTTAACTTGAAGTTTGCAGTGTAACTTAACACTTTCGCTTCAACATGATGAAAACTTTCAAAGGACTTAATAGCTCCAGTCAAGAGAAAATTGGAAATGGCGCCAACGACTCGTTTTTTCCTTCCGAGGAATCGAATTCGTTTTTGAATGTAATTGGACAAAAACTAGTTATGGCTGATATACGTCATCCGAGTCATGAAAGCGCCATCTATTATTTATTTTATAAAACATAAACGGCATTTCTTTCAAAACTTTATTGTTAGCTTTTCTGATGGAGAATGTTTTATCTCAGTTAATCTGCGGCGGCGTATAATACGCACAACGAAATGTGAAACTTTTTAAACGCATAATCCGTGGATTATATACAGGGAAATATGGTAAATGTATTTTCACCTCAAAATTTCTGTTTAAGGTGCTCAAGCTTTATAACATTTTTTTCTGTGCCATTTACTCAAGGTGATTTCAAAGAAATGTACTGAGGACCATTTCACTTATGATAAGCCTTGATATTCAATTCAGGGATATGCTAGTACAGCACTATGACCTATTGGCAACTACTATCGAATAACTAGAATGTTAACTCAGGGTGTTACAATGTGGAAACAAAGTTTTTTGTTGAGCAGGATGACTTAGTCATCTAAGTCACCATAAAATTCTCGAATATTAATTTCTAAGCTGCTATTACACACAAAACATGGCTGTTATAATATTAAAACTTGAATCTGGTTTGTGCTTCCTATATACTGTCTCTCTTGATTAGGATTATCTCCCAAACAGCTCTCTCTGGAACTGCCAGTCATGATACCAAGTGCATTTCATTCTCTGAAGGCAGAAAAATCTTGCATGTACACTAAATGTGATAATCATCAAGCAAATGCAAGACATTTTTTAGTTGTTTGACCCTTTCTAGACTCTGTATCTCTCCAGCTAGATTTTTTTAGTCAATTTTTTGGATCTTTCCAGATAATAAAAGAAGCAATAGTAGCAACAACAGTATTGAAACACTATAAACATATTTATAAAATATTTATAAAACATATTTATAAATTTTTCAATTCAGTATTTTACTTGAATCATTTGCAGTTACTATTAACTTTGTGGCAGTAACAACTGTTGATTTAAAGATAACTTGTAATTTTACTTTTTTTCTTGGATATATTTTATGTGTAACCTTAACCTTTGTCTCATCTATAAAATATGTTCTTTGCTATTGACTGGCAAGGTAGTATTTTGAAAATCTAACACATCAAATCCAACTTGTATGAAGTGACAGATTTTAAATGTTGTAATTCCAAATTTAAATTTTAAAAAATTCAAGGAGAAATATTTTTTAATTTTGTCCCTTCTCTCTTTTTCCCTTTTTAAAGATAATATTTAGTATTCGCGAGGGGATAAAATTTTGTCCTTGTTAAAAATGATTTTAAAGGAAACTTTTCCCTAGAAAAGGGTTTCATACAATGAAAGGAAAAGTGAATTTTTTTGTTACATGAAAATTTCAAAATCTTAGCATCTTACAGCTAGCTTAAATATATTTTTTTAATAATCTAAACATTTCTAGTTATAAAATCAATTTATTTTAACATTGAGATGGTATGGAACAGTGTGTGTGATGAACTAATTGCAGTCCATATAAAGATTCCATTTCCAACCCATTGCAGCAATTTTATAGAAATTATCATTTATTTATTTAAAAAACCTAATTCAGGAGCACTCTCCATATTTTGCATATGTGAGCATTTGCATAGAAATTTGAATATTTTATTCATGTGATGTAAAGAGGGGAATCATTTTTTGTTTGGTAGTCTTGGCGCTAAAACAAAGCTTCTTGCTATTTCATGTTAGCATCAGGAGAGTTATTTTGAGTGTATGCTTTGCTCAACAGGAAAAATACGAGAGGAAGAATTATTAAATTTCTGCATTTAAATACTAAGAGATAAACAAGAATAAATTCAATATACAAAACATAATCATATGGTCAAGTGAAGGGAATCATTAGTTATACTTATAGAATTTACATTATTGTTTAAAAGAATATTTAAAACACCATTTAGAAGGCATACGAGAGTTATTATAATCTTTTTTACAAGGAACCACCAAATAAATCTATCAACAATTTAAGGTCTAATCTTTTTAATGAGGAATCGCTTATAAATCTATGTTTTTAATCCTTCACCAAAAGATAAAATAAGACGCGTTTTGAAATAGGGTATTCGGACTTATGAATTAGGTATAAAAAAAAATTTAAAAGAGTCGAATTTTGAGTAAATGTTAGTTTAAGTTATTACATGTATATAGAAAATATAGTTGTTAGAATATGTTGCTAATTTGCCATTATATTTAATTTTTTAAAAATTGGGAAAATAGATATAATCACAACTTAGTATTAAAGAATTTTAAAATTATTTTTTTGTCTTTATTGCATTTTATAAATTACATTAGTGCACCAAAATTTAAAATTTTTTTGGCCCACACCTAAAAATGATTGCCCATAATTGGTAATGTGAAAACATTCACTCACTGTATTTAATGCATTATTTATAAGTTATCTGATTAAGTATATATATTTTTTGTTAATTGTTAGAATTCTGCAGAACTAGTTGTGTCATTGCTAGTGCCAGATCGAGGACTACAAAATTCATCGTGGCAAGGCACAGGTTTTTATGCTTATTGTTAGCTGTAGCTTTCAGCATCATGCAGGTAACAGCTCAATTTGGCTTGGTTCCACCCTAGTTTTGAGGGAGAACATCCTTGGGTGGGTAGGTGCCTCTTCTTTTCCACCAACCTCACAAGAGGATTTGCTGCTTGATAGCTATTTAGAATGCACACAGGCACTAAACATTTACAAACATCCATATCTTATCTAAAATTCGAACACAGGCCCTACAACACAGCAGCAAGTGTCACTAACCACTATACTGGATGGGCAGCTGGATAAATACAGAGTGTTTTTTTTCCAGGTATAGAAGTTTAAGTTGGCATTACTTTCCAAGATGGCGACCGATTTAACAGCTGTCAAGTGATTTATTCTCAGTTTGGTTTGGCAATTCATCATGAATAGACTCACACCTGAACAACGCTTTCAAATTGTGCAATTTTATTTCGAAAATAATGGTCTCTCTCTCTCTCTCTATTTTCATAAGCGAATTTTGTTTTGCGATGAAGCGCACTTCTGGTTGAATGGCTACGTCAACAAACAAAACTGCCGCTTTTGGAGTGAAGCTAATCCACAAGTGTATGTCGAAACACCATTACATCCAGAAAATCTGACAGTTTGGTGCGCTTTATGGGCTGGTAGAATCCTTCAAAAACGATGAAGGCCACAATGTTACAGTCAATGGTGATCGGTATAGAGCCATGATTACTAACTTTTTCATTCCTGAATTGAACAACCATGATGTCCAGGAGCTGTGGTTCCAACAAGACGGCGCAACATGTCACACAGCTCGTGCCACAATCGATTTATTGAAAGACACGTTTGATGACCGCCTAATTTCACGTTTTGGACCTGTGAATTGGCCTCGAAGATCTTGTGATTTAACACCGCTAGACTATTTTCTGTGGAGCTATGTAAAGTCATTGGTCTATGCGGATAAGCCACAAACGCTTGACCGTTTGGAAGACAACATTCGCTGTGTTATTGCCGATATACGGCCACAAATGTTGGAAAAAGTCATCGAAAATTGGACGTCCAGATTGGACTACATCCGAGCCAGCTGTGGCAGTCCTATGCCAGAAATCATATTTAAAATGTAATGCCACAAGATTATCTTTCGAATAAAAAAAAATTCATGTCAATCGAATAATACATCGTTGTTTTATTGCAATTTAAAGTTCTGTACCTCTCAAAAAACACCCTTTATATAAAAAGCATTCAGTCACTGTATTTATTACATTAGTTATATCATATGATTAATTATATACTTTTTGTTAATTGGTAGAATTCTGCAGAACTAGTAAATTTCATTAGTGTTTAGTTAATAAAAAAGGCATACAGTGGATGGTTAAATAAACTTTTATTTACATAGATTTCTACGCATAGAACAGACCACACAGTAAGCAATGATACTGTACAGGTTGTTTTGTTTCAAAGGACAAAAGGATTGTATAAAGTTTTTAGAATAGGACAGCATTGAGGGAATGCCATGGATATATTAGCTGAGGTCATAAATAGAATTGTTCCATTATTCACGGATTTCAATACAATAACTAAAAGTTTGCCAAATCGATTAATTGAAAAAAATAATTTGAATTGATATTCCAGTATGATTGCAACAATCTTAAGGTTTTTAACCTAAAGCTTACAATCTTACAGTTTATTGTGGTTGCGATGGTAATTGTCATCTTTTTCTTTTGATTATATTATACCAACTTTGTATGACATTAGATCTTCATAAATGGAAAATTTAATGCCATCTTTTATCAATTTAATGAGACTGCATGCTTGTAATCAGTTATTGTTTTGGAATGTAGAGGCGAGTTCATGAAATGCTGACAAACAAAAAAAAAATGGATAATTACAGACATATTCAAATATATTTCCATGGAATTATACAAACCTGGTGTTTTCCATCAATCTGAAAATGTTGTTGAATATTATTTTCTAACTTAAACTGTACTTTCAAAATTTTTTTTATCTTTTAAATATTTTCTTTGGATTTTATTACAATATAAATTCCTTAAGTTGCATCCATAAAAATCGTAGATATCTCTTGGAAAACCATGAATGTATTTTTTAAGATACCTATTTAATACATAAACTTCAAACCGAAGGAAATAATTAAAGAATATCTTTTGGCAATTTTTCATTTGATTTTTAACATATTACAAAATCAAAAATCTTTATGCAGTTGAAAAATATCTTTAAAGACTACTACATTGTTCTTGATAGCTAAAGAAAATTTCTATAAGAATTTTTTTCAAGCTGAAATGTTTTTAAGAAACTTTAGTATCATGTTTATTAATGATAAATAGGAAAATCATACAGATATTGAATTAGTATCCCTTTGATAAATCAATTTTGTTTTAGATCTTATTGATTGTTTTAACAAAAAGAAACCTCAAAATTTTTTAATTTAATTAATATCAATCAGTACACATATATTATGTTAATGCTTCTTAAAAAAAAAATTGTAGATTTTTGTTATTATACTAAATAAATTTTCAGTTGTGTGTGTATTCAAAATTCCTAACATCTCAAATCTTCAGGTATCAAATTCTGTTTTTAAAGTACCCACTTTGATTAACGACATCCTTATGTACATTGTTTCTCTTATCCAAAATAGAGCATTTTAAGTTTATGTATTTCAATCTAAATAATTCTGCCTTATGTTCTAACAAACTAACCCAATTTGTGAGACCTTTTAAGGTATAAAAAGGTTAAGTTTTTATTTAAATAAATCAGTTCTATGAATCATTAGAACTATTTAGAAACCCTAACATATGACTTTTTTGAAAAAAAAATCAAAAATTACATTTATTGTAATTTAGACTTTATAAAGGTATGAAAATTACTTTATAAATAAGTTATTATGCTATTAGAAATTTTTCAACTTTTTTTAAATGCAGAGATAGAATACATTAGTATATCATAGCCACAGGATTACAAAAAATGCCTATAGTAGTAAAATATATGTAGTATGAGAAGCTTTATAAAATCTATATCTATTCGTAATTCAACATCGATAAGTTTATGCAAAGATTTGAAGAATATAAGAGGAATGTTTCTAAAGTAAACATCAAAAGAGGAAGGATAGACAAAAATATATGATTAAATTTATGCAGCATATTTCTTGATTTTGACAGCAATGCTTATTCTGATTCAACTGACCAGAACGGCTGTTGTGTTACTGAAAAAGCGACATTGTACTTTGAGTGGAGAAGTGCTGATAATTATAGATAGATAATGGGTATTTTACTAATAGGGTTATCGCCTGTCCATCCTGCAGAATATTCTTAATTTCAAAAATATTTCAATGTTCCAATTGACCTTAAAGTGAAGTGCCAAATTATTACTACAATTACGTTCGATTTTATTTGTTCAGAGCACAGGTGGCCCAGTTTTACGTTTGACCTGAGGCGACAATGGACTTGATCAACTGCTGAGACAACATACTTGAAAATGAAGTAATCATTTTTTTTTTTTGTGATGCAATAGTAATTTCGCAGGATCATTTGTTGAAGCATGGTCAGTGGGCACCTTCTAGAAACTTGCCCGTAGATGGCAGTAGTAGTCTTGGTTACCCATACTCAAAACTGCATATTCAGTTTTGTCCTTTTCATTTTAAGTATTTAAAGGAAAGGAAGACTTTCACATTGGATAAATTTATCGAGTTTTTGACTTATGAAAATATAGCAACCTGATTCTTAACAATAAATTAAAATGGTATATTTTTTGTCGTACTTATAAAAAAAATCGTGGCCTTTATTTAAAATCAAACTGTCAATAATGACATCTGAATCATTGTAAGAAAAATAGTATCAGTGTATTTCAGTATGCAATCTGGTTTTTGTTCATTTAGAATGTTATGATTGAACTGTGAAATTTTATGAAAGAGCTCGAAAAGCAAAACAATGTCACATTAAGTGATGGTATACATGGTTTCAGTGTTAAAAAAAGGAAGAAATGGTCTACAGCAGTTTAGTTATATACTAGATCTTAAAGAAACATTTTTGTAAGTATGTCTTGGCTACCCTACTTGCAATTTACATGTGTGTCATTCACACCATTATAAGGAGACTTAAATGTAAACATTTATTTGGTCATTAGATTCATTGTGATTATTTTTAGGTATGACTCTCTCAGAAGAATCGAGACAATTTCTATAAAAGAGTTAAACTACTGATCTGACGGTCCACAAATATGAGAGTTGCTGCACCTTAGACAACTGGGCTGAAGAAATTGCCACAATATTGTAATTTATCAAAGCATTTTTATTTTTCAAAATGCATTCCTTTTACATAAATATTTATCCATGTGATCTTTTCAGCTTCTAATGTTTTTCTGGAATGGCATTCAAAAAGAAAATAATGGAAATTTCACACAGAGGAAGAAAAGATGTTTAACTTAATATTCTCTTGAGGAAAAGAAAATAATCGACCCGTAAAGAATCTGTCTGATACCGATGAGGATTAACAAAGTTCCAATAAAAGCATAGAACATTTTTCTTTTCTAGCATTCGAAAATGTTCATATCTGGCATCATCCTTTCAATCTATGGCAATAGTATCACAACCATTTTCACTTCAGTTATCATCTCAAATTTTTAATAAGTTTATGTAAATCTAACAGTTCTATTAACATTCTCAGCTTACCGGTAAGGAAGAATTTCATTTTTTTTAGAGCAAAGTAAAAACTTAACCGAATCTAGTAAGCAAATAAATTAATCGAAAAGGAATGCATTTTGAAAAATAACTTTGTATATGGATATAATTTTATTTCATGCTTTATAGCAGTTGTCTCAATACCATTAATTACACTCTTTTGTATTGGATCATTCGAATTATGGATTTCCTTTTGTTAAAGATTGAAGAGTTCTCACTTTCGAAACACTCCTCCTATATTCGAAAATGGGGTAATTGGTTTGGAATTGAAACAGCTTTCTCTGTTATGGTTTGAGTTATTAGCAATGAAGGTTTTTGGTAGAAGAGAAAGGAGATTGGTTTCCACAAAGAGAGAAATCGGTGGATTTCAATGATTGAAAAATTAAATTATACAGAAAGATATTCATACGTTAATTGAAAGACATTTTAGGGTTAACTGACTGTTAAAATTGTCTTGGCTCCTTATTGCTTCAATTGTTTTGACGGATAAATGTCGCTGAACTTCATTTCGAACTTCCGTTGCCTGTTTTCCTTTAAAGTTAGTAATTATAACTGAAAACATATTGCCTTTATTACAGCCAGTGTCCTGTATATTCTATTCTTATTGCGTAATTTTAAAAATAGTTTGAAATATAACCTCCTAGCGCACTTCAAGTATGTCCTAATGATACTCCTGTATATTCTTGAAGATTTAGACACAGATTCGAAAATCGGAAACGCTTGACTGTCAAAGGACAAAAAATATCCATAGCTCGGATATAGAAATAGAATTTGAAAAAATAATTTATTTTTTATATTTTGTAAATATGAGAGATTTTTTCCGCATACTTTTCATTTGACTGTACGTTTTAAGCATATTTTCAATGATTCTTCCCCTACCCCTCCTTTCGATATAATAATGTTCTCATTTTACAAGTGGATATGACTAAGTTTTATGAAATGTTTCAGAGCGAAGAATTATGCTTTTAAGAAACAAAATCGAATTGGATGTAAAAAGTCATATTTCGCTACGGAAAATGGCGAATCGGTCCATTATTAAAAAAAAAATCATTGTAATATTTTCGCCCTTCTGATTTCATTCAGTAGAAGTTTGACGTGCTAGCTAACGGTGAGATTAATGGCGATAACATCTCGGCTCATACCACCTTCCCCAAACTTGTATATCCAACGAGAATTTCGAAACTATGCTACATTTACCATGCAACAAACCTTCAATACACCAGTCAATACACATAGCTCCTTACGAAGGTTCTAGGTAAAATCGAGTGTCAAACTTAATACCCGCTGTTCACGAAACTCGCGTTGGGGTTCTTGAAGGGCGCTAAGAGTTATATTTTGAGTGACATCACTTACTTTCGATTCGTCAGAAAACCTTAAGATATCTCTTCTGATTGATTTGAAAAGGGGTGAACGAAAATAAAAAGGCATTGTGACCTTTTTTTAAACAAGCCACTCGAAACTGTTAAAGCGGACAAAGAGATAGAAATCCTCGAAATGGTTCATCACGAGACAGTGACACAGAGATCGAAGAGGTGTGTGTATTATCACAGGGGTTGGCAGACCCTCGCGCGGACCCCTATTCGGGTAGCTCCACGCTCGGGGGTGTTGTGGGATGTG
Organism: Trichonephila clavipes; assembly: GCA_019973935.1. Classification (NCBI taxonomy): domain Eukaryota; kingdom Metazoa; phylum Arthropoda; class Arachnida; order Araneae; family Nephilidae; genus Trichonephila; species Trichonephila clavipes. Next base: position 292,528 of record BMAU01020049.1, read on the forward strand.
AGCGAGAAAAAAAGTCTGATCAAGTTCTTTGGCTGGGCTCTTCTTGTATTACTATGGGGACTTGCTCTTTCCTTTCGTCGTCGTCGTCTTCATCGTCTTCGTCATCTCTCCGTTGTGCCACCTGGATGGAAAGTTAGTAAGTTCAAATTCATATAATCGCTTTCACATAACACTTTAAGAAGAATATTTATATTTTATTCCAACTCATCTTTTAAAATGAGTTTTCTCCACTAGTTCTTGTACCCTCTTCTGGTAGTAAGTCTATCAACTCTTATCCCTCCTTCATAAATAAAACCTTTTAATTTTATGTAAGAAAACATTAAAAAAGTTGACGCAGAAAATACATAATTATGTAACATTAACAAGGACGTGTTAAGGCATGGGCCTCGACCACAATGGGGGCGGGTCTCGTCTCGTTCTCGACTCAGCCTTAATAAGAATGATTCGAATAATTTCAACGGTCAAATGTTTTCCGGTTGTATTCTCCAAAAAACTAGGAATTTCAGACGATATGTCAACTGACTACATGTGAGGACCGTCGTTCATGTATAGGCCTTCCACCATACACCATCATTACTCCTTCTGTCAAAAGGTGGCAGTCGGTAGAACCGGTTTGTGCAATTGTAAGTCATGTACGTTAATTTGTTTTGGGTTAATGTTTGTACGAGTATTTGGCAACGTATGCTATATGTACTGTAATGTAAGGGTCACATTTGTGCAGGGGTGTAGCAACCACCGTATCAGCTGTATCAATGATACATGTGTAAGCAAGAAATCGTAAGATATTAGGGGGCCCCTAACAAGAACACCCAAGGGATTTTTGATACAGGTCCCTCTTAGAATTAGCTACGCCAGTGACAGTATTGCCGAGATTCTGCTGTCTACCAGGCCGTTATTGCCATCTCAAACAACAAAAGAAGAAATTATGGATCGAAACCAAAGATGCAGTTTTCTTACCTTCATGATAGTGTCCGAGTCGGCCAAGGCTTGTTTCGCCAGGTACCTTTCTCGCTTGATTTTCAGCTCGAGGGCTTCGGGGATGTCCGGTACGAGCATGTCTATGAGGCGGCACACCGTAAACACGACGTGCTGCAATGAATAAGGCAATACATTTCTAAAATGATTCTAAATCCAATCATTTCATACACGAATGAGAATCGCATACAGACTATTTGCAACGCACCGTAAAATAAGAAAAAAATCAGCCTTTTGTTTTCTCTCCTGAATATTACATCCCTCAGATTAAAATCAGTGGCGTAACGTGGGCGGGGCTTAAGGGGATCCTGACTGACGCAAAGTACGAATTTGGGCTTGAAGGGGGAGGCAAGTATTCTCCATAACGCCGATGGTTCAGGTATTTACTTACTTCAAGTAAACAAAATTTCTGATTATATTGGGTGTAAGGGAAAGTTCTGTCGTTTTTTTCTAAAGAAAAAAAAATTTCCTTTTATTTAAAATTTAATCCAAAACATAATTTTTGTTTGTTAGATAAGCTACCAAAACGCTGGGAGACAGTTGTAACTAACTCCCTGGAAAAGAAATCGTCTGTTTTTGAGGCAAAGTATTCTTTCACTTCCACTTTGGGCACCCTTATAATTTATATATTCATCAAGAAAGTTTTGCAGCCACCTGTGAACAGATGATAGTCAGATGGTGCAATATCAGGAGAACATGCTAGCTGAGATAAAATTTCCCAATTTAACTCTGCAATTTTTTGTGAGGTTTTTTTCGCCACTTGTGGTCCAGTGTTGTCGCGATGAAGAATTACATCTTTTCTGTTGATTAAAGATGGACGCTTACGTTGAATTCGTTCAAAACAGTAACAACGATCAGCATTAACCGTATCATTTTCTTTCAGCAACTCATACTGCACTATACTCGTTCGGCCTCACCAACAACACAACGTAACCTTCTGATGCACACCAGCTCTGCATGTGGACGGTGGTGTCTATAAATATATATATGCCCTTTTTCTAACCTCGCGTTTATACACTATCCACTTTTCATCTCCACTTACCAAGTGGTCCAAAAGCTGTTCCATTTTGTGGCGAACAAGATTTGAAGAACATATCGAAATTCTGTCCATCAAATTTTTTTCCGCTTAATTCGTGTGGCACCCAAACAATGTTTGGAAACGAAACCAAGCCTTTTAATGTTAGTCAAAGTAGTAGTCTGATGGATTCCAAGCTTGAAGCCTACTTCTGGGGATGTTAATGTTGGATTCATCTTTCAAAGAAAAATCACCCGAACGAAATTTCACAAACCATCTTTGGCATGATCGAGTTGTTGCTGTGTTCTCTCCAAACACATCACATAAGGGGGCCCTCTATCGTCCCTTTTTGGAACTCTGCAACGTCTAAAGTGCCCTTTTTCTTCACTCATGTTGAAAATTTTACACGTTTAAGAAAACTGACTAAAATACAAAAAAAAAATGTGTATAAATCATCAATAGTATATTAATCTAACTGTTTAAATTGGTTTTAGTCGGATCCGAATTAAACATCGACAACGCATAACAGTGAACGTGTTCGCAACTTTGTTTTAAATAAAGAAATTCAACATCTTTGGCCGACAGAAAGGGTGTGATTCTTCATCATGACAACACTAGACTACATGCGACAAGAAACACCGCATAAAAAATTGCAGAGTTGGGTTGTGAAACTTTACCTCAGCCACACAGCATATACTCTTCATATTGCAGCATCTGATTATTATCTGTTCAGGTAGCTGCAAAACTTTCTTGATGGGAATAAATATATAAATTATGAGTGTCCAAATAGCAGTGAAAGAATTCTTTGTCTTCAAAACTTCTTTTCCATGGGGTTAAATAAGCTACCAGAACGCTGTAACTAATAAAGAAATTTATATTTTAAATAAAAAGATTCTTCAGAAAAAAAAAAACCCCACTGAACTCTCCCTTATACTCAATATTTAATTTTTATGATTATTTTCATACATCATAATTTGCCAAGAAATACAGGTTTTCATGTTCTAAAACTCAATATCCGAGGAAGTATGATGGTCCTCTTTGTGAAAATATTAGTAATACCCCTATTCAGTAATGTGCCCAAGGGTGAGGTTTGGGAGTTTACCCCCCCCCCCCATAGATCAACAGATTTTTTCCATGGGATTATCACTCGGTGCTTTACATTCTAAAATATACCTAGATGAAACACCCCTTTATAAGAGGGTCTGTGTACGCTATTGCCCCTGTTTTCCCTTAACATCAATTTCACAACTTGGGAGATTTTTTTTAAGTGTAGCTTCATTTCATGAGCATCAACCGGCAATATTTTGTACGATTTGTCAGTGGCGTAACGTACACCCCTACATCGGAGGGGGCGGAGCAGGATTCTAGGGGACTCAAAACGTGACTGATGCCAATTACGTACCCTATGAAAAATCAGGCTTGGGGCCAAAAACCTGACTTTGCAAGGGGGACCTAAACTTCTCCGTTACGCCACTACGATTTGTTAATAATGGCATCAGGATTCGGACCCTTCAGGATTTGTTATAATGGAACACGTTAATCTCTGTGGCTCCGTTACACGATAATCTATGAAAGGACAGGTTTAAAATTGTTGGGTACTTGGGGTACGAACCGAGTTAATGAAACCCATTAAGATAGATTTGTTTTGGCTCAAATCATGTGCTCAATATGCTTCCTCGTCCCCCCCTCCTTTTTTTTTGGTTTACTGTAATTTTTTGGAGCAGCCCTTCTGTTGTAAGTCGATACTGGCAATAGATAGCCCGATAGAAAATTTCATTACAGATCAGTTCAGTTTGAAACACTTGCCTGCAGATCCATTAATAAACGTTTCGCAAAATAATGCCGCCGAAACAACCAGTAACCAAATTATTATTGCCACCAGTCAGTAATTGAAACTTTATCTTAAAATTGTGTGCTATGTCAAAGAGAGGATTAATTATATAGCTGTAAAAAAATAAGTAAGAGAAAATTTTCATCTCTTTACCTCGAAAAGAATGACAAAACCGAAACGCAAAGCTAAAAGTCTCCAGTAGAAGTTTGTCAGATTGCCATCTTTGTCCCGAAAGTCAGAATACCTACAGGGATATAAAAAAAAAATCAAACGGATAAATAATCACTTTATTATTCATCACCTCATTCACTGTCAAAACAACTACAGCTTTATGTGCATATATTCAAAAGTTTTATCTGTAGTCCGGAGAAATTGGCGGAAAAGTTAGGAGGTAAGTCAATCTCGCCAGCTGGGTGAAAGTTTGGCACTAATGCGAATCAATTGGCAATAACATTCATATATTTAAACTCTAAAAATTTTGTTTTTCGAATAAATTCCATTAAATGATCTAATTGTTAAAATTTAATAAACTTTTTGAGATTTATTTCATTACTTGAAAAAAATAATCTTACTTATAATTCCAATAATTTGAAACAGTATTAAAAATTATCAAAGTAAAAATCTTTATTTTATCCCATGATATAAATAAGATTCAAATTATAGTTTGGAATTCTACGAACGCTGATCTGAACAATTCTGGTAAAGAAAATTCAAACAATATCTGGTGTATAATTAAGTTTTAGTCAAGAATAATTCTTGTGAGAACAGTTATAATAAAATGTAAGTATAACCAGATTTTTGACTAGAAGAATTTTAATATTCTCTGGAGTTACGTAAGTTTGCTTAAACCATGTGAAAACTGGATAAGTATATAAATATCTGGTTGTAACGATCGCTTGCGCAGATAGTTCACGTTGGCGTGTTTGTTAATATTTTGCCTGATGATTTTTGGTATTTGAAAGAGATTTGGTTTAAAATACTGCGTTGTGAAATCTGTAAAAAAAAATATTGTCATCATTAAGTACAAGATATCAAAGGGAACTATCCTGCTGCCAGATTAAAAAAAATAAAAATTCCAGTTGTGTTGAAATAACATCGCCATTTATTTCCAGTTCTGTTGCAAAATGTCAGCTACAGAATATCACCGAATCATATGTGCAGCTTTAGGTACCAGTGTTGTACTATTACGCTATGATGCTCTGGTACCGAAAGGTTAAAAACAAGAATTCAAGAAGCAGATCACTCTGACCGGCCTACTGATGTTGATGAAGCCCACTTGCGACAATTTGAGGAAGATCAGTATTCAACCTTTTGAGAACTAGCTAAGGAGTGCCGTGTCCATTAGTCGTGTTATGCATCATAAATTTGATGTACATGTTTAATCGCTGGGTGCCACATGGGCTGACTCAAGTAGATAAAGACATAGTTGTTCAGGCCTGCACTGATCTGCTCGAATACCAACGCAAAGACAACATTCTGGACCAGATCATCACTTGTAATGAAAAGAGGGATTCACTTCATCAGTACCAACCAAAGAGGGGGTTAGTCTGTGTCTGCCAGCCGGTCGGTAGCGTCGCAAAGCGAAATTTGACGAACAAAAAGATCATACTTTGTATCTGGAGGAATTGTCATGGTATTATCCACGAAGATTATCTGGAAAAGGTAAAAGCATCCGCAGAAAGTTGTACAGCGAGATGCTAGGCCATATTGATGCTGCTGTCAAGGCAAAACGTTGAACCGTTTCGGTGCAAAAAGATACTATTCCATTAAGATAATGCAAGATCTCATGTATCTACATTCACCAGCTGGACTCGAATGGAATATTTTGCCACATCCATCATATAGACTCCTTCAAACCTACATTTTTTCACACCTGCAGCTACATCTTGCTGGTGTTAGCTTAGATTCAGCACAGGACATCCGAAATGAGGTTGATCTGTTTTTGGACTCGCGACCACCAAGTTTCTGGGTTGAGGGCTTTGAAAAACTACCAAAACCTTGGCAGAAAATCATAAATTTAGGTTGTGATTACTACCCGCTCTAAAGGTACTGCTTTCCTGCTTTATTTTTTTTTAATGAAGCTTAACTACTTTACATTTCGCGACTATATCTTTTCTCTAATATTTATTTCAGAAATTAATACGACAATTCGAATGAATGTAATTTCTCTTCAAAAGCTTCATTTGCAAATTCAGTTGGGGAAAAAAAGGTACATAATCATGCATAATGAATATCATGTAATTTTAATTCTTTATATTTAAGGCTATCAAAATATATTTCATAACTGTCTGTAATTAAGCTATCACACGATTACATAAATTTTAGTCTCAACACAGGTTCAAATCTTCGCTAATTATACAATAGCGTATCCAGAAATTAAAGTTCCGTTTGAATAATTAAAAAAAAAAATTCAAAGGTTTGTTTTGAATGCATTTTTTTTTTTACAATGGAATAGATTCTCGCACCATTTTTATTTTTACAATGCTTTTTTAATTAGTTTCATTTATGAATCATTGGTTAAGTTCTGGTATAAGTCAGAGAAAAAACATATGTAATCTAGCTTCCCGTTCCAATTAATATCCACACAAATGTTTGTACACAATACTATCCATGCACACTTTACAAAAACTTTTGATTGTATACAAAAAGATTACATCCTGATGAGCATTACAAACTGTCTCACATAAGGATACTAAGATGGATATACATGCACAAAATAATGACCGTAACGTGTCATACTTTCAAACGGAACTTACTTTCTAGACACGCCTTGTGCTACTAGACTGAGGAAGACTGGGACTGGATGACGTTACCTGTAGCCAACGCCTCTGACCATGTCCCACGCCCACTTTCAAATGTGACGGGTGTGGAACATGGTCAGTGGTGTTGGCCTGTTTCTTGACTTCTGTCTCACCTGCATGCTTGCGTGAGGGTTCCATTAGGGGCCCAAGCCAGAGTAAAGTTGACGTAGCCCTTCAGGTCCCAGCTGTATTCGTATTCGTACAGTAGTTTGGGAAGAAACTCCGAAGTAAAGGCTATCAGAAAGGCCTGCATAAAGAAATAAACATTTGTTACAATCCATGTTACAAATTTTAATATCCACTAGCTGCATGGCCCGGCGTTGCACGGGCTTCTTCAAGTGTACAGCTTTTCACCTTGGGAAATTTTCCCTGTCCCTCTCAGTGCCAGCGTGATTTCTGTATTAATGTCATTAAAATTCTCTTTTTCGAAGTTTCTTTCACCTCTTTACCGCGTCATATAGTTCTGTTTTTTTTCCATTTAACCCGGCGTTGCACGGGCTTTTTTCGGGGGGTATACCCTTACCCCCGTGGAAATTTTCTTTTTCTCTCTCGACGCCAGCAGTTCTAGGTATGTGTCATGAGCGATGTGAGTAATTTCTATATTTTTGTCATTTAAATTCCCTTTTCCGAAATTTCTTCCACTTTTCTTTTTTCAGACAGGCTTTTCTTTGTCAGAGTTTGATTTTTACATTTTTTCTTTTCCCTTTGTTCTGCCCAGCGTTGTGCAGGGCTTTTTCAAGTATAAAACTCTTTCTTCCCCGGGGTAAGACCTTTTTTTTTCAAATTTCTATTTTCGATTAATAATTTACAAAGCTAATCCAGTTTTATTCACAAGAAAACAGAGAATCTACGAATTTCTTATTAAATAATTAATTTTGTAATGGATAATAAAAAACAATACAGCTTTAATTTTTTTAAAAAATATTAATTTATATCCCTTTTTGTTAAATAATGAATCAAAAAATGTTTTCAGTTAGCCATTGAAACGACTGCTTATTTTTGGATAAGTGTTCTTAAATTCAAACGTAAACAAACGTATCTATTTATATAAGGCTATCTTCGCAAGAAACGGTAAACGCGCAAAAACGCACCGAAGATACCGAAAGATGGGAAATGATCCGAGGAATCCATTTTGACCATTTAATTTCTTAAATTACAATTATTTGAAAAGATATTAATTAAAAACGATAAAAGGCACAATTTGTATGCATTGTTGTAACAATGAAGACCTGGTTTGGCTGAAAATCGATTTTCGACGCCAATTTTTGTCATTGTTGTAACAATAACATTCTTCCAACAATGCAAACAGATAAAAACTGGCACCAAAAACCAGTTTTTTAATGTTTTTAATTAATATCTTTTTAACTAATTTTAATATCCGAATATAAATTGTCAAAACGGATTCCTCGGATCATTCCCTAAATTTTGATACCTTCTGCTAGTTTCTGCGTCTTGTGGTTCTTGAGAAAATTGGGATATATACATAGATACGTTTGTTTACCTACGGATTTTAATAGTGTAGATTCCAAAAGCGTAGCTACCGCCGTATCCATGAAATGGGGTAAGTTTTATTAATGCGTTTATTTTGATACAGGGCCCGCTCTTAACTAGCTACGCCAGTGATCTATACATATTTTTCCCCACTTAGATTGATACTGTATGTCACAACACAGAGTTCTTATTGTTAACCATTTCTATGTAATTGCGTTCATGTTGAAAGTACCAAGAGCAAGAAAGAGAATGTGTTGTAGCGAACTTTAGGCCTCTTTCATACGGCCCCACCTAACGGAATGGGCAGACAGTCGGGAGCTAGTTTTTAATAGAAATTGCCTGGGTCCTTTCACACGTGGTCAATTGGCCCTTTTCTCGTGCACTCGAAAACCACATTCTCCTCCTCACTAGTTGATTCATCTAAAAGGATGTTATGAGAGCTACGCTTTTCACACGCGTCTACAAGTATGTGGGGTAAAGCTAGTCCACATACTTAGTCACAATACACAACCAAGTCAGACAAGCATAGTTAGGTTTATTAACACATACATATAAACAAAACAGTAGGATTAATATAGTGGTAATTATTAAATTTGACACTCAGCACAAGCAATATATATTAAAACAATTGAGATATAATAACGGAGTCTACAATGTGGCGGCGCTACTTGCAAGTAATAAATAAATATTAGCGATGGCGCCACATAACCCTCCTCGGGAGAAAAGTAGTTTAGGCTTGAAAAAAATCGGTAAAATGTACTCGCCGTCCTGAACGAGTAGTTACAGTGGGTCTCGCAGAACCAGGCGTCGGAAGAGAAGGCCCAGAACTGGGAGGATCATCGGCAAGGACATAGGCAGGCTTTATGCGATCCACGCTGACGCGAACTTCCTTTGTGCCAAATGGAGACAGCTTTTTTTTAATTGTTTTAATTGTGCGGACGAGTCCGGCGCTCCCGTTTTAGTCAACTTTGTGTCTGCGTGTGAAAAGAATTATCTTCCCTTTTCACACTAGAAGAACGGTGACTGGAAACGAATTGAATGGTATAAAGTTACCTTGAGTGAAACCAGCCTTATGAAGAATCAAAGCAATCGGTATCTTTATGATAACAAAGAAAAATTTCCAAAACAAAACGAGTTTTCAAAATTGCTACTCATAATACTACTCGCGCTAATAACCGGTTTAAGGAACACCTTCAAGTCACTTAATCCTTTACAGCTTAAACTAAACCGACTCACTCGGATCTTCTTGCTTGGCACAGTCATATTTGGAGGCATTGACAATTCAACCTGTACGCGATATGAAAAATTCGTCAAGTTTTTCGATAAAATGTGGAATATTAAAAAGAGGACTCACATTGCTGATGACTGCCAGATGGGCGAGAAGTTCCAGGATGCTGAACCAGATACCGATGTTTTGCGCCCTCTCCGCGACCACTCTACGAGTCTCGCAGACGAACTTTTGGGCATCGAGACGGATCTCCACCCAGTTGTTGAGCAGGGCGAACAGGGGCGCCAGCGGGAACGCCGCCACGAATATCGTGATAAAGCCGAACTGGAGAACTGAAAAAAAAAAGGTGTGGTTCACTAAATCGAAGATATGTAAGTCATAGGGATGAAGTTCTGGGTTTAAAAGCAGTAGTTCTCAAACTGTTAAGTGCGACTTAGAGATTCTTAGCCTTCCAAGAGGTATGTGATGAATTTTTTGTTTTTATTCATCGCGTTTAAAAACTAAATGAGCTGGCCACGGTAGCCTAGTGGTCACAAACTCATGGTCAACGTTGTCTAGTCACGCGTGTTCGAATCCTGATACCAATGAAGACCCGCACTGTAGAGGGACTGGTGCACGTTAAATCTGCGGTGGCTCAATGTCCTTCCTTTGGCGTGGTGTTACAGTTAGGACAGTGGGATGGCAGCTCAATTATCGTCCATCATCACTTGACAAAAATTACGAGATTCATCGCCAATAAAGGCTGAATGCTGGGGTGGTTGTTTCCCAGGGAACACATTTGTAGCTCTACATTCGGTTCGTACATGTAGTTCGGACATTCCGCCAATAGCCCTCGCGTTATTTTAGAGCCCCGTTATCAATAAATTCAGTCCTTCGAAGCTTAACAAGAGCAATTAAATTCTTAACCTTGGTTCAAAAATAAGTGGCGAAGACGATGCATGAATTGGCACCCCACTCCAGAAAACTTCTGACATTAATTTAAGAACTTTGAACCTCGACAGATTTAACGTGTATCAGCCCCTCTACACGGTGAATCTTTAAGGGCACCACACACACACACACATGGCTGGAACTCACGATTCGATAGATTATACACGTGGCCGTGACCGATAGGCTATCACATGGCTAATTGGTCATGCGACAATTAATTCGTTCCGAAAATAAATCAAGGTGAACATTAGTAGTTCTGCATCTGGTAATTATATAATTACTGTAAATAGTAGTAAATACGTCTCGCATCATCAAGTATTTCCATATTTCCAAACTTGAAACTTCCTACGAAATTTGAGTAATTTCAAAACTAGATTTACGAATTTAGTAAATTTCAGTTTTTGTTGCAATTATATTGGTTGGACTGCAAAACTATCCATTATGGTGCCACGAATTAAACATGCGTATGTGTATAAGAATAAAACGATTTACCCATTAGACTTCGATAAGAATAGTTAGCCGTTCAACCTATTGAAACCGTTATTTAAAATAATAGCATTTAAAAAGTCCATTTAATTTAATGGACCTTTTTAAATGCTCGTATTAAACGGTTATGAACAAATAAACCATTCTCATTGAATAGTCTATTTCAAAAGTTCTTCAGCAATGGCCTACGCCCACATCAATCATACCCTTTTTTTTTATCTTCATTCGTCCGAATTTTTCACATTTCACCTTCTCCATATACTTTTTAGTATTTTCCCACCATTAATCTACTACATCATTCATTTACTTGAAAATTATACTATCTACTTCATCATTAATTCAGCACTTCCATTCACGTCATCATTAGTATGAAAAAAAACGTGACATAGAATGGTACTATTTAAATAAATAATATGTAGATTGTCCAAAAAGTATGACTACATTTTCAAGCATTAAAAATAAAGGTGTTCACTTACGGGTTTTTATGTGTTTCAAAAAAGAATAAAGTTTCTGTTTAATTAAGGCTGATTTCGGTTAATGTTAAAGAATAGGACCCGAATTTGGAATATTTTTTCAGATATAAAAGAAATAAAAAATTAATGTGATATTCTCTGGCTTCACTATCCTTTAGAGAGCAGCATTTTTGATCATGCTTCCCATTTTTAACCGAGTTGATTCATTTTTTCTGGCATAAAATGTGTTTCGCATTTTTTATCCTATACCGTAATGTTAAATGTGGGCTTTGCCTTCACGTATTAAAACAAAAAAAGAAAGTGTTCACGGAATATTTTGAAATTTTTAAAAACACTACATTGTGTTAACAGAGGTACGAGTTATACTATTGCAAATTTCCATGGAAATTGGGTCATTTTCCTGTCTGAAAATAATGTGCTTCGCGTTTACTTAGAGCTCTCGTACTTTTACCGAAAACAGCTTTAAAGGAAAACTATAGATTAGCGTTTCTCAAACTGTGGGGCGCACCCCCCTTGAGGAACGTGACAACTCTACAAAAGGGGCGCGAGCATATTGAAAAGTCAAAAACAGTAGAAAACTTGAAAAAACTATTAATTTACTGAAAATAAGCAAACAAAATAAAAAATAAAACACACATTTACACTAATATATCCCACTTATTAATGTATCAGTGCTACACAATGTATTTTATAATTAATTTAGCAATACAAAGTTAAGAACAAGTTTGATAATTACCGGTGACCCCATGGGCTTGTAAAATATAAAATTACTTACAAAAATTAACACTGATCTTGATAAATTGTACGGTTAATATAAAATCCCTTAACTGCCGATTAACAGTTACGCGATTTGCGTCCCATTGACAACAGTTTTCCGCACAGACGCGCGTTTGGGATGTATTCGGGGTGGGGTGGGGGAGGAAGGAATAAAGAAGCAAATAATCGGAAATAAGTAAATCCTTCCCAAAAATTGTCAAGGTTCTTTTATTGCAATCCAAAGTCTTCGGAAAAATTTTATGGATAGCAGTGCACGGAAAAGATCCTACTACGAAAAGACATATATACGACAGAGGAAATTAACGCTTTGGCTGAGAAAGACGTTTATATACGCTGGTGTCACTTAAGAGGTTAAAGTCGTATCTTAGTTTTGGCATATTAGTGTTACTGAATTCAATACATTGCTGTTGTATGAGGGTCGCGAATATTGAAACTTTGAGAAGCGCTGCTATAGATGGTTTCCACATTCTCGTTTCAAATTGATTTCCCCACAAGAACGAGTGCAAATTTAAGCATTGTTTGTCGAATTTAAACTGCAACACATGTGCAGCGTGAATTGGGCACCGCCTCACTCAAGGGCGTCTTTAGGCCAGGGCCTCGTCTCGTTCTCTACTCTGCCTGAATAAGATCATGATTACAATAATTTCAACGATCAAATGTTATTTCCGGTTGTATTCTCCGAAAGACTGGGAATTTCAGACGATATGCCAACTGGCTACATGTGATAACCGTCGTCCTCCTACAGTCCTAGGCCTACCACCATTATTTAGTCAAAAGGCGGCCATTGGTCCAGCCGGTTTGAGCGATTGTAAATCCTATATATTTGTTTCGAGTTATTGTTTGTGCGAATATTTGACAACGTATGATATGTACTGTCTACTCTTAAGGGTTATCAGGGACTCCAGAAGTCTGGAGATTGGAAATGATCCTCAGGCGATGGATGGAAAGTCCGATAGCGTGGCAGAGATCTCTAGACACACCTCCTTTTAACAGATACGCTTAACACTTTGTTTATCAATCTTCAATGAGTGACACTAATGAAATGAAAAGTCGAATGACAGTGGCCATTCAGATTGTCCATCCTGCAATGCTTCATAGAAAGTGGTTAAAAATCTTGTATAGACTCAAAGTGTTGCGCGCAATTAATGATGCGCTTGTTAAAAAACTTGAATGCTTTCTTTATGGAACTAAAAAAAAAACCCGTAAGTGAATATTTTTATTTCTTTTGTAATTAATATTTGAAAGTGTAGTCATAACTATCGAACACCCAGGGCTGTGGGTAGCCTAGTAGTTAGAGCATCGGACTTCAGACTCTCTGTAGCCCATCCCTAAATTGTGAAGGTAAAGATAGGTGGTGTCGCCATCTATCATGTAGAAGTCCAACCTGTCTCAGGCTCTGGCAAATTTCTTCCTTTCGGGAAGGTCACGACGACGACGACAACAACCCGGTACTTAATTGTTACTTTTCATGTTTAATGTAATAAAAATAGCTGTCCCGTTTTTCATTTCATTCAGAAAAAAGAAGATAGATTTAGTTACGTCGCATTTCGAAGCCAAAAGATTTGTTGACGATGGATCACGTGATTTTGAGCTACGAACAATTAAAGAGAACTACACCTGAGACAGTACCCCATTCTCCAGAACATCGTGAAGACTGACCCTCGACTGGTTTAACGTGCATCAGTCTCTCTACACCACGGAACTTCGGTGGCACTAGGGCTCGAGTTCGTGATCATGACCACTAGGCTACCGCGGCCACAAAAAAAGAAATTGGAGCTTTCTTACCCATTTCGAGATACTCTTGGAACAATCCTTCGTTATCAATCAGCTGATAGTCCTCTTCCCAGCGAATCAGTTTAACGGCCGAGTTCAGTTTGGTTCGCTTCCGGTGGAACCACGCTTTCAGCTTCCTATTGAGAGATATAAACATAATATTTTGTATGTGTTACGGCCAAAGCCCGAAATCTGTCAGTTCGCGAATTGGCTGACCAATTCGCGTTTTGGCCAACGTTGCTGTACACTTACGGCACAGTGTTCGATCTTTTCTTGATTTCGGGCTTTAGCCGGCCAATTCGCGAAGTGGCTTAAAACGATCGTCCAAAGTAGGAAGAAAAAAATCAAGAGCAGATTATTTTACCCAAATTTTTAAATACATTTTTTTCAACAGAGTACTTCTGTGTACTCAGGGACGTATTAAGGCAGGGCCTCAACCTCGATGGGGGCTTCGTTTCATTCTCGACTCTGTCTTAATATGATTATGATCCTGATAATTTTAATAGGATCAAATATTATTCTCGTACATATTCTCTCCGAAAAACAGGGAAATTCCAATTGCATGTCAACAGTCAAAAGTAGTAAGACTGTATTATTATGTGATGACCGTTGTCCATGTATAGGCCTAATCCCATAAACAATCCTGGGACCATTAGTCGAGCTGGTTTGTGCCTAGATTCTTGAGATTGCGAATCGTGCACATTTATTTGTTTCAAATTACCTTTTGAACGAGTATTTGACAATGCATGCTACTGTCTACTTTTAAAGATCTCTGGTAGGGCCTACTTTTGCATTGGGGCCCAGGGCCTCAAAGAGTCTTAAGGCGTCCCTGTGTGTACAGTTTGTTTTAAAGTACAATTGTTTCAGAAACAAGTTTAAATATAAGTGACACCTCTGAGTTAAAAATAAGCATGGAATATATAAAAATATGATCTCATGTAATGTAATTTTGTTCTCATATTAAAGCCATAATAGAAATTATTCAGTGAACATCTATGCTGTAACAACGTGATGGCATGATGAATATTAGATTTACGCCCTTTAAAATTATTAATTATATCTTGAGCAAATACGTCGCATGTCGTGTATGAATACAAAGGCAAACTGAATACCCAATATATCAACTACCTTTACGGGCCATCCATAATCTCTTTCTGCTTCGTAAACCTAATGTTTAAGAGATCCCAGATCACATTTTTTCCCGAAATATCTCCTAAAAAAATATGAAATTTTTGGCAAAGGCAAATAGCAAATATAAGGGCTAATTAAAACAAATATGAAGGAAAAATAGTTTTGTTAATATTATTTAAAAACATTTCTTTGTTGCCGCTCTCCTTTCCACCACGTGCACGCCCTCACTCGGAAGCGACAAATATGCCACCTATCGGTCAATCTACCATTATCTCACCCTGCTTCAGCCAAGGATTCCCAGCCACTTCGCGAAATGGCCAGCCAAAGTAGAATATATAATATTAATAGCCAATACTTTGGACATTGGCCAAACACTTGATCAAAACGCGAACTGGCCGGACTTTGGCGCTTACAAGGGATCCGGAAGGGCCTTATGCAGTGGTGGCCAAAATTGTGGACACTTTTCTTAAATTGTTATGTTTTTTGTATTCTTATAGAAAATTTTACGCTCCACAAAATGCAAAGTATTTTATATCATTTTAAAGACATAATTCATATATTGCATCGTAAAAAAAAGTTATGCTGCAATAATTATCGATATACATTAAATACTGATGATGGCAGTAAGTTATCAGAATTTAGGGGGTAGTCTTTATTTTTAATTACAGCTTCACATCGATCTCTCATTGAGTAAAAGTTTTAAGCTCTTTATTCTTTATTACATGATGTTAGGAAACAGTTATATCCTCAATTAGCTCATTTTTATTTCATGGGTGCCTCATTCGGACAAGAGTTTTCAAACGGTGCCACAAGTTTTCGATAGGATCGAGGTTAGGACTATTTCCTGGCGAGGACAACAATTATATTTAGTCAAAAAGCAATGGCATCAATTAAAAGAGTAGATTGAACACATGCGAGACGAGAAAGTGGTATTTCCTATGTTAAAATTACATAACAGGGGGATAGTTCAGTGACTAAATTTGGAGACTGAAAGTTTTGTTTAAGATCTCAGGAGACAAATTAAATAAAAAAGCAGGAAATGTGGCCGAAAAAGGTGCACCACATCTGTTGATGACAGAACAAAAATACTATATCTTAGAGATAAAAGAATTTCTCATGGACAGCCATTAGAAGTGATCTGAGTGATGCTGGTGTTTCTGTCGGTTCAAAAACAATCAGGAGTAGATTAGCAGATGTAAGACTGAAAGATAGAATTTCGCGAAAAAAGCAGTATCTCAGTTCACAGCAGCGCTCTAAAAGGACTACAGTGGGCAAAGGAACACATTAATTGGACAAATGATTATTAGTTCCAAGTTATATGGAGGGACGAAACTAAAATATCGTTATTCGGTAGTGATAGCCAAAATATGAAAGACGTAGAATAGCAGAAATGCTACTTCCTGACTGCATCCAGGCAATTGTGAAGTACCCACATAGTTTTATCATTTAGTCATGCATATAAGCAATGGTATCGGTTGTCTTCATATCATCGATAAGACACGGGATGTCATAAAATACATTGACACCATTCTAGAACTCAAACTTCTGCCTTGCATCAGGGATCTATTTACCAACAATGCTTCATTTATTTTTCAGCAAGATTCTGCTTCTTGCCACACAGAAAAGAAATTGAATGACTATATATAGTAACGTTCTAAGATCATTGAGTAATTGTCCTGGCCAGGAAACAGTCCTGACATCCATCCTATCGAAAACTTGTGGCACCGTTTGAAAACTCTTGTCCGAATGAGGTACCCACGACATAAAAATAAAATAATTGAGGATATAATTTTTTTCCTGGAATCATGTAATAACGAATCAAGAGCTGAAAACTGTTTTTAGCTCAATGAAACATCGATGTGAAGCTGTAATTAAAAATAGACTACCCCATTAAATTCTGATAACTCACTGCTATCATCAGTATCTAATGTATTTTGATAGTTATTGCAGCATAACTTTTTTTACATTGCAAATATATGAGAATTATGTCTTGTTATTTGAATTTAGTAATAAATTGTCTTTAAAATGATATAAAATACTTTGCATTTTGTGGAACATAAAATTTTCTATAAGAATACAAACCTAAAAAACCTAGCAATTTAAAAAAAGTGTCCATAATTTTGGTCACCACTGTATGCTGAACTTAACCAGTTTTTCTGGTTAGAAATTTTGATCCGCCCAAACCAAGGGGACCTGTAAATATTCTGCGCCCAGGGACCGAAATGAGCTTAAACCAGCACTGAGCTAAATGACAAATTTGATAAAATACATTTTTGCTTGGGAAGTATAGGACAATACACTCGGTCATCTGGCCAAATTTTAAATAAAACTTAAAAATATATATATATTTGAGAGAGATTGATTAAAATATTTTATAATATATTTTTTCTACAAGAAAGACTATGTGAATCGGTTAGCTACGATGAATGATTTCAATTATCATGACGCAATGCATGATGTTTTGTATTTCTGTTAAGTAAATTTTCTAATAACTCAAGAAGTTAACTTTTATCACCTAATTTTTTATTTAACAGGGTTCGCGTTAACTGCTTTTTTTTAATGTGCTTTTCTAATTTAGGCGGATGAAATGTAATAATTTTTCTCCAAAAATAGAGAGGGTACCTCATAAGTTATTTTATAATTAGCTTTTAAATATTAAGAGGATTCTTAATTTTCTCTATTTGTTTCCAGCATTTATAATGCATTACCACTTCAACGAGGTTATGATCTAACTATGAGAAACATAAAACAACATGTTATGGAAGAGAAACTTACGGAACGAGTATCTCCTGAGCATTATTGATGATCTGTTTTCCGATCATAATGATGGCCAGTTGTTGGGCCAGTTCCATCAGGCACCCGCTGTTGCCACACTTGCAAAGAAAAAAAACAGTTTTAAAAAGCTGAACAGAAAATTGGGAATAATTATCAAAAGTGCCTAATGTTGCAATAGGAAAAACTATGTCTTTTTGTGTGTATATAGTGATTCTCTATTTTATTAGAAAATATTGTTTATCCAAGCCAAAAAATGATTTGGTTCTACATTCGGCGATTCATTTAGTTAAAGCTAAATACAACAGTTAAAGCAGTGGTTCCCAAACTTTAACCTATGGACCCCTCTTTATAGTCAAAACTTTCCCACGGATCCCATTTTAATCCTTTATCTACCGCATTATGATTTATATATATATATATACTGTAGTTTTTTTTTCATGCAATATTTTTTTTAATCACTACATTGAAAATTAAGGGATGTACATAAACAAAATATTCAACTTCGGGAAATTTAATCCATCAGAGCTAGTTAGTTAATTAATTAAATATATTCAACTGTAAAATTAATTATGCACCCTGTTCACTTAAAATAAATAGTCAAATCGTTTTCTAAGGTCTTCATTAACGTACAAAAAAAAAAAAAAAAATAAGGGACCTTTTGACATTTTTTTTTATTGCGAACATTTATAACCCTGTGCACCGCAAAGTATCACACGTGATTTTACATAGAAGTAAGCGTGAAACACACATCACAAAGAGAAGGGTTATAACACAAACATTCCCACCTTATCCGGGATTCGAACCCAGCCTCTACAGCACTGCAGTCAGCGTCACTAACGACTATACCGGATGGGCGGCAATAACTATTTTTTCGGAACAAAAATAACAATCTTCGCAATCCGCTGAAAACGTAATTTCTGCTACAAAACTATTCGCCTTCTCCGCTAAAGTACTCGTCATAGAACCCGTGCTGCCATATATCTTGGAAGAGTGGATTTCAAAGAATATCCCTGCTAAGTATCGTCAGAGTATTCGTAAAAATGTCTATTCTATGTAATTTTAAAGTGAATGGTACTAATAAGTACCGTCGGTAGATAAAGGGTTAAAATCAAAACTTTCCCAAGGATCCCCTCGTGAAAAAGCTACACAAATGCATAGTATAAAACTAACAAATTTTAGAAAAAACCCCATTTTGCTGAATTATTTATAACTTTTGTTTGTGAAATAAAATAAAAAAAATTGATGACTTGGATGAACTTGATTTGATGTTATGAGTGTATTTATGTCCGACTCAATGTTTGTGAGTAGCAACTGCAAATCTCCACAAGCACTAGTTTTTTTTTTTGTATGTGTGTGATGAGGTTTTTTTACGGCACTGAATCTACGTTCCATCAAATTGGAACCTGGGAGAGTAGTCAACAACTTCTGCACAATAACCCATATAAGGCAGGATATAAAATCAAAATCTGTTTTTGTAATCAGAATCTGTGGTATTCTTGTTCAAACATTGGTTTAAGTCCCTGATTTGTGGAAATTTCAATAAGATACTCTTGTATTAGTACGGATCCATCTGTGTTTGAGATCCGAGTTAGTCTACGCGTAAAAGGTTCCAACACCTAGTCGGAAATATCTAAGTGAATTATTATTTATTTAAATTTCCATAAAAATAAAAATGAGTAAAAAAAATTATTTTATATTAAACCTTGCGCAGACCCTCTGACGTTGTTCATTGACTCCCTAATCAATTTTAATTTTTCACACGGACACCCTGAATAATATCGGGGACTCCTGGGGATCCATAGGGACCCCTTTGGGAACCACTGAATTAGAGAAAAAGATAAATTAAAAAAACTATTAGATAATTATTTTAACCGGAGTTCAATCAAAGTAAAACGTTTTCAAGTGAGCTATATAACTTACTTCTTCATTTCTGAGACCAAGCATTTTGTTATAGTGACCTGGATACCCTACAAATCTGGTGAAAAAGAAAAAAGAAAAATGTATGTGTTGGACAAAGTATAAAGTTGAATTCAATGTCACAAAGTAATTGACATTCAAAAGAGCACGAACTCACCTCCCTTTGAAAAAGGCAATGTAGAAAATGGAAGAATAGAAATTGATGAACTGAAAGATGAATACTTTGAATGTCAAGTTATCGTCAAAGTCCGTCTGAGTGCGATGCATCTCTGGAAAATGAAACAAATGTTCGTACCATTAAAATTTTATTTTTCCAAATATATATTGGATATTTGTTTACTGATGTTGCTTTAGTTTGTGTCCTACTGCCTTTATTTCTGATTCTAGAACTACCAATCTTTTATATTACAAAAATCACGGACCACCCACCCTTTTGTAAATTAATGAAATCGTTGCTATTTACAATATAAAATATGCATTATTGTATGATCTGTTTTTTAGTTATCTTTTTCATCGCTTATCGCTTTACTATCTTTTTCAATTCCTACACTATTAGCTCACTCTCTCTATATATATATATTTATTTATATATATATTTATCTTGTTCAAATTTTCTATCGTTAATAAAATACTTTTTATTCATTCAATCAAGTTCAAATAACTTTTTTAAAACTTGTAGTGGATGACATTTGATATTAATACATTTTTTCAAATATTAATTAATTAATTACCGGTTTTTGACGCCAACTTAGATTCGTCTGCATTGTTGTAACAATGTAACTGTTAAAACAATGACAAAAAATGGCGTCTAAAACCGGGTTTTCAGCCAAACTGGGTGTGTATAGTTACAACGATGCAGACAAATCATGCTTTTTTTTCAATTCCTGCTATTAGTTCCCTCTCTCTTTATATATATTCAAATTTTCAATCGTTGATAAAAAATACTTTCTATTCATCCATTCAAAGTAGGAATTGACTTGAAAATTTTTTTTTATGTTACTTGTTAATTATAATTTTTTGCTTTGGAGAGAGGGCGGCATTTTCCATCTTTGTGCGGGCCGGCAAAACTACTAGAGCCGGCTCTGGCTTAAGATATTTGATCATACTGACCTCGAATGTACCAAGATATGTTTTGAATATGACACTGTGTTAGAATTTAATTGTAATCCTACAATGCATGTATCAAAAGCTATATAAAAATACATTGTTATAAAATTGTGTCCTCAACTGTAATTTTCCATAGAAAATAAACATACGCCTATGTCAATGTTGTTTTATTACTGTTAAATTATAAATAAAAATTCGGTATGTACATATTATACTGTCGACCAGTTTTGTCAAAACAAAAGACGTCACCAAATACCGCGACATACAAACAATAATGGACCCGCAAGCAGTCGAACGCAGTGATAATAATGACAGCCTTTGACGACTTTTTTTTTAATTAGCAATGTCTTTTCGTTTGGCAAAATTGGTCGAACACGTATAAGCACCAAAAATTATTTTATTACTTTATAAAAGAATTTACAAAGATTTAACTCAAGTTATCAAATACGTTTTCGTCCTTTTATTAACTTGATTTATTTGTAGGCTAAATTTCATATACTGTTAAGATCTGTGATTTTGGAAAATTTAAAATACGTAAAAACCCTAATTAAACCTTAATCTTTAAATACTAAAAAGCAAGTTAAGTCTTAATTGTAATCTGGATCACAATATAATTAATCCAGATCTCTGTTACATTAATATCACCATACCCGGGTAAATCAAACATGTTAATTCCCAATCCAATTATGAGTAAATATCTAACCGAATTCTAGATTCTGTTTGAAATGTGGCCTTTGGCTTACAAAGATTTAGATTAACTTAAAATCTAAGAACATGTTAAGATTCTTGTTTGTACACGAGAAAAACATGATTCCGGTTACTTCAGACGAATTTTAAATGAGCTGTTGTCTAAATTCATATATAATTGTCACGTTAGGATTTGAATCAAAATTTAACAAATTCGAGATGTGATAGGACATACCCCATTGCGTGAGCTTGAAGGCTAGCTTCTCATAGACCCTGCCGAGCGCCATGATGAGCAGAAGGTTGACCACTGCCCCGGTGGAGGAGGCGATCAGGGAGGCGGCACCACGAAATGTATCCGTCCGGAACAGGAAAATGCTCACCAGCACTCGGTACAGGATCACGGCCACGATGAAGATCATCACCAACGCCATCTGTCGGGACAAATATCGAACATTATCTTGTGGAAGAACACCTTGATTTATCAAGTAATATTCGAAAGAAGTGCGATGCATATCCATTATGTTTATTAACGTGTAACCGGTCTATCCGTGAAGTTTCTACTAATCCTCTTGGGTAAAATTATTCTTTTTAACTGTAAGTTCTGCTGAAAACTTTCCTCAGTGAAGAAGACGAGATTTAGTTATATGAGTACTTCTATTTAAGCGTTGGCATTAGTGTACACGATGTTGGTCGATGGTTGCTATTTGACGATTAAAAGTTGGTTAAATTGAGATCAAGCTTACAATCGGAGGTTGTATAGTTAAGCAAGATATTTACAGAGAATTCGAGCGTAGGAGTCAAGAGCGCTCCAGGAGTCAGTTAAGTAATTTTAATTATATGTTAGTAGGATTATGCCTGTGCGATAGCTCTTCCGGGTTGTTTATTAAATACATTCCCTACCTTTAACTGTGTTGGTTGATTAAAAGGGTCCGGCACATGAATTTTTGAAAAATTATCGATTTTGACTTTTTTACATTTCTTAAAAGTTCAAACATTTCTACTTAAAATGATATATGATATATAGAGATACGATAATTAGAAGTATTTTTATTTATTTTTTAAGAGGAAGCCACTCTCAGTGACAAATTACAAATTCTTACTTTAAAGCCTGTTTTCTCAAAATGCAATATTTTCCCCTTTATGTACCTTTTTCTTAAAAACTAATTAATGTAGGATCCTCAAGTTTTCAGTGAGCCTACTTTCAACATGTTTACACATTTTAATGGAGGGAATAAGATATATCTAGTGAACTGTTTTAGATAACGTATTTTTAAGCTAAATTTTAAAGAAAAAAATTTCGCATTTTTAAAAAAAATTCATAATTATTTTTAATTTTTAACAAAAAGACAAAACCCTCCATTAAAGTCTTATTGATAGTACATATAACCTACTGTTAAAATTTCATTTATTAGTAGCAAGAAGTTTCTGAGAAATTGTACATAAACTTACGCAATTTAACATGGGTTCCTATGGAAGTGCCGGGCCCCTTTAAGCGAAGATAGTAAATAAAACTGTGTTTAAGAGTTTCTAAGGCTGATCTCTTGGCTCGAACCCCCAAACACCAACAACCCAAGGGTTTTTAAAAACGTCGCACAAGAAAGCAACTGCCCTCGTAATTTTGAACCTTGATCACACACAAGTGACGAGAACGACACCTGAATTGGCATACTCCCTCTCCTACCCCATCAACCAACGGGAGGATATTGAGCCTCGACAGATTTAACGTGCATCGGCCCTTCTACAAGAGGGTCTTCAGTGGTACGAGTACTCCAATCCACGACCCTCGGGCTACGAGTTCGAGACCATAACCAGTAGGCTACCATGGCCCCCCTGACTTTTAGGATAAAAATTTATGAATAGTTCTTAAAGTGGTACAGAATCGCATCGAAAGAAGGGTTACGTGGAATGAAAGACAGATAACTTATTGTGATAGTTAATATCCGGGGGGTTAACCCACGACCTATGGATCTGAAGCCGGGTAACATACCACTGACAAAAGTGATCACACCTGTCCGGAGGCTATTACTGGCTTATGTAGATTCCACTACTATACTCCCCCATCAGTGAGTCGGTGGATAGACGAAAGATTTTTTGTTATGGTGAGCGTATGAGTTGTTGAGGTTGCGTCAAGGGAGCCTGACGACTTTTAATTGCTCTTTTTGCGGGTAGATGGAGCCACGACAGATCAGTAGGTTTTGTGTTTTTCTTTTCAGCCAAGGTCACCAATGTGGCAATGAGTATCCAAAGGATAGAATCCCCGACATATGGATCCGAAGCCTGGTAATATACCACTAGACGAAAGTGATCACTCCTGTCCTGAGGCTGTTACTGGCTTATGTAAATACTGCTACACTTACCATGACGAGTATTGCTCCAGAGCCTACAGCTATTCGCTTCATTCTCACGGATTTCGGGAAGGAAGGTTCTTTAATGCCCGTGATTGGGTTCCTCTCGACGCAAGGGGCCTTGGCGGCGAATTCCGGGCGAGGCCTCTCCTGGAGAAAGAAAATAATCACAATAAGAATCCTACATTTTCATTCCCTTCAAATCAGCTTTCTACAATTTGCTCATTCGAATTCTCAAATCTTATTTCCAGATTTTGATTGAAAGGTATATCTCTCTGTGTCTTGATGAAATTAAAATTACACGAATAATATTCATAACAGCAAGTAAAGAAAATGTGAAGTAAATGGTAAAAACGTAGTACCAAATTTTTTTTGCGATAATTAAAATTGTTTGGCGAGTTTTCTTTTTAAAGCGTGCCAAATTAATAAATACTTCAATTATTTTGAGCCTCATGCAACAAAAATGGCGACTTGGACGTCGTATTAAAAATAAAGCTCATTTACTCCTACTTTTGCTCTTTTTGAATCTATTTAAATATTATATTAATCAAGATATTCGAAAGGTTAAGAAAATGCAGTTCTTTTCCGTTAAATTTCTACTTTTTAGTATTGTTTTTTCCCTTGGAGCTGTTTGCCTCTATTAGATTCAATTTCTGGGGGGGAACGGTAGGGAATTGAAAAAGGCTTACACACAAAATGAGAAATTACGTATATATTGCGTCTTTTCCTTCAATGGATTTTGGGAGATATTGTAATGAAATTAAAGCCAAATTTCTCTGCAATTCTTCTTTATCGTACCATAACTAGAAAAAAAATGTCTAATTTTTTTTCTTTTGCAAGACTGGATAAAATCTCCTAACTTACATAAAGACAGATCAGGCTATTTTGTGATAAAAGATACTCATAATTCTATTTGGCCATATTGTTGAGAGTTTGTAAATATATTTAACAGTAATACATGACAAACAGTGTTGTAACGGAGAACATTAAGGCCCCCCTGCAAAGTTAGATTTTGGGCCCCCAAGTTGGATTTTAGAAAGGACAGTCAGGATTTGGTGCCCCCTAAAACCCTGGGCCTCCCCGCATTGCGGGGGTGTACGTTACGCCATTGAAAACAAGCATCGCCCTCTAATTTTATTTCATTGAATGAATAAGGAGTCTCCTTTGCATTTCCTGAGAAGAGCATTTTTTCCAGTAATATATAAATACCACTTTTAATTTCATCTTTATTATTAGCCTTCTGCAATTCTTAGCGCGTGTTGTCTTCTTCCCTTTTGGGGACAGGAAGCAAGTTTGCAGTAGAAATTTGAAGATGGTACTAAAAAATTTAGCAAATGTGCTAAAAGACTTGGCAGGGGGAAAAAACACTATGTAGAACCAAAGGTGTGGTGGGTCTTTAATAGACAAATTAATTTCAGTTTTATTTCAATTCATTAGAGTGTAATATAACACAATTAACTATCGCCGAATACATATATGCTGATTTTGAACAGATTTTCAAAAGGGAGTATACCCCGATAAGCAAATGAATTAGAGATACCTGTCTAGCCGGTGGCGTAACGGAGAATATTAGGATTCCCCTGCAAAGTCAGGCTCTGGGCCCTGACCCGGAGCTTACAACTTTTGCTTTACTTGATATCAATTGATCAATTGATATTATATTTGCTTTGGGCCCTCTAGAATCTTGCCCGCCCCCGTGATGCGTGGGTGTACATTACTCCTCTGTGTCTACCCCTTCCCTTTTTCGCCCTGATGATGCCAACGGTCAGTCTAGTCATTGGCTCAACAACATAATCTATATTACAATGTTTGTATCTTTGTCAGAGCTTAATGTGAATCCCAATGAGCTAGTTGGGTTAAGAAAGAATGACTTCTGAAAACATCAACCAACTGGGTCATAGTAAAGTTTGACAGTTTGGTAAGATTTTTAACCTTAAAAGCAGTGGCGTAACGGAGAACATTAGCCCCCACTCCCCGCAAAGTCTGGTTTTTTGACTTTTAATATTTTAAAAAATGGTTAAATATGTACTTGCCGTCAGTCAGGCTTTGAGCTCCCTAGAATCCTGCCCTCCGCCACCCGCGATGCGGGGGTTGAGGTGGTGAACGTTACGCCACTGCTCAAAAGATCTCCAATTTAAGATACCTTTTACGTGTGGAACAGCTACGAACAGACAATTTTAAAAGATCCTTACCTCTTCCTCCTCAAAATCCATGCAGTCCCAGTGATGAGCCAAGCTGGCACTCTTTCTTTTCCAATATTCCAGAAAAGACACGGCTGAGGGAAGACATTCAATTTAAAATCTTAACACCAAGAATTCCTAAGATTAAGCTAGAGGAAAAAGATGGAAATAAAGGTAAATTCGTATGGGAAAGCGAATCGAAAGTTGTGTGTGTGTGGACTAAGAGGCCTTCCCTTTTAAAACATCCAGGTTAGTTGATATTTTTAGTGTATTTGATTTGGTTTTAATTTACATCACATTCTGAAGCAACACAATTTGCGACTGACCTCTTGATTTTGAACCATAGTCAAGTGACGGAGATTGTAATATTTGCTCTTAAAATTATTTCAAAGTGAGTGCAATATCTGAAAGAGTGTACTGAGTTTGGTGTCTGCGCTGTGACATCTGTCTTGTTGTCACAGAACAAGTACCCAAATTGGTGGGAATGCTAATGTAAAGAGAAGTGGTTGAATCTCTTTCAAAACAAAGAAGGATAGTTTTTATTACTGGATTTTACAAAGGCATTAATGAGGTGTTGTACCAGGGGCGTAGCTACCGCCGTATCACTGATACAAGACGCCCAAGCTAAATGGGCCGCAACATGTGTAACTACAATACCACTAACAAGGCTTTCATTTCTAAAAAGGGGTCCCGAAGGAGTTTTGATACGGGGCCCATTCAAAACTAGCTACGCCAGTGTGTTGTACTTACCCCAGAAGGACACGAACACGGCATAAAACACAGTGCCCGGGTGGTCAAAGAGATACGAAAGTTTGCTGAACATACAGATATCGCTGAGGTACCAGTAGGCACACCCATAGTTCTCTTCGCAACGGGGGCACATCAGAAAGGTCTTTTCACTGTTGCACACCTCGTTCCTGGAGACAAAAAAAGCAGACTACATTAATTAAAAGGGAAAACATTTGGCTACAACAAATAATCTTACTTAGAATGTCTAGCAGCGTCTGCTGTATTATGTATCAATGAGAGAAGGCCTTTCAAAAACGTGCTTTTGCATTGCTCGTGGAGTTGTTTCTCGTTACTTGATTCAAAATTACGAGGCTTGTCGCCAGTAGCCCTCGTATTGCTTTCAAGTGGGGCATTAATAAATAATCACTTATTTATAAAAAAAAAAAAAAAAGATTGTGCATGAAATTGTCTGTTACAGTATCGGGAGCATAAACACTATTCCCAGTTTCAGCCGCCTGGTTTGCATTTTCGCAATTGTCAGAGAAAAACTGTAAATGTAACACCCTGTAACTCACAACTGAATGGACCGAAAAAAAAACAGCAAAAGAAATTTCTTAGTACAAAATGTCACCTTTCCGACGAATATAAATCTGAAATCAAGGGCGGCTCTAGGGCTGGACAAACCGGACCCCTGACAGGGGTGGCAAATTCTAAGGGCGGCATTTGGATTTAAATTGAAAAACATATTCTTTTTGTTACAAAAATTGATATATGTTTTTGAAATACTATTATTGGGTATGAATTTGGTATTTCATTTTTTGTGTCGTATCTTACTTCCTTATTTTTTACTCTGTATGTTTAATGTCAGTTTTTTTTGTGTGTGTGTTGAAACTTAACAGTTCGAGGCGGTATTATATGTTCATTCATGAAATTTGATAAGTTTACACATATTTCACTTGTAACTTCCTCCCCATCCCGAAGTGGGGTCACTACGGACATTCCTTTCACCTATACGACGTCCGGTGTCAGCTGTCTAAAATAGGGTGAGTGAATATTAACGTCGCGCTGTTCAGCTACACGAGGGCTTTTGGAGACGGACCTCGTAATTTTGAACCATGGTCAAGTGACGAGGACGACACCTGAGCTGACACCCCCTCTAACTACCACACCACACCAACGGGAGGACGTTTGAGCTCTCGACAGATTTAACGTGCATCGCATCCATACACGGCGGGTCTTTAGTGGAACTGGGCTCGAACTCATGACATGCCTGCCATGATCCGATACCTTGACCACTGGGCTACCGCAGCTATATATCTAAAATAGGACAATAAGAGTTTTTTGTAGATAGAGAGACATAGGAGATGTTTTATTTTAGTCCTGCGTGTAGTTATTACAAGTTAAAATAAACGTTTGTGATCCCCACCATCATTAGACTCTTTTTAGAAGAAATTGGCCTGCTGAAATGGGCGATTCCTTCTTTTACATTTTACCCGTTTAAAATAATAACAGGTAATTACGTCCTTAATTTCGAATTATTTTGTACTTGACTTAAAATTATATATATATACATATACACACACAATATTGTTATGCTGCCTTTTTGTTCGCAAGAATTATTCAAGTTTCACAGGTGTGTATGTGAACACAATTTATCTTTTTGCGATTATAATTTTTTTTTTTTTTTACTTTTGAGAGAGGGGGCGGCCTTTTCCATTTTTATCCAGAGCAGCAAAACTATTAGAACCACCCCTGCTGAAACTGTTGGATAAATACTTCACAAAATATCGATCACTGCAGTCATCTACCGAAAAAAAATAATGGATTTTGTTTTTCCTCACCCTAATATATTCTGAAAAAAAAAATCTGTCGTTTTTTAGAAATATCATATTCTTGTTAAACACATTTGCAGTTAAATAATTCGCTGGGAGTTCGCTGAATTCAAAAAGTTTGCACTTCTTGATTGTTTGATTTTTCATAAAAGTCGCACACGTTAAAGTAACACGAGGGCTAATGGCAACGAACTACGTAATTTTGAAACATCGTCTAGTGACAAGGTCGATACATATGAGACGGTATCCCACATTACCACATCAAGCCAATACAAGGACATTAATCTTGACTATATTTAACGTGCATCCACATGGCAGATCTTTAGTCGTATTAGAACTTGGCAGAAACAATATCGACCGCGAGTTGGCAACCATGAGTATTCGGGTTGTGTGTCCAATGTATATTCTTTTGAAGAAAACTCAATATTAAAGAAATTATGTAGTTAATTCGTTGCAAATAAATATTCTTTTTAAGGAATATTAAAGGAGAAAAATAAACTAATAAATCTATGTTTTCACAAGAAATTGCCATTTTAGAAAAATTATTTGAAGCTCCAGTCCTTTAATTATGACTAAGCTTCAGCCTGAGAGAAAGATCTATTAAGTTAAGGTGACCAATTTTTTTTACAAAGAAAAGGAGGACAAAAAATTTAAGAAAAAATTAAAACGTGAATACATAAAACATTTTATTAATTCAAACAAAATACACCAATTGCACTAACACCCATTTTAATTATTTACTTAAACAAGTATTTTTACATTGAATGATTTTTTTTGTGTGTGTGTGTCAATATATGATTTCTAAATATATTGGAAATTTCGAACAAGAAATATCCTTTATATCGAACTTTACAACAAGTGATAGAGCTAAAGTATCAACATTCAATCTTAAAAAATTCTTTCAACTGCTGCATTAACTCCAGAGTAGCACAACGTAAATTCAACAAAATAACTAAATTTTCGTATGGAATGTGTTCATTTTTTAATGGTTATATTTTCACCCATCTCTTATCAATTTCAACATGCTGATTTTCCCATTGTTTTAATTTTTATCAGAATTTAAATATGTATTCTTTCTTCTAATTTCTTCAAACAGTTGCCATCGATTTTAATATCAAGCATTTCTTTCGATAAAAGCTCAGCACAATTTTCTATATCTGCTCAATTTACTTGCGATGAAATAAAAAAAAAACAGAATTGAAGTGTTATTTCCTGTGATATTTGTTTCACACCGTTCTTTGACATATTGGAAACATGTTTGGTAAACTTTTCCGTAATATGCCCGGATTTAATTTTTTAAGTTTGACAATTATTTTCTATTATTAAAGGAATACATTTTTCTTCAAATCGTGATTTTTAATGTAGAAAAAAAAAATCGTTCCAAATAAGATTAACTACTACAGCTGAAGTATGTTCACCATCAATCTTTTGAGTCGTGTTGTGGAAATTAAGATGCCTGATTATGCACAAAATACATTAGTATCTCCAAAAATTCATACTGTATACCAGCACATGACGCATTAACATTTCGGCTGGCATCTCTGAATACATAGATTAAGAGATTAGTTTTAAAATATTGAAAAGGGGGACAAGTAGGACACATCTCGAGGAAGGACAGAACCTATAAAAGGACTGTCTTCTATAAAAGAAGGTTGTGGTCACCTTATTCATTAAAAATACAATTTTTAAAGAAATTCTTTCTTTTTCTTAATAAATTGATTTATTATTTAAAGGATGTATAAATCCTGTCTCTCTAAATTTACTTACAAGTTCAAGCAGGAAAACGTTTGTCTTTGTGATATAATTATGTTGTTCTCAAAAGAGATGTTTATTTGAATTTTATCGTTTCAGTATAAATCTAGAATAAGAAAAAAAAATTCTTTTCTAAGTTAATTTGTGCATTTAAGAAAGAAAAAGCATTTCTAGTGTAAATTCTAAAAAAATACTAAAATACTAATTCCAGTGAAAAAAATAACAATTGAAATATTAAGACAATAATTCATTTCTTCTTATAATAAAGTATAAATAAAATCTTAATTCTAAACACTATCATACAGAGTATTTGATTATTTGACGTTAACTATGGTTAAACATCCATCATCCCTTAACATAAAAAATGTTCTAAAGCCATTAAGTTGCTAACTCGTCATTTTTCCCCCTCGCTATTTCTACTTAATAAAACCGTCTGCGCATATTGAATATTTTTTCCATAATTTTGTCTGGCTAGATATTTTTTTTCCTACTTAAAAAGAAGCTCTATTTACATTTTTACTCTGTTAAGGATCGTGTGTGTGTGATTTCGAAAAACAATATAAAAAGAAATACCAGGAAAGGATCAACAAAAAAAGAGCAAAAAGATAAGATAAAACGAAACAAAGAAAATAAAAATGGTTTTGCTTTAGATTTATCTATTAGACTTACCTATTTAGATTATTTTTTTATCTGATAAAAAGAATGATTATGAGAAAGGAATAACTGTTGAGCAGTTATTGACAGCTGTATAACGGCTGTTGTGTTGTAAAATAACATGATGGTATTCTTGCAAAATAAATGGTAAGTAAATTTATGGATTTCTTAGGTCACGTACAACAAAACAAAATATTTGAAACATAATATTCATTTAGTGTTATTAGAAACGTTTGTGTGTGATTCCTTTTATTCGCGAATTGTTTAAATTGTTAGGTGTATTTTTAAAAGTTAAAGGTTTTGTTCTAACTTTTTAAAATTCCAACTGTTCTCTAAAAGTAACTAAAAAGAATTTTTTAATTTTTAGGTTTATTCGCCGCACCCCCTTTTTTAGGAAGAAACATGAAATGTGCGTGCGGAATGCTCTTATTCAATTCCTACTATTAACTCACATTCTCTATATTTTTTATTTGTTTGTTTATTTATTTATCTTGTTAGAATTTTCAATCGTTAATAAAAATACATTTTAAAGCGCTCCATTGAGCTGAAATTTTATATACATGGTTATTTTGGATGACAATACAATAATGTAATTATAACTAATGAAAATATTAATTGATTAAAACTAATTATTTAAGGAATTACTAATACAGCCATGTTGGCATTATTTTTGGCCACTTGTGTCAAAACTTGAAAAGGTTTTTTTCTCACGTTTTAAAGCACTCAGCTGAACTGAAATTTTACAGACACGATTGTTTTGGATGACAATACGATACTTTAATGATAATTAATAAAAGTTAATGACCACTTAATGTTATGATTCTGTCCTATGTATACACATATTTATATTAATTGTAACTATTTAATAAAAAGTAGCTAAAATGAAATTTTTTCTTTGTTGATCTAAGTAGGAATTGACTTAGACAAAAAAATATTTTATATTACTTGTTTTTTTAAATCATTCATTCGAGATATTATTCCAAGCTTAGGAAAAATTAGTATATTTCTAGAATTACAACCCTCTAAGTTCATAATGAATGACTTTTCTTTTAAAGAAACAGTATTTCGACGTATGTAGAAGTCTTTTCTTTTTCTATATATATATGCTCATCTTTTTTTCAATTCCTGCTATTAGCTCACACTCTATATCAGGGGTGGCGAACCTTTTTGGGTCAACGTGCCATTTTTTCTAAAAAAACGTTTGATGAGTTATAGGCGTGCCATCAAATAATTTTGACTTGTGATTATTGAAGAACTAATATAACTAAATACGAACAAATCAAAATTCTTTATTTAATACGAACAAATACATTTTGCACTGTACAGTAGTAAATGTTTTAGTTATACTTGTAATTTAAATTAAAATAACATTAGTGTGATTTCTGCTGTCGTAGATTAGATGACAAATAACTTATATCAGGATTATAAGATGTTAATTTTAGTAGAATGCATGCTGAATTAGAGTCGTCTATTAAACGGTTTCTAAGCGAGTCTTTGATGTTATTTATCGCTGAAAATAATGACTCGCAGGCATAGGTAGATGAAAATATGGTTAAAATAGCATACGCCAACTTCTTCAAACAGTTAAATGCGTCTGCAATCGAATTCCAAGTTTCCAAAATTTCGTTACTGGTATTTTTACTTATATTGCTTGTCAATCTTTCTGTTTCAATCACAATTCCAACTTTTTCCTTGTTTCAATAAACTTTTGAATCCATATTGAACTAGACTGGAAATCAATCAGTTGCATTTCAAGTTCTTCAATTTCCAACCAATCGAATTGAGACAAGTTCAGTTTATCAAACAAAATCACATCAGGGTACATAATAAATTTGAACGTTTCCGATAATTCCTTGAACTGAGAAAATTTCGCTGAAAATTCTTTGATTAAAGAATCCATTAAGGAAATAAAGTCATCAATGACTTTTTCTTCATTTCGTTTCTCTTGGGCATCTAAATCTTTGATATTTTTTTTTCAAGTTTGGGAAGTACTTGTAGTTTTTTGTAATATCGTTTCTGAAAACATATAGTTTAGCTTCAAAAGCGCGATTGAGATTCATCATGCCGATAACTGTTTTATTCGGGCCTTGAAGCTTTATGTTCAATTCATTGAAACGTTGGCATATGTCTGTAAAAAACATCAATTTTAAAAGCCACATAATATCCATCAACTGTGGGTATTGTTCAATTTTGCTCTCTTTTTGTAGAAACAGTCTGATTTCTTCCAAGCAATCAACAAATCTTTGAAGTACGTTCCCGCGACTCAACCAGCGAACATTGTTATACGTTATTAAGCCATTATACACCGAATTGACTTCATCCAACAAAGCATCAAACTTTCGTTTATTTAAAGCCTGCGACGATATGAGGTTGACTATTTTTGTGACTAAAGTTATTACATTATCAAGAGATGTTAAACCACTCTTTGCACATAAGGCTTGTTGGTGAATAATGCAGTGGCACATTCAAGAATCGAATGTCCTACGTCTGTTTTAAATAAAGAAATGAAACCATTTTTTTTTTTTTTTTTTTTTGCCTACCATATTTGGAGCACCATCAGTGGTTACTGAAACAATTTTTTTCAAATCAATTTCTTTCTCAACAAGCGAATTTCTTACTGCCGTACAAATATCTGTGCCCTTTGTAGTTGTTAACAACGATGTTATCGCAATTAATTCTTCCTTAATGATGTTTCCTACACAATATCGAGCAAAGACAGCTAAACGTGCCGATTTAGTAATGTCAATCCTTTCGTCAAGACATAGCAATATAAAAGGAGCGGAGATAATGTCTTTTTTTTTTGTTGATCTGTAACATTTTCTGCCAATTTCAAGATTCTATCTTTCATTGTGTTTCTAGATAGAGGAACATCTTTGATGCGCTGAATTATCTTATCTTTATTATCAAAATCAACAAAAAGTGAGGGCGCACATGCCAACTAAGCTTCCTTCAAAAACTCTCCCTCTTGAAAAGGTTTACCATGCCGAGCAATGGCATTTGCAGCCGAGTAACTTGCCGCACTTGTGTGACAATTTTTGCTTACATATTTAATTATAGACGTCGACTGTTTATTTCTGTCTTTTATTGCACTTGCAATTAATTCTTTTTGCTCTGGTTCACTTTTTTCGCAAAAGGATTTGTGATTTGTTTCAAAATGCCGTTTTACAGACGATATATGTTCTGCATACCACTGTTCCAGAACATAAAACACACACCGCTTTGTCGCCTTTATTGATCATGCCATATTTCTCGGCCCACCAAGTTTGAAATTCTCTGCTACACTTACTATCTTGCACTTTTTTTTTTTTTTTTGTTGAACTAGCCATGTTAAATAGCAGTTAAAAATCGTATATTTAACACAAAACTTTAAATTTACAGTCGTGTCGATGAAATTGACTATTCTATGTGCTCTCGCTTGATTCCCCGCCCCCGCCAAAAAAACCTTTTTACTGACTACGCGCGACTGTGGGCTCATGGGCAGATTTATTTGTTTTTAGGAAATTGAGTGCTCGTACCAGATTTCTGTATTGTCTGCTCTTTCGCTTTTGTCTCGGGTCATTAAAATTTTTAAAAATAAAGCAATGAGAGTTATTTTACCCATTAGACTTATAAGACAAGAATTAGATCAAATTCATAAATTAGATGTATATACAAGCTGAACTATTAATGTAAACGTTAGAATATGTTTTTTAAACAACTTGAAAATATTTAGAAATAGTTACATATACACACACTATGCGTAGATAAACTTTACATCATTAGCAATTTATAATATACGAAATATTTACGCAAGACATAACAAAAGAGTCTGCTCCCCCGACTTGTCGGCGTCGCGACGGATCACTTGAGTTTGTTCATAATACTTCATAGTAAACTTAATTATTTTAAGCTAAAATGCAGATCGTTTTTAATCGATGGCGTGCCCAAAATCTTCTGTCGCGTGCCATCATTGGCACGTGAGCCATTGGTTCGCCATACCTACTCTATATATTTATCTTGTTCATATTTTCAACGTTAATAAAATACTTTGTATTCATCCAATCAAGTTCAAATAATTTTTTTGAAACTTTTAGTGGATGACACTTGGTGTTGATATAGTTTTTCCAAACATTAATTCATCAATTAAATTTAATTTTTTAATTTTAAATTTATTCTGCGTTATTTCCGTCGTAGTTACAATTAGCTGCAACAGATGACGCCAGTACGTTTTTTCTAACAAAGTAGGAATTAACGTTAATAATTTTTTTTTTCATATTACTTGTTTATTTTCAAAACTCATTTTTATACGCGCACATTTAAATTTCAGTCTTACTTTTTGTGTTCAAAGTACGTGAATTACGCCAGATTTCCCGGTACTTTGTATAATGCTACCCATCAATGATGAGTCCGATTTAGAATCAAGTGTGGATATTGGAACATACCATTCGCAATATCAATAGCAGCTGTGTCCCGTGTGATACTTTGTGGTGCACGGGGATTTTAAAATTGTTTTCAATAAAAAAAAAAAAAAAAAAAGCAGCTGTGTCGTTGATACCTATGAACGAACTGTAACAAGGGTGGCTCAGAATTGACGTTTTCTGGAGGCCAACTGTCTTTGTTGATGATGTCGTTCTTCGAGCGCTGGTGGAAGCTGATATTTTTTAAAAACAATGCCATTCTTCATAGAAGGACCATGAGGGAGTGTTTGTTAGCATCGCATTATAAAGCAAATAGAGCGTTATTCTCAATGGGCCTCGTAATTTTGGAAATCGGTCAAAAGACGAGGACGACACCTGAGTTAGAACCCAGTCAACTGAAGAACATTACCACTCGAGAGATTTAACATGCATTAGCCCCTCTACACGGCGGGTATTCAGTTGCACTAAGACTCGAACCTGCTACACGCAGGCTGTAAGTTCGTGACCATAACCACAAATCTACAGCGGCCTACTACTACCAGCTTAAAGTATGACAAGAATACAGTGGTGTACGCTACGCCACTTTGCGGAGGGATCAGGACTCTAGAGGGTTCCAAGCCTAGCTGCCGCAAAGTACCTACCCTTTGTAAAATCCAAATTGGGGACCCAAAACTTGGCTTTGCAGGGGGGCCCAAAGCACAAATGTTCTCCGTTACGCTACTGCAAGAATGCATGCAATTGTAATTTCAACGTCATTTCTCTAAGAATATAGTTTTAATATTTAATTTGAAAACGTGTTGTTGCTACTCAGGTCACCTGATCGACAGCAACATCAGGTCAAGGCCAACAAAAATCATCGCGGCTAAGGGCTAGATTTTTACACCTATCGTTAGCCTTAGCTTTGAACACCATGCAGGTGACAGTACGATTTTTGCTCGGTTCCACCCCAAATTTGAGGGAGAACACCAAGGGAGTGGCCTCCCGCCTCTCTTACCCTTCCACCAACTCCACGAGAGGACTTGCGACTCGACGGCTATTTAGAGTACCCCCATGCCGCAAGGTAATATACATTTACAAACATCCATGTCTTCTCCGGGATTCGAACTCAGGCCCTACGGCACCGCAGTCAGCGTCACTAACCACTATACCGGATGGGCGGCAATTTGAAGACGTTGCGCTATATATCGTGAAATAATTTGTGGGAAAAAAGTTTAGAAGTTCGTCAAAGGGAATAAAATATGTTTGATGGGTATACTATGATATGCAAAAAAAATTAAGAATAATATGTTTAAAAAATAATTTAATATCAAGGCGATTTATAAAATCGTGACTGCATATGACTTTATTTCCCCCAATTTTTTAAAAACTTAAATGCAAAAGCATAGAAGCATATTTTAATAATTTTACGCAAATTTATTAGGACAAGTTCCAGAATTTTAGCATATGTAAAAATATGTTCCAACTTAAGTACAAATTCCCCAACAACTATATTTTCAATGAAAACAAATTCCAATTTCTGAGTAAATTTTCGTTTTTTGTATATGTATAAAAAATGGAACAAATGCTTAAATGATTTTAAAAAACAAAAATTTATTTTGAAATCTGCTGTACGCGCCAGGTAAAACTTCTAAGCGAGATGGGGTTTGTCATCACCATATTACAGTCTAATATTAATAAAAGACTACAAGTAATTTAAATTATTGGAGGTATAGACTAGTACAGGATAGCCTTAACAATGACGGGTGGACAGAAAATTC
Source organism: Trichonephila clavipes (assembly GCA_019973935.1). Classification (NCBI taxonomy): domain Eukaryota; kingdom Metazoa; phylum Arthropoda; class Arachnida; order Araneae; family Nephilidae; genus Trichonephila; species Trichonephila clavipes. The sequence continues at coordinate 329,571 of BMAU01020049.1, forward strand.
CTTTGAATGCTCTGACATTTTCAGAAGAACTTTTGGCTAACGCGGAATTTTCCCCTTCCTCACTTTTGTAAATATCGGGAGGGGGTTGAGCAAAGGCTTGTATTAGGTCAAACAAAAATAAAATAAAATGAAAAGGACTGACATATATTTGTCCTATGTGATGCCCTACAACTAACATTATAGGTCACTTGAAAAAGTACAGTGTTCTGTTCCAAATACATATATTTATTTAATTTTTCCGTAACCTTTTAAGATGATACGAAGAATTTTCTGAAAATTTCAGGAAGTTTTAGAATAACACTTTTATGACAAAAAGACTGCAACATAAGCTAAAAATTGAAATAAATATTTTATTAAACAAAAATTAATTTAACCTATCAAAATTTGGATTATTTTTGTGAATTCGAATGTAATTAGTGAACACATTAATTATACAGTCAAAAATATTAATTATAACTAAAAAATTAAGACAATGAAAAAATTTATGCCCTTGAGTGTTTTTGAATATTATATAAATTTATTTAACAAGTGGAGCCATAAGTGTTGCTCCTGTAACGCAATCGATTATAATGGCATATATATTTTGTGTAAAAGTTTTTAATTATAAATCTTTGAGTGAGTGAATATTAACGTCGCACTGTTCAGCTATACAAGGGCTTTTGTCGATGGACCTCGTCCTTTTGAAACATGGTCAAGTGACGAGGACGACACTTGAGCTGGCATCCCCTCTCCTAACTACCACACCAACGGGAGGACGTTTGAGCTCTCGACAGATTTAACGTGCATCGCTCCCCTACACGGCAAGTTTTCAGCGGTACAAGGCTCGATCTCATGACACGCCAGCCACGAGACCTTTACCTTCACCACTAGGCTACAACGGCCATCTTTGAGAAATTTTTTATGTATATTCTCAAATGAATTGTTTTCTTTGAGAGAAAATACTGTAAAACTGGTAATATGCAGCACACTAAACAATGTTTTTATTCAATGTAATTGTAAAAACTTACGACGGCGTATCGTTGTGCATTGTCAAGACACCATACAAAAACACTGCTAATCCAACGACAGCGGCAGGAAAAAGCCACCCAGTATAGAAACCTAAGCAGAAAAAAGGGAAAAATATAAATACATAATTTTTGTTTATAATACATTTTATAATTAACTACCACATCAATTAATATTGGTGTGTATTGAGTCAAAGTCTGAACATTCTTAAGCATATTTTATTTTAGAATGATCAACAGCTAAGCTGCCAAGGGCCGATCCTTGCAGGTGTGCAATGCACGGGGGTGGCCAAAACCAGGTGCGGCCGTAGATCACATGTGATTCCATTGGCGTAATGTACACCTCCGCATCGCGGAGGGGGGGGAGAGGCAGGGTTCTAAGGGGCCCGAAGCTTAACTGCTGCCAAGTGCCTACCCTTTGTAACTTGGGGGCCCAAAACCTTACTTTGCAAGGGGCCTAAATATTCTCCTTTACGCCACTGTGATTCTATCAGTCAAGCAAAATTTTTCACGAATTTCTCAAAACTTATAAGTCAAATAAATATGTCGCATTTTACAGTTATTGAAAAATAAAAATAAATCTCGATAACACATGGCATATATAGTTTAAGAAAAATAGAATATTAGTTCACAGTGTAGATTGGTTTATAGTCCAATAATGTCCAATCTTTATACACATCCTTCATTTGGTAGCAAAAATCGTGTCAGAGCCAGCAATACCACACGAAAAATTATTATTTTATTTTATTTGTTTTGCTTATCATCAGTACTGGCGGTGTACTGTGGACGGAGGTTTAACAAAGGCGTCTCCAAAAATAATTTTTGCGAAAGTTGCTTTACGAAAATATCTAATAAGGTTAATATTACTTAACCCATAAGATTGTGTAAATTCAATATGCATTTGGGGAAATTAAAAGCTTTCAGTTTAATAACCTTACAAATTAAAATAAAATTGAGGAAGTAAGTTATTTTTGTGTCTAATTGCATTTTTATTAATAAAGGGTGTTTTTTTGAGAGGTATAGAAATTTAAATTGCAATAAAACAACGATGTATTATTCGATTGACATGAATTTTTTTTTTATTCGAAAGATAATCTTGTGGCATTACATTTTAAATATGATTTCTGGCATAGGACTGCCACGGCTGGCTCGGATGTAGTCCAATCTAGACGTCCAATTTTCGATGACTTTTTCCAACATTTGTGGCCGTATATCGGCAATAACACGGCGAATGTTGTCTTCCAAATGGTCAAGCGTTTGTGGCTTATCCGCATAGACCAATGACTTTACATAGCCCACAGAAAATAGTCTAGCGGTGTTAAATCACAAGATCTTGGAGGCCAATTCACAGGTCCAAAACGTGAAATTAGGCGGTCACCAAACGTGTCTTTCAATAAATTGATTGTGACATGTTGCGCCGTCTTGTTGGAACCACAGCTCCTGGACATCATGATTATTCAATTCAGGAATGAAAAAGTTAGTAATCATGGCTCTATACCGATCACCATTGACTGTAACGTTGTGGCCTTCATCGTTTTTGAAGAAGGATTCCACCAGCCCATAAAGTGCACCAAACAGTCAGTTTTTCTGGATGTAACGGTGTTTCGACATACACCTGTGGATTAGCTTCACTCCAAATGAGGCAGTTTTTTTTTGTTGACGTAGCCATACAACCAGAAGTGTGCTTCATCGCTAAACAAAATTCGCTTATGAAAATCGCGCGCGCGCGACCATTATTTTCGAAATAAAATTGCACAATTTGAAAGCGTTGTTCAGGCGTGAGTCTATTCATGATGAATTGCCGAACCAAACTGAGAATAAATCACTTGACAGCTGTTAAATCGTTCGCCATCTTGGAAAGTAATGCCAACTTAAACTTCTATACCTGAAAAAAAAACACTCTGTATTTACTTTTTATTTTTATACAGGTAGATGAGTTTATACCGTTAACGTTATTTTGGGTCAAAATATGAAAAATTCTCTAGAGAAGCGACACATTAGACCTTTGCACGCGGGCTTCCCTTATCCTCGGCTGGGGTGTAACTACCGCCATATCTTGGGCGTCCACAAGCTACAGGGGCTCCAACACGTGTAAGTAAAAATTCGCAAACTATTAGGAGGCTCAAATAGGGCCCCCAAAGAAACTTCGATACTGGGCCCACTCAGGACCAGCTACGTCTGATTCTAAGATCGCTTCTTCTGACAGCGGTATATAAAGAGTTAAATATAATTAACCTACGAGAACACACAATGAACGAATGCATATATCGTGTTTTAAAACTTCATTTCCATCTTTTCCATTTCTGTTACTTTTAAACACAATAAGTAATATAAAAAAAATTACGTCAATTCCTACTTAGATCAACAAAGAATTTTTTTTTTATTTTAGATACTTTTTATTAAATAGTTACAATTAATATAGATATGTATATACATAGGATAGTGTAACGTCACGTCTCGAAAACAACAACAACATCTGGTGTCGGTTTCTTTGTAGATTCGACGCCCACACGTGCAATTTCCGATCCAGCGCAACCCCTGTTTGACCCCCCGAGGAATCTAGCGACCCGACCGGAAGATGAGAGAAGAGAGATGCTTTGAACTTGCACGGAAGCGGTAACCAACGAAACCTCCTCTCACAAAATAGTGGACTCTAACAATCTAATTAATTTTAATAACTTTAATGTATCATTTTGTAAATAATTTTCAATAGTTGTGACGTAAATAAATTCTCTATTTTAATTCACCAAGAATACGCTACCGTTATTCTTTCAAACGTTACAGCTTAGAGTTTTGGTGGCAGCGCTTTGGGATAAAAAGTTAGCATTCAGGACCCGTGAGAGGAGGAAAATTTTGGATTTTTACGGACGGACCGCAACGCAGGAGAAAAAGAGATCTTCGGAAGCCGTGCTGCAAGTAAATTCAGCTTCGGAGAAAGAGAGCGTCCTGCTCATAGAAGATCAAACTGATCTATAGTGTTAACGGCTAGTGTCCGAAGGGAAAGCGATTTTCGGAAGCCGTTCTGCGATTCAGCTTCAGCTTCGGAGAAAAAGAGCGTCCTGCTCAAAGATCAAACTGATCTATAGTGTTAACGGCGAGAGTGTCCGAAGGAAAGCGATTTTCGGAAGCCGTGCGGCAAGTAAATTCAGCTTCGGAGAAAGGGGAGCGTCCTGCTCATAGAAGATCAAACTGATCTACATCTACAGTGTTAACGGCGAGAGTGTCCGAAGGAAAAGCGATTTTCGGAAGCCGTACCACTAGTGCACATAATTTGCTTCTGACAGCAAGCTGAGTACTTCAAATGGGTGAGTACTGTTATATTTTTGAGTTGCAAACTGCATATTGTATTAGGAATTTTGGTTAAAGTGTTCTTTAGAAATTTTGAAATACTTAGTGTTTTTTCTTGCATGGGAACAGTGTTATTTTGTTTCTAGAGAATTGTAATTGTATTTCAAGCATTGTGTGCAATTTTAGCTTAAGATTTATTGTGTTTTAAGTCTCTTGAATGATTTTGATTATTTTTAGTGTTAAGTTTTTCTTTGTGTATTTCTGTGTATGCATGGGACCAGTGTTATTGTATTAATAGAGAATAGTAACAATAGTGCAAAAAATTTAGCGTGACATTTATTTGATATTGTTTAAAAAAATGGCTTTCCTTGGTAAAGGGAAAAAGCAAGACATGTTGCAACTTGCTGAGGAATTAGGAATAAATGCCACTTTAAATATGACTGTCCCTAGCATAAAAATTGCAATCACTAACAGTGAAGGTTATGAAGAGGAATTTGTTAAAAATCTGTATGAGACTATCATTGCAAACGGAAAAAGATTGGAAGAGTTAGAAAGGGCTGAAAAAATGAGATTAGAGGAGTTAGAAAGGGCTGAAAAAATGAGATTAGAGGAGTTAGAAAGGGCTGAAAAAAATGAGATTAGAGGAGTTAGAAAGGGCTGAAAAAATGAGATTGGAGGAGTTAGAAAGGGCTGAAAAAATGAGATTGGAGGAGTTAGTAAAGGAGCAGGCATTAAAAGAGAAAGAATTACAGCTGAAATTTGATTTAGAAAGGTTTAAAATAGAATCCGGATTTAGGGTAAACGATGAATCAAACGATTCTACAAATGCATGTTCTGTAACCTCTAATTTAAACTTAAAAAAATTGATCCCAGATTTCGATCCTAAGCAGTCAGATATTAGTTTATATCTAGTGATCTTTGAACGCCAGGCTAAAAGGGCGTCAATAGAAAAGAAAGAGTGGGTGGGGCAATTATTGGGTTTGTTACCCCTAGAGATCGTGCAATTTATTGCTCGCGAACCGGAGGAACAAGCCGAAGATTACGATTATGTAAAGAAATTATTACTTAAAAGATTCAAGTTAAGTCCGGAGGTCTTTCGGCAAAAATTTGTCCAACACCAGAAAAAATCCGATAGCACCTGGAAGGATTTCACTTTTGAAATTACGAATTATCTAGATGAGTGGCTGATTGGCTTAGAAATAAATACCTTTCAAGATCTTAAAGATCTAATGGTGGTAGATCAATTAAAAAAACGCGCCAATGCTAGTATGAAAGATCATTTTTTAGATAATTGGGCAAACCTTAAATCAGCTACTCAAATAGCAGAACTCTTTGATAATTATGAGGACGTCCGAAAGGTAAATTCGAAACCCATGGATAGGTGGGGCAGAAATGATAAAATTTTGACATACTCAGGGATCAAGGAAAAGAAAATAGATTTGGGAAAACTTCCCCAGATTAGGAGCTTCTGTTCCGAGAGTACTAGAGAGAGAACTTTTGAAAAACGCGTGATACAAAGATGTTATCATTGCAATATGCCTGGACATATAAAAGCCGGTTGCCCTAAATTAATAAAAAACAAAACGACGGAAACTCTCAATAATATTGAAGGAAATGAAAACCCGGATTTTCTTAATTCATATACAACAAAGGGCTCTGTGAATGGTCACGAGATACGGGAGCGACAATAGATTTAGTATGTGCAAAATACATAAATCCTTCTTCTTTCTCTGGTGAAAATGTTTGGGTAAAACAACCGTTAAGCCCAGAATTAGTTTGTTTACCTTTGGCGGTCGTGGAAATTTCCGGAAATTTTGGAACGGTGCAGACTAAGGCAGCGGTTTGTGGAAATCACTTAAATCAACACGGTCGATATTTGCTTGGAAATAAAACGGCCGAGCTAATAAAAGGAAATTTAGGCTATAATTTCCTGCCAGTCGAAATATTGAATGCTGTCCAAACAAGGTCTCAAGTCAAAGCGGCTAGAGAAGAAGGGGGAATAGATAGTGGTGATGCTAAAAAAGGGGAAGATGAGGTTATAATTGTTTCTTCGGATGCAGAGGACGAAATTTTAATACCTGCACTCCAGGAATATGTTCCGGAATTAGCGCTGCTAAGGGTTACGCGAGAAAATTTAATCGATGCTCAAAAAAATAGCGAGGAGATTAAACCCTTATACGAACAGGCAGCCAGTCAAGTGCAGGTTACCAATCAGGTTTATTCGCTAGAGAAGGAATTATTGGTCAAAAATCGTGAAGATAAGTTAGGTAACGTGGTGAAGTTAATAGTAGTGCCGGAAGGGTTGCGCGACCCTATTAAATCATTGTGTCATGAGGGAACATCTGCACACCTGGGAATTACGAAATCCAAAGACAAATTAAACCGATATTTCTACTGGCCGAATTGCTATAGAGATATGGAACAGTTTGTAAAAACTTGCGATCAGTGTCAGAGGGCTGGGAAGCCCAATGATAAAAAGAAAGCTCCACTAAAATTGGTCCCTGTTATTCAGGAGGTTTTTACTAAGCTAAATATTGATGCATGTGGGCCTCTCCCGATCACATCTAAAGGGAATCGATATCTTATCACGGCCATTTGCATGTCTTCAAAATTCCCTGAAGCTATTCCGGTGTCTGATATTAGTTCCGTTAGTGTCACAGATGCGCTGTTAAACATCTTTAGTCGGATGGGGTTTCCCCGTGAAATACAATGTGACCAGGGTACTTCTTTTACTAGTGCTCTGACTACCGAGTTTTTTGAAAGATTCGGAATACTTGTCAGGCATAGTTCTGTGTATCATCCACAGAGTAACCCTGTTGAGCGATTTCATCGAACGTTGAAACGACTCTTACGAGTCTTATGTTTAGATGCAGGCTCGAATGGGACAAACATCTTCCGTCAATTCTTTTAGCGTTACGAACTGTATCTCACGAAAGTACAGGGTATACACCGTCAGAGTTGGTGTATGGGAAAAATTTGCGAACCCCAGAGACGTTAGTAATGGAACATTGGATGGAACCGGAAGAAGAGGGTGATCTCGTCACTGAATATATGTTTAAGTTAATAAATAGATTAAAAAGATGTCAAGAAGTAGCTATAAATAAATGGAGGAAATGCAAGTTAAGCGGAAAACTTGGTATGACAAAAACGCAGTAAAACGTGAATTTAAGGAGGAGATTTAGTCCTAGTGTTAGCTACATCCAGAGCAAATAAATTAGCAGTGCAGTGGATAGGTCCTGGGACAATTTTAAATAAAATTTCGGAAACGAACTATTTAGTCGAAATCCCCGGCAGACGCGAAACATCTCAAATCTATCATATAAATATGCTAAAACCATATTACAAAAGGCCAGAACACGTTAACGTAATTATTAATGATGAAACAAAAAACTCTCTCGCAGACCAGGAGTTAGAAATCCCATACTTAGAAAACAATTCTCTCATTTATGATTTCGAGGACGTAATCCAGGCTAGCGAGTTGAACAAACACCTTCACGACAAACAAATGGAGCGACTGCGCGAATTATTAAATAAATACTCTAAATGTTTTTCAAACAATCCCGGTTTAACTAATCTGGTTGAACACGAAATCCAGTTAGTTAGCGATCAACCAGTTAGGACGAAGCCCTATCGAATGTCGCACCGACAAAATGAAATCTTAAAAAACGAAATTAACCGAATGTTAAAATTAGGAATCATTGAGGTAGGAGAATCGGATTACATGTCTCCTATGATTTTAGTTGAGATAGCTGGGAAAGAACCTCGTCCATGTATAGATTACAGGAAATTAAACGGGATCATTAGAACGGAATATTTTCCTCTTCCGAATATCGAAGAACGCGTAGAAAAAGTATCGGCGGCTAAATTTATTACCGTCTTTGACTTATCTAAGGGATATTGGCAAATACCTTTGAGTAAAACAGCACAGCGATACGCAGCCTTCTGTACTAGCTTTGGTACATACCGACCCCTAAGGATGAGTTTCGGATTAAAGAATGCTCCATATTTCTTTAGTAAACTCATGGCTGAATTACTTAACGGACTAGAGGATTTCGTTGTCCCGTATCTAGACGATATCGCAATTTTCTCAGATACTTGGGAGTCGCATATTAAACATATGGAAACGGTTCTGCAGAGAATAAAGAGAGCTAAGTTAACGATAAAACCTTCAAAGTGTAAGTTTGCGCAACAAAATGTCAAATTTTTTGGGTCACATTGTGGGTCAGGGTTTTCGCACTCCTTCCGAGATCCAAGTTCAGGCTGTTCTAGAGTTCCCTACCCCTCGCACGAAAACCCAAATACGTGCTTTCTTAGGTATAGCGGGTTATTACCAAAAATATATAAATCTGTTCTCGGTAATTGCTGCTCCGTTGACGGATGCGTTGAAGGGAAGAGCAAAGAAGGGAGAAATTAAGTGGACGACCGAGTGTGAAAACGCATTTCGAGAACTAAAAGGGAAACTAATTGATAAGCCCGTCTTGTACGCGCCAAATTTTGAACGAGAATTCATTGTTCAAACGGACGCTTCGAACGCAGGTATGGGAGCAGTTTTAACCCAATTAACTGAACAAGGTGAGGAGCATCCAATCCTTTACCTGAGTAAGAAATTTTCAGAGGTAGAGAAGCGTTATTGTACGACGGAGAAGGAATGTGCTAGTATTGTTTTCGCAATTAAAAGGTTACATTATTACTTAGATGGAAATTCATTTTTAGTTATGACCGATCACAACCCGTTGGTGTGGTTGAATAGAAATGTTAGTTCTAACCCTAGATTGATGCGATGGGCTTTGGCTTTGCAACCATATAATTTTAGAATTGTACATCGGTCGGGTAAAAGTCACAAAAATGCAGATAGTCTCAGCAGATCGGTGATAGATAATTAGGGATTGTTAACAATGTTCTCTTGCTCATGAATAATAATTGTTGCTTATGTTTTTTTTTAGTTAAAGGTTAATAATTGTATTAAATTTTATTTATTTACTAGTACTGTATATCATATCGAATGGCGATGCGTGTCAAAAGATAAAGCCATGAAAAGCAAATGTATTAATATGCTTAATTTTGTGTACAGGGTTTTAAAATATACATGAGTATTTAGGTTACGCAAGAGACATATTGTGAAAAATATTTTGTGTGTAAGGTTGTACACTTCGCATATCATATCAACATGTCGTTAGTATAATTTTATTTAAGTATTGTGGCGAAGAATATTTTATGTGCAAGGCCTTACACTAGAATTTGATATAACATGTTAGTATAATTGATACTAGGCATTGTGATAGGAGTGTTTGTATTTTTATTTAATGTATAGTATGTTTTCTTACATTGATTACATTGCTATTTCGTGATATAGATTTGTGTAAGTTCCCTAGCAAGAACACTCACTCACTAGAAATAAGTAATTCCAAATTTAGTTCAGCGTTTTCTTTAGTAATTAAAATTGCAGCTCAGAAATATAGTGGTGCTTGATGAAGGGATGTGTCGGTAATCTGTCAGTTGTCTCATCGTCATCCCATTAAACTTTTCTCAACGGAAAAGTTCCATAAGAGAGGGCGAGAGCTGTAACGTCACGTCTCGAAAACAACAACAACATCTGGTGTCGGTTTCTTTGTAGATTCGACGCCCACACGTGCAATTTCCGATCCAGCGCAACCCCTGTTTGACCCCCCGAGGAATCTAGCGACCCGACCGGAAGATGAGAGAAGAGAGATGCTTTGAACTTGCACGGGAGCGGTAACCAACGAAACCTCCTCTCACAAAATAGTGGACTCTAACAATCTAATTAATTTTAATAACTTTAATGTATCATTTTGTAAATAATTTTCAATAGTTGTGACGTAAATAAATTCTCTATTTTAATTCACCAAGAATACGCTACCGTTATTCTTTCAAACGTTACAGATAGAATCACAACATTAAGTGGTAATTCATTTGTATTCATTATCATTAAAGTATCGTATTGTAATCCAAAACAATCGTGTAAAAACATTTCAGTTCAACTGAATATTTTCAAACTTGTGAAAAAAACCTTTTCAAGTTTTGTACAAGTCGCCAAAAATGATGCCAACGTGGCTGTATTTGAAATTCTTTAAATAATAAGTTGAAATCGATTTATTTTTATTCATTATAATTAAATTACTATATTGTCATCAAAAATAATCATGTAGGACAAATTTCAGCTCAATGGAGCGCTTTAAAATGTATTTTATTAACGGTTGAAAATTTCTCCAAGATAAATAAATAAATATATAGAGAGTGTGAGCTATAATAGTAGGAATTCAAAAAGCAGTTTATTTTTAAGTCGAATTAATAATGATAATATTCGTAGATAGTGTATTGTATTAAGTTTGATGTCACTAGATGGCGCTGCATCAGCGATTGTGATCATTTGTGTTGCTGGCAAATCTAGGGTTTTGTTGGGGAGGGGCGAGGCTTGTGGTCAGTGGCGTATAACGTACACCCCTGCCTAGGGGGTCCAAAACCCTGACTTTGCACAGGGGCCCAAATGTTCTCCGTTATGCCCCTGCTTATAGTCATAAAAATTTTCTATCGACCAATTTTTAAATATAAATCAAGAACAAAAAGGTGAAGATTAAAAAACTAAACGTTCCAATTTAGCTTTGGAGTTGAAGATCAGGTAACACACAACCCATCCCCTAAATTCGTCGCTGATTTGTGTAATTGGAATCACCGTGATGTATGTTATTTGAGTAACAAACGTCGCTCTAATTAAAAGCTCCCTTCATTCATTCGAACGGTTGGCACAATTAACCACATCTTTCAATATTATACTTTAAAGCTGTCTTTGTCTAATGTTGAAATAATAAGACCTAATTCGGAATTTTTCTTAAGACTTAAAGATTTTCAGACATTAAAAGATTATTCTGATTTCATTGTTCTGTACACAACAAATTTCATAACATTACTCTTATCTGAGCGAAACGATCGATTTTTTTTGCATATAGTGTATATATATATATATATATATATATATATATATATATATATATATATATATATATTCCACGCTTCATCTCCTATAATTAAAATAATAAGAAAAAGAGGAAGACCTATTCTTCAAAAGACAGATGCAGTACATCCTTTGGTTCTTAAAACTCAGTTGATGGCTGCTAGTAGAGGAGGTTGGAAACATTTGGTTCCTTCGACTGAACCTGTCCTGGGCAGGGACGTATTAAGATTTTTTGAAGCACTGGGCCCTTATGCAAAAGTAGACCATACCCGAGATCTTTAAAAGTAGAAATATATAGCATATATTGTCAAATACTCGTTCAAACGGTCATTTGAAACAAAAAAAATGTTCACGACTCACAATCTCAAAAACCTAGGCACAAACCGGCTCGACTGATGGCCGCTTTTTGACTAAAAGAATCGAATGATTGTTTATGGTGTTAGGCCTAGACATGGACAACGGTAATCGTATAATAATACAGTCTTACCAATTTTGCCAGTTGACGTGCAATTTGAAATTCCCTGTTTTTCAGAGAATATATATGTGTGGGAATAATATTTGATCTTTAAAATTATCCGGATCATGATCTTATTAAGACAGAGTCAATAACAAAACGAGGTCCTGGGCACGGTCGTACTTGGCCCATGCCGTAAGATACTGAGCTGTCTGCTCCCTGGATGATGAAATATTTATTTAACTTCGCCTGTTAAATTGGAAAAAAAATGACCTGTTAAATTGTATTAAAAACTACACAATCTGAATTTAATAGTGGAAAAATTTTTTATGTATGTAAATTAAGTTTGAGCTTTGATCCATATTGTAAGGCAATAATTTTATTTGAATTTACAACACACTTTGTAGCTACGCAAGGGATATTGGTGATGGATCCCGTAATTTTTCACTTTTTACTATTATAAAGATGCTTTGCCAAAATCTAATATTTTCTGCAATTTTCTTTCATTTCTGTCTGAGACATTTCCAGTGTTTCCCTTTCCACAGACACTCCGAGCGTTAAAACTATATAATGATTAATGAGAGATAGCGAGTAGTACACACAACTTACCTAGCCATGCGAAATAGATGCCAATCTTCTCTCCAAAATACTCCCGAATGTGATCCAGGGGTTGATATTTGTACCACTTCCCCCACCTCGCCCAGTAGTTGTAGAGGATTTGGCGCTTGTTCAGATTTTCGGGGGCGACAGGCCTAGAAGGAAACTGGTAGGGTCCCTGAAATCAAAAAGCCATGTAACCATTTCTCCCTTCAAAAATTGCTAAATCCAATTCAGAATTGATAGTACAGGCAATAAAACATTAAAAGAATAGACAAAATAGAAAGGGTGTGTGTATACTGACGTCGTGAAGGGGGAAAGCAGCGGCGTACGCTCCTTCCTCGGTGAGGCGGTCGATGCCTATTTGGGCCCTCCGGCGTTTCCCATAGGCAGACGTCTGCAGGATGGCATGCACGATCCGGATGCGCTGCGTCCGGCTGAAGTACTCGTCCGGATTGTCGCTGCCCAGGAATCTGCACAGATTCATTACTTCAGCTTAAAACACATTCACATTTTTACATTTTTTGTCACTTAGACATCTTGTTTGGTACAATAGTTCCAATATTTATAAATTTCGATTCCATAAATATGTACGTACTAAAGCTAATTTACTAAGATCAAGTTCGAAGAGGGGATCCGAAAAGAACTTTTTCTATTTTAATATCCTAGTCAGATTAGAAGAATGTATGTAAGTGTTTATTAACGTCGCATTAGAAAGCAATATGAATTTTATTGGTGACGTCACCTCGTAATTTTGAACCATGGTCAAGTGACGAGGTCGATACCGAGCTTATATCTCACTCACCTAACTACAACACCACGTTAATGTGAGAACTTTGGGCTTGTGATGTACCGGTTCTCTTTTCTCTAATTGCTGAGAAAGCACGCCGACAAACGTGAGAAAGGTCCGTTCTGTTTCCGTACTTGCTGGGAAAAAAGTTACGTAAATGGGTGTAAAAAATTATGACCCCTGTTCCCACAGACAGTCCGAGGAAGAAAAGAACTCGGTGGGGAGCCACCAAGTAGCGAGGTTTTTCTGAGACGAAATTCGTGAGCTGTGAACTCTTAGCCATAGCAAATGTATAGGAATTTTCCGGAAAGTATCACGTTTGTGAATATTTTAATGCGAACGGTATAAAGACATTACCGAGAAAGAGACTATATCTGTGGACCCTTTTTGCAGTTAAATGGGCTCAATTCATGACGTCACACGATAAAGACAAACAAGTGTTCTCCATTGAATTCAAAACAAACATTAAACTAAATGTACATGTTGGTCTTTTAGTAAAACTAGATAAAATTTCAAATTTAATTTTTGGGTAAAGATGTTTAAATGTTAGGGGGAAAAAATTCTTCAAAAAACTTTTTTTAAATTTACAAAAAAAATCTATTTTATGCATATACTTTTAAATAAATGCATTTTGTATACGTATGTACCTTTTAAGAGAAAGTTTCTGCAAAGAGCAAAACTTGGCAACACCGAAGCGCGTGAACTGATTAGCTGGAAACACAAGATAGTTTTTATCGTGTGACTGTGACGTCACATGAGTTTTTGAATTCATTGGCTAGAATCACGTGGCTTTCACTATCATGTGACTATGACGTCACATGAATTGAGCCCATTGTACTGGACTATTTTTCATGCATTTCACACTTTAATAAATAGTTTGATCCAGAGCTGTTTGAAGTCATTACAGGCCGCGACATGTTTAACGTGCATCAGTCCCTGTACACGACGTGGCACCAGCTCGAACTCATGACACGCTGACCCCGAGTCCGTGACCTTGACCACTAGGCTACCATCTATAGGGATAAATAACAAAATATAATTTGTAATTGTTTTTAAGAAAAAAAATTCTGTGTGGTAAAAATGTCTTAAATTATATGTTAACAAACTCCTTTCGTCAAAAATAAAGTCAAATAAAATGTATTAAACAGAAGTGTGTGTGGGGGGGGGATGGGAATCATGACATACTCATTGCACAGGAACCCTTTCTACACTTGTATTCGGGTGAGCTGATCGTTAATTAATGTCCCACTGATAGCAATACGAGATCTATTGGTTTATTGGGGTAGAAACGAGTTCGCCCAACGAGATCGATCCCCCGAAGGACATTGTTAGTTGTGAACGCTGATCATGCGAAAAGGACGAACTTAGAACGCCACCGTGAAGCCTTTCAGTCTGGACAAATTTAACGCGCTTCAGGCCCATTGAACCCCTTCAGGACACGAGTGCGGAGAGCGAAGACACGGAGCGTCAACGAAGAGCCCTGTATTAAAAGACAGGGGTTTTGGGGACGTTTAAACTTTGGAGTGGTTAAGCGTAATCGCTCAAAAAGATATAAATAAAATCTGCACTTAAATTATTCCAATTTCACTGAGTTATGTATATTGTAAAGAATTAGAATGCAGAGATGGTTTGATGGATCAGTTGCATGAAAGAATTGGTTTTTTATTTTTATTTCTTAGCGGTGTGGACAGTGGCATAACGTACACCCCCGCAACCTGCGGGGGGGCACGAACTCTAGGGAGCCCATAGCTTGACTGACGCTTAGTACGTATTTGGGTTTGGGGTACAAAACCTGAGTTGGCAGGGTGCCTAATGTTCTCCGTTACGTCACTGGGTGGGATCAAGATGTCAGAAGGAGATTCATGAGATTCTAGTCGTGTGTGTATTAAAAAAGATAGCGTCGTGTGTCAAAAATATAATAAACGGTTATTCCGCTAAACTAGAATCATGTTTTCAAATAGAACGACACTGGTTTGTAAGAATATATTATCTATCATCTTAATAAGTATTAATATAAAGAATATAACATTAATATATAGAAATAAATGGAACCATCAAAACACTAAATTTTATAGTAATATAGTCCCCACCACAATATCTCAAATCTCTTACAAATCACACACACACAAATATTTCATCCTCATACTCTACAATAGTAAGATAGAGGCATTTCAATAAATTCCGCGACGTAAAAGAAAAATAGTATTTAAAAACCGCCTTTAACTCACATGTAAAGGGTGTTTTTTTGGAGGTATAGAACTTTAAATTGCAATAAAACAACGATGCATTATTCGATTGACATGAATTTTTTTTTTATTCGAAAGATAATCTTGTGGCATTACATTTTAAATATGATTTCTGGCATAGGACTGCCACGGCTGGCTCGGATGTAGTCCAATCTGGACGTCCAATTTTCGATGACTTTTTCCAACATTTGTGGCCGTATATCGGCAATAACACGGCGAATGTTGTCTTCCAAATGGTCAAGCGTTTGTGGCTTATCCGCATAGACCAATGACTTTACATAGCCCACAGAAAATAGTCTAGCGGTGTTAAATCACAAGATCTTGGAGGCCAATTCACAGGTCCAAAACGTGAAATTAGGCGGTCACCAAACGTGTCTTTCAATAAATTGATTGTGACATGTTGCGCCGTCTTGTTGGAACCACAGCTCCTGGACATCATGATTGTTCAATTCAGGAATGAAAAAGTTAGTAATCATGGCTCTATACCGATCACCATTGACTGTAACGTTGTGGCCTTCATCGTTTTTTGAAGAAGGATTCCACCAGCCCATAAAGCGCACCAAACAGTCAGTTTTTCTGGATGTCACGGTGTTTCGACATACACTTGTGGATTAGCTTCACTCCAAATGCGGCAATTTTGTTTGTTGACGTAGCCATTCAACCAGAAGTGCGCTTCATCGCTAAACAAAATTCGCTTATGAAAATCGGGAACAACGGCAATCTCGTTTTGGGCCCATTCGACGAATCTACGCCTTGCTTGATCATATTTAAAATGTAATGCCACAAGATTATCTTTCGAATAAAAAAAATTCATGTCAATCGAATAATACATCGTTGTTTTATTACAATTTAAAGTTCTATACCTCTAAAAAAAACACCCTTTATAAAGAGTCGTGATTTCCAATTTGCTTACACTAATTGTGTAAGCTTTAAACTTTGTCAACTCAGAGGCCTTAGGTAAGGGGCTTTTGGGAACCTTATTCCACTCTTAGAATATATCTTAATCCTTTGAGTGGTAATTACGTATATATACATCAGTGAGAAGTTGTCCGTACGGTGGCATGAACATATAATGTGTTTTGTATTTTTAGCATCAAGTGTTTAAGCTTTTTATGTATGCCAGCCTTTGAGGCTTTGCAGGGAAGTAGGGCTATCTATTGGCAGAAAATAGTATTTATTTTGGCCTTGCTCCTTAAGGAGAAGCCTGTAGCAGTTATTTTCGCGAAAACTAGTGAATTTACGATAATCCACGACGGCGGCGTGTCAGCGAAAACGTGTGTTTACTTTTGATGTGACAAAGGTCTGTGTTTATCCATGTTTTGAAATTTAGTTGTCTTACTCAAAAATATGATATATTAAGTGAAATATATGGTAATTTTAGTGTTTTTAGAGCACATTGACTTGTCCTGAATAAAAGAATTGGGGAATTGTCAAAAACACTCACTACAGAGGGTCATCAGCAAGAAAATTAACCTACATCTCAAAGGGTTAAATAACTTTCTTTATTTCATCCTGCACAGTTGTTATAGTCAACGTGGAATACACCCCCTCTTTTATCAATGGAAATCGTATTTGTTTCCAGGTTTTTACACAATTTTTCGAGAAGCGTTTCTTACCCAGAAGGTTTAAAAAAAAAATTCGGAACACTAGTATTTAGAAAAGAGATAAAATGTCCAAAACTTACTTGTCAAGTTTGGATTTCTTGAAGGCGCACGTGTAGTAGTCGAGGGGCTTGTTGGGCACGTCTTCGTGCATCAGGTTGGGAATGTGCATCACATTCAGGATGTGCTCCGACCAGTTATGGCTGGGATTCGGATGCGCCTGGAGAGAATCAAAGAGCCTGTTATATAACTAAAACAATGAGAAATAGAAGAAATGCCAATTATTTCATTCTGAAATCTATACGCACATGCGTCCTACAGCAGTGCTTCTCAAAGTTGCAATATTCACGACCCAATATTCAATTATAATTTTCATCTCGCCCCCCAACCTCCATACAACGACAATGTATCGAATTCTATAATAAATACTATTATAAACGTTTCACTAAACCAAAGCGTTTATTTCCCCGGACGTATATATTCGTCTTTTCGAAGTACGATCTTTTCTGCCACTGCTTATCCATAAAATAATTCCAAAGGTTTGGAATAAAGTAAAAGGAGCTCGACAATGTTTGCGAACGATTTACTTATCTCGGATTATTTGCTTCTTTATTCCTCCAATACATTCCATACGCGGAAAACGGTTGGCTTTGGGAGGTGAATCGCGTAACTTTTAATCGGCACACAGTTAAGGATTAAATATAAACCGCACAAATTATCAAAATAAGTGTTAATTTTAGTTTTAATTATATATGTGACAAGCTCTTGGGATCACTGGTAATTAATAAACGTGTGCTTAACATTGTACTGTTAAATAAATTATGAAATAGCACTAATACATTTATAAGCGCAATATATCAGCGTAAATGTGTATTTTATTTTTCATTAGGTCAGAATGTATTTTGTTTGTTTATATTTTCAGTAAATTAATAATTTTTTTTAAATAATCTGTCTTTTTTTTCGACTTTTCCATATGCTCGCGTCCCCCTCGTGAAGTTGTCACGCCCCCAAGGGATGCGCGCCCCACAGTTTGAGAAACGCTGTCCTGTAGGGAAGATGCAAGGTCTGTTCAAAAAGTATCCGACCTTTGAACAGAAAAAGTATCTTTGTTACTTTTAGGTATTGGAATCCTAATCAATTTTAAAATAGGTTCCTTATGTTTCCACTCACTTATCTCAACATTCCTTCTACTGCCGAAAACACTTCTGGAAGGTTTCTTTGGAATGGTATCAACTCCTCCGTCGCGTTCTTTATCTCATCTCTACTCTGAAAATAGGATACTTTCATTGGCAATTTTTTCGGGCACAGCCAGAAATCGCAAGAAGCCAGTTTTATCGTTGATAGTGTCCAGTAGGTCCTGTGGAACTGCAAGCCGAAGTTTTTTTTTTGTTCCACCGACAGTGACTTGAAAACAATTTCACAGCCGCTCTACGCATGATCATATACAATTGCACGTGCAGAACTTGAACTGATCTGAACTTGTTTCGCAGTCTCTCGTACGGTCAAACGGCGATCTTTATTATCAGACTTTTCCCATTTTCAACGACAGTTGCATTTCGAGCGTTTTGTGGCCTTCCAGAACACTAGTCACGTGCGGCCACTTTTGAATTGGGTAAAACCCTCCTTCCATGTCTCAAACAGATCAGAATATGATAAGTATCAACGAAAGGAAGATTTTAAGATTCATCTTTAGAGGAATTCCAGAAAATGGAATATGGCGAAGAAGATCAAATTTAGAGCTCTATCGATCATGTAAAGAATCTGACATTGTTAACTCTATCAAAATACAACGAACTAAATGGGCAGGTCACGTTATCAGAATAAACGAAGACCGCACCACTAAAAAAAGTCTTCAATGCTCGACCAATTGGCACACAAAGAAAGGGCAGGTCAAATCTCAGATGGATTGATGGCCTAGAAAAAGATCTCCTAGTTTTAAGAACTAGGAATTGGAGAACACTGGCAGGAAGAAGGTTGGCCCGGAAAAGGCTTTTTGAGAAGGTCAAGGTCCACCCTGGGATGCCGTGCCAGTGTGAGGAAGGAAGAAAATCCCTCCTTAATTTGTGTAAACCAGATAGCATCGTCTCCAAACACTTGTTGAACCTTACGAATTGTTTCACTTAGAAAATCACCGAGCTTTTGACAAAAAATGTGATGCAGAACCTCTGCTCAAGTCGTTCAGTTAGCTTGAAAGAAATAAAAATTCGACAAAAACGTATAACAGCACCTTACTCGATTGCTTGCAGGAAACGACTGGTACACTGGGACGAAGTGAAAAAATTCAGACATGTGCATTAAGCTGTCACCTCCCACTGTGCACAGTTGCACCCGCTTTAGAATCTGTACTGTGCGCGGGAAAATTTAAGGTTGAATACTTTTTGAACAGATCTTGTATGCAAAATAGTGTGCAAAAGCATGAAGTCTTAAGACTTCTTGCGACCATGGGACTCTATGTAAAAGTAGTCTCATCTGCAACCCTTTTATGTTGATAGTTTATACCATACGAGGTGTGGCTATTAAATAACGAGACTGACGCTGCGGAGGCAAAAGTGCGCATGCGTAGTCCGCCATTGACAGTCAGCTGTTTAGTGTGAAGCTTTCTCTTCAAAATGCCCTAAGCCTCATTTGCGTAAGTAACACGGTTTAGTCATAACCTTCATTTCCGTTAACATCGTTATTTTATTTTGGCGAAAAAATGGTAAGTGTAATAATAGAGCAACGAATTGTTGTTAAATTTCACTTCAAACTTGGAAAAACCGCTACTGAAACTTATAATTTACTGAAAGAAGTGTACGGCAATGAATGTCTATCCCGTGCACGAGTTTTTGAATGGTTCAAACGTTTTAAAGATGGCCGACAAGACGTTGAAGATGATTCGCGGCCAGGTCGCCCTTCAACGTCAAAAACGGATGAAAATGTCGAAAAAGTTGCTAGTTTGATTCGGTCTGATCGTCGATTGAGTATTCGTGCAATAGCTGAAACTGTAAACATTGATAAAGAATGTGTACGGCAAATTTTACATGACAATTTGAACATGCAAAAAGTGTGCGCCAAAATGGTGCCAAAAATTCTCACGTTTGAACAACAAGCAGCTCGCAAAAATGTGTGTACTGACATTTTGGATGCCATTAAAAATGACCCAAATTTATTGGAAAAGGTAATAACATGTGATGAATCCTGGTTTTTTACGTATGATCTGGAAACAAAGTGCCAATCCATGCATTGGAAGACTCCAACTTCACCAAGAGCAAAAAAAGCAAGAATGAGCAAGTCAAAATTTAAAGCAATGATGATTGTTTTTTTCGATATTCATGGGATTGTGTACCTTCACTGGGTTCCTGAAGGTCAAACAATCAATCAACATTACTACCTTGAGGTACTTGGCAATCTGCGAGAAAGAATAAGAAAAAAACGACCCGAAATGTGGAAGGAAAAATCATGGATTTTCTCCAAAACAATGCGCCAGCTCATTCCGCGTTATCTGTCAAGAGATTCCTGGCCAAACACAGCATCCCAGTGTTAGAGCATCCACCTTACTCGCCAGACCTGGCACCATGTGACTTCTATCTGTTCCCTAAGGTGAAATCTGCATTAAAAGGAACAAGATTTGAGTCCGTGGAAGCTGTTAAAGAGAAAGCGGCAAGAATACTGAAGGAGTTGACAAAAGATGACTTCCAGCACTGTTTCCAACAATGGAAAATTCGCATGGAGCGTTGCAGGGATAGAGAAGGGGTGTACATTGAAGGTGATAATAAATAATTATGTATATAAAATAAGAATAAAACTTTTTACAACGACAGTCTCATTATTTAATAGCCACACCTCGTACGTAGTCAAATACGCATACAAGCGGTAACCCGTAACGAATAAATGTGAGTATCACAATCTCACAAATCCATGCACAAGCCGACTCGGCCTGGAACTAGACATAGGCGACAGTCATAACATAATAATGCAGCTTTGTCACCGTTTCTAATTGGCATTTAGTTCAAAATTTCCAGTTTTTCAGAAAATGCGCCCAGGAATAACATTTGTGGATTAAGATATTTTGGATCATGATTTCATTCAGGCAGGAATGAGGTGAGGCCCCCTTCGAGATCGAGGCCCTGGGCCGGTGGGCCTATGTCTTAAGACATCCCTGTGCAAAAGAATGCACGAAAGAGGCGAGATCCTGTTTGGTAGACGGATCCTGCTCACGTGGATAATTAATTGAATACTTATATAGAGTTCTGATACAGTGTCGCTAACATTTGTTTTAGAGTGGAAACTGGATTTTTGGACACTTTTATCAGGATCGATCCTAGAGTGTCGGCGCCCGTTTGCAAAGACATGATGTGCAGCCCCTCTAAGAAATGTTTCATATTTTGACTAATACTTGACGCTGACGTTAGAAACGCATCTATCCATATAAGAGCCACCCAACCAGTATAGTCGTGACTACCCTCGGCTTTTAATCAAGTGTGCTCGGTTCGAATCCTGAATAAGGCATAGATGCATGTTCGGGAAAAGAAGTCGAACTCGCCTGAAATGGATTCCAGTCTCGAATGGAAAGCAGTGCACCCCCTTCTGTTCTATGCTGGGATCATCGTTTGTAATAAAAAAAAATATATATATTATATTCTTCTGAGTTTGTATTGTATGTTTCTGTTCTTCCATCTCTCGTCTTTCATATGTATCCCAGGATAAAACACACGGCAACAGCAACATCTGTATAAGAGCAAAAAGTGAAACTTTTATAAAAATGCGAAAACACAACAATCCCTTTTTTCCTCTATTTTGTTTTTCTTAATTGTAAGGCTATTATTAAATTCAAACTCAAACTCAGCAGCCCATGACAGCCAGGGTCTACTGTGTCTATCGCAGTATATGTGACCATTGGGCGCTGAGGTGAATGAGCAGATGTCCCGATCAAGTGGTCAGTCTGAAGCGAGACCCCCCCAGTGTTTAAGTCCCAAAGCAAGCTTGGTACTCATTTATCGACCCACTGCAGTAGGGATGAAAGGCTGAGACGACCTTGCCCAGCCCAGGAATAGAACCCGGACCTGTGGTGTGGAAGCGCGATAATATACCACTCGACCACTGGGCCTAAGTTAAAAACTTTTAATTCTTCAAAATGTCTATTGAATTTAAACACTGCTATATCTTTGGTAACATTGACCATATAAGATATTTCGGAAAATAAACTTTCGCAAAAAATCTTTTCTGAGACGTTTGCTAAGCATCGATCTACAGTACCGCTGATAAGCAAGAAAACCTTTAGATGAATTTCGCGGGCCTCGATCTGACTTCGTCAGGCAAGTGGCATGAGTCACACACAGCACCCTTTTCTATTCCGGTATTGCCGGCTCTGCCGCGAATTTGGCTATCAAATGAAGGAGGTCTGTAAAGGGCAGACATTAATGGACAACGCGTGTGGACCAACACACCGTGCACGAACATTCTATTTTTCTTAAACTATGCTATGTAATTGGAAAATCAGGACCTATTTTGATTTTATATAATTATTTAAAATTCAGCACATATTTATTCGAATTATTATAAGTTTTATTTTGAGAAATTGATAAAAAAAATTTTGCTTTATTGATAAAAATGTATGCTGCCGCCCCTTGTTTTAGCCGCCTCCGTGTGATCGGCCAGCTATTTACAGCTCTTGTTAATTTATTTCTGGAAAAGGCGGGTAAAATATTTAATACGTTACAAGGATCATTGTGAAGATTAAAACTATGTATATGTCGCAGGAAAATGATGAATTTAGGAATCTCATCAAATCCCTAAGGGAGAGGATCACTTCCGGTAGAAGTTTAACGTCTTTCAAGGTCATTTCCCTGATAAAAGTAAGGGATTTGAACGAATCCCTAATCTGTTTCAGTGAAATGATGAAATAATATTGTCAAGATGTGATAATCCCCCAGGGATGATTATCTCTTTGGGTATCAGCGTGAGCTAGAGGTGTAGGATTAACGGAAGAGCTAGACGCATGCATTATCTTAATATAGCTTTATTAAGATATTAAACTTAATCCTTCAGCAAATTAAATTATAATATATGTGAGAGAATCTCTACGGTGGAAAAACACACACAATATATATATACACTGCTGGACAATTGCTAAGGACGGATCACAAATTGCTATGTAGCATAACATTAAGCGAGACATGAGGCCTAGTAGGATAAAATATAGTTGCCACACTATTCAGACATTAGAATAAAGAATATTTATTGTTCTGGAAAGTACAAAAGCTGTGAAACATCTGAAAGAAAAAAAAATGTTCATTTGATCTGCGTACGGAGAAATGGAACAATGCATCTAAAAGTCAGCAGGCACCTTAAAGAAAGGTATCAGTAAGGGATATGTCCACCGGGGAGTGTGATGCAACATTCCACACGTCGTACCATACTTTGCACAACATTATCCAGCAGCTGTTGAGGCAATTTATCCCATTCCTCTGTGAGTGCACGGATGAGGGTGTTCTTGTTTGTCAGAGGATAGTTTCGACCAGCAACTTGCCTCCCCCAAAGCATCCCACACATTTTCAATGGGGTTTAGATCTGGAGAACGCGCTGGCCATACGAGACGTTGAATACCCTCGCTGTCTAGACAATCCTGAACAGTGAGTGTTCGATGACATGTTGCGTTGTCGTCCATAAAAACAAATTTATCACCCCCAGCACCACGGAAAAGACGAACATGAGGAAGTAGAACTTCATCAATGTATCATTGGCCCGTCATAGTCCCATTCACAACCACATGTAGGCGCGTGCGGCCATTGATCATGATGCCGGCCCACACCATGATACTGCATATCGGATATCAGTCCTTTTCCTGGATATTTTCTAGACGATAAGCAGTACCACTCTCGCGCCAGATCAGTTGGCGTCTACAATCCGATGACAGACTGAACCTACTCTCATCTGAGAATAGTACGCATGCCCAGTCCTGTTCAGTCCAATTGTGATGCTCACGACACCATTGCAAACGGGCAGTACGGTGCTGTCTGGTCAATGGGACACACACAACAGGTCTGCGCGCGTATAGTCCTCCTCCCCTCAAAGGTCTGGCAACAGTTTTTCAAGGAGATCTGCTTTCCTGAGGCAGCAAGAAACTGATTTGCCACCTGCTGAGCTGTGGTGCGCCTGTTCCTTTTTGCTGATATAGGACGATATATCTGTCTTCTGCAGGCGTCGTACTTCTAACACGACCTCCCCCGTGCCGTCTACTACACATTCCAGTAGTTTTAAATGACTTCCACAGCCGTGAAACAACGCTGTGAGCGATGTCGAACTCCCTGGCAACATCTGTTATTTTTCGCCCTTCTTCGATCTTTCCAATAATTCGGCCACGCATAAAATCATCTATGTGATGTCGGGAAGACATGCCAAAAATTTTAAGTTCGTCTATTAAATCTTTCCTGTAAAACTTTGACTTGAAACAACAACTGTCCACACGCGTCAATACCTTTAAAGCTCTCATGAACGCTATCACGTGATGAACAGACGTGGAAAAAAATTTCCATACTCATACTTCTTCTTACTAATATCCCGCACTTATTCTAATTTTCCACATTTTGCTTCCTTTCATTTTGTGGTTGCTATGGATGATAGTGTTATCCGTCCTTAGCAATTGTCCAGCAGTATATATATATATATATATATATATATATATATATATATATATATATATATATATATATATATTAACGAATTGACCTAACTCGAACCACTATCAATAACTGACTCTCTTAAACACGATTTCAATACTATTACACGTCCTAATATTAAATAGTCAATCCTACCTTAGTGTAGTTGGAAGTAACAATCACAATAATATATAATCTTAGATGAAGCCTTGTAATTACTCGAGTGCAATGGTATGCACCTTGACTCAATGGATCTCTATCACGTATAATTTCTACTAGTCGCCACGTAACGTTTTCCAAAACTTCTTCACGCTTGAACCACGGATTATGTTTACATTCCTCAAATTTCCATTCCGCTTACTCTAAGTTCCGACTTTTAAAAGCTTCTTAATTTGCATCTTTCTTTCACGCTTCACTTCTTGGTTTTGGTTGGAAAAGAGTTGCCATTAATTCTGGCCCCAAAGGACATGTTAAAGAAAAGACGCGTGAGCCCGTCACAAAGAGTTTAAAAGTGTTTATCTAACAAATAGGGTGCATTATTAAACGTAGAAGTTCGTAATAGAACAATAGATAATGAAATACAAATTATTTATTAGAAACTAATTAAAAAATAATTATAGAAAATTAGGCTGGTATTTTTTTGGTGTGTAACATCTTTCCTCTCGGTTGCTTACGCACTAAAGTATCGATCCCTATGTTAATCCTATGGTGCCATTTTTTTAAAGATATGGGGTTGATATTTAGATAGTACTACCTGTATGTTTAGGAAGCACAAGGACTCAAATCCCCCCATTTTGCCAATGCGAATCCTGACTCGTTCATTTCACTGAAACAGTTGAAGGATTTGAACTGAGAAGGGAACTACTTACCTCAGGGAAATGACCTTGAAGAGACGTTATTTTAACATCTCCCGTCTTCTCTTAGGGATTTGATGAAATTCATAATTTCTCCATTTCCCTGCGACATATAGATACTGATGGGAGTCGCGGATTCATTCAGGAATATTCAATAGAACTTCAAAATTGCGAACTCAGTTTGGTGGAAAGTGTTTTCTTTCCCCACCACTGAAATTCCTTAGCAAAGGGTGCTTACATTCCCACGCCTGCAGGGAACATTACACCCATAAATATTGGGGGAGCGTCAGAGAATTTTCCCGCTCGAAAACAAGGCAACGACCTTTGCGCTGGTTCCGGACCAATCAGAGGTAATTAAGTGGAGAAGGCAAAGAGTCCGCTCTAGAATTTGGGAGAAAAGCGGCATTGAACAAAAAGGGGAAGCACCCCGATTTAGACACACTCGGACACGGAGAGACAAACTAATCAGATCCAGGCCTTGAACTAGACTCCGCGGGACTTCGAGCGGCAACTATGTCCCCACTCCCTCCAACCCGACACCTCTCTCTCAAAGCTAAGTAAAATCTCAATCTAGTTATGCTGTCTATTGTACAGTTACTTAAAATTACACATGTTAATTCAATAAAATTAATTGTTACTTTAAGAATCGGCCTTTTAATTTAGAGGACTGTATTTTGTCTATAGAATAGTAGTGTTTAATTTTAACTTAAGCCATGATGCGATGTAACTTACGAACCTGGGAAGTTAAGAAACTAGTGTTTGATTAAAAAGAAAAGGAAAGTAATTAATTAAGTTTCATCAGCGTCGCATCAATACTTAGAAAATGTGAAAATTTCCTTCGCTTTGGTGTAATTGTGTGAACCGTATAAAAGGGATATTATTCATTCATTCGATATTGAGGTAGTACAATTATGGAAATACGATTGTGGATTCCATTCTGTGTTCCATTCCTCCAACGAATGATTACTTTGGTTACATTTAATCTTTATCAAAATTCTTCCGATTTTGTTATTTCTGCTTCTATGGGGGAAAAAAAGTTAGTATTGAGTCAGTTAATTTTGACGTTTTTTGTTTGGATTCAGTGCCAAGAAATATTGGAAAAATTGTTTTAATCAACAAATTCGAATAATGAAGTGGAAAATTTGATGGAAGAGCTTTCTCTAAGTAAAATAAACGCACATATTCGATAAGATATTTAAAAAAGTAAAAAATTTTAACTATGAACTCTCTGTGCTTTACTGAAATATTTTCCAATGATCCATTTTTTTTTTACAGATTTTGCTTGATTTTTGTAATTGTTTACAAAAATTAAAACATTGAAATTTATTTGAATTTGTTAATTATATAATTTTAGCCCGCAACCTTAGGCGTACAAGGCCAGCGACAAACCAACTACGCCACCCAGCCGGCTATGATAGAAATACAATAGAACGTCCTTTATCCGAACGTTTACTATCCGGAGCGTCAAAAGTCCAGATCAGTTTTTTTTTGTCAACTACATGTACTGTATAAGAATACATTTTCGAACAGTGCAATGCTGTACAGTTGTTTCGCGTGAGGCCAAAAGTGACGGGAAAACCGAAGGTAAACGAAATTTGGGGAATTTCAGTTGTGTGATTCGGTAAACATCTGCGCGGAATATTAGGTCAGTTTGTTTCCAAGTGAGGGAGTGTATACGTGCTCTTTTGTTGAGTGTGAACTGCTATGGTTTCGAATTCAAAACGGAAACGCAACGTCTTGAACACAGAGACAAAACTTGAAATATTGAATTTTACATCAAAATTTGACTCGGAAGGTGGCTCGAAAAAAAAAAAAAAAAAAAAGGAAAACCATGAGGGAGGCAAACGATGTTGTTCTTGATCGTGCACTCTACTTGTGGTTTTCACAAAGGAGCAAAGGGGACCCGATATTGGGCTTTTGTTGTGCGAAAAAGCTCTGGAACTTAACGAGAAATTAGGCGGTTCGGCTTATTTCAAAGGTTAAAGTGAAAGTGTACAATGGTATAGCGAAAAATAAGTGATTGTTTTCCACAATAAAAGTAAAATTGCGACATTTTGCACCTATTTTACTTTTTCTTCAAGCACGTTTCCCGCATGTGATGATTTTCAATATTCGTATAGTGTCTGGTTTCATATACTGCGTGGATCGCATTCCGTTTTCGATTATCAGATAAACACCGTGCTACTGTATTTCAGAAAATAAGCTTATTAAATAGATTAAAGATGTTTTCAGGTATTGGGGGAAGGGGCTCAAAATTTAAAAAAAAAAAAAACGATTGGGTGAATAGACAAAGCTGACCTGGAGCGGGGCTCGCATGCACAGCTGCTCTGCGTAGTGGACGAGCACAGGCCAAGGAGCTGAGAGTTTGATGAAGTGGATCACGTTGGTCTCACTCTCGACAGTTTCCTGCAAAACAGAAAAAGAGAAATTATATGTATATACTGCTGACTATGAAGGCAGCACGCAGTAAGCTTCAAAAATTTGTATGAAAATGGCAAGTCAGGTGCAGTTAAAAAAAAAAAGTATAAAGATTCTTAATATTTTCTTATTTTATTGCAGCCATAAGCATCAAATAATATCCTACACTAGAAAGGTAACAAAATTTTCAAAACAGTTACATTTAATGCGATCGGTGGGCCGCTCTGCTTGGACACGGTTGATACTAATATGGTATGTAGTGGACAGTCACGAGGGCACAAAAATAGCTTCAAGGACACACGGGGTTAAGAACCCCTGTGTAAGTCATACTGTCGTGTAAGAAAGAAAACTCGCATGCTGGCATTTGACCATGGCAGCACAGGGACGTAGCTACTACCGTATCAGTGATACGCCCCCATCCCCTAGCTACAGGAGCCTTAACATTTGCAATATTTTGACACTTTCAAATAAGCTTTATTAATGCGATAATTTTTATTTATTTTCCAAAACACCCTCCTCCCTCAAGGAATTTGGATACAGGACCCACTCAGAGATTAGCTATGCCAGTGCATAGTAGGTTCATAAGCAACTGGACCGATATGTTTCTGCTCGCATTTGTCATTATCTGTTGTGACGTTGGTTCATTAGAAGAATACTCCCCATCCATACTTGTCAGGATTGATGAACGGGGTGACCAAGATGTCCAGATGGATCATTGTATACTCCAAAAAGGACTGGATATTATTTTCTCATGCCCAGAAGATAACTGATGTGAGCTGATTCTGAAAACGGCTTTGATGTCGCCACACCTTTTCTTTCTCTGAAATCCAGACGATTTTAGTCTCAGAGATCTATTGAGAGAACGCTCCTGTGAATGGTATCCTTTGTTGGGGTCACCCTCGCACATGCGAGTAGTGAACGATTTGAATGGGAAGAAGTATCGGCCTGCCGTGCTAAGAACATACACTCAGTATCAATGTGACAGCGATTTTTTGCCCTCCAGATAATGAACTAGATACGGTGTCGGATGAGTGAGTGAGTGAGTGAATATTAACGTCGCACTGTTGAGCTACACGAGGGCTTTTGGCGACGCACCACGTAATTTTGTACCATGGTTAAGTGAAGGGACGACATTTGAGTTGGCACTCCCTCTCCTAACTACCACAACACACCAACGGGAGGACGTATGAGCTCTCGACAGATTTAACGTGCATCTTTCCCCTACAAGGCAGGTCTTTAGTGATACTGAGCTTGAACTCGTGACAAGACCAGCAACGATCCGATACCTTGACCACTCGGCTACCACGGTACGGCATAGGAGTTGGGTTCAAACGAGCATGCCTATTATATCCAAGCACCAATGGAGTGGGACTAAAGTGAGGAGAGCCATGTGGAGATCTGCTACGCTCGCCAATCAAAGATGATTGAGGGCGTGAAAGTGGCCCACCCAGGAAGTTTAAAGAGACGACCCTCAAGTTGATGGGACCCCTCTTCAATCTTAGGAATTAACTTCCTCTTCAGTTTTTTCTTCGAAAAGGCTCGATAGAGGTTGCGGGAGCAGCCGCACCTCAAGGACCAAAGGAGATGAATATAGAAGACTTTTGAAAGACGGAGTGCCGGAGTCGGCAGAGCAACGTCTGGAATGGACTGCCTTTGGGCTAGACCCGGGGTGGACAGACTTTTACAGGATACAAGGATACTTCTGATGTTTTTAGGGTGTTGTGGTTCTCCCAGTGGCTTAGGTGTGGCCATTCTGTTTTAAAATTGTACATTTTCTTTTCTTAACACTTGTTTCCACATAGTACTCTCATTTAAAATATGTCAGATTACTATTTTTACTACAGAAACACATGAAATTGTTAAGTTGAATGCTTAAACAACTAAGAACGACTTCTAGACCGTGGACGTATTCAGTGCAGTGAGCAGAAAGCATACATGACACGATAAATCTAAAACCGACGTATGTACTTAAATTATTCGCTGCTTATTTCAGCGGCATCGTGGGGTGAGTAAGTGAATGTAACGTCACTCTGTTCAGCTACTCGAGGGCTTTTGGTGACGGACCTCGTAATTTTGAACCATGGTCAAGTGACGAAGATGACTCCTGAGCTGGCACCCCCCTCTCCTAACTACTACACCACACCCACGGGAAGACGTTTGTGCTCTCGACAAATTTAGCGAGCATTGCTCCTCTACACGGCGGGTCTTCAATGGTACTGGGCTCGAACTCGTGACCACTAGGCTACTGTGACCTCAGGCATCGCGGGGCATGATATCAACACGAGAATCCAAACCTATGGAAACGCAGGGTGTGGAATGATAAGGATGTGGGATGAAAATGTGAGATCAATAGCCAATCCCGTGTTATCACAGGAAGAGCTGATCATCAACATTTATTCTCCCTTTCAGTCTACACATTTATCGAATCATTTGATTATGTAAACACAATCCAATTCTCCTGTCCAGCGGGCTACGGTAGCCCAGTGGTCAAGGTATCGGATCATGGCAGGCATGTCAAGAGTTCGAACTCAGTACCACTAAAGACCCGCCGTGTAAGCAGCGATGCACGTTAAATCTGTCGAAAGCTGAAACGTCCTCCTGTTGGTGTGCTGCGGTAGTTAGGAGAGAGGGTGCCAGCTCAGGTGTCGTCCACGTCACTTGACCATGGTTCAAAATTACGTGATCCGTCGTCAAAAGCCCTCGTGTAGCTGAACAGTGCGACGTTAATGTTCACTCACTCACTCTCCTGTCTAGCTGACCACGGTGTTTTATTATGTTTATTTTAGAATGTGTGTCTTAGCCTTAATAAAAGCGGTCACCCCCCAAATGTCTTCACGGTTCACCGGTCGATCACGATCGACTTAATACTTATTTCTGGATTAGACATTGGATTTCTTACTGCGAAACATTGTGAACTTTAATTTAATAATGAATACATTGTTTAGTTTATTTAATTTGGAATAAAATGCCACTTTGGCAAATAGCTGTGTGTGAGCCCTCACGCTACCTAGGAAGGTAGTAATCTTATTGGACCCACGTCATTACACTGTCATACAAATATGAATCTAATCAGCAAGGAATCCACTCACCTCTTCCATATGCAAGCCTGCTTTCACGAGATTTGCCATGAACTTTTTTCGCCACGCTTCATGTTTATGCGTCTTCTGGGCATGCCCTTTGGGTTGGGGTCGATCGTCTGAGGTCTCCTCGTACACCAGCACGTAATCTGAAAAAGTCATCATGGTTTACTTCCAATTTAGTTTGGCTTTATTAAACGAATTAAGAACTAATAAAGCAGTATGGATCACTGACGGTCAAGAGCTATTTGTAAATACGCATAACAATCATGACGAAAAACATATTTTAAATCAATAAACACCTTGCTCTTAAAAAATTAGGTGATAGGAGTTGTACTTTTATGTAATCTTTATTATTAAAGTCTATCGACAGACATTTCTTTTTACTACTACTGATAATAAAAATCGATTGGATTGAAAGACTCTATATACCTCCGATAGTACCAATAGTTATACACATTGATATACAAGTTGTTGCGAATTTTGTGAAAGAATTTTTAAAATAGTGTAAATAATTTATGTCTGGATGAGTAACACGTTTATATTACTCTATGTTGAATTTATCTTATGTTAAAATTGTAACATTCGCAAGCAACGCCACTCCTTACAGTATAATGGCGATTCAATGGATACTTGAATTTTGGCGATAGAGCCAAGTTGGCGAGTTCACGTCCCTGTGGGTTCTTCTGGAAATTAGTGGATAAATCTAATATCACGACGCTGATTTTTCTCAAAAGATCCGTGAGGACTATAAATTGGGAGTCACTCACCGAAACTGAGTTAGTATTGTTTTGAGAAGTGATGAGTTTTTGTTGATTTGACCGTTAAGAGTCGACCCGAGATTAGTGATTACCTCGGCTGGTTGAGTAGGACGAGCGAAGGCTCGCTAATAATCTTTAAACATACTTGTATTTTAGACACTGACAGTTGTGTCAGAGCGACGTAGGTGTGAAAGCCTTCTGAGGTTTATCAAGCAAATTTCGCGGTACTGTATCCTGTATTTCAAGGATTGTTTTTCAACAATTAAATTTTCATCGCTCCTGAAGAACCGTCTTGCTCTTTGCGACTAATTTGCATACAATCCTCGAACCCTGATCACAGCATTGTCTGTATTTGAGAAAACACACCATTCTCCACACCACACTGGGGACTTTGAGCACCTACAGTCCCTCTACACCACGGGTTTTTATAAGAATCGGGACTAATTTATGTAACATCCTCCACCATGATAAATCAGCTAACGCGTCAATTAAATGAAAGAGAGAAAGAAATTGCTCAGCAGCTGATATACCGTCGAATTTTAAAGGTTAATATTGTCGATAACACTATCGAAACTCTTCATAGTATTACTAAAAGTCTAATTAGTGGTACTTTGGGAAACTTGTGAAGTAATAAGACATAGCTGTACTGTCTATAAGACTGTTTAGGATCAGAAAGACGCGAGAAGCCCAATAGTATATTTTGGTGCACATTGTCTAAAAAATATCTGTACAATAGAATAATGAGGTTGGTACTCGTTGACCTTGGCTTGAGCATATAACTTGAACCATCAATTTACCAGCTCATACATACAGCCTTGTAGCGTATTTAGCAAATGAGCTAAAAAGGAATCCTCCCTCGGGCCAGTTATTAGGGTCCTTTTACTCCTGTTCAGAACAGCGACGTCTCAAGATTTGTTGAAGCTATAGACCCCTATTCAAAAGTAGGCCCCACCGACGACCCTTTTAAGTAGACAGTAAATTGTATACGTTGTCATATACTCATACAAACAGTAACCCAAAACAAATGTGCGTGACTCACAATCTCACAAACCAATTAGACCGAATGTCGCCTTTCACCTAAATCAAGGTTGGGGTATTGTTTTGGCTCGAGGACTACATTGTGGGAGCGGAGACGTCCAGCCGCTCCTTTTTAGCTTCACCTGTATGTAACAAAATATTTGAACTCGATTTTTACCAACTTTAAAAGGTCAAATTCATTCGAAATTTTGCACATTGGTCAAGGATCGATGATAATACGATCATTTCATAATTTTGTTCCATTGTCCGGATCAGGATCCTTAGGATTAACGATTTCCCATTTCCAGATTTGGCGATTAATTCCAGATCCTATTTCCAGATTTGGCGACTAATAGATTGTTACAACCCTGAAGCGAAAACGGGCATGTTTAATACAAATACAACAAACCAAATAAATGATAGTCTGAAAAAAAGACTTTTTTATTATAGGTTGAGCTAAAAAATGAAAAAAAAAATGATAGTTTTAAAAAAAACTAAAAAACATCCTTATTAGAGTTAATCGAACTGAAAGGTACAAAGTAATTCTTAATGTTAGAATAAAATGATTGACGAGAAAATTAATGTCATGGGGGTAAAAGCGTGTAGTGTTCGATATCAATTGTTATAATTTTTTACTAGATCTATTCCGAAATGCTGGGTTAGTGTAAAAATGTAGTAAAGAGTGTTTTTTTTCCAGGTATAGAAGTTTAAGTTAGCATTACTTTCCAAGATGGTGACCGATTTAACAGCTGTCAAGTGATTTATTCTCAGTTTGGTTTGGCAATTCATCAAAACGATCATCAAGCAAGGCGTAGATTCGTCGAATGGGCCCAAAACGAGATTGTCGTTGTTCCCGATTTTCATAAGCGAATTTTGTTTAGCGATGAAGCGCACTTCTGGTTGAATGGCTACGTCAACAAACAAAACTGCCGCATTTGGAGTGAAGCTAATCCACAAGTGTATGTGAAAACACCGTTACTTCCAGAAAAACTTACTGTTTGGTGCGCTTTATGGGCTGGTGGAATCCTTCAAAAACGATGAAGGCCACAACGTTACAGTCAATGGTGATCGGTATAGAGCCATGATTACTAACTTTTTCATTCCTGAATTGAACAATCATGATGTCCAGGAGCTGTGGTTCCAACAAGACGGCGCAACATGTCACACAGCCACAATCGATTTATTGAAAGACACGTTTGGTGACCGCCTAATTTCACGTTTTGGACCTGTGAATTGGCCTCCAAGATCTTGTGATTTAACATCGCTAGACTATTATCTGTGGGGCTATGTAAAGTCATTGGTCTATGTGGATAAGCCACAAACGCTTGACCATTTGGAAGACAACATTAGCCGTGTTATTGCCGATATACGGCCACAAATGTTGGAAAAAGTCATCGAAAATTGGACGTCCAGATTGGACTACATCCGAGCCAGCCGTGGCAGTCCTATGCCAGAAATCATATTTAAAATGTAATATGCCACAAGATTATATTTCGAATAAAAAAAAATTCATGTCAATCGAATAATACACATCGTTGTTTTATTGCAATTTAAAGTTCTATACCTCTAAAAAAACACCCTTTACATACCCCGCGCTTTTACTACAATGACAATTTTCTCTCATTAATCCTTTTATTCTTATATTAAGAATTATTTTTTACTTTTCAGTTATATTTTTATATATATACTATAAAAGCGGTTTTTTGGTTTTTTTTAAACTATAATTTATTAAATGAGCGAAAATTATTATAATTTTTAATTATATATAATTTACTATATAAACCAGTGATTCCCAAAGTGGTCTATGACGACCTCCAGGGGGTCCACGTCAGCCAAAAAGTAATTTGGGGGTCCATGAGGTGTAAGTGGGGGTCTATGATAGTGTCTCTCATTAAACGACATCGTGACTTTAATTTTAAAGAAAATTTAATCAAGTGGAAACGAAATTTTACCTTTTTAACATATTTATTTGCTGAATTAAATGAGATTTAATAGCTTGCATTTTTACAAGGAGATATCGTAAATTTTATTAAATCAAGAACCATTTCAGCTTTTCTTTCCTGAGGTAAGCTAAAGAAGTATTATACTGGAGGTTTCGAATTTTCTAAATTTGTCACAGACAATCTTAGAACGTTTTAACCTATTCGTTCAACATTTAAATGCCTTTCACTCAGATTTTGAAACCAAGTTTGAGAATGCTTTGACTATGGCAATACCACAGTAGACAATGAATTCATATCGACATATTGAAAAAAAATGTCACATTACAATAGGAACTGATCGTAATAAGCACTAACGAAGATCTTAAAGTTTAGAAACGGACGTCAGCAATTTTGGCTGTAAAAAGTCAAACCCGTTATTTGTCCCGACTTATGGAATATCGTTAGGAAGTTTTTCATTGCTTTTTCAAAAAAAAAAAAAAAAAAAAAAAGAAAAGAAACTGGACACTACTAACAGAGGAGATTTAAGGTTCAACCAGACAAGATAGAGAGAAATATATACCAAATGTTAAAAATTTGATATTGTAGTCCTAGAGATTCATCCCTCCCATTAAAATCATTTGTTTGTTGTTTAGTTATTTTATGTATGAATTAACTGTTAATTTAATTAATTAACGTGTGCTTTTTAAATTTTAAACACTATACTTCATTACAGTTAAAAAATTTAATTCTTTTAAAGTAGGAGTAGTAGTACCAGCTGTCAAAAAGACATTTAAGTTGATAAATTTGCAAAAATTCAATATTCTCCCCCAAACCGAAAAATATTGCAAGGGGTCTATGAGACAAAAAAGTTTGGGAATCTCTGATATAAACTATAACTTATATAACTTACTTAAATAACTATATAATTTATATAACTATATAATAATTTATATAAACTATGCATCTCAGAAAAGGTATAAATTGTTTCGTAAAAATCAATACGTCTAAGTTAAGTAAAATAATGGAAGTTGTTTTATTGTGTTATTTTTACATCTATAGCTGCAAGCACATTTAATATTAGAATCAGTTGAACGAGACAAATGTACTCTATCACAATTTTCTATATATTTTTTTTAAATTAGTAATGAGGTTAGTGGATCTTATTAAACTAAATCGTGACTTTAATTTTTTAAAAATTAAACAATTGGAAAACCTAATTTTACGTATTTAACAGATTTATGTACTAAATTTAATGAGGTTAATTTTCCCTTACAACGTAACAGCATAATTTTTTTTAAAACAAGAACCATTTCACCGTTTCTTTCCAGAGCTACGCTAAAAAAGTATAATACTGGAGGTCCCGAATTTTCTCAATTTGTCACCAACAATCTTGCAGGACGTTTTAACATACGTTCAACATTTAACTGCCTTTTATTCAAATTTTGAAACCATGTTTGAGAATGCTTTGTCTATGGTAATACCACAGTAGGCAAAGAATTTATATAGTCACATTGAAAAAAAATGTCACATGACAATAGGAATTGATCGTAATTCGCACTTATGAAGATCTTCTCCCGAATTATGGAATATTGTGAGGAAATTTTTAACAGCTTTTACTAATGAGAAAAAGTTTCAGCGTGGTTGCAAATCCAAAAAAAAAAAAAACCAGAGGAGATTTAAAGTTAAATCTGAAAAGATTTATATACCAAATGTTGAAAATTTGTTTTTGTGTGTAGCGCCAGATTCATCCTTCCCATTAAAATAATTTATTTGCTGTTTGGTTATTTTATTTTTAACAGTTATTTTGTATACTTTAATTTTTTTAATTTAATCCTTTTAAAGTAGTAGTAGTAGTACTAGCTCTCAAAAAGGCATTTAAGCTGATAAAAATTTGTAAAAATTCAGTATTAATTAAGCAGGGGGTCTACCGCAAACCAAAAAACATGTCAAGGGGTCTATGAGACAAAAAGGTTTGGGAACTTCTGTTGTAGTGATTCGCGATCTCAGGCATGCTAGATAAACGTCTGTTTTCTTTTATCATATGTTATCAGTAATAAAACTTTATTCTGTCTTTTCGCATCACAAAGTGAGATTACAAAAAAAAAATCATTATATTTTTGATATTACAATATAACCAGATTTTATCTTTGTTCTAGGGGATCTTTATCAGAATTTACTGAATAACTAACTAATATTTCAGATAGTTCAACTCTACATTCTTGTTCAATTACCACTCCAAAAGATGACCGCTGCATTTTGAAATGAGCGAAAACACATCAGAAATGGACGAAAATAGAAATCTTCCTTCAGATTCTCGAATAAACCTGGTGGTAGACCTCGGAGACTATGATGAAGAAGGTAAGCAGCATATTTATTACATAATTTTGTATGAGCTTAAAAGTGCTATACTTAAATGCGACGTTCATACCCTACAGAGGCTAAATCATACACTTGACTGTTTGAAAAATCAAGTAAGCGATGAAACATTGCAAAATTTCTATGATAGTAAGGATAATCCTTTTTGGAACAATAATTTGGTTATTTTGGCATGTAAGCATAACAAATCTGAAATTCTCAGATATCTATTCAAAGAAGAAAACAGAACTCTTTGTAACTTAAATTCTAAAGACAGTAGAACGTTTGTTATAACACCCAAGGATACAGACACAGAATGTCATAATGCTTTTTACTATGCCATCCGGTCTTGTAATACTCAAATCCTTCAGTTTTTAATAGACTTTTGGCCAAACGATTATTTTGAAGTTAATGGAAGTGAACTGAATGAAATTATTTCTAAAGCTTACTCGGAACTAAAACTAAAGAACGTTGCCCTATCGGTCGAAATGGAAGTTTTAGTCAGATATCTTCTAATAGAGCAAAGGTTCTTTGATGAAAAAAATCCAGAGAAAACTCCACCCGTAAAACTACAAACTTCCATAGAAGAGAGGATTGACATCATAGTAAAAGTCGCGGAGGGCTTAGAAAGAGAGTCCTCCAGGGTCGACGAGATTTTCAT
Organism: Trichonephila clavipes; assembly: GCA_019973935.1. Classification (NCBI taxonomy): domain Eukaryota; kingdom Metazoa; phylum Arthropoda; class Arachnida; order Araneae; family Nephilidae; genus Trichonephila; species Trichonephila clavipes. The sequence continues at coordinate 367,223 of BMAU01020049.1, forward strand.
ACACCAGACGAAATTCCTTGCCAAGAACATCCACGTTCTGAAACGACACGTGAGGTCAACTTACAACAAACTACCCTGGGAGGAAATAGAGTTCTGTTTGGCAGTTTTCATCAGCTGCAACGCTTTATTGCCCGGAAGAAATTCGTTTTATGTTTCCATCCTCACGAAAAAGAGAATTTTGTTCCATCTGGAAAACTTCGCTCGTTGCCTATCGGCGGAAAAACCCGCCATTTTGAAGAAGAAGGAAAAAGAACTGGGTAAATATCCGAGTACCATCCCGACGAGACAGCACAACATTGCAATAGCGCAGGTGTTAAGAAGCGCCCCCTGTTTTAAAGAACTGTACAACGACTACAAACAGACGAGAGACATGTATTCGTTGGAGATAATCAAATGCTACATTGATTCGGTCTTAACAACTGATGTGGAAGAATCTGAAGGAAGGTTAATAATAACAAGGGCATTACAAGTGATCGGAGAGCACCTAAAAGATACTTTGGAAACGCCGAAACTGTCTGATGCGACAGGCGAACTTTTACTTTATTCCTTGCCCGTTAACACTAGAGACGTGATTATAGATCTTCGCAATTCTCTATCGCACTCAGAATCTCAATCCAAGCGGTCGGATATTAAGCAAAACGGCTCCGAATTTTTCTCTAAAATTCAAAACGATTTCATCAAGCTGGACACTTTGGTGGTTGAGATCCTTCGTAAAAAGAAAACGAAAATCCTTGTAGGTTTGCTGAACCAAATATTCGACTGCAAACGACTGGAGGATATTCAGGAGGCAATTGGAACGTTTGAAATGGCTGAGGCTAATGAGGCACTGGTGAAGGGTCCTGTGACGGAAGAACTGGGACAACTGGAAAAATTAATAAGCGAGCTTCGTAACAAAATTAGCGATATAACGTTAAGGGAAAAGGAAATATTCGAAGAGATTAGCCTTGCAGTAAAATCAGAAAAGAAAAAGTTAGAGAATGTCAACATGGAATTTCTAGTAGCCTTCAATGCTATCAGTCGCATCGTAATCAAACTGAAAGAAAGCGAAATCAACGAGATTGATATTGAATCCGCCAAAATCAAAGCAGAGCAAAGTCTTTTGTCAATCAATATGATGACAGCGAAGTTCGACCAGTCTGGTCTCTCACAAATTACTGGTTTATTGACAACGATCTTAGTTAGCACAATACCAAGAATGTCACCAAGGGACATAGACGAACTTATGAGAACGTCGATAAAAATATCGGATATTCTGCAATTCGAATTAAGTAACATAAAATGGATTGAAGAATTCAGACACAGATTAAAATCAAAAACTCCCAAGAAAAAATCTGAAGAGCCAAAAGAAACCCAAACTCGGTTTTTTGAGATTTTAGGCAATATAAGTAACATTTTAAGTGAGAATAGGTTACTCAGCAACATGGTAAATAGGCTACCTTCAGTCAAAGACGACAAACATTTACAGGCCACTCTAGAAATGCTCGTCTTAGATGCATATTCAGTTTTAGGAGATACTCGCGGTTATTTATCAGATAATCTGATGTTCTTCGATGAAGATTCACCGACTTTGATAGGTAAAAACTTACGAAATCATTTAGCTCATTACAATATTTTAAACGATGTGCTGACAGTAGAAACTTTCGTGGATACAACCCTAAATGCTTCCAAACTGGTTGCAGAAGTTACCATGGTACAGAGCAAAAAAATAGATAAAGTTGTTAAAGATGATCCCGCCAAACTGCTGAAGACATTTGGTCAAGATCTAAAAAAGATATATGTACAAAAACAGCTTTTTTCGTCTTTGATGGAGGGGGACATATCTTCCGTCAAAAATTGTCTCAGAGCTGGTGCAGATTTGCAAGGCAGAGATCTGAATTTATGGACTGCCTTGCACTTTGCTTCAAAAAGTCCAAGCCTTGAGGTCGTGAAATTTGTTCTGGACCAGAATATCGATGTGATGGCCAAAGATATTAACGGCTATAACCCATTGCATGTAGCTTCATCATATGGAAGAAAAGACATTGTAGAGTTTTTCTTAAGAGACAAATACTTGTCTGCCAATGAAGAAACCGCAGATGGGAAGACTGCTCTTCAATTAGCAATACAATACGGACACCGAAATGTTGTTGACGTCTTAATGCAGAACAATGCGAATCCTCATTTGAAAAGTGGCGGGCATTCACCCATGCGTTTTGCACTATGGTACAACCGAAAAGAAATCGTTGAAATTCTGTTGGGTACTGAATCGAATGTCAATGCAATTGTCACAACGGGCGGTCTAACACCATTGCATATAGCAGCAGAAAAAGGACATACAGAATTAGTGAATTATTTACTTGATCACAACTCAAACGTTCACACGGAAAGCGACGAAAAACATGTCCCCTTACATTTAGCATCGGCGAATGGAAATGTAGATATAGTGAAAGCTTTGCTTTCGAAAGGTGCTAAAGTAAATGCAGAAACTATTGATGGCCGAACTCCATTGATCTTTGCAGCAGAAATGAATAGGGTCGCTGCAGCAGGTACACTCATAAAGCACGGGGCAAATATCAACGTTGCCGATAAGACTACCAGATATACTCCGTTGATACTTTCCGCAAAGAACAAAAATTGCGAGATGGCGGAACTTTTGCTGATAAACCGGGCAACCGTCAATGCTCGAGATTTCTTAGGCCAGAGTGCTCTTCACTTTGCAGCGCTGAATGGATGCCAAAAAATGGCCATATTGCTCTTAAAAGGAGGAGCGAATATCTTCACGGTTGACGTAGACCATTCGACAGTACTTCACAAGGCTGCCGAAAAAGGCCATGCAGAAATCGTCAGAATCCTGATTCAGAAGAAAGCCGAAGTCAATGTCGTTGATAGAGATGGACGTACACCTCTTCACTTCGCTGCAGATTCTGGCCATCCAGAAATAGTAAAAGTTTTGATCCAGGCAGAAGCATTTATTGATGCCAAAGATAATTTCGGTTCAACTGCATTGCATTTAAGTACACAATGTAAACATGCCGAAATCGTCAAATGTTTGATTGAATTTGGAGCTAACATTAACGGGCTCAACGAAAACAAGAGATCCCCCTTTCATATGGCAATTGAAAGTTGTAATGAAGAGATAATCAAGCATTTTACAGATAGAGGTATAGATTCGAATTTTAGATGCATTGATGATTCAACTCTACTACACATAGCTTCTATGCACGGGAATAAAAGATTTGTGGAAGATTTAATTAAAAAAGGCTGTGACGTCAAGGCTCGTGATAAATTCGGTCGAACTCCTTTGCACTTGGCTGCAGAAGGTAATCAAAAAGAAGTGATAGAACTTTTAGCTCAGGGAATTGCATCAAGATCTACTGAAAATGGATTCGACTGGAAGGACAAGTATGGGCACACGCCTTTGTATTATGCAGTAAAAAACAATTACAAGAAAACCGTGTACAAACTTGTGAAAAATGGTATAAGTGCTGAAGAAATCGAATCTTTACAAAAAGCCGTTGGGTTGGGTTACAAAGACATTATAGATACTCTTTTGGTGGAATGTAGCGAAGAATTTGTTGAAAGTTTTAACCAGTTCAGACTCGATTCTGGACTTACTTTTTTGCACGTTGCAGCGACAAACGGTCATATGAGCGTTGTCGAGACTTTGGTAGACAAAGGAGCTGGAATAAATGCTACTACTGCGATTGGAGATCGAATGTCTAGTTTACACCTTGCCACGAAATATGGTCACGTTGAAATCGTACAAGTTCTGATTTCAAAAAATGCTGATATTAATATACAATCAGTAGATGGTCTTACTTCTCTACATTTAGCTTCAGCAGAAGGTAATGCAAAAATAGTTGAAATTTTATTGGATGGAAATGCCATGTCGGATATTAGAAACAACAGAAACCAAACACCAGCAGAATTAGCGGTGGAAAATGGCCACTTGCATGTTCTCAAAGTTCTCTCTCCTAAAGAACGCTGTACTGCCAGTTCTCTGTTGTGCATCGCAGCTTCAAAAGGATTCTTTGAGATAGTAAAATATCTAGTCAGTGAAAAAAATGCTGATGTTCACTTTCTAAGTTCGTCTGGTAAAAAGCCTATACAGATAGCAGCAGAATTTGGTTATGGAAATATAGTTGAATATTTCCTCAAGCTAGATTCCTCACTTAAAGAAAAGACTTTATTACATTTAGCTGTGTCTAAGGGTCATTTAGAGCTAGCAAAATATTTAATTGCTCAAAATGTCGATGTCAATGCAACAAATGATGCAGGGCTCACATCAGTTCATTTAGCTGTAATTAATGGTCATAAAAATATATTACAAATTTTATTGGACGCTGGAGCGTATTATGATTCTCGCGATAAGTTGAATAGGAATCCTGTACAATTCGCATGCAACTATTCGATTGCAAAGGCTTTAAAAGCGACTGAAAAATTGTTTTTGTGCAAGTTTCCCATTGATATCGAACTCTGCGTTGAAAATGGGGCTTTTGTCAATGCAAAAAGATCCAGCGGAATGACGCCTTTACATTTTGCTGCATGGAAAGGTTTCGAATGGATGGTTAATTTCTTAATAGTCAATTCGGCGAACCCAAATATCGTCGGAGAAGGGGGATCCAACCCTTTACATTACGCATCCAAATTTTCTCACCTTGGAACAGTCAGAACTTTGTTGGCGAACGGTGCCATATACAACGGTTTGAATAATTCAGGAAAAACTCCTCTTGATTATGCAAGCAACGAGGACATTAAGAATTTACTAAGTCTCCTGGATGCGTCCTTCAGAGGCGTTCAAAATGCCTCCTGTGAGTTTTTGCGACGTCTTAAACGGGAAAAAAATATTCGCTCATTCATGAGGGCAAAAAATCAAGAAGGGAGAACATTAATCGCCGTAGCCATTTTAAATGATTTTCCCGCTCTCGAACAGCTGAAACGAATAAAACAAGAAGATCCATCGGATCTCTTTGAAAAAGTTGAACAACTAATGGAGGAAGAGAAATATCAAGAGTCATTGCGAATTTTAGAAGAGATATTACAAGCGAGAGAAGAGATTCTAGGCTCAGACAGCCCGGGTTCTTTAGACATAAAAGAAAAAATGGCTATGGTGTTGTACAAGCAACAAAATTTCACAGAGGCATTAAAGCTTGTGGAAAAGAGCTGCTTAGGTCAAAAAGAAGCTTTGAATATTGAAACTGAAGACACAATGAGAACTAAGGGTTTGATGGCCATGATACTTCATAGACAAGGGGATAATATACAAGCACTGAGATTACTGATGGAAGTTGCAGAGAAACTGAGGAAAATTCTTGGAGAAGATCATTTGGAATATTTGAAAGTTAGGACCCACGAAGCTGTTGTATGGGATGCCTTAGGAATATATGAAAACGCTTTGGAAATCAATCGTGAAGTCTGTCAAAAATACGAGGCCAAGTTAGGCAGTAATGACTCACTGACACTGACTGTGAGAAACAATATGGGATTAATTCTGAAAAACCAGGGTAAAAAGGAAGAAGCCCTGAAAGTCTTTGCGAAAGTCTACGAAGATAGAAAACACATTTTAGGCAGAAATCACTCCGACACTTTGAGAACACTGCATAACATGGTAAGCGTACTGTCTTCTTTGGATAAGTGGGACGAAGCATTAAACATGTATGATGATGTGTTGGCGAGTCAGAGAGCTACTTTAGGAGCCAATCATTTAGATATTTTAAGAACTCAGACTCATAAGGCAGATTTGCTGTTTTCTCAAAGAAACTACCTAAGTGCGTTGAAAGTTTACTTGGAAAACCTCGACGAAAGAAAACGAATTCTTGGTCCAACTCACCCAGAGGTTATAAACACGGAAGGAAAGATATTAGAAATTTACATGACGTGTGTGCTTAACGGCATTATAGGCATCGGTTACCTGAATCAAGTACATCTGAACGTCAACGCTAACATTGACAGTGAATCTAAACTAGCTATTCAAACAATGATAAGAAAAGGGTTGGATATTAACAGCACAGATTCAAATGGACGATCCTTGTTACACTTTGCAGTTGGCGATAACAAAAAAGGTATAGTAGAGTCTTTGTTATGTAATGGAGCGAACGTTTTACAAGTCTCTAACAAAGGCAACACCTCGCTGCACATTGCAGCCTCTAAAGGATATGAAGACATAGTGAACCTTCTAGTTGACCACGTGGAACAAAACCATTCTACAAAACTCAATGATTTCCTCAACGCACGAACGTTGGCGACGGGGAGAACAGCTTTGCACGTCGCAGCGAATATAGAAATAGTAAAAGCGTTGCTGAAGCACGGTGCAATTTACGATGTCCGAAGTAACTCGGACCAAAAGCCGGTTGATGTGGCCAGGCAACAAAACATCGCCTTCTTGCTTCGGATAACAGAAAGGGTTTTCAAAGATGCCAAGAGCAGCAATAGTCAGTTGATTGGAGAACTCTCCAAGCTCGTAATCCTGGGCTTCTCTGCCATTCTATTTGCCCGTAACAGTGAAGGACTCGCTTTGTTGGATATCGCAAGGATAGCGAAGAACACGATCCTAGAATACATGCTCACCGAATGGAAAGATAGTTCGAAATTTACTTTGCGTTAAGTACTGAAATCATTGTCATGTCATTAGTAGCTGATGATATTTAAACATAAGGGTGGGTTTTTTTTTTAAACTGGCACTATTCAGAGCTTCCTGCAGCACGATCTAACTTATGAAAGTGCACCAAACTCGGTTTGGGGATGAAAAACGACATAGTAAGTAGGATTCCGTGTGTGTGTGGGGGGGATTAGTTCCAATAGGAGTATTTATGGCACTGTACAAGGCAAAAAACACTTACAAATAATATTAATAACACACAAAATATCTGTGAAATGTCGAGTATTATTCCCTACATTCAATCCCTCGACGGGAAACCGACCACATTCTCAGAGCTCTACACAGTGCATTTCCTGTACAACGTTCCCTACGGCCGTATACAACATGCCCAGCGGCGCATACAAGGGAAGTGTCCTATGGGTCCGGACACCCCCATAGCCCTCGATTTTTTACCCGTTTGGTTATAATCCTATGTATATATTAAGTAAAATTTAATTACGTATTTATTAATAATTCATTTTATTAATTGATGCTAATTAGTTATTCAATAATTAATTTTGTATTGTTTTTGTTCTCGAAAATCGACAAAATCAAAAGAATACGTTGGGCGGCGTATTGGAGCATGGTACCAAAATGGTGGACTTTCGACCCCGAACTCCCCCTCCCCTTGAAAAACTTTTGGGTGCACTACTGGTCGCGACAAATTACTCAAGTTGTTGATCTATGTTTATTTTTCTCTACGAAATAGTCAAGATCCCAATCGTCTTGAAACAACATATATTCTTTTTTAGCAGTAGCGCACACAGGAATTTTTCAGAAGGGGGGGTCGGGGTCGAAAGTTCACCATTCTTGTACCACGATCCTTTTGATTTTGTCGATTTTCGAGAACAAAACACAGTAAAAAACTAATTATTGAATAAATAATTAGCATTAATTAATAAAATTAATCATTAATAACAAATACTTAATTAAATTTTACGTACTATATACTTAGAATTATAATCAATCGGAAAAAAATCAAGGGCTTTGGGGGGTCCGGACCCCAAGACCCCTTGTGTGCGCCACTGTTCTTTAGATATTTTTCGCTCCGAGGACGTGATGATTAGTTACAAATTAGTTTCACCTATAAAATGATCGCTATATACCACTGTTACTAACCATTACAATTACAAAAAGAAAAAAAAAAGTTACCCCGCAATTCGTACCGGTACATCGATACCAAAATTGATAGAAATTCTCTCCCTAAATTTTCAATATATTATTCTTAAATAATTGGATTTGTTAATGCAACAGGCTACAACCGGGCCACTCAGAAAGGGCGGGAGGTTGAGTATCCCGTTCTACACTGTCTGTGATATGCGTCACAACAATAGTTCCCTATAATCTATCAGTGATTACAGTAGCAACATCTGCTATCTCTTCTCACACAAGTTTACGTCCTCTGCTCTGGCAAATTGTCAGAGTCTGAGCTCTCGAGGAGCTATGGAGGATTGAGTTAATACAGCTTTATCAATAATGCGTGATTTGGTAATGTCACATTCATTTGAACTTCTATCATACAGCCGCGAACTGCCTCATGAAGCCCAGATGTTTAAAGTGCGGAAAAGAGCTCGCCACCAGGAATTGTCACATTAAAGAATGGCAATTAAACCCATTTTGTATCAACTGCCAGGACTTCGGTCACTCGGCATGTTATACAAAATGTCCCAAATTCCCCCAGCCTAAGAAAGGAACCGCCTTTTCTGACCCGTTAAAAAAGAAAAATTTCTCAAGTAAATGGACTCAAGAGGGAATTTCCTTCGCTAACGTTGTTAGCGGGGAAATATCCAGTCAAACAAACCCCTTCCGAAAATAAAAGGAACACTCCCCCCCCGTGGATTCCTTAGCCAAGATAACAACAGCTCAGATTTAGCTCACGTTTTAGAACTCTTTAATATTATCTCAACCCTAGTAAAGAAAAATCCTAAAATAATATTCTCGACCTTCTCTCCAAATTTAAAAATTCAAACTCCGATGAGGAAAAAACCTGCCTTCTGGCAGAAGCAATAATGAATCAAGTTTAAACTTCCTTACTCATATTTATCCTAACCTTAAATTTCCCTCCTAAATATTTTAAATTTCTCTCATTAATATTTATCAAAATTTTCTTTTATTCCAAATTTTTAAGTAATCTTCTATCACATAGTTCTTGAATTCATTCCTAAAAGCTCACTTCCAACCTCCAATCAAAGATCACCTCCATAGCTGATGTCTCTTGCACTCCCATTGTTGGACCTCCACTTCCGAAGTCACGCCCTCCTCTTCTAACCCAAGTTTCCAACACCATGAACATCACAGTACCAGATAGAGGGTTGAAGACTGCTGGCGCAGCCTAGGTACCTCTACTCGAAATCAACCGCAATCAACATTCATTTGAGCTGGCTCACTTCAGCTGAGAATACTATTTTTCGAAACTTGTCTACATGTTTTCATAGCCCAAATTACTGGCGCGGTTGCTGCATATGAAAGCATTAATTTGGATTTTGCTTTCATCCCCCGTGTTTTATGCTGATTTTCAAGTTGGTGAGCTGCAACAGCGCCATCAGTACCCCTTCTGGTGATTTTTGGAACTAAATTTTGTTTCATGGGATCCTCTAATTCTGAAGTTATGATAAGTCTCCAAACCAAGTTGGGTGCCCTTGCGGTTGTTATACAGCGATAAAAGAGGGTTCTGAATAGTGTTAGTTTAAAAAGAAAAAATACCCTCTAATAATAATAGAAGGAATTTATTAAAGAATAAAAAGGAGAAATATTGATGAAAAATTTCAAAGAAGTTAAATGACTTGTTACGTAAAATGTAATGAACATTTTATAGAAAAAGAGGTAAAATTTTATGTTGTAGCGAGTTTGTTGTAATATATGTCAACGCCTAAAACGCATATATTGGACAGTACAGAGACATTGGAATGTACAGATAGCTTATAAATAATTGAAAAATTTGTATAAAACTTTATAATCCATTTTTTACATTTATATATAATGGAATGTACACGAAATATTTGTTTTTACTTGGATTGAACAATGAATAAAAGTTCATAATGTATCGCATGCGCATATGAATAATATTTTAAATAAACTGCAGATTATATAGTTTAGATTATACAGAGATTTATAATTTGAATAATATAAATTGCATTCAAATCTAGTTAATAAAATTAATTAAAGGAGGAACACAACATTCTAACAGAATTTTAAAAGTAATAATTAAATGCAGATACAAATTACATTCTAATAAGGTTTTTGAAAAAAGTAATAATCCCTAGAAATAAGAAAAAAAAATGTCTCCTTTATTCTTTCTTCTTTAATAAAAACTGAATGAGTAATTAATTTATAAGAAAATAAATTTCTAATAGGATTATGTTAAAACAAAATAAAGAACACGAACAGAAAGATGACGGAAAATATTTCAACATTTCAGTACTTTTTTTAAAAAACAAAAATTGAGAGATTAATAAGGAAAAGCTTTCAAATCTGCAAAAATAATCGTAAAAATACTTGAATAATAATAATGGGGGAAAAAAACCCTTTGCACAGTATTATTTTTAGTTTATTATCCAATCAAAAACTTCAATTACTAATAAGGCGGGAAACAAAATTTTTTACCTGTCAATCCGTCGTATATTTTTGATGTTGATTACTTATGGTAACCTACTAGGGGATTATGTTTGCGAGGTAAGTTTACCCCATTGGCGACTTCAGCCTCCAAGTTCATTTCAAACCAAATTAACACAGAACAAAAACATTTAAAAAAGCTAAATTCATAACGGTCACATGATTAATACAATCGCGCGTTCTTTATTGAATTGAAAACAAACTGACATTAAACATGTACTTGGTTTTCAACTTTCAAAGTTGAAAAACAATTACAAACAAATAAATTCGGTAGATGTTTAATGTTAAAATTCTTGAAAAAGATTTTCAATTTCTTTTTCAAAATTCTTATATTATACCTGCATTTTTTAATCGAGTCCATTTTGTTCATCGATATAAGTTATTATTGCTAACAAATATTTGCTTTTTTAAAGAAAGTTTCATCAAAAAGTAAACGATGGCAACAGCGAAGCGCATGAACTGATTAGCTGGAAAAGTGCGATTGTATTTATCGTGTGATTATGACGTCGCATGAATGTGTGAACTGATTAACGGGACACAAGTCATTGTACTTATCGTGTGACTATGATATCGCATGAATGTATGGATTAACTGGAAACGTGTGATTGTACTTATCGTGTGATTATGACGTCGCATGAATGTGTGAACTGATTAACGGGACACGTGTGATTGTATTTATCGTCTGACTATGATATCGCATGAATGTATGAAATGATTAACTGGAAACGTGTGATTGTATTTATCGTGTGACTATGACGTCACATGAATTTAGCCTATTGGGTAAACATGTTCAAATATTAAGATTCTTCAGTTCTCAAATTATTATAAGTGTATTTTTAAATCAAAGGCATTTTGTTTATTTCTATGTGTTATCGTAGATAAATACAGTCGAATCTCTATATTGCGAATTGTTTCCTGGAACCTTGAACATTTCACGATTTTCTTCGTAAAATAACCTCTCTATAACGAAGTGCATTTTCTGTATAACGAACTTTTTCTGTTGTGATTCAATTTTTGTCCTCCTTTTTTAAAGTATTTCTGAAAAAATGTCAAGTTATTCTCTCTTTAACACATTTTATGGTGGTCATAAATCATGAACTGGTTTTATTAGATCCTAACTCGCCGAGAGCAATAGAGTTCTGGATGTTTCATCCAAGAAGTGCAACCTTTAACCCACATTGCCTAGTTCACTAGAAACATCTTTGATATCCTCTTTCACCCTCAGTGGAGTTGTCCCATATCCCCGTGTTCTAATTATAAAATAATGTATGTTTAACATTACTTGTATGCTTTGAGTTATAAAATGCCCTTAAAATTCATTAATTTTAGTATAAAATTAGTTTCTTAATATTGAAAATACAATGAATTCTGCGACATTCATTTCGACTATACAATGAATTCTAAGTTGAATGATTGTTTCTGGTATAAGGCCTAGACCTAAATATGAACAACGGTCATCACATATTAATACAATCATCACTCTTGCCAGTAAACATGTAGTTTGAAATTCTCTGGTATTCGGAGAATATGTACCGGAATAATATTTAACCATTAAAATTATCTTGATCATGGTCTTATTAAAAAAATGTCGAAAACGAAACGAGGCCCTGGCACAGTTAGCCCATGCCTTAGAACCCTGGTTATACGGACCTTAAAGCCAAACGTAAAAAACACACTAAATTCTGGCTGATACCGGATAAATGTGTGTGGCGCTGTTTTTAAATATCATGAATTATATATATATATATAAGACGCATTTGTTGTCTGTTTGTCTGTTCCCTTATAACTTAAGATCCAGACAACCAAATAACGAGAAATTTGGTAAACGTATACAAAATTACATGGGGAAGGTTCTTAAACAGGTTTCGCGTTCATAATTCTTTCTAAATGTTTTAAAATTTAATTTTTAAGTGATTTTCCAGTGTTATGACGTCATATGGTGTCACGTTTCTCACTAAGTAGAAAATTTATACTTTACACGCAGTTTTTCAAGATTATTACATATTTTTACTATAGCTATATTTATCACTTGGAATATTTATTCAATTTTTCTATCCTATGATATTTAATTAGGATTATTTTTAGAATAAATCATTTTTTTAAGAATTATTCTTTCATCAACTAAAATTTTGTTTTGTTGTTTTGGCAACATTTGGTATTATCGCGGGATGTTTATGTGTGTGATTTTGCTTACAAATTACAACTTATTTATTTATTTCTTTACAATGCGAAGATTATAATTTTGACTAACTAAAACTTCTCATTGATAAGGGTTATATTTCAGTTCGGTTCAAGTTCAGAATAGGGGGAACCACTTTGGATTTGGCCATTTTTCTTCGGAATTTTCGATTTCTATCTAAATGTCATGGTGAGATAACGAATTCATTCTTAAATAAATAATACCGAAAAAAGTACCTTGGCGACCACTTTTAGTCACCAAAATAAAGTACTGCGCCAAGTATCCCCCCTATACTACACTTGATCCAATAATATGGTTCATTGCAATTTCATATGTCTTTATTTTAACCTTTAAGGGTATACTATAGGCTTCAGTGCATAAAATTACCGTACAGAAAATTAAACCTGGGTAATCATACTGCCCAAGCAAAAGCAGTTTTGGTTGTAATTACATATCAAACTGGAATAGGCATCAGAGAATGATCAAAACAGACAAATGGCTTAAATACCTGTTGAGGAAGCAGATAGTCGTATTTAGGGGTATACTATTGGCTTCAGTGCATAAAATTGCCTTGCAGAAAATCAAACACTTGAGTAATCATACTGCCCAAGCAAAAGCAGTGTTGGTAGTAAATACATATCAAACTGGAATAGGCATCAGAGAATGAGCAAAACAGACAAAAGGCTTAAATACCTGTTGAGGAAGCAGGTAGTCGTAAGATAAATTATTTTTGGAACTTATGTACTATCATAACAATCGCCAACGTTCAAAATAACTTGCCAAGTTGGCAACCCCGATTTTGCATGTCATATATATGCTGAATTGTGAGTCGTGCTTCGTTTCATATGTCGCCAATAGGTTGCGGTTATATTTAAGTACCTTATTTTTTCAAATTATGCTTTTGCATTGATAAAGTTAGTTCAGTTCTTTTTATGTCAGTTCATGTTAGTATTGTACTTCACTTTTCAATTTATTTTTATGCTCGGGATATATATACTTTGGATAATTTTTTTAGTACTTGCGTATTATTGCACAATCGCCAACGTTCAAGACAACTCGCCACTTTGGCAATCTCAACTTTGTATGCATTTGGCATTTATTGGCAATCATGTGCTTCATTTTGTATAATGTCACCAATAGGTTGCGATAATACGTAAGTACCTTTGATTCTGTACATTTCTATAACATTAGACTGGCCGCTACATACCAATTTGGCGTGATTACAAAATCATGCCAAAAATGAAAAGCCAACCAATATGAAATTAATATTATGAGTATTATCTTTTATCTTTCCCTCCAGTAATCCTTAATTTTAATTCAATATATAATTTTTGTCTTTTTTTATATTTTAGTATTTACATTTTTTTTGGTTATTATATACTGCAAATAATTTTGCACATTGCGATGTGTTTGGCAAAATTTATCAGTGGTATTTTTCTTAAATATGTTTTTTTATCTGTTTTTGACAATTTTTAAAATTTTGTTTGATGTCTGCCTGAAATGCAAATAGCAAAATAAATATTTTACAATCTATATTGTGTTTGTACGAAAATGTTTATACTGATTTATTCAAAATATTGAGCCGTGTTTTACTTTTGATACCTTTTTAAGATTTAATTTTATGTTATAACTAGCTATATACCCAGCTAAATATTGCTGTGGCTCAGTCAGCTTTAAAAGACTGGTACACCATAAAGTATGTCATGAGGCTTACAAAAGTAATAATACACAAGAATTCAAACAAATCTATATACATATAAGACGCATTTGTTGTCTGTCTGAATAAACTTTCTCTTTCACACTACATGATTTGGACAAATTTTCAGAATTTGTTTGTGTGGTTAGTAGTTAATTATAACGCTATAATTTTAATTGAATAAGTAGATATTACATTTTTAAGTTTAAAAATAATTATAACTACTGTACTGTATTTTTTGGAGTGAGTGAATATTAACGTCGCACTGTTCAGCTACACGAGGGCTTTTGGCGACGGACCACGTAATTTCGAACCATGGTCAAGTGACGTGGCGACACCTGAGCTGGCACCCCCTTCTCCTAACTACCACACCACACCAATTTAGCAGGAATATTCTACCAATGCTTAGCTGGAATATTCTTTGAAACCCACTCTTCCACGATATATGACAGCAAGGGTTCTATGATGAGTATTTTAGCGTAGAAGGCGAATAGTTTTGTAGCAGATATTGCTATTTCAGCAGACGGTCTTTTCTGCGGATTGCAAAGATTATCATTTTTGTCCCAAAAAAATAGTTAATGTCAAAATTTAAGTGTCTTATGTTTTTGTATGTTTATGGAGACCTTAGAAAACGATTTGACTATTTATTTTAAGTGAACGGTGTATATAATTAATTTTACAGTGGGATATCTTTAATTAATTTATTAGCTCTACCCGATTAAATTTGCCTAAGTTGAGTATTTTGTTTATGTATGTCCTTTAATTTTCAATGTAGTGACGTAAATAAATATTGCATGAAAAAAATTGAAGTAAATCATAATGCGCTAGATAAAGCATTAACGTGCATCGCTCTCCTACACGGCGGTTCTTACATAGCTCTAATAAAGTTTAAGCTATGAAAGTAGCTAGACATTTGCCAACTTGACTCTATCGTCAACATTTCGCTATATTGCCATTGTTATTTAGGAAACGGCGTTGCTTGCGAGTATTACAATTTTAACATAAAATAAATTCAACAGAAAGTAATATTAATGTATGACACTTTCAGATATAAATTATTTACAATATTTTAAGCGTCACAAAACTTTAAACAATGTGTTACTTTTGCTGAGCAGAGATCAGCTTAGGGAGGTATTTTCAAAAATCGACCCTCAAGAGTGTTATGGGGAGTTATAAATATAAAACAATCCTTTTTTATCAGCTATTAGATCTACAGACGTAAAATTTAACAACGGAATTTTTTTCTTTCTTTTTTTTCTTCAGCTGAGATATGCGAAAAGCTTTTTTTGTTTAATTTGCAATTCACGTAAAATTAACTCATTAAAAACTTCTTTATACTTCAATCTGTGTTGTTTAATTTTTCAGTTCACCCGTGCGAAGAACGGGTATACCAGCTAGTATATTATAATGCTGGCTAGACTTTCCAACTATTTAGCCACAATGAAAATATGATTGCCGATGAACGAAGACACAACAACCGTTTAACAGAAGGAAATTATACAGCCATAGGGTTTTTGTCCAAACGGTCGCACCATACAGATGTAAGTAGACGAGAAGTGTCGTTGGTGGGGTGCTTTACCGTTGGTTACTGGCAGTAGCGTAACGTACACCCCCGCATTGTGAAGGGGCCCAGGGATTCTAGGGGAGGCAAAGACTAACACCAAGTACGTATTTGGGCTTGTGGCCCAAAACCTGACTTTGCGAGGGGGCCCTAATATTCGCCATTACGCCATTGGTTACTGGTGTCTGTGTCGTGCACAGACTGCTTTCCTGAAAGGGGTTATATTTTTAAAAAAAAGATAAGAGAAAACACCAAGATATAATTTTTATGCTAAATATTAAAAATCTATTGGTCTATTGGAGGTGTAAAAACCTCAACCTTGTATACGCCACTGGCGAGTCTTCATGTGATGAATTGGTTCTCAGGCTTTAATACTCTTTTCACAGAAACTGAATACTTTATTTACTGTTGGGCCGACGAACATATATTTGTGTCGCAGTGACAACGGTAGATGGATTTAGGCCCAGAAGCAATTGTAGATCGATAATATCGCCAATGTTTGTGTTGACGGCAACTTAAAAAAGCTGTCGCTAAACCATGGCCTCTAAAACCAATAACACTTATTTTAATAAAGGTTGAAGTGGGTTAGAGTTATAGCCCCTACTAAAGACTGCTTTAGTCGAGATTGATATAGCGAGAATGAAGATTTTTTTCGTAACTTGTGTTCACAGTAAAACATTAAAATACCGCCTAAGTGCTGAAGCTTTTAATATGTTATTGATTATACAAATTTTTAATCAGCTGTAAAACTTTAGAAGTAGTTACCAATTTTCCTCTTTCCATCTCTGAAGAAGGTGTACTTGTCACATTTGGGGACCGGAGGCATCATGATGCCACAGTCATTGCTCAGGGACTCCGCATCCTCCTCCTGGAAAAAGGAACAAATACAAATGCAAACAATTCACCATAATGAAAACGAGTTATCAAAAATGCAAGAATACTCAGCAAAAAAAGAAAGAAAAGGAAATCAGGATTGGTGTCACTTTTTGATTACTTTTTTTCAAGATCACATAATGTGGAGTTTTTAATTTTTTCGAATCGTGACAAAAAATGTTCTAAAAGTATATGAAAGTGTTAGATATTAATAAAAAGCAATTCAATGGAAACTTGGCAAAATCTTTGCGATAGATCCAAGTTAGCATCCTTTTTGGTGACCATGTTGGTGACTTGGCGACCATTTTGCGAGTTGGTGACCCTATTAATTCTTCCGGAAAATTTTGGAGAAATGTACTAATATCACGATCTATGACGCAAACGGATTTTTATCGAAAGATCTGTGAGGCCTATAAATAAGGAGTCCCTCACCGAAATAGTCAGTATTGTTTTGACTAGCTATTAGTTTTTTTTATCTTGACCGTTTAAGAGTCGACCAGCGATTAGTGATTACTTCGACTGTTGAGTAGGACGAGTGAAAGCTTGTGAATAATCTTGAACAAATTTGTATTTCAGACACTGATAGTTGTGTCTGAACGCCGTAGAAGGTGTGAAGGCTTTCTGAGATTTATTCTGCGAATAATGCTGCCTTATCCTGTATTTCAAGGATTGTTTTTCGTCAATAAATTTCCATCGCTCGTGAAGAATTGTCTCGCTCTTCGAGACCGATTACATAAAATCCTCGAACCCCGATCCACATAAGAATACAGATATTTTCCTTCTGTCTAGTTTCATTTTTCTGGTAGGAATATGTAAAAAAAAAAAAAAAAAAAACGCGAGAAAACTGCATCAATCGTGATTCCGTATCTTGGTGTTCTTTCTCTAGCATTAGTATTCATTGTTAAATTCAGTGTCCGTTTCAAGAATTCAATGAGTGGCTTTGCTTCTTCTGAAGCAAAAAACTAACATTAAAGTCTCCTGTTAAGATAATCGACTTTGTAGCATGATTTAATGTCTTCTAAATTAATTCCCGGTAAAATATTTTTGTGCTCAGCAACAGGCGTTCTGAAATCATCTCTAAACCATAATCTATCACAAATCGAACACCCGTGACCGAAAGGATTATCAATGAATCGCTTTTGAAAATCTTTCTGAACATTTTTATGGGAATCATAGTCTGATTAGATAGAATTTATCATCGATTTACATGCATCAGTTCCAACACGCACTAGACTTGTTGAGAGCTCTGTAGTTGATGGCACAGGGTGGTTCACAAAGTCCGTATTAATCTGTGCTGTCATTAGAAGAGTCTCAACAGCATTCCCATCTCTTAAACTCGGCATTAAGAGTTTGCAATGTTTTTTTCCGTGTTCGATATTTTCTCATGTTCTCTGACGGAGATTTGGCAGTAGCACTTGATGAATTTCCACTATTTTTCTAGGGGGCCCTTTTTCTACTGGACTTGCTGTTAGTTTTTCTCTTTTTTTTTCTTTCACGAAACTCTTTTCCTCTTTGTGCATTTGATTTATGCATTCTGAATAGAATTAATAATAATTCAATGCAAGTGAAAATTAAAAAACAAATTAGCCACCGAACACATAGCCAACAAGTAAGGAAATATTTCAAAAAGGCACGCTTTTGCTGTCTACACCGTAATGCAGTAGCGCACACAGGAATTTTTCGGGGGGTCCGGGGTCGAAAGTTCACCATTCTTGTATTATGCTCCTTTTGATTTTGTCGATTTTCGGGAGCAAAACACAGTAAAAAACTAATTATTGAATAAATAATTAGCATTAATTAATAAAATTAATCATTAATAATAAATACTTAATTAAATTTTGCGTACTATAAACTTAGAATTATAATCAATCGAAAAAAAACGACTTTGGGGGGTCCGGACCACCAGGACCCTTGTGTGCGCCACTGCTGTAATGCACACACTACAACTCAAACAACCGTTGATAGATGTTCCCGGGTGTGAGGGAAAAGGACCCCTAAACGGAGAGGTGGGAAATCCTCCAATTTTTTCACGGATATGACGCAAGTCACGTGGTGTCCCCACTTCACCTTCTTCCTCCCCCTCGCTATCTCCTCACCATGGCGACGATTCAGGGAGATGGGAGGGAAGACTACTTCCGTTCGCTTTTTCACCCTAACGCCAAACTGGGCAAATTTCTCATTAACTCTCGAGCCCAAAGAAGTTTCACTTAAAAAATCCAGAGGTTTGCGTTTGATTTTAATTTCTGTCGCATTCTCAAGCAACAAGAGAGATGTTGGCGGACTTCGTTATTTTGAGCCACAGTCGAGCGACTAGAACACAACCCCTATCCAAACTACCACACCACGCAAAAGGGAGGACTTTCAGTCTCAACAGATTCAACGACATCGGCCCTCTCCAGATGGTGGCAACAGGACTCAAACCCGTGACACGACGGCCACGAATTTGTGACCATAACCACTAGGTCAGAGGTTCCCAAACTATTTGGCTCATAGATCTCTTACCATGTTTTTCGGTTTGAGGTAGACTCCAGTTTACCTAATTTTGCAATTTTACTAATTTAAATATCTTTTTGACAGCTAGTATAGATCTGCTTACTTTAAGCGATTTAAATTTCTAACGGAAATGAAGCATGGTGTATAAAATTCAAAACATGTTAATTAAATTAAAATTTAATACATAAAATAACTAAGCAGCAAAAAAAATGCTTTTAAAGGAAGGAATAAATCTGGTGCGTCAATAACAATTTTTCAACATTTGGAATCAATCGCATCAGGTTTAACCCTAAACCTCCTCGGTTAGTAGTGTCTAGATTTTATTTCATTTCCCTCCCCCTTTCTTTTTTGTTTTAGAGATTGGCAACCACGCTGAAACTACTTCTCACTATAGGAAAAGTAATTAAAAATTTTCACACGATATTCTATAATTCGTGATAAATAACAGGTATGTCTATGTGGTCCTTGTCTTAATAAAATTTATGCTGTCGACTTGTAACTGCAAAGTAACCTTATTAAAATTAGTAAATAAATCTATTAAATAGATAAAATCTGGTTTCCCCACTTGACTAAATTTTCTTTTAAAATTAAAATCATGATTTGGTTTAGTGAGAGACACCATCATAGACCCCCAAATTATTTTTTCGCTGACGTGGACCCCTTGCAGGTCGTCATAGACCCCTAGGGGTCCATATAAACCCCTTTGGAAATCACTGCACTAGGCTAAAGTAGCCACTTAAAATGATCGTAGAAGAAGCCTACTTCTGCATGCCTCAAGAAGTTTTTTTCCCCCGAATGGGGCTGTATTTTAGCAACTTAGCCTTTGCAAACACGACAAGTCCCCAAATGTGAGAGCCATTTCATGGTGGCACCATCTAGTGGCGGTCTCGTTACCAAATTTGGATGCTTGAGTTAGTTTTGAATTCAAGCTCTCGTTAGGTGCTAAATATTGCCGGGATTTTATTTTGCCGCGAGTACCAGAGGTCAAATGGATACTGTTTTTAATGCCTCATAATCACGTGATCAGCGTCCAGAAAATGTCCGTCCGGGGTCGAACCGCAACCTTAGGCCCACGAAGCAGGCACGCTACATCCAAGCCACCGGAGCGAACTGCCTCAAGAAATCTAAAGGACGTCATTGCCTCTACCTGCTGAATCACGTTAATCTGAACAATCCAATAATTTTGTTAGGGATTGTGTAGTCAGTGGCGTAGTGTGGGCTTTCACCGCCCGGGGCTGACCGGAAATTTGTCTCGCCTCTCTGTTTTAATTATTAGTCAAGAAAATTAGTATAAGTAAAAACAAAGCAGCTTTAAATTTTTTTATTGATTAAAAATGCACTTTTTTCGTGTGTCTCCCCCTTAAGCTACAGCAAAATCTTTTATACAATCGTCAACATCAATATGTATGTCATGTTCAATTGCCAGAATAGCTAAATTTGTTAGCCTTGACGTAGACATAGCGGATATCAGATAATTTTTCATTAATTTTAGCTTAGAGAAGCTTCCCTCGCAACTGGCATCACTGATGGCAGATGTTAAAAAAATATCTACATTATGACAATGATTAGTAAACCATCTTCAAGTTTGGACTCAATAATATATTTTAATAAACCCAGAGAGCCGGACCTAATGAGTTCTTTTTGACAGCCTGAATCTGTTGCAGCTACTAAAGCTTGTGGACGTACGTTGGAATTATTCTTTATTAATGTCTTGAGGAGCTTGATCCAACAAGGGAAGGGCACAACTAGGAAAATTCTTTTAGGGTCGAGACTTGGTGTGTGTGTAATAGTAGTACTCCTTTAGGGTGTCCAACCCTTAATGTAATTCCGCCGAATGGCCAGTAAATTCGGAGAAAATAGCGTTCGAAATTCATATATGCTTAGCTTTTGTACAATAAAGTTTCAATTTCCTTCACTGGCCCAGTGGCTCGATTGGCAAATCGCCTGCCTTCAATGCGGGTGGATCCGAGTTCGAATCACGCGAACGGACGACTCTTGAGCTCACATCCCCTTCTCCAAACTACCGCACCACGCCAACGAGATGATTTTGAGCCCCCCCCCCGGAGTGGTTTAACACTCATCAACCCCTCAACACGGTGAATTTTCAGTGGCAAGTGAGTGAATATTAACGTCGCACTATTCAGCTACATGAGGGCTTTTGGTTACGGACCTCGTCATTTTGAACCATGGTCAAGTGACGAGGACGACACCTGAGCTGGCACCCCCTCTCCTAACTACCACACCATACCAATGGGAGGACGTTTGAGCTCTTGAAGATTTAACGTGCATCGCTGCCCTACACGGCGGGTCTTTAGTGGTACTGGGCTCAAACTCGTACCATGCCAGCCACGATCCGATACCTTGATCACTAGGCTACCGCATTCCTCGATCTTCAGTGGCAAAACGGCTTGAACTCATGATACGCCAGTAACTAGCTCGTGACCGAAACCGCAAGGTTACCACCACCGCCATCCAGGAATCTACAGCACCATTACAGAAAGGAAAAAAAGGTGGCATTTATGAAATATAAAGTCTTAAAAGCAAGCAGATAAATTGCATTTAAGGCGATAGCAAAGAACATTTTAAACGAGTACTCTTTGCACGATAAAAACAATTTCATTATTTTTATTGCATTTCTCTTCTACTTCGAGAGTAAATACCTGGAGGGAATTTTTCCTCCATTATCCTGATTTTTCGCTTCGCAGACGATCTTTTCCCCCCGCATAAATATTGATTCAAAGGGAAGATCTTCACGCACTGACGATCCATCTTATCTGGATGAGGAAGAAAACAGAAATCCCGTTTTTTTTCCCTCCCTTTTTTTTCCGGGATAGAGAAGGTGATGAATAAGTAGCATGGTTTTCCAGAATTCTTTTCCCGGAAATGCAGGAGATTGGGAATTCTCGGAATAAAAGGATTTTGTTCAAAGTAGGCACTCTCTCACACACAGGAAAGAAAAGGATTTTCTTTTTTTTTTTTTTAAAAAGATTTTTTAGAAAAACCGTCGGTGGGCTAAGTGAAAGGTAATCCTATTTCTTATTTTTAACGAGACAAAGGGAATAGAAAATTACTAAAAGGAGAAATGTTGAAAGTTCTCGATAAAAAAAAACTATCATTACACTACTCAAGCTTGTTAATATTTTGAACACAAATTTGTGGAAAATTTCGGAAAAAACAACGGATTACTGTAATTGATTAGATCAAACGTTTTTCAATTCCTACTATTTGCTCACACTCTATATATTTATTTATTTATCTTGTGTGTGTGTGTGGTGGAATTTTCAATCGTTAATAAAATACATCTTAAATTTCTCAATTGAGCTGAAATTTTATATATATGATTATTTTGGATGACAATACAATAATTTAGTTATAATTAATAAAAATTAATTGATTAAAACTAACTATTTAAAGAATTACAAACGCAAGCCATGTTGGCATCATTTTTGGCGACTCAGCGACCCTTTTGGCAACTTGTGTCAAAACTTGAAAAGGTATTTTTTCTCACGTTTTAAAGCATTCAGTTAAACTGAAATTTTCTATATACTATATTGTTTTGGGTAAAAAAACGATAATTTAGTTATAATTAATTAAAATGAATTGACTGAAACTAATTATCTAAAGAATTACAGATACAGCCACGTTGGTTTAATTTTTAGCGACTTGGGTCAAAACTTAAAAAGATTTTTTTCTCACGTTTTAAAGCATTCAGTTGAACTGAAATTTTATAGACACGGTTGTTTTGGATGACAATACGATACTTTAATGATAATTAGTAAAAATTAATTACCACTTAATGTTCTGATTCTGTCATATGTATATACATATTTGTATTAATTGTAACCAGTGGTGCACCCCCTTGAAAAAATTTTGTGTGCGCTACTGATTGTAAGTATTTAATAAAAAGTAGCTAAGATAAAAAATTTTCTTTGTTGATCTAAGTAGGAATTTACTTAAACATTTTTTATATTACTTGTTTAGAGTGCAGACTAGCTGGCAGTGATTCTTAAATTCAAATCCTTGTAAATCTTAAGTTTAGTTACTTCATTTGAGATTTAAAGTTCGGTATGTAATTAATATCGCAAGCAACTTGTAGCTGATCTCGTAAATTCTGAACCACATTTAAGTGACCCTCGTAATCTTATGTCTTGGTCAAGTGCCCTCCACCCTCTCAGAATATTCACAACACGTAAACGGAAGTACTTTGAGAATCGACAGATTTAACGTATCGCCTCTACACGGTGGTTCTTCAGTAGCACTAAAGCTCTAACTCAAAACACATCCACCACGAGTCCGTGACCTTGCCCACTAAATTACCGCCGCCTCGAAGACATCACTTTTTTAATTTCTATGTAACATCATTTGAGGCTCACAATTGAGTTTAAGGTGCGATAGTTCTCTAATATTTCAAACAACTCGTCGGCCACACGCTTTCGTCCAAGCTATCACGGCCCCACTCTGTCGTCCAAGCTATCACGGCCCCACTCTGTCGTCCAAGCTATCACGACCCCACTCTGTCGTCCAAGCTATCACGACCCCACTCTGTCTCAATATGACCCCACTCTGTCGTCCAAGCTATCACGACCCCACTCTGTCGTCCAAACTGCCCCGGATTCACTCTGTCGTCCAAACTGCCACGGTCCCACTTTGTCGTTCAAGCTATCATGGCCACTCTCGGTCATCCAAACTGTCACGGTCCCACTCTGTCGTCCAAGTTATCTTGGTCACTTACTATCGACCAGGGAGTGGTCACATGATATTCAAATGATCATGCTGTCATAGCCATCTGAAGCCCCCATGTCCGAGAACTCATATATGCGTTGTAGAGTCATTTATTTGAGTCCTAGGGCTAAAGACTCACCGGGCAGAGAGGCTGATGCACGTTAAATCTGTTGTGGATCTAAGCCCTAACGTTGGGGTGAAGTGAACGAGTGTTCATTAACGTCGCTCCAAGAAACAACACGTGAACTATTGGCGACGGATCTCGTAATTTTGAACCTCGATCAATTGACACGGACGATACCCGAGTTAGCACGTCCCTCTCCACACCACGCCACGGGTTGACTCTGAGGCTCAACAGATTTTACGCGCCCTGCGCCTCAACATGGCGGGTCTTCAGTGACGTTAGAGCTCGAACTCGTAAGACGCTGGCTAGGAGTGCGTGCAATAACCATTAGGCTATCGCGGCCACATGTTCTTGGTAGAATTCGATAGAGTTTACTGTATATTTTAGAAATAACAAGATTAAGTACATTGTTAATCTCACTGTAATACACATTTGAATAAATTTGGAATGACAGTCTGAATAGGATTTTAGTCATCAGCCCGTATGTTTGCCCGTAGTATTTCAGTTGAGAATCACATTTAAATTTAGTTCTTATGTTTTACAAAATTAAAGAAAGTGTGTTCTATTTTTTATATACAGTCAGTCAAAAAAGTATTGGGACACAATACCAGTTCATAGATTTTTATCGTAATATTTTACTTAAACATGCAAATGAAACAAAAAAAAAGTTAAGTAAACGTTATTTTGTTAAATACAAATAATAATAATTTTAACAAAACTCAGATACATTAATGCAATTATGGTTAAAATTGAAAAGAAAAGAAATCGAGTAAAGAAAAGGGCTCAAAAAGTATTGGGACACTTCTCAAAAAATTAAGAAAAAAAATTCAAACTTAGAAATTAATATCTTTTTGTGCCCTCCTTGCTTTTTATGACCTCTTGAAGTCTATTTGACATGGATTGGATCAATTTTTTGCAAAATGATCTATCGCTTTTGGTCCACTCTTCGACCAAATATTTTTTCAAATCCTGCTTGTTAGAAATTTTGTGCTCATATAGTTTTTGCTGCAAATAATCTCACACACGTTTAATGGGATTAAGGTCTGGAGTTTGTGCAGGAGTTTTAATAACTCTAGGACAGTGGTAGAGGACCCATCACTTGCAAATATCTGCAGTATGTCACGGGTTATACAATTTAAAATATCCTGAGATTCCCAGCTTGCTTGCACTTTGCTTTAACTTTCGCTTGAATATGTCAAGATAGACATATTTATTCATTATACCATCAATAAAAGGTAGTTCCCGAAACCAGAGCTTGCCATGCAGCCCCAGAAAATTTGGTTACCCCTTCCATATTTGACAGTAGGCCGTAAATTTTTGACATGCATTGCTGTATTTGATTTCTACCAAACTTTTTGCTTGCCATCCGATCCGAAAATATTATATTTGCTTTCATAAGCAAAAATTATATTTTCTCAATATTCTGTTGGCTGCCTTACATACATTTTAGCAAATGCCAACCTAGCTTGTCTATTTGCTTTGCTGTGTAGGGCTATCTTTGAGGTACTCTGCCATGATACTTATGTTTTCTTAAAAGATTTCTGACAGTTTTAGGATTTACTGATTTCCTGAACCTACTTTTACATTGCAAAGTCATTTTTAATGCAGTAGTTCTTGGATTAATGCGTACTTTTCTCACAATCCACCTCTCTTCACGTTCATTAAATACCCTAGAACGCCCTGATATTTGCTTGTGTTCAACACTGTTTGTTTTCTTGAACCTGTTAATGATGTTAAAAACAGTAGACTTACTCAATTTCAATATTTTTCCTATACAGCGAATTGATTTCCCCTCTTTCCAATGACTTTTTTACGAGATTTCGCACATCAACCGATATATCTTTGTTTCTAGGCTATTTTTTTCTATAAATAATCTTATCTGTTGCAACATTTGTGTTTAAACTTCTAGTCTCAAAAAGTAGTGTGAAATTAAATGATATTGATGCGCTGTATATTTGTTAAATTTCTCATTTCAAAAGTGTCCCAATACTTTGACTCCAGTGTGCCTTTGAATTATATTTGAAAAGCTAGATCAAATTATAATTCTATAATACTAATAAAATTTTCCTATATATACTGTACACCAAATGTTAAAACATTACTTAATTCATTTTGTTTTTGTTTCAATGTGATAAATATTTTTATAAATGGCTTTACAGTTATGCACGCCAAGTGTCCCAATATTTTTTTAGTGAATGTATTTGAAACTTTTACAGATATTTCAATAATATTTTTTCATTAGCAAACTATAGTTGCGAGAATTTATACAGAAATTTATAAAAAAAAAAAAAAAAAAAAAAAAAAAAAAAACTTTGGAACATACAAAAAATAAAACCCCCCGGCCATAATATAAATTTATTGAGAAATACTTATTTGATATTTAAATTAAACGAATAAAAAAAGGTTTAAAAACCACCAAGAAAGAAGTCATCATCCTTGAGAAGTTCTTGTATTACATTAAATTCTTTTAAAAATACAGGTTTTTACATGTATTTTTAAATGTATGTTTGTTATAATTTGTTCTCTACATGTATTTTTGTAATAATATTGACCAGCCGAAACTCTCACCATCACTGGTCTTAAGCAGTGCTTCCTAACCTTTTTCTTGATGCGGACCGGTCAGTGCTAGATAATTTTACCGTCCCCGCTGAGGGTAGGGGATGACGTTTATTGTTTGTACTAGCTGCATGGCCCGGCTTTGCACGGGCTTTCTCTTTCACTCATGACGCCAGCAATTATGTGTGTGTGTTTGTACACGCGTGCGATGTGAGTAATTTCTAAAATTATTTCATTAAATTTCCCTTTTTCGAAATTTGTTCCACATATTTTCGATTTAAAGACAGGTTTCCCCCTCTAGCCCGGCATAACACGGGACTTTTTTAGTGTAAAATTACTGTTATACTGTACTTACTGTAAAATATAGCTTCAAATTTCGATGTATGACTTTTAAAAAACAATATTGTATTAGTTAAAAAATTATTAATGTGAAGCAACAAAAAGCAAACGATTCTAATGCTAAGAGTAAAACAAAAAACTGTCATCCTTTTTTTAACAATAGTTAGTTTCTAAGAAACTGAAATAATGTAATAAATTTAAGATTTTCATGGATCAATCAATCGTTGCGAATAGTTAGCTTAAAAGTGTCTCTGAAAT
The DNA here is from genome assembly GCA_019973935.1 of Trichonephila clavipes. Taxonomy (NCBI): domain Eukaryota; kingdom Metazoa; phylum Arthropoda; class Arachnida; order Araneae; family Nephilidae; genus Trichonephila; species Trichonephila clavipes. The sequence continues at coordinate 394,252 of BMAU01020049.1, forward strand.
GTATTTTTATCTAAAATAATAGACGATGTACTTTTTAATTAACAAATAATTTAGAAATGAAATAATAGAAATAATTCTTTTAAAAAAACATATATATATATATATATATATTAAAATCCATTTTCTATAAGTAATAAATAAAAGAAAAAATTACAGATAGCTATTGAAACGATTTTTTTTTTAATGCTTGAATAAACATATATATATATATAAGTTATAAAAAAACAGTATGTTGGAAAGCGTAGATACACATTTACATGTACCGGAAAAAAACATTCAAAATGATAAAAAAAAAACTAACTGAAAAAAACATTTTGATATTTTATTTTAATTCCATAGTTTTTCCTTCCACTGTCATTGCTACAAATTTTGTGTAATGAACGCTTAAAATAGTGTAAACAATTTATATCAGGAAGTGTAATACATTAATATTATTTTTTGTTGTATTTATTTTATGTTAAAATCCTGCCACCATCTCTCCCTTCGAAACATAGTTTTATTATGAAATAAAAAAATAGTGATTACACTGATGAACGGAATAAATTAAAAGCGAGAGTGCACTGAGGCATGGCGTACACAAAACAAAAGGGATAAAAAAGATGAATGCTGTCACGGGCTTTTTTGCAAAAATGGCAGAATTTTTTTCTACTTTAACAATTGTCGTTATATTTTGAAAACTTCACAAAATATCTTTATAAATTATAGCCTATGAGTTATTGTGTGATTTATAAGCTATATTATTGTAAAGTTTCATTAAAATCCATTCAGTTGTTTTCCGTGAAAGACGGCCAAACATCCTCACAAACTTTCGCGTTTATAATATATAAATTATAAGGATTATTTAAAGGCCCAGTGGCAGCGTATCGCGTTTCCTCACCACAAGTTCAAGGCTCTATCCTCGGGCTGGGCAAGGTCAACTCAGCCTTTCATCCCTTCTGCAGTGGGTCGATAATTGAGTACCAAGCTTACTTGGGGACTAAAATACTGGTGGTCTCGCTTCAGACTGGGCACAGTAGGCCCTGGCCCTCGTGGGCTGTTTCACCACTGAGTTTGAGTTGGTTTTAATTTAATTGTATTTAAGTATGCCTTCCGATTCTCCCAAGTAAATAAGTAAGTCAAAAATATAGTACCACACACCAGAAATGAATATATATAAAGGTATTTCCATAAAAGTCGCATAAATCCGAGAGAAATGCACTACAGTAAATAAAATGGAAATAATTTAATGTTCCCCTTGGGCGGCCTGGTATCATTTGGTTCGCGGCCCGGAAACTAGGGACTACTGGTCTACCGATGTAGAAGATAGACCATCGTCGTAAGTAGTACATTAAAAAAGCAATAGCTGTAGTTACTTAAATCGTCCATAAATTTATCATGTAGCAAATCAATCCAAATGCTCCAGAATTTGAGCAACAGGGAATTCGATCAAATTTTGTCTCGAATTAATATGTTGGCTTAGAAGCCATCGAACAGACCTAAAAACGGATCATAGTTGCCTCATCTTTTTAAAATACTTTTAAAGATCTGAAAAAAATCACAAGTAAACAACAATCCGAAGTACTTACTCGAGATCGAAGAAAAATTCAATTTCATTGAAATCTTCGAGACTGTTGTTGCTCTTTCGGGTGCATTTTGTTGCATTCCAACCGATATTCTAGACTGATTCTTAGGGGGAGCGTCACACTTCCACAACATTGCATTCATAAACTCAAAAAAATCCGACAGATTCAGATTCCTGAAGTTAGTTATTTATATTTTTGGCATACTTCATGCTTACAGATACACAAGGATGCCCTTCGCAGCATCTACTTTAAGGACGCGATTCACACGTTAGAGAGAGTAATATTAACGTTGCGTGAGTGAATATTAACGTCGCACTATTCAGCTACACGAGGGCTTTTGACGACGGACCTCGTCATTTTGAGCCATGGTCAAGTGACGAGGACGACACCTAAGCTGACACCACCCTCTCCTAACTTCCACACTAACGGGAGGACATTAGATCTCTCGACGGATTTAACGTGCATCGCTCCCCTACACGGCGGGTCTTAAGCGGTACTGGGATCGAGCTCGTGACATGCTAGCCACGATTCAAGACCTTGACCACTCGGCTACCGTGTCCACTATAAAGCAACTCAAGGGCTATAGGCAATGGACCTTGGTCAACTGACGAAGGTGACATCTGAGCTGGCACCTCCCTATCCTAACTACCTGGACATTAAGCCTCGACAGATTTAACGTACATCAGCCCTCACTAAACGCAGGTCTTTAGTGGCACCAGGACTCGAACCCGCGACACTCTGGCCACGATATCGTGACCATAACCAATACGCCTCTGCGGCCACGTTTAGCTACACGAGGGCTTTTGGCGACGGACCACGTTTTTTTTTTGAACCATGGTCAAGTGATGTAGACCAGTGCTCCGCAACCTTTTTATCGCTGCGGACCGGTCAACGTTTGATAATTTTACCGCGGACCGCTGAGAGTGAGACACGTTGATTGTTCATATTTTAGATTGTTTTGATTTAATAATTTTAATTTAGTTACATTTAAATATGCCTTCAGAATAAAATATAGTGACAACAAAAATTAAAATGAATAAAATTATTTAACGTTCAATGTAAAGTTATTTCCGTGGAAAGTTACCGGGGGTTGCGGATCACTGATGCAGACGACACCTGAGCTGGAACCCCCCCCCTCTCCTAACTACCACACCACACCAACGGGAGGACGTTTCAGCTCTCGACAGATTTAACGTGAATCGCTGCCCTACACTGCGGGTTTTTAGTAGTACTGGGCTCGAATCCATGACACGCCTGCCACGATCTGATACCTTGACCACTGTGCTACCGCCGCCCCATTTACAGTTTAGAAAAGGAAACGTAAAAATTTTAGAAACAAACAAAAGATAACTTACCAGTTCGTCCCTGGAGAGGATGTAGTCTTCTTCATCCCCGCTTTTCTGCACGCGCCATACGTTTCTTTTTGTTTGTCGGGAGGGTTGAGCTCATACTTCTCTCCCTTCTTCTTGAAGTGGTGCATGCCTCACTCAATCTGTGGAAAGATTTTTTTTATTTTTAGAAGTAGCTGAACCAAACTTATTGAATTAGTTACACAATACACAACAGGGTATGTACAAATTCCAATCAAGAGACAAGGATGACAAATGAGGCAGTATCTCTCAAAAACCACACCACGTGAGGGCTTCGATGCTCACTTATTCTTAGCAGGTGAGTGAATTTTTTCTTGACGTCTCGCTATAAAGCTGCATGAGGACTATTGGCAACGAACCTCGGAATTTTGAATCTCGGTAAAGGGATGAGGACAACGCCTGAGTTGGACACCCTCTCTAACTTACCACACCACGCCAACGGGAGGACTTTTGAGCCAAGCCAGATGTAACTTCAGCGGCACCAGAACTCGAACCCGCGACTGTTCGTGATCATAACCACTTGGCTACTGCGGCCACACATTGAAGCAAAGAACCTAACTTGCGCGCATGCGTTCATGGTGATGGGGAAGGGGTTCTGTCGGCTCCGGCGTGAAGGGCAATCTTTCTTTACTTTCTGCGGAACCCTCGTAAAAATATTCAAAAATTGAAAATTCGTTCATAAACATTTTTGCTATGAGTAGGCCACATTCGTGTTAATTTTATCAATACATTTTGGATAGGTTTTTTAAAATTTGATTTTGATATTAAAATGCTTTTTACCTTTACAATATTACCTTTTTACCTCTTATCCGCCCCCCCAAAAAATCCTTTCTCAATTTAAAAAAAATATTGCACGTTAAGATTAATTAAACGAATGATACCATCTATGATATAAAGAAAGGAGAACTACACTAATAAAAACCACTTTAGATCTGTGTGCTCAAACAAGATTCAACTGTTAGCAACAGTTCCAGCTCTAGCCGAGCATTGATCTACAGTTCCCGGATGAAAAATTGCTCGTGGTTGTCATGGGAACGGCACCTTCTCTCGTGGCGGTTCTCGTCTCTTGTTACAGTTCACAAAGAATTAGGTAAAAAATGGCGTTTAAGTGGAGTTTTTCAAAAAAAAAGTTTGCATTTTTTATGGCTTGTATGAAATCCATCTCGGACAGTATGGTCCAAAATTGAAACTTCCAGCAAATTAAACGTCATGCTAAGGTTATTTATTTTTTCTTAGCTATTATTACAACTCAGGTACAGTTATTTATTACAGTGCAATATTCGAAAAATACACTTTTAGTCAAACATCAATTAGCGGCTTTTTTTTTAAAAAAAAAAAATGGAATACTAATTTTCTTTTCAAAGCATCAAGTTAGAAATAAATTGTTTGTAAATACAAAAGAATAATGCTCTAGTAATAGTTTTAAATATTAATTGTTTTTTTAAAAATCTTGTTTTTGTGGAATGAAGAAATTCCTCAATCTATATTATACAAAAAGGAAAAGGTACCTTACTATTCGATTGGCCTTGTACAAATATCTCCAAGAGGTGATTATTGACGACGACATTAAAAATACGAAGAAATAAAAGCTACTTACTGTCGCTTGTTGCTCATTTTACTGAATTACTATTGAATACCGCGCGAAGAACGATGGGAAATGGTTGCCATTGGCGATATCAGGTCTGTGACCCGTTGCAATATTTGGCAATTTATTCAAACAGTACCAAAGGTATTTTCAGTTTAATTATTATTACAATCGATCGAGAAAGCTCTAATAAAAAATTTAAAAATCAAATCTCTTTATACACATTTAATAAAGTTACAAAAAGCGTTAGACATTTGTTGCGGTAGGCTTAGTAAAATCCTTTTAAAAGTTATTTTCCATTGAAATTCGATTACGTTCTTAACTTATTCCGCAAGAATCAGAAAAATCAAGTTATCTTCAGCATGGCAATATTTTTATAACATTTTTAATATGGGAGAACTAACGTTATGGAGTCACCCCAGTCCTTTTTATTATTATTATTATTTGTACACGATAAAAATCGTAATTCCAGTAAATAATTTCATTACGAGAAAATATACTTCCCTACTTTTAAAGGCTTTTCAATTTTCTTTGATAATTTGTGAAAAAATCCAGTCAAACTGAACTAAAATGTTTCGAATATGCGTGACTTTAATAAAGGACACAAAGCATAGACACTTTTCGCCAAATACTACGGGAATGTTACTTGCAGGCAAAACTGTTATATTTTGTTCAAGTTTTTGTACCTGTTTTGTCCTTAGATCGGGGGTGTCCAATACGCGGGCCGCATGTGGCCCGACAGTACGTAAATTGCGGCCCACCGACTCTTTTTTAAAAAAATTTTAAGTATCAGGTTTTTAAAGCCTTTTCATTTTGAAATTTATTTGAGGGGAAATTTATATATAAATAATCTACAGTATATTTGCCTGTTCTTGTTTTAAAATAAATCTTTTTGAGTATGGAAATCTCCTTTAGATTAAAATAGATTTATATTTTATCAAACAGTTACATTTGATTTTTCTATAATAAATAACTTTTTTAATAAATTCCGAATTGCGTCATGCATATCCTTTATTATGGATGGTACATGATTCTCTGTGTGTGCTACTTTCGTTTCGCCTCCTCCTTTTATGTTTGGAGTGCCCAAAAAACAAGAGGGAGGCAGAGATGTTTCTTTAAGTTTCAAAAAAAATTCAGGATGATTAAAATAAAGGGCAATGTATATTTAATCGTTTGCGAATGACAGCACTATCAAATTTCAACAATGAGTAACGAAAGATCGATTCAAAAGGAACACCATCATTTTCAAGAAAATGGCAACACTGTAATATTTTAAACATTATTTGATCATTGCATTATTATATTATACAAACATTATTATATTATCTATGCCTGTATACATGAAAAATAAGGAAAACAATAATAATAATTCATTCTGTTTTAAATTTTTACTCAATAAATGTTTTTTTGTTTCCAAATCTGATATAAAGGTACATATTTTTATGTGAGGCCCGCGAGATTATAATGTTTTTCCGAAGTGGCCCGCAAGGTGATTTGGGTTGGACACCCCTGCCTTAGATGATCGACAAATTGCATGTAAAACATTTTCATGCTTGTTTTTAACAGGATGCAGTACGTTCTGTCAGTGCCAGGTTAAGCTCCTTTTGAGCCCTGGTTGCTTCATATCATTCTTGATGGAGTTTTTTAGGTAGCATTTCAAAATTTTCCTTTCGACCCAAACATTACATATGTTCATCGCTTTTCTCAAATTTACTTTCGCTTTAATGATTAATATCCATTATTTCATCAAGCTCTTCTCTTGTTTGATTAGTTTCAACTTCATCCAATATAGACATCATTTCTTTTTATTATTATTATTATATATTCTGTTAATTTACATTTATAAACCAAAATGAGTCATACAAGACATCAATCAAAACTACTAAGTCGTTCACAGGGGGAAAATGCAGTCTGGCCGTGGGTAGCCTTGTGGTTAGACCATCGTACTCCAGACCGGAAGGCCTGAGATCGATGCGCCCGATGCCACCAAATACCCTCCGAGTACACAGGGAGTACGTGCTCGTTAAATCAGTGGTTCCGAAACTCTTGTGGACTGCAATCTCGAGTGCAGGGGACTGGAGAATTTTCCCTCCCCTTCAGTTCTATGCCTAAATTTTGGAGGTGGAGATCGGTGGTGTCGCCATCTATTGTCCCTTCGGAAATTTGCCAAATCGTACTGCCACCTGCATGGTGCTCAAGCTAAAGCCAACTACAGGCGTACATCTAGCCCTTTGCCACGATGAATTTTTCGGGCCTCGATCTGATTACGTCAGTCACGTGGCATTAGAAACAACAATAAAAACAAATGTATTCTATTGACAGAAAATGTTTTAGAACAAAAGTGGTCGCCAGGGGAAATCAGTCACCCCAAGTACATTAAGATTGCAAAAAACGTTTGCCACTCCCCGAAAAAGAGGGAAATATCAGACAAATATATATTAGTTCCCATGTAGACTGTCATACAGAAGGACATTGACAAGGTCATCGGTTACTAATACACAGTTTTCCCAGAATTACAGATTTCGTGAGCCTGGGGTGACTCAGTGCCCCGCGCGACCGTTCCCGGGTTCAAATGCTATCACATGCGACAAACTTTGGATATAAATAACAGGAATCACTCATCAAAAGTGGAAAGATTTTACGAAACAAATTAAAAACTTTTTACTACAGGATATACACTAATTATGAAACGTTGACTACACCCAAGCGGTCGCGGTCATTTACTCGTAACCGGTATTGTTTCCATCAAATCATGAGTTCGAGTCCTCGTGCCATTGAAGACCCATTATGTAGAAGGGCTGATGTAAGTTATATCTGCGTCGTGGTTCAATATCCTCACAAAAGCGTTGAGTGAAAGTTTGCTTACAGGATGCTGTAACATCCGCTCAATAGCAGAACTCTCCCCATCTATACATGCCAAGATTGACGTGTGGGGTATGATATCTATATAAACCAGTACCAAACATCACGCGAAGGCGATCGTTTTGGCGAGGTCGATAAAGTACTTGCTTTCGGAACGGAAGGTACTCAGATCGAATCTTCCTTCCTTCATTGGTGACGCTGGCCGTGCAAAGGAACCACACGTCGTGTCGGGAGATTGTTCACGCGCACCAATGGAAGGAGAGAGCCGGGAGCAAATGTGTAGTCCCCGCCAATGAGAAGTGGTTAAGGGTGTGAAAGTGACCCCCCTGGAGCTTAAAGGGGTCGGTTCGGAATTGGAGAAGGATTGGATTTTCGACACTTCTCAATCTCCATGAATTTACGGAATCATTCGCTCTCCAAATTTTCAGTTTGCGGATGCAGTCACGCTCAAGGACCCACGGATGAATTTTGACAGCGAAAGAATTTTAGAGAATAGAGAACTACGAAGTTCGGGGTCAGCGGCGCAACGACCTGGGCATACTTGAAACAATCTTTGAAAAAGAACTTTTCCAAAGCGAAAGGCTGTATTCTTTAATATTGAAATTATTGTAATTAATTATATTTAACCCAAGAAATAAAATGTTTTTTGGCAATTAGCTGCGTGACTGTTAACGCTACCCTTCACGATGTCACATTGCCAACTCAGGTGTCTCTTCGTCGTTTGAGATGGTTCAGAATTACGAAGTCCATCACCTAAAGCCCTTGTATAGCTTCTTGAAACAGAATCAGAGTGTAATGATCCAACTCCTGGGGTCGCCTCCTCCTCATCTTGTCTATCTACAGCTGTAGGGGGAACAATGAATGACCAAGACTATCCATGATAAATCTAATTTATTATTATCAAAGGTAATATTCCAGAACAAGTAATCTATGAAGGGAACCCTTGGAGTGATATAAAGAAAGCAATAACCTTATGCGAATAAGCGCATGAAGTCCAAGTAGCCTAACTTTAATCAATCGTATCTTAATACTTCTAGATTCACTAATTTATTCTAGTAGCTGAGAGCCGTCCTTAAGTCACGAGGCGTAATTCTAGCTCTTAAATTGTCGAATCGGGCGCTTCTCCGCCAAATTTTGAAAAATCGCCAATTTGGCACGTTTTTGCGTGTTGTGTTTTGGAGTTGCAACCCTACCACAACAAGCAACGCCCGAGCGCGAAATTCAAGATGGCGGAAGGAAAATCATTAAAAAATAGCATTTTAAAGTTTAGAAACTGAAAATCGCTCCAAAAATCAGGCATTTAAAAATGGAAATAATTTCACTTACCTTTAAAAAATGCTGCTTTTCCCAACATTTATGATGACGATGAGTTACCTACTGAAATTATACCAGTGTGCTACTGCATATTTCTGAGAGCACCTTCCAAAACATTTTTATTTTGCATCACTAACAAAACGGTGCACGCGAATCCATATTACTCAATTCACACCAAAAACCTTTCTTTACACTCCTAAACACATGATGGGTATCCTCTTTCACACTGGACTGAATTTTGCAGTACCATTCAAAAACCATCATTCACTTTCTTACCCGTTCTTTCTCTCAATTCCATACTTTCCCCACATTTTGGACATACATACGATGATCCAATCAAACCTTCTTTCATGCACCATTCTAAAACAGCTTTCTTTCCAAGCACAGGCAACATGGCAAAAAAACCTTTAACAATAGTAATCGTAATTTTTCATGTATTCATTCAAATTAATCCTAACAGCATCGCTGGACATCTTGGCAATCTTTTGAAATTTATGTGGAGAAAGAAATAAAAATATTACCTGCAAAAAGTAATTCCCAAAACGAAGTCGAACAGCTGACCCAACCGGAGCAAAAAAAAACCAACCGTTTCCTCATTAACGGAATTTTTAAAGTAATAAAAGCTTTCTGCTCATGCGCAAGAATGACCGTTGAAGAATGAAACTGTTAAAATAATAATAATAATAATAATAAAAACGAATTACGAATGCGCTAACTTGCCGCGATATCGTTAAAACTGTTAAAATAAAAGAAATCTCCACAGCGCATGCGCAAAATTTCGCCAAAAAGCGACTTTTCCTTGACTGGAAAACAAATTCAGAAGAGCTACCAGATTTGACGCATTTATCGATTTGGCGAGAAAACACTAGGCGCGATAAGCGCACGAATCGACAAATGAACCCTTACCATAATAACACTGCTTTTAGCGGCTCCGCTCTTTCAGGTCTACGATTATTAAACTTCAACTGTATATACACCAACTAATTTGCATCTCATGGTTTCTTCTTGAGAGGGATGGCTGTGAAATAAGCGCGATTGCTGGCCCAAAGATTCCCCAAGAGGATTAGTAGTTGAAAGTCGCGTAAAGCCCCGTCACAAATAAAAGTTTAAGTTAAGTTTTAAGGTAATAAAAGTTTTACACTTTTTCAGAAATCAAACGAACAAAACAATAATATTTGTTTTGCTTCTTCATTTTGAACTACAATCTAATGACAAGGATGTCACTTGAGAAGATACTTCTATGAGGCGGGTCTTTATTCACATCAAGACTCGAACTTACGACTCAACAAAAACAGTGATCGTGGCCTCTCATTTCCCTCTCAGAAAGAAACTATGTAAATAGTAGTTATCAATAAACAGTACGAATAAATTTTTAGGAAAATAACGTGGTGCCATCTGTTGTAGTTATTTCTAAATACACAACAAGAACAAATTTTTTAAAAAAAATGGATTAACCAAGATGCATCATCATATTTTGCCCATTCTACCTTAAAGAAAGAAGTATATAATCCTGAACTACTCAACCCAACTTGCATTAATCACTTTTTTTCTTTAAAAAAATACGTTCGCTGTCTCGTCTGCTGTTGAAAAACACTGATAACAACTTTTTATAACAAGCTGTTTATTAAATGATTGTGTGCCCTTATTTATACAGAGCAATTAATAAATTAATATTGAAGAATATCAACTATCTAAAAACGTGTAACATATTTGCCGAAAACATTTCCGGAAATATTTTCTTTTTTACATACATAAGCATTTATGAAATGGACTAGACATGCATGCTGTTATAAGAGGATTCGGCCTTAACACTTTCTTTTTCGAGATGAGTTTTAGTATGAAAGAGGAGGATGGAAATGACCTTGGAACAATTTCTCTTTTTAATTCTCAGGAAAGAGGTTAGTTTGTTGCAGTTTAAAATCTGTCCTTTAATGTGTTGTCTTTACACTCACTTATTTATGACGACAAGACGCCCAATATTTGAATTTTCTGTTTGAGATAAAAATTCTTATGACACTTTATACGTTTCATTTGTATATTTCTATAAAAATTTTCAAATCAACAACTTCAAACCGCATTTTAAACTAAAGTTGCCTACAGAATTACTATTTTTGTCACTTCTTCATTTAATAACGTATCCTTTTATTTAACAGCAGAATGATATGTTTAATTGCAAATAATTTTTTTACGATTGTACTATGTCACAGATCTTGCACAGTCCCATCTTTCGTTACAGTCACCTCTTCATTTTTAGTCGTGCGTTAGACGGAACCACCAGTGTTTCACGACATGATAGCGGCCATGATCTTAGAATTGTTAAGTATTTGTGAAAAGAATGAGAATCACCCCCCGCACATAATTTATTTATATATTTTTTGGCATCCTATGCACTGCGTACATAAAATTTTAAGACAAGTGGAATTTTTACGGAAAGAACCTTTTTAGAAAAAACGAATTAAATATTAATAGAAAAACATATTCGCGCGAGCACAATGCTACAACATTTCATAGAAAACATATTCGCGCACAATGCTACTAAATTTCAGTCTAATAATGTCAAATATTTAGCCATGTTAACAATTAGGGACAAAGCATAGCGTCTAGAATTAACATTGCGAATGGTGATTTGAGATGTCAAACAGATGCAATTAAAAAATTTTGAAATATTATTTTTAAAAAATGGAAGCTATATATATACACAGTTGTGTGGCTAGTGACATTATCAGAAAAAGACCCCTTCCCTAAAAAAGAGTGTGTGTGTGCTTATGACCACACGATAGAAGTGATAACTTCAAATTTTGAAATGTTATTTCAAAGATTAGTTCGGTGAATAAAAAACAAGAGGATATTAGTATTGTCATATAAAATTATTTATTCGTGTGTCTGTACACATAAAGTAATATTTTTTGCGAAATATACAATCATATTTATGAATGAATTATATTCTAAGAAGGAAACAATAGGTTTATGGTAGATACAAAAGATGGGATTATTTAGATACAAAATTATTTAAATATCTAGAAAAACTCTCCGGCAATCATTGTTCCGCACTTTCGTCATACTTTCATTTGGATCATTTGACATACTTAAATTGAATTTTGATTTGTCTTTTGAAAAAAAAAATCTACATTAAAATACCCACTTTAAATTATAGGTAATTTATTCACAAGAACCTATCCGGCTTTGTGAATTTTGGTTATAATTTAACAATATTCAATTATATCCTTGAATTAATTTAAGCAAAGGGATAGTAAGACAGGTAGTTGATTGGGAAGACAATAATCTAGATCAAAACCTTTAAAAAGGGATTGAATCAGAAGAATTATATCACATAATCTCTAGCTTATACAGGCTCTTTTGTCATTATATATGGCAGTTTTGTTCAAGTATATCCAATGCTGCTGCAAGGTAAGTTGTGACAATTCTATACGGAACTTTATCACTAACCTTCTGAGTCGTCCTTTTTAGGGAAATTTAATTCCCTACCTATTTCCAATCAACTCCAAAAGGGGGACAGGATTCCTTGTTATGCAGATTAGATAAAGTATTTAAGTCAAACGGAATAGTAAAGTAAAAAGCAGTAGGAGAGAGAGATTGAAGTAACTAGTTATAATAGTAAAATTAGAAAGATATTATTGGAGATTTCTAGGAGGATAAAATCTCACGAAAAGGCTGAGCTGAACTGCAGTGTGGTAAATATTAATTAAAGTCTCATTAAAGCTTATTATTACGAGTGAGATTAAAATTAAATGTTCAATAAGAACATTAAATATAAATCTGGGATCTCTTATTGTGGTAATCTCTGCGTGATCGATATTCTAATTGTTAATTAATTGGATCATTAAATATTTAAGTTAATTTAAAGGATATTACCTTTTAAACCTCATAATACTATTTAGGTATATTTGTTAATAAGTCTTTGATTCTATTTGGATAAGATAACCAAATAAAGAAAATTATTTACAAAAATGGCTACTGGCTCCTATTATTCTCGTTCTCAAAGTGAGGTCCAAGAGGACCTTCACAAAGTCTTCTTAATTATATTTTATCTTATTGTATTTAAGTTATTTAATATAACTTTTTCTTAATACCTTTATACTTAATTTTGTCATTTTAAATTTTTAATTGTTTTAATTATCTTTTTAGACTCAAGTATATTTAAGTAATTATGTGATTAAAAAATAGAACTATTTATTCATTGCTATTCTGATTCGCTTACAAAAATAGATTTTTAATCATAAATTCACTGCAATATTACTAATGATAATGATACTATTTACTTAGTTCTTTACAAATTTGTCCATTTTCTACATTTTAAGTTTAACCCTCCAAGCGGTTAGCACGGAAAACTCCGTCATTGTAAAGATGCTTCGAAAATGCACTGCACGGGCTTTTTGCCTTCAAGTAAGATTTTCAAAAGCGGTTGAGCCGTACTTTTCTGAGAAATCCTTTCCTCCTTTTAAAGGTTTAACATCTTGAAAGATAATTAGGGACGGTGGACGCAACACAGCAGGACACTGATAGGAAGTTTTATGACTCGCAGGGAACCCCGTGTTTTGACCCTGGAGCAATGGTAAAAAATCGAGGAAAAATTTCTTTAGACCCCAGGAAGTGTTTGTTTGTTAGCTTGTATTTTAAAAGTTTTGAAAAGTCCCAACGCATAAGTAAAATATGTTACAATTCCCTTTTGGTTTCATATTAATTTGAAACTGTAACAAGTTGGGGCGTGTCAGGGCAATCTGCTATTTTATATAGTTAAACAAATTATATCTTTTTTAAAGTATATTCTTTCGCTTCATTTTTCTTATCTTAATCAATGCTTTCAGTTTTTGAAACATGATTATTTCATTATAAGATGCCAAAAAAAAAAAAAAAAAAAATTAATAAAACACCAAACACTTTAAAATTTGAAACCTTTTCAACTTTCCAACCACTAAAAATGAATGAATTTAAACTTCATCAAATAATTTGAAACATTTTTTTACACTTTTATAAAAATAATAACGAAAAAAAAACATTAAGATTTATTAGTTTTTTTTTTTTTTTTAGATTTCAAAGCCCAAGTGTTCAGGGAAGTTTACGTACAGTGCCTAGTTATATATAGTTAAGTTACACCGAATTATATTTGAATTTTAAGTGCTTGAACTTCAGTTTACATCAAACACAACATGAATGAAGATTTTCACACATTTTTTTATAACTTGAATGTTTGAATAAATGGTAATCAAAAATATACGGAAAATTTACAGTAGATATTTATGCATATAAATAAACATAAAAATCAATTTTAAATTCGAGCTATTCAAAAACATTCGAATTATTCTTCAAAAATATCTATTTATGCAAAGTACCTAAACATTTATCTTTTTTTAAAGGCTAACTGAATAAGTAATTAAAATCTGAATATTTTTTGAAATCTCGACCGTATAAAGCTAGAAATTTTATGTTAGAAATTCCATTAGAAATTTCGAAAAAAAAATGTATCTCGCGCAGTTAAAAATTATTTACCATAAGTTCTAGCAATTCTTTGAGTATAATATAAATTTCAAATTTTATTATATAGCTTCTTTGGTATTTTTTAATATATTTCGAAGATTTCATACAATTCAGTTGAAAACTGCATGCTAAGAGCAAAAAATATACTAAAAAAATTGACGAATATACAATAAAGTTTTATATAGAAGCAAAACTGAGAAGCTAAAGCGTAGGAATGCAAAATTTTGAGTATATCTGAAGTAGTTTTCGAAATATTTATTTTAAAGTTCAGAAAATTTGTGTGCATTATGTTATACTTAATATTAATTAAATGGTTAAAATAATATGTTAATAATAGTCATGTAATCGTTTGAAGACACATTCATATACTAATAAAAATTATAATGGTCATTCATGCGAATGTCAACAATTTTATGTAATTTTAAATTCAGACATTAAGATATTGATGTAGAAAATATAAAACGACCATCTAAAATACATGAAAAATGCAGTCTGCTTTAAAATGATCTTGACAAACAAAATACGGCATTTTCACTTACTATGGCAGAGCCGGCTTAGTCAGGGGCGATCTGGAAAAACAGAGAGAGAACCGCGCTTTTGATGGATGCCGCTCTAGCTTTTAAAGTTCCCAGGAAAAATTATATATATATAAATTACAAATGCAAAAATAAATCTCGTAATTTTCCATACATTTTTATAACAACGAATTGTGGAATTGGCTTCCAATACATTGTTATGTTTGACAACATCTAAGGTAACCAACCCTACTTTAGATAGATTTGTACTACTTTTTCGTAACCGTATTCCTTTTAAAATTAATTCGTGAAGCCAAAATACACCTTTTGCACTCTTAAAAATTTATGTAAACTCTAACGGTTAATTTTAATTTATGCAACTTGTGAAATGTTCATTATTAACCATTTCCGTCTAAACAGTTTACATGAAGAAAAAAAAAAGTTTGGACTCCCTCATTCATTAGGGAATTATATAAGATTCTAACATTAAGTTTTATTTTTCACCGAATAGGGTCGAGTGGTAGTGTATAGTGCTTCCACACCACAGGTCTGGGGTTCTATTAACGGGCTGGGCAAGGTCGACTCTGCCTTTCATCCCCGCTACATTGGGTCGATAAATGAGTACCAAGCTTGCTTGGGGTCTTAAACACTGAAGGTCTCTCTTCAGACAGACCACCAAATCGGGACATCTGTTCATGCACCTCAGCGCCCAATGGTCACGTATATTGGGATGGGCATAGTAGTTCCTGGCCCTCATGAATTGTTGTGCCACTGAGTTTGAGTTTTAAGTTTGAGGATTGCCTCACTTTGGGGATACCCCTTAGATAAACATGTATTTCCACTCATTGGCAATTAAACATTTTTCTTTCAATTACGTTTATTTCAGAAGGAAGTTTGATTTTTCAAATGTATTTGCTTAATAACATGTATATTTGTGTATTATATTAAAATTTTGATCAATCCAAAATTACATGTTTTTTGCGCCTCTAAAAGCTTTTAGGATTTTAGAACTGATCTTACAATCCATATACGTTTTATAGTAGTATATTTAAAAATGATAAAGACATTTTACGACTGTGTGAGCTTTTATGCCTCGTTTATAAATATAAAAAATTGCATTCAGCTACAGTTTTTAAAATGTACTGAAATAAGTGGAGGAATAGGATGTTTACATATTATGAATATTTTTGACTGCAGTAAGATATAATTTATATATTTCAGTTTCTTTACAATTTGAATAGAAGTTGTAAGCCATTTTGCGAATAGTTTGATATTGAATATAAACCCATAGGCTGTTTAATATTGTAAAGTGTTTTATTTTGATACCAGCACATACTAAAATAAGACTCATTTGCAGTTATATGATCAGCTTTAGTGATATTTAAATTTTCAAAAATAGTCTACACATACGAAAACATTCTTTCAAAACCACACACCACATCTCATACTATGTCTTCCATACAGCAGGAAATATTTGTGTACACTCAAAAAATTTAATACAGGATACATTTCAAAATGTTAAAATTGTTTTTAAAATTTGGTATGGATACATTGTGGAACTGTCGGTTAACTTCACTGAACAAAATTGTTTTAAGTGTACTGTTTTTTGAAAGACAAAATTAATTAGGGAGAACTTTTCTCACAATAGAATTTGTAATGACTGAATTGTGTGAAAATGTAGTTATCGATGTGTGACATTTTTCCTTGTAATAAAAGAAACAGAAAGATAAGAAATTAAACTTGAGTAGAAAATGGTTAGAAGTACTGTCATGCGCATTTGAAGAAGTATATCCCCCATTACAATTAAAAATTATTGACTGAATGTGTGTTATGTCCATCACAAATGCCGATGTAGAAAAGAAATTTTTATTTAATACAAGAAGTTCGAAAAAGAGTACACTAGGAAGGAAAATTTAAATTTTTTCCCAAAAATATTCAGTTAACATAAAAATATCTTTTATATGATTTTAATTAAAATAAATTAAAAGTATTGAAATCCTTTTTTATGCTATTTTAAATTAAAAATATAATTGAATAGAGAAAGATCGGTTTTATTTCATAAATATAAACATCGTATGTATATCACCGTATGCACCATTTATTGTCTTATTGTTTAAAAAAAGAGATAGGGCCTTTGCTCTTTTTACCTCATTACTTTTTTAAAAAACAGGAAAGTGAGCGCGTTTTCTTACTCTCATATTCAAAAATGAATACAGGATGCTTTTTTTCTGGTTCAAATCACAATACCAAAAAATATATATTTTTTTAATTTTTAAAAAATGACAGAAAAATAAATTTTGTTTGAAGAAAATATAATTATTTTTCAACTTCTAACACACTATTTATTTCATTTTTTCCTTTTTTTTACCCTTCATTTTGTTTTAATTTTACTGTGACTGAACATATAGGGGAAACGACCGACATACAAGATTGCCCAAGGCAGCTTAACAGCTAGCTGTAAACGATTGATCTCCTGGTTCTTACTTGACAAAGGGACCGAACTAAGTCATAAAATTGTCCCCGTTCGACCTCCCAAGTTTTAAAAGGGGGAAAAGGAAAGAAGACTGTTGCATTTTTAAAGCGAACGGCAAAATAACAGTAAACGCTTTCGGAATAACTTTTCAGGAGGAAGCTAACCACCCAGAGGGTTAATTTTAGTGTAGGATTTCTCTATCTCTCTAAGCCTATTTTTTAAAAATATTACATATTTCATTTTCATGCTTCTACTAGAATTAGAAAAAATCCCGTCATTCGTAGAAAGAGGGGACGGGGCGGGGGGAGCCCCACTTAGATCGAAGCTATAGGTAAGATATAAGATTATAGGAACTTTCACAGCGGGGGCGGATTATCTTGTACGAGCAGGATTTCCAATTCGAGACGAAGAAAGCCGAAGGAGCGTTACATACCCAAGCGTGACGTTCATTCAAGTTCACTTTCCAGCAAAACGTGCGTAAAGAAGTTATCACTTCAAAAACACGTGATTTAAGGAAGATACAATGACGCTCTAAAATATTTTTGTTTCAATAACTTTGAATTTTTTTCCTGCAAGAAAAAATTCATTGACAAGTGTAATATCACTTGTAGGAGAGCATCATCCTATGAAAATCGTTTTTTCCCTGTAAGTTTCCAAATGTATTGATAAGCATTACGATACGATATATTTCAACCCTATTTCGTGATTAATCGATATTCTCAACATCGATCTGACCTTGGGAGTTTTCTCGTACTCTTGTCCTCTCGATTGCTGAATTTTGTCGGAGCGATTTCGTCAAAAGGGACGGAAGTTTGTAACAGGAAGTGACGTAAGCGCGCGCGATTTGATTTGACCAATGAGAGCGCGTGATAGCTACACTCGCATCGGGGTCCAAGTCTAGTTTTTTTTTTTTTTTTTGTTAAAGTTGGTATTTCAAAAGATTCGAATTCTTATTCAGGATAAACCTACGATAAAGTCTCAGGACTCTGTGTAAGAAATCTGAGGTTAATTTATATGCGTAAACTATATTAATAATTATATTTACTGTTAAGCATGTCTGACAACGTTCAACATTCTTAAGAAAATACGAGTAAGTAATATGGAATTATTCGAATTAAATATTTCAGTGCGTATCTTCTTCATACTTTGAGGTTACTTCCAGTCGCTGTCAATATAAAATTATTAATTGTGGTAAAAAAAAGTTTTTTCGATAAAAAAAATGAATAAATTACACGGTTAATTTTGATTTTCTCTAATATATTTCTAATTTTTAAACATTTACCAAGCTAATTAAATTTTCATGATCCTGTCGCTGTCAATGTAATATTTTTAATGTGATTAAAAAAATTTTCCCGACTAAAAAAACACTCCTAAGTAAAATTTTCATTACAGATATAATTATTCGATAAAAAATTATTTCCAATCATACTCGATTCAGGACTCAATTCAATCACACTCAAAATCAAGGGAAGAGAGCTATAGTTTGTTTTTAAAAGAGCAGAACAATCTTCGGTACATGGTAAAAATACAAAATGCAGGAAATCTTAATTTTTTTAACCATTTGATTCGGAGAAATGTATATGGCCACCGAAATCCTTGTTTGTCTATTTTCAAGTCTATTATATCCACTGTGTTTCCCAAATTGAGCAATGAAAAATATTTTTGATAAAAAATTGCATTAGTCCTTGTGTTAAATAAATAAAATTTTCATTAAAGTTATAACTATTCGAAAGAAAATTATTTCCAATCATACTCGATTAATTTTTTTCAGATTTAAGTTACTATTGCGTATTTACCACGATAACATGTCAGATGTTACGCATCATATGCGACTACTGTAAGACTCGTATCTTTTTTTTTTTTTTTTTTGCCTACTGTACTTTACAAAAAGAGATTTTAAACTATTGGGAAAATAAATGGTCTTCAGATTATTGTTCTCTTCATTTTTCCGTGTGTTTGTTATTCAGTTTAGAAGACTGATCACGACATATGTACCATTACTAACTGAAAATTTGAGTATTTTAAAGTCGTCTATTTCCATTATAATAATGATTACGTATGTGTTAATGAAAATAAAAAATAAGGTAATGTGTGTGTGATTGGTTTTAAAAACTAATTATTATTTTAAACTTTGATTTGATTCATAAATCATACTTGCTTTAACTAATTTTTTCATTGTCCAATTATTTTTTACCTGTTATTTATTTTTTGTTACCTATCTCGGTATCTTTGTTTCATGTGCTCTTGTTCATAAAAAATAGTAAAAACTGCCTGCTGAAATCATGTGTTCATAATATACGAAAATTCATTTCAAAGTGTTATAGCATAAAACAAAGGGGGAGGGGAGCAATCATTTGGACTTGAGGACCCCATTGTGTAAGAGGGGAGGATACAGGAGAGCCAACCTTTTCAAAATGATTGCATTCATTAGTTATTTTTGCGTCTAAGAAAATATATAAATTATACCATATAAAAATAGATACAGTCGAACCTCTAACGAACGTCTATATTGCGAATTTTTCTATACAGCGAACTTTTTCCTGGAACCCTGAACATTCCACGATTTTCTTTGTAAAATAACATCTCTATAGCGAAGTCCATTTTCTATGTAACGAACTTTCTCTTTTGTGATTCAATTTTTTTTCTTTTTTTAAAGTATTTCTGAAAAAATTTCAAGTTATTCTCTCTTTAACACATTTGATGGTGGTCATGAATCTTGAACTAGTTTTATTAGATCCTAACTCGCCGAGAGCTATAGAGTTCTGGACGTTTCATCCAAGAATTGCAATCCTTAATCCCCATCGCTCAGTTCACTAGAAACATCTTCGATATCCACTTGTTGTGATCCTCAATGGAGTTGTCCGGTGTCCCCGTATTCTAATTATAAAATAATGTATGTTTATTATCACTTGTATGCTTTAAATTAAAAAATGACCTTAAAATTCATTCTTTTGTTATAAAATTATTTTCTTAATATTGAAAATACAATGAATTCTTCGACGTTCTTTTTTTTCCCCCTTGCAGTTTTTCTTTTTTGATGGGTAAGATATATAAAATAAACACATATTAATTTTAAAAAAGGTGTGAATAATTACTTTTTTTAATGTATAGTGTTTACGAATTTAAAATTTGTTTTATGTGGTTTATAAAGTATATTAAAAGATGAACCTCTATACAACGAATTTTCCATTTAACGAACTACTTTCCGGCATTTAGCGACTTAGTTATATAGAGGTCCGACCAGTAGCGCACACAAGAATTTTTCAAGGGGGGAGGGGATCCGGGGTCGAAAGTCCACCATTCTTGTATCATGCTCCTGTTGATTTTGTCGATTTTCGGGAAAAAAACACAGTAAAAAACTAACTTTTGAATAAATAATTAGCATTAATTTATAAAATTAATCATTAATAAGAAGTAATTAAATTTTACGTATTATATACATAGAATTATAATCAATCGGGGAAAAAATCATGGGGCTTTGGGGGGTCTGGACCCCCTTTGTGCGCCACTGCGTCAAACTGCATTTAAAAATATTCTGTTAGATTTTTTTTTATTGAAAAAAAAAAAAAATCAAGGGTAATGTCTCTAAAACAGAATTTTTTAAAAACTTCCAACTACGGTGATGTATGTTTAACGCGAAAACGCTTAAGACGAAATAATACAACAGTCTCAAGAAACTGCTATGAATTTTTCATTATTTTTTTCTCATAACACGAAACGAAAATCACTTAACACGAAAAAATTCCCTTCTAGGGAATGAACACTTAATGCAATGTTTGAGAATGTTTCTGTATAATATTAGAGTGACCTACTGTATCATCGGAAGAATTCGTTGATGATAATGTAATGTATACACAGCCCCAATTATGGCAGACAAAAGTCATTTCGGAGTTCCTTAAAGTTCAAAAAATATTCCGACGACGAAAAACAGAAACAAATAATGTAACGCTTGTTCCCCCGCCATCCGAAATGAAGAACATCATAAAAATTATGAGCAGTTATATTTAGACGCATATTCCAATGGTGAAATGAGTAATAAAATGGACGACATCGAATAATTTGATGCTAAGAAAAACAAAAAGCAAAAAGAAAAGTATATTATTTTTTCAAAAACTCAAGAAAATGTTTTTTTCACGAAAAAACTTAAAAAATGTTATGTTAAATTTCATTAAGTTCCCGTACACTTATCTTTTGTAAATATAACAAACCAAATTTTATTGATATGAAGGTTAGAACTTGGGACCTTCGGATTCGTAAGCACACAACATATCTACTATACTAAAATGATCATCGTAGTACGGGGGCTGTTACTGGCTTATATAGATACCACCGCCTCAGATATATGTGGCATGCAGCCAAAAAGCAAGCAGTCTTCGCGCGCAGGCGCAGTGAATTGAAACTGAAACGAAAACTTTAGAACTAGTGAAAGAGAAGAGCAAAGAGAGAACGACAGAGGTGCGCGCGCAGGCGTTACCTTCTGCATATCATCGTCAAACCTATCTGTTAGAATAGCTACCTTTTTAATTAATTTTTTGTTTAATTTTTAAAATAAATGTGAAAAAGACTTTAAAAAGTCTTGGACCCCTTGTTGTCTCCACATATATATTTTTTTTTTGCAATATTCTTTAACAGGAAAAAAAAATTCAGTTCCCCTCAGTATCGTGTTAAAAAGCGATTTTCACTGTCTTTCCTTGAAACTCTTACTGCTTTATTTGAATTTGTAAAAGTTATCAACTAGCATGTAACATGCTTCACTTGAAAATTAAATCAATTGGATAATAAGTCAGGCGAATAAAAACATGAGTTAATCAGTAGCGCACACAGGGATTTTCAGAAAGAGGGGTCCAAGGTTTCCATTTGATTTTGCCCATATTTTCGGAAACAAAGAAACAGTAAAAAAAAAAAAATTAATTTTTAATAAATAATTAGCATTAATTAATAAAATTAATCATCAATTAAAAAATACTTAATTAAATTTTTACGTACTACATACATAGAATTATAATCAATCGGAAAAAATTAAGGACTTTTGGGGGGTCCCCACCCCTCCTTGTGTGTGTGCCACTGAAGCTAATTTATAAATTTTTTTCACATGTGTATCAAGAAATTCTTTTATTTTTGTTTAATAATAAATATTAAAATTAAATTTTTTTATTTATTTTTTCAATTTTTATTCAGAAAACTCATTTTAACTGAAAATTTGACAATGACGGGATTTAGTTCGTCGATTGGACCCTATTTTTTGTCTGCATACCTTGCCGACAAAGTGATGATAAATTTGCCAAATTGGCTACTATGATTTTTAGTGAATGAGAGCTGTATTAATGTCACACTATAAAGCTGTAAAGAGTACTATTGGCGACGGACTTTGTAATTTCTAGCCAAGGTCAAGTGACGAGAACGGCACCGAGCAGGCACCCCTATCCTGCTTCCACACCACACCAATGGGTTGACTTTTTGACTTTTAACGGGCATCGGCCCCCTTCTACACAGCGGTTCTTCGGTGGCACAAGGCTCGAACTCATGCACGCCAGTCACGAGTCTGTGATTTTGACCACTGGTCTACCGCGGCCACTTCATTGTTATGAAAGAAATCTGCTGTAGTTTTGACAATGCAAAGTTCTAAGCATTCATTCATACTTAAGACATTTTTTTTAAAAAAATGAAATTTTGCCATTTATTTCATAAATATTTGCTTTTAGCAAAGGACCATAGATACAGCTATCAATTACCATAATTACAGTTAACAACTCGGTTTACATAATGTTAAAGAGCGGATGCTTCGAACAAACCTACAAAAACAAAGCAGGAAATTAAAAGGAACACTAAACAAAACAATGACTTAGAAAGAAATGATTAAAATATTTTCACCATAAGAACACCTGATACACTATCATTATACTTTTATAGTTGTGACAATATATACGGAACTTTATCACTAACCTTCTGAGACGTCTTTTTTAGGAAATTTAATTTCCTACCCTGACTAATCAACTCCAAAAGAGGACAGGGATTCCTTGTTATATGCAGATTGATAAAGTAATTTTAAAGTCAAACGGAATAGTAAAGTAAAAAGCAGTAGAGAGAGATTGAAGCGGGAAGTTATAATAGTGAAATTTTGGTAGAGATTTATTATTGAAGATTTCTAGGTGGATAAATTAGGCACAGGAAGAGCGAATTCAGTGTGGTAAATATTGATTTATAATTTAAAGTCTCATTAAAGCTTTATATTAGAAGTGAATTAAAGTTAAATGTTCAGTAGGAACATTATTGAATATAATTCTGAGATCTCTTATTGCGGTAATCTGCGTGATCGATATTCTAATTGTTAATTAATTGGATCATTAAATATTTAAGTTAATATAAAGGAAAGTCCCTTTTAAACCTCATAAAAGCTATTTTGATTTTATTTGTTATTAAAAGTCTTTGATTCTATTTGGGAAGAATAAACAAAATAAAGAAAGTTATTTATAAAAATGGCTACTGGTTCTTCTTTGACTCAAAATTATTCTCGTTCTCAAAGTGAGATCAAAGGGATCTTCACATAGTCTCATAAATATATAATTGTTTTAATCAAAGTATGTCATTTGTGGGCTCTGATTATACATGGTAACCCTGTGATCATGTTTCAGTAGTAAGGTTGCCCCTTTCATTCCTACTGCAGTGGTCAATGAAATGAGGTACCAAGCTTGCTTGGGACTTAAGCTACTGGGGGTCTCGCTACAGACTGACCACCTGATCCGGACATCTGCTCATGCACCTCAGAGCCCAATGGTCATGTATACTGGGAGGATGGTACCCAGTAGGCCCTGACCCTCATGGGTTGTTGCGTCACTGAGTTTTGAGTAAGGTTACTATATATGGACGACATCAGCAAAATAATTTTCAATTCTCTGTTTAAAAGCAACAACTTTAAAATGAAAAAAAATTTGACCCAAAAAAATACGCAAGAGAAAGCCAAATAACAGCAAAATAGTTCGCGAAATAAATCTGGCAGTTTCAAAATTCAAGAGTAAGTACATCTTTCTCATCGTGACCAATCGAGCTTACGTCTTGAAAAAGTGCACGTTTTGCTCTATTAGAGCCCCCAACCTCTCAAAGCTTTCCTCTTTCACGATTTTTCAAAATCCCTCAAAAATTCACAATAACGCACTTCGCAATTTCTGAAAATAATCGGATGAAACTTTTTCCGGCGTGTCAAACCTTGTTTTGACCAAAGATGGGAAATTTTTTTTTTTAAAAATTGTGGATTTCTTAATTTTTTGTCCGTTGTGACATCGTCGATGGGTGTGAATTCCCATCTTTCGATTCACAATAGGTTTTTATGGTTTCACCAGCTGGGTCCGGGGACAAGAACGACACCCATCGATTGTCCTGGATTTTTATGATCAACCAGCTGTGGAGTGACCAGTGCACGTGGCAATAGGGCCATTGTTTATTGTCTGAACTCAGGGAGTGGAGACAGCAGACGGGTCGCCATAATGGACTTAAAAAGAGTTCGGCGCCCCATTGACAATAGGCGAAGCCTTTCTTAAAATAATCATGTCGTCTTTTCTAGGTTTTGTGAAGGGGATACTAGAAACAGGTGGCGTGATGGACAAGTGTGTCCAGATGTGGACAGGAACTATGGCGCTTGGGCCAGACGGCTCGTGTGTGTTTTGGCGTGTTATGCGCCAATAGGACGAGGGAGGTCAAGAGAGACTTTTTGTGACCTGCGAATAAGAAGGGGCGAAACACACCCCTCGTGGTTAAAAAGGGTTATTTTTCAGGAGATGGGGGAGAAGAGGAAGAGGACAAGAAAGTCCGGGAGAGAGAGAACGGACGGAAGGAGAGGAGACGGAAAAGAGGCGGAGAGAGAGACGAGAGTAGGAGACGGAAAAAGAGAGTTGGGGAGAGTGAGAGCGAAGCCCGCCTTGAATGGAGAAAAGGGCTGAGTCCGGAATTGGGTGAAAAAGACGACGAACGCTGGTGGCGTTGAGTATGGAATATGAACTGACTACACCGGCTTTGGCATTTAATCTGAATTTATATTACTTCATTTACAAATTGTTAGCAAATAAAGTTTGCTTTTATTTGTATATTAAGCTGTAAAGAATTATTTATTGATGGATAGCTACTTACGACGTTACAGCATTTTTAAAACCCTAAATTTTGAAGTGTGATGTAACTGTATGAAATGGAAAAAATGGTCCAAGTTTCGAATTTAAGTTTTTTGTAAAGTGTAAGTTTTATAGAATTTTGATTTATTTGTTTATTTTACTTGTGATTGTATATGTTTCTTGGATTGCTGTCCTGATTGGTCTCATTGATAAGACAACCCTTTGGTGTGAAATGTTGCGAACTGAACCAAACTGAGGCCAGAGCAGTCCAGTGAAATGGACCTTTTTCAGGGGGAAGGAGTTGTGACATCGTCGATGGGTGTGAATTCCCATCTTTCGATTCACAATAGGTTTTATGGTTTCACCAGCTGGTCAAGGACAAGTTCGACGTCATCGATTGTCCCTGCATTTTTATGATCCACCAGCTGTGGATTGACCAGTACACGTGGCCATGGGGCCATTGTTTATTGTCTGAACTCAGGGAGTGAAGAGAGACAGACGGGTCGCCATAATAGTAAAGTAGAGCCGGCGCCCCATTCACAATAGGCGAAGCCTATCTTAAAATAATCATGTCATCTTTTCTAGGGTTTTGTGAAGGGGATACTAGAAACAGGTGGCGTGATGGACAAGTGTGTCCAGATGTGGACAAGGAACTATGGCGCCTTGGGCCAGACGGCTCGGGTGTGTTTTGGCGTGTTATGCGCCAATAGGACGAGGGAGGTCAAGAGAGACTTTGGTGACCTGCCAATAAGAAGGGACGAGGGGCGTGTTGTGAACACACCCCTGGAGTTTAAAAGGGTTCTTTTGAGGGAAGGAGCGAGGAGTCCGGCAGAGAGAACGAACGGAAAGAAAGGACAAGAAAGTCGGGGAGAGAGAACGGACGGAAGGAGGGGAAAAGACGGAGAGAGAGAGGAGACGGAAAGAGAGAGAGAAAGAGAGTCGGGGAGAGAGAGCGGCAGCCCGCCTTGTATGGAGAAAAGGGCTGAGTCCGGAAATTGGAGTGAAAAAGACGACGAACGCCGGTGGCGTTGAGTATGGAATATGAACTGACTACACCGGCTTGGTATATAATCTGAATTTAAATTACTTCATTAACAAATTGTTAGCAAATATAAAGTTTGCTTTTATTTGTATATTAAGCTGTAAAGAATTCTTTATTGATGGATAGCTACACAATGACGTTACACCGTGGTTTTCGTCAAATAGTCTTTTTCTAAATCTTCCTTCATTTTTGTTAAAAATTACCGTTGTTTGCTAAAAATGTGCGAATTTCGTAAGTTTTAATACTTAGTGAAAAATTAATCTATACATTCGCAAATTACATAATCACTTTCCTTTGAAGTACCGGGAAGTCCCCACCCTTCCCCTCCAGCCATTTCCATCTAAAAATAGAACGGAGGAAGAAACCATCTGAAGGGGAAGGGAGGTATGAGAGAATAAAAAAGAGGAAAAAGGCTGTATACACTGAAGTTAACACTATGCTGCTAGTAATATAAATTTTTGTTATTGTAATATATATTTAATTTTTGAACAATAGTATTTACTATCAAAATATTTAAAAATTTCTACATGTTAATAAAAAAAGTTGGACATTTCTTTTGCGGCGTTTATTAATTTATTATTTATTTTCTAGCAAATGGACTGCGATTTTATAAAATTTTTCAACTCCTGGGAATTGCATTTTTATCTTAGAACACAAAATTATTTAAATTACCTCCCATGCAATATCGGGTATTTCAGCTTATTTCTCATAAAATAAGGGACATGACACATGCTTTTTTTGATCTGCTTCAGTAATAGAGAATAAAAATTCATATTTATATATATAAAACCTTTTTTTAAAAAAATAGCGCCTTTTTATTTTCAATTTAAAACTAACGAAATCATTGGAAAACTATGCGTGTTTCTTTGCATTCTTCGATACCAAAAGTAAAATTTTATAACATTTGACTCCCCCAAATTTCGATGTAAAAAAACTATTTTGAAGTAAGCACAGTTAAAATGAACAGCCCATAAAAAAAATATCTATCGAGACACTAGAATAGAGAAAAGTATTCCAAATTTAATAATTTGTGTGGAAAATAACAGATTTAACATGTAATAGCGATTTTTAAAATTTAAAAAAACAGGAAAGGATCTAGTCTTTTATCATGCGAGTGTTTTAGAGTTGAGAATTTCAAAACATTTCAAATGCATTCGGATAAGCAGTGGTCTTTAAACTATGTGTTCCACGAGGTACTTCTAGGGCTTAACGGGTCAGAATAAAAAAATCGAAAAGTTAATTATAAATATTTATATGCAAAATGGATTCATATTCACTATGAAGTTTATATAACCACGTGTATCTAAAGCACATCTCAATCATAAAAAAACCTGAAAATTTGTTTATCTAATATCTAATATATATTATAAATGTGAAAGTTTGTGAGTATCTTTGTGGGTCTTTCACGCAAAAACAACTGAATGGATCTTAATGAAACTTTACAGTAATATAGCTTATACATCAGAATAAATAACACATAGGCTATAATTTATAGCATAGACTACAATTTATAAAAATTTGTAAAAAGTGTCCAAAAATATAACGATATTTGTCAAGTAAGTAGGAAAAATTCTGGCATCTGTAAGCTAATCTGGCTTGCGCTGCAAAAAAGCCCACGCCAGCATATATCTATCTTTTGTTTGTGAAAGAACTCTTTTTTGTTTTGGCTACGCAAGGGGATCGCTTCTAATTAATTCCTGTGATCAGAATAATGCCTATTTTTTTATTTCAAATTAAAATATAAAGTTTTGAAGGGAGAGGTTGTTATAAATCTCTCTTTATTTTAATGTTTTTTATTATTTATTATGCACACATTTTTGGTAATGAGAAATTTATCTTTTTCAAAATGAATACTTTTATTGGTTCTGGTACTTAAAGTAAATAAACTTTCTCCTTCTCACTACATCATTTGGATATATTTGCATAGTTTGTTTATGGTTAATAGTTAATTATAACACTATAATTTTAATTGAATTTTTACATTTTTAAAAAAAATAATTATAACTACTGTACTGTATTTTTTGGAGTGTGAGTGCGTGAATATTAATGTCGCACTGTTCAGCTACACGAGGGCTTTTGGCAACGGATCACGTAATTTTGAACCATGGTCAAGTGACGTGGACGACACCTGAGCTGGCACCCCTTTCTCCTAACTACTACACTACACCAACTTAGAAGGAATATTCAACCAATACTTAGCAGGAATATTCTTTGAAATCCACTCTTCCAAGATATATGGCAGCACGGGTTCTATGATGAGTATTTTAGCGGGGAAGGCGAATAGTTTTGTAGCAGATACTGTTATAAATCTCTCTTTATTTTAATGTTTTTTTATGATTTTATCATGCACATTTGGTAGTAAGATTTTTTAAAACGTTTTTTCTTTATGTGTACTACCTACTAGATTGTGAATATTCTGTTGTTTGCTATCCAGGATTCCATGCAATAATTTTATACTCGTTTTAGTGCAATGTTTTGCTCAACTAAATAGTTTTCAAATGAAAAATGCATCTTTTTACATTTATCGTAAAAAAAATTATCTATAATGAAGAAGCAGCAACTTATCGATATATTTACAGATTCAGAGTTAAAATCTGAATTTAAGCAAGAATAGTTCCGAAATCTTATGTTGCAAATTCTTGCAAAATACACAGAATTTCTCACACAGCTATAAACATTTTAATGCATTTAGAATAACGTATTTAACTGAAAAATATTTCTCACAACGTGTGAAGCTACAAAAACAAACATAAAAACAAATTAAATAAAGAATATGCAATGAAACTGCAGATAATTTCAGAAGACCTAGACTTCGACAGTTGTGCAAAAAATGCAAATACACTGAAGTGACATTTGGTTCATAAATTTATATTATTAATATGAGAAAATGATATTACAGAAACTGTAAAAAATTTTAATAGCAAATGCAATAATTTTTTAAAAAATTATCTTTACATAAAGTATCTATAACATGTTAATCTACTCTTCCAATATTTTAAGATAAATATATTTATATATATATATTATATAAATGGATGATCGTATAAATGAAATCACTTCACTTCAACACCGTTCAACTAATCACTATGAAAATTGGCATGTACAAGTATTTTTATGTGGAGAAGGTTTTTGTGCTATCCTGTTTGCTGCAGCTCCCCACCAGGTGGCGCTACGGCAAATCAACTTCTGCGCCGTTCAATCAACCACCAAGTTGCCTAACAAAGTCACCAAAAATGATGCCAACTTGGCTTTATCGCGAACATTTCACTATATTTCCATTGAATCCCCATTATAATGTAAGGAACGGCGTTGCTTGCGAATATTACATTTTTAACATAAAATAAATACAACCGAAAATAATATTAACGTATTACACATCCAGATATAAATTATTTACACTATTTTAAACATTCGTAATACAAAATTTGTAATAATATGTTACTTTAGCTAAGCAGAGATCAGCTTAGAAAGGTGTTTTCAAAAATTGACCCACAAAGGAGTAACGGGGGCGTTATAAATTTTTTAAAAAAAAATATTTTTTTATCAGCTTTTTGATCTAAGAATTAAAATTTAACAAATATCGTTTTTTTTTTTTGTTCAGCTGAGATAAGCAAAAAGCTTTTTTGTATGTTTGTTTAATTTGCAATCCACGAAAAATTAATTCGTTAAAAATTTTATCCTTCAATCTATATACGTAGTTTAATTTTTCAATGCACCTGTGTGAAGAACGGGTATACCAGCTGGTTCTATGAAAATGGAATGAGTTTTCCCAAAAACACCTTATAATTCTGAGGGTTCCACGAGTCGAAAAAGTTTGAAGACCACTGCTGTAAACGAATCTTTAGAAAAAGAGTACTTAGTGCAACAAAAAAAAAATTATACTTACATTTATATAAAAGAAATGGCTGACATTCATTTTGGGGTTTCACAACAATTTAATTTGTCACTGTTGCTTTGTTTTTCACTTTTTTGCTCCAAGGGTTCCTCAGCATTTTTCACGGTCTTTCGAAATACTTTAGTAGATTTCAGTACATGAAACTTTTTCCTTTTGTCGTCGTAGTCGAAATATAAACACGAGTTAGAATTTTTCCGTTCACACAGGCATTCCGAATTTGATAAATGAAACAAAGCAATTGTTGAACATTCTTCTGGCCAAGTTGCTTCCTTGGAAATAAGGCAAAGGTGTTTAGATTTGATCCAACAGTCCACATACGCAAATATTGAAATCCAAAATATTAAAAAGAACACCATTCCTTTTGAAATAACACGGTCCCTAGAAGCAAATTTCCTCTGTTTGCCCTGGATATTTTCAACGTTCTGCTTCATCTCTGCAGTGTCCTCCAGGTACATCTCGCTTGAAGCGCCTTCTAAAGAAAGCTCTTTTGGAAGATTCCCAGAGTTCTTGGAGAGTTTCGTATGATTACTCGAAATTTCTTCCCCATTTCCTACGACGTCTATGAAATGATGTTGATTCTCGATTGGTACAGTATCTAAAGCGACTTTGTTCCTCACATCTTGATCCTTTCTCGAAGCGTTAAGCTGATTTGCTAGCTCGACCTCGACATTCCTACGAATGCCCTTATGTATGAGAACATGTTTTTTCGCATCATCTGGAAGCTGCCTAAATAGATCTGGATTCCTCAATAACTCTCTGCAAGTTAAAGATAGCCTGATAATTGACTGAAGAAAGAGGTTTTCTATAACAGCATTCTCAAAAACCGGCACTCTGCTGAGTAACTCTGGAATGTTTGAGCAATCCTTGCGTATAGAAATACGAAGCGATTTTATTAATTCCTGCGTTATGCGTCCCGTTTCCGACATTTCTTCCAACATCGTTCCGATCCTGTCGAAAAAAATGCTGTCCTTGAAAATGATTTCCAGAAGGGGCTTTTCGCCTTTTCCCGAGTTAAGTTCTGAAAGGAAAGCAAATCGGCTTTCTAGCAATACTTGACATTCTTCAGCTAGCTTTATAAATGCCAACAGAAAGATAGCTTGAACATTCTTCCGTGTTTCAACCGACACTGTTTGTGTTGACTCCGGAATGCTGCAGCGATCGGGACGTCTACAAGAATCAATTTCAACATCGCTCGACGAATCAACAGTCAGGAAAATCAATTCTCTGAGGTGCTCACACACCGTCTTCGCAAAACTTTCTGCATAATTTATAACATTAACTACGGGATGCGTATCATCGTCTTCCGATAGCCAACTCTTCCCTGTTGTGCAGTTAGTAGTAATCAAACATTCAACCATTTCGAAATCTTCACTCAAATCCTTAAGTCTTGCAAGGTCGTACAATAATTATTTCTTTTAAATTTGAATCAATAATATTTTCTCTTCCAGTTATTGTTCATGCAATGAAATCGCTCCTGCAAGGATATACAAAATTATTTCGGGGGAATTGTTACTCGTTTCAAACTGACTAATTGGTTTACTTCCTAATGCTAAACCAAAGTAACTGAACGAAGCTGTTTTATGACTGCTTTAAAAGTATAAATGCATGTAAAGACTTGAACAATCAACTTAAAGATTGGAATATACGAATCGAAATTTCGAACTTCAGGAAGTACAGGAAAAGTCTCTGAAAACTCCTCTTACACCAAACGACATTCCATTCGAAAAAGGGGGGAACTGGTGCGTGAAAAACCTGAATGGGGTACTATAGTCAGCTGTTTCCTACTCGCCGCTCTCATAGGATTAGAACAGGGGTGGCGAGCCTTATGGATCAGCGTGCCATTTTTTCTAAAGAAGTCTGTAATGACGTGCCATCAAATCATTTTGACTTGTGATAATTGGGAAAATAATAAAACTACACATTAACAAAACACAAAACTCTATTGACTACGAAAACATACTTTTTGCACTGTATAGTAATAAAGGTTTTAATTTTCAAATTAAAGCAATATTATTGTGAGTTTTGTGTTTGTTGCAGATTGGATGAGAACTTATATTAGGATTGTAAGATGTTACTTTTTGTAGAACACATGATGAATATATATTATCTGCCAAGCGGTTTCTAAGCAGTCAATTTTTTTGCTGTAGTTCACTTTTTTTGACAAGAGGGTTGTGATTCATTTCTAAATACCATTTTACAGACGATATTCAGCATACCACTATTCGAAAACAAAACACACACCGCTTTGTCGTCTTTACTAATAATGTCATGTTTCTCGGTCCAAAAAATTTGAAATTCTCTGCTACACTTACTATATTGCCCTTTTTGCTCTCTTGTTGAACTAGCCATGTTAAATAACAGTTAAAAATCGAAAATATAACACAGATAAACTTCAAAATACAGTTGTGTCAATAAAATTGAATGCTATGCGTAGACAAACTTTATATCATAAGTAATTGTAGTCTTCGACGCAACTAAGGCAAGACAATAACAAACGAGTGTACTATCCGCCTCCCTGCAACCTATCACTCACGTTTGTTCGTAATACTTCATAGTGAACTTCGAAATTTTGAAATAAACCGCAAACCACTTTGATCACTGGCGTGCCAAAAATATTATGTCTCGTGCCATCAATGGCACGCGTGCCAGTGGTTTGCCATCCATGGATTAGAAGAACGGTTCAGTTTCTCTTCCCCCTTCTTGACCTTCACTTAGTTTAGTCATACCATTTTCAACCATAGGTTCCAACTGTCCAACCCAGTGATTCCCAAAGTGGTCTTTTTCGACCCCTAGGGGTCTACGACGACCTGCAAGGGGTTCACGTCAGCGAAAAAAATAATTTCGAGGTCTATGAGGTGTAAGTGGGGATCTATTTTAGTGGTTCTCATTAAACTAGATCGGGACTTGAATTTTAAAAGAAAACTAAATCAAGTGGATACTAAATTTTACCTACTACACAGAGATTTATTTACTAAATTAGGTTAATTTGCACTTATAAGGTGACAGCATAAATTTATTAAAACAAGAGCCATTTCAGCGTTTCTTTCCAGAATTAAGCTAAAGAAGTATAATACTGGAGGTCCAAATTTTTTCCCAATTTTTCATAGACAGTTTGTCAGGACGTTGTAACCTGCGTTCGACATTTAGATGCCTTTTATTTAGATTTTGAAACTAGATTTAAGAATGCTTTGACTATGGTAATTACCACAGCAAGAAATGAATTCATATTGTCACATTGAAAAAAATGTCACATTACAATATGAACTGATTGAAATAAGCACTAACGAAGATTTTAAAGTGAAGTTTACAAATTGATGCCAGCAATTTTGTCTTTAAAAAGACAAACCTGTTATTTGTCCCGAATAATGGAAAATCGCGAGAGAGTTTTTTATTGCTTTTCTTAGTGATATGGAGTTTCAGCGCGGTTGCCATTCTACAAAACAAAAAAGAAAGGGGGGGAAACAACTGGAAACTACTAACAGAGGAGACTTTAGATAATACCCGACAAGATTAATACCAAATGTTGAAAATTTGTTATTGTAGCACCAGATTCATCCCTCCTATTAAAATCATTTGTTTACGGTTTAGTTATTTTATGTAATAATTAACTTTTAATTTAATTAATTAACATGTGCTTTTTAAGTTTTAAACACTGCATTACGGTTAGAAATTTAATTCTTTTAAAGTAGTAGTAGTATCAGCTGTCAAAAAGACATATAAGGTGATAAATTTGCAAAAATTCAATATTAATTATAAGCAGGGGTCTATCAGAAACCGAGAAACAAAAGGCAAGGGGTCTGTCTATAAGATAAAAAAGTTTGGGAACCTCTGGTCCAACCCAACAGTTCGTATTTTTTTTTTTTTTTTTTTCTAGATTGCTTCGTCTCCCGTTCAGAGTAAAGATGAACCTTAAAAATTCTCAATCCATCTGACCAGTGTCTTTAAATTTTGTCGACTCACAGAACCCTTAAAACAGGGGTGGGCACACTTTTCCAGGGCGCGGGTTGCTTCTAATTTGTTCAAGGTGTCGCGGTCTATCCAGTGTTAGTGGCGCACACAAGGAGGGAGGGTACACAGATTCGGATCCTCCCCCATAATCCTTGATTTTTTTTTACCGATTGATTATAATCCCATGTATATAGTACGAAAAACTCAAGTATTTGTTAGTAAAAAAATTTTTATTAATTAATGCTGATTATTTATTCAGTAATTTATTTTTTTACTGTTTTTTTTTTTGTTCCCAACTATCTATAAAATAAAAAAAAATATGTTTGGTTGTGTATTGGGGTATGATATGAGAATGGTAGACTTTCGACCCCCCCCCCATCTTGAAAAATTCTTAAGATTTAATTTTATAAAAGTGTCTTATGTTTTTGTATGTTTATGGAGACCTTAGAAAACGATTTGACAATTTATTTTAAGTGAACGGTGTATATAATTTTATAGTGGAATATCTTTAATTAATTTATTAGCTCTAACCGATTAAATTTCCCTAAGTCGAGTATATATTTTGTTTATGTATGTCCTTTAATTTTCAATGTAGTGACTTAAAAAAATATTACATGAAAAAAATTGCAGTAAATCATAATGCGCTAGATAAAGCATTAACGTGCATCGCTCTCCTTCAAGTCGGGTTTTACAAAGCTCTAATAAAGTTTGAGCTATGAAAGTAGCTAGACATTTGCCAACTTGACTCTATCGTCAACATTTCGCTATATTGCCATTGTTATTTAGGAAACGGCGTTGCTTGCGAGTATTACAATTTTAACATAAAATAAATTCAACGGAAAGTAATATTAATGTATGACACTTTCAGATATAAATTATTTACAATATTTTAAGCGTCACAAAACTTTTAACAATGTGTTACTTTTGCTGAGCAGAGATCAGCTTAGGGAGGTATTTTCAAAAATCGACCCTCAAGAGTGTTTCGGGAGTTATAAATATAAAAAAAAATCCTTTTATCAGCTATTAGATCTACAGACGTAAAATTTAAAAAAAGATATTTTCTTTATTTTTTTTCTTCAGCTGAGATATGCGAAAAGCTTTTTTTGTTTAATTTGCAATTCACGTAAAATTAACTCATTAAAAACTTCTTTATCCTTCAAACTGTGTTGTTTAATTTTTCAGTTCACCCGTGCGAAGAACGGGTATACCAGCTAGTTTTAATAATAAAAACGAAGTATATACTTACCTAAAAAAAAAAAAAAAAAAACTAACACTTTTAAAACTGCTTTGAAAGCAAAACGCTAGATACGAACATAATTATAACAGCCACAAAAACATTAATATCAAATGATGCATTTATTATCAAATAATTCAAAAACATAAGAAAATAAAACATTTTGATCTAAAGTTAGTTTTCATTTTTATAGTCAGTAGAAAACTCAATCTGACTTCAGCCAATCTTGAATATTACCGTATATAATTACTACCTGCTAAAATCTTCAGGCAATCACTCCAAAATGTATTGGCGGTCCACCGGTTGATCGTAATCGACTTAATGCCCACCCCGGCTTTTAAAACTATAAGGTGTTTCTGGGGTGCCCCATTCCGCAAACACACACATTCTCTTTGAAGAATACATCTTAAAATAATATTTAAAGTAGACCAACACATGTTTTCGGGTACTGTTATATATTCTCTCTCTCTCGTCTTTAAAACTTTTTGATAATAAAATTTACTCACAGACACATTAATTTGTGATCCAAGTATCCACCAATCCATGCATTATATTTAGTAACTGGGGAGATGTATATATTTGCATTTTTTCTTTTCCTTTTTTACACAAACTGTAAAAATATAGGTGTATTGAACCAAGCTGTGTGTGTTGTGTATATTCGCATTTCATATTCTGCGTTTAATTATTTTGTTCTCCTTATTTTGTTCAATTCTTACTATTATATATAGCTCACACTCTCTATATATTTATTTATCTTCATGGAATTTTCAATCGTTAATAAAATACATCTTAAAGCGCTCAATTGAGCTGAAATTTTATATACCGTAAAATACGGCGTATAACGCAAAAAATGAGATCGAAATTTACTTGGGCGCGTTCTACGCCGGGTATAAAAACGATAGCTTTTTGAAAATGACAAAATAAATTAGCATGAAAAAAATTCTACCTCTACACATATCGAAGTACTGTTTTTTAAAAAAGAAATGACATGCCTTATGAACTAAAAGAGTTGGGATTCTAGAAGTATGCTATTTTTCCAAACGCCTGGCATGATACCTCGAATAAGTTACTTCAAAACATAATAACATTGTATACTAACATTTCAGAGATTTCTTCCTACAAAAGGGGTCGCGCGTTATACGGCGAATGTAGCTAAAACTTAAAAAAATGTAGTTTGAAAGTAAAGGTGAGCGTTATATATACACAGGTGCGCGTTATACGCCGGATTATACGGTACATGATTATTTTGTATGACAATACAGTAATTTAATTATAATAAATATTAATTGATTAAAACTAATTATTATAAGGATTACAATTCTAGCCCTGTTGGCATCATATTTGGCGACTTGTGTCAAAACATGAAAAGGATTTTTTCTCACATTTTAAAGCGTACGTTTGAGCTGCAACTTTCTATACACTATTGTTTTGGGTAAAAATACGATAATTCAATTAAAATTAATTGACTGAAACAAACTATTTAAAGAATTACAGATACAGCCACGTTGGTTTCATTTTTAGCGACTTGAGTCTAAACTTTTTTTTTCTCACGTTTTAAAGCATTCAGTTGCACTGAAATTGTATAGACACGATTGTTTTGGATGAATATACGATACTTAAATGATAATTAACCAAAATTAATTACCACTTAATGTTGTCATTCTGCCCTATGTATATACATACTATTTATATTAATTGTAACTATTTAATAAAAAGTAGCTAAAATAAAATTTTTCTTTGTTGATCTAAGTAGGAATTGTGTGACTTAGTTTTCTTTTTATATTATTGTTTCTGTAGACACTCCTGTTCAGAAATATTTTTCACGTAAATACAGCGTTCTGAATGGAAGCAAAGTATTTATAGCTGTGTGAGAAATCCTGTGTATTTTGCATGAAACTGCAGCCCAAACATTAGAAACCGTTCTTGCTTAAATTTAGATTTTATCTTCGAACATATGTTCATATATTAATAAGTTGTTTCCTCTTTTTCATTATAGGTGTTTTTTCCAACAAATGAAAAAAGGTGCATTTTTCATTTGAAAACTCCTTTGTTTGAATGGAATTGTATATCTTTCTATAGGGTGTTTTTTTAGAGGTATAGAACTTTAAATTGCAATAAAACACCGATGTATAATTCGATTGACATGAATTTTTTTTTATTCGAAAGATAATCTTGTGGCATTACATTTTAAATATGATTTCTGACATAGCACTGCCACGGCTGGCTCGGATGTAGTCCAATCTGGACGACCAATTTTCGATGACTTTTTCCAACATTTGTGGCCGTATATCGGCAATAACACGGCGAATGTTATCTTCCAAATGGTCAAGCGTCTGTGGCTTATCCGCATAGACCAATGACTTTACATAGCCCCACAGAAAATAGTCTAGCGGTGTTAAATCACAAGATCTTGGAGGCCAATTCACAGGTCCAAAACGTGAAATTAGGCGGTCACCAAACGTGTCTTTCAATAAATTGATTGTGACATGTTGCGCCGTCTTGTTGGAACCACAGCTCCTGGACATCATGATTGTTCAATTCAGGAATGAAAAAGTTAGTAATCATGGCTCTATACCGATCACCATTGACTGTAACATTGTGGCCTTCATCGTTTTTCAAGAAGGATTCCACCAGCCCATAAAGCGCACCAAACAGTCAGTTTTTCTGGATGTAACGGTGTTTCGACATACACTTGTGGATTAGCTTCACTCCAAATGCGGCAGTTTTGTTTGTTGACGTAGCCATTCAACCAGAAGTGCGCTTCATCGCTAAACAAAATTCGCTTATGAAAATCGAGAACAACGGCAATCTCGTTTTGGGCCCATTCGACGAATCTACGCCTTGCTTGATCATATTTAAAATGTAATGCCACAAGGTTATCTTTCGCGAATAAAAAAAAATTCATGTCAATCGAATAATACAGCGTTGTTTTATTGCAATTTAAAGTTCTATACCTCTAAAAAAAAACCTATAATATTCAAATTGTATTTTCGTTATTATTCAAACTGTATTTTTATTTAATTAATGTACTTAGAATGTCCATTTATGATATATTTAATTTCTATATACAATTCTTATTATTATTTACAATTTCTATTTTATATGTATTTTGTGTAAAATATTTAGTCTTTTACCAACGCCAAATCTATTGTATTTATCTTTTGACGATAGCAACATGTTTGCTTCGAGTTGTTTGTGTAGTATAATCTGTGTGGAATGTTCAGTTCCTGTACTGTCTCTCGCTACGAGATATTCTCGCAAAACATAGCTTCTGGCATTTGTCTAACTCAGCGATACTCGACCCGCGGCCCACCGAGCCTTTTTAAGTGGCCCGGGCATGGCTTACTGTCCTGAGAAATTTACATACTTAAGAACATTGTATTTAAAATTTTGGTGGGAAATTCTTCGTCAGGAAATCAGATATATCAATTTTGCTTTTTGTTGTTGGTGTCGTACGGGTACGAATTGATATTCTTTTTCTATTTGGAACGGTTACGATTAGTGATAGCAGACAACCGTAGAGTAGCGACAATTTTATGGGTGGAACTAATTTTTAATTATCTTTCATATCTTGCAAGCGAAAAATATTCCAAGAAAATAGATCGCTTCAAGACGATTGGGAAGTTGACTATTTTGTAGTGAAAAACAAACATGGATGAGTAATTGTTTGATTTGTCACGCGAAAGGGCTGTATTAAAAAATACCAATAAACAGGAACAGTGGCGCACACAAGGGGGGGTCTGGTCCGACCCCCCAAAGCCCTTGATTTTTTTCCGACTAATCATAATTCTAAGTATATAGTACGTAAAATTTAATTAATTACTTGTTATTAATGATTAATTTTATTAATTAGTGCTAATTAGTTATTCAAAAATTAGTTTTTTACTGTGTTTTGTTCCCGAAAATCGACAAAATCAAAAGCAGCATGATACAAGAATGGTGAACTTTCGACCCCAGACCCTTGAAAAATTCCTGTGTGCGCCACTGAACAGGAATCATTCAATGACATTTTTCCTCAAAGATCTCTTTCAAGAGGTGATAAATAGGCTTTCTTGAAAAATCTTTGCAACAGCAATTTAGTGTTTTGTCTGTGGTAATATCACTGCGGTAACAAATACATTCTATGAAGTTTGTTATATTATTGGTAATCATATGAAACCGTTTATTGATGCAGAAATTGTGAAGGAGTGTTTCTTAAATGCTTCTAATTTAAGTGTTACTGAAAAAGTAAATATAAAAAATAATAATTAAAAAAACAAATACAGGAGCTATAATATTTTGATCAATTTTCCACATTTTAAACTTCCAATGTTATCTAGGTCTTCAAGCATTCCCCCCCACACTGTTCCATTTATCCCCATGGTGCGGCCCGCGTGAAATAGCTGACATATGTATGCGGCCCAGCAGAAAAAAAGGTTGAGTACTCCTGGTCTAAATCTTTTATACGCAAAATTTAACTTGTTCAAGTTTTAAAAGTAAGAGGCATCATAAGTCCCATGTGTCTGACATAGTTAGTTCAGCAAAAAATTGTTCACTAACGAGTATAAAATTATTTCGTTGAACCCGAGATATAATAAACAATATAGAGTAACAGAAAACTAGAAAGTAGTACATATAAAAAATTCGCTTTATTATTCTTTTATATTACAATAAAAAAAGCTAAAGCATTATAAAACAAAGTTATTATTAAAGTGATAAATTTAAGAAAAAATTACAACATAAATATATGAAACATTTTATTAATCCTAACAAAAATACAATAACTACGCGCTTCATCCTTTTTAATTATTTTCTTAAACGTGTAATTTTTTCCATTGAATGATTTTTTTTTTTTTTTTGTCAATACATCATTTTGGAATACATCAGATTGATTGAATATTAACGTCGCACTGTTTAGCTACACGAGGGCTTTTCGAATACATCATAAATTTCGGAAGTTCCTTTACAGTAAGTGCTACAGCTAAAGTATCAACATTCAATCTTGATTTCTCACTTGTCCAAAAATCATTACCAAATGAAAAAACTCTTTCAACTGTTGCATTAGTTCCAGGGTAGTAAAAAGCGTAAATTCAACAAGAATAACTAAATTTTCATATGGAACATGTTCATTGTTGAAATGGGTAAATACTTACAACCATCTTTTATCAATTTCTACGTGCTGAGGTTTTCCCTCTGTTTTATTTCATCAAAATTTCAAATATACATTTAGTCTTCTAATTTCTTCAGACGCGTAATAGTACGGCCTGGCATCTCTGAATAGAGATTAACAGATTAGAGTTTTTTAAAATATTGAAAAGGAGCACACTTTTGAGGAAGGACAGAACCTTATAATAAAAGGACTGGCCTTCCTAAAGGAAGGCGATTGGTCACCTTATTATTATGTATAAGCAAAATTTTCAGTTTCCAAGGACTGGAATGAGCTTTAGATACTTGTGGTTATACACACTTCATAGAAAACGAAGATATAACTACTATATATATATATATAATATAACTGCTATATATATATAATGCGTACATTTTAATTATGTGTTATTAATATTTTATTTTATTAATTTTAAAATGCTAATTATTTATTCAATAATATATTTTTTACTGTTCCCGACAATCGACAAAATCAAAAAAATATGTTTGGCGCTGCATTGGGGCAATACGAGAATGGTGAACTTTCGACCCTCGAAAAATTCCTGTGTGTGCCTGGTGATATATATACCAGTGGCGCACTCAAGGGGAGAGGGGTCCCCGGGTCCGGACCCCTCTCA
This sequence comes from Trichonephila clavipes, assembly GCA_019973935.1. Taxonomy (NCBI): domain Eukaryota; kingdom Metazoa; phylum Arthropoda; class Arachnida; order Araneae; family Nephilidae; genus Trichonephila; species Trichonephila clavipes. The sequence goes on from BMAU01020049.1 coordinate 435,409, forward strand.
ATAGCCCTTGATTTTTTTATTGATTATAATCCTATGTGTGTAATACGTAAAATTTAATTAAAAATTGTTATTAATAATTAACTTTATTAATGCTAATTATTTATTCAATAATTAATTTTTTACTGTTTCTTGTTCCCGAAAATCGACAAAATCACAAGAATATTTAGGGAGGTGTATTGGAGAATGGCCCGAGAATAGTGAGCTTTCGACCCTAGACCCCCCCCCTTGAAAAATAAATTCCTTTGTGCACCATTGATTTATGCGACAATTTCCCTTGAATTAAAACATTTTTCTAGGATAATTTTTATCTTCTTGCTGTCGTTGATATTTTAATGTGGTATGACATTTTAATGACGATCACACACATAAAGGACAATATGAACAACACAAGGAACAAAAGCATTCTTTTTTTTTTCTCCGGAGATCTCAGCTTCCTCAACTGGAAGCATTTGTCAGAATAAATGGATGATATAACATTGCATCAACTTATTTTGAAGTGGGCCGCAGTGGTAGTTTCTATAGTGATAAGGGGGGATCGACTATCCCGCGATGTCTTGGAGGGCTCTAGCCCATCATGAATTACGGTATTTATCTTAATCTAAACCGCACGCTTGTCCAACGCTAATGCTACTGAAAATCCGGTGGGGCTTATAATCTAAGGCGCAGAAATTCGTTGGCCGGGGAATTTTAACGCGATACTGATGATTAGAGCAATTATAAGTTCACAAAGCTTTCAATACGTAAAATATAAATTGATTATTTTATTCTTACTAGCTCTGTTCACAAAAATGTGTTGGAAATCTAGGGTGTGGCTTAAAATCAAAGGTAGTGTAGATAACAAATACGATAAATGAAATCCCTCGACAGAAAATTTAAGGGGTTAATTATTTTTTATGAGTGTAAAAAAGATCTTCATACTATTATTCTTAAGTTTTCTTTTAATTTAAAATTTAATTTCAAACAAAAAAAAAGACAGTTAAGATTTTTTTATTTTCCTAATTGTGATGAACTTAATATACTTCATATATATGAATCAAGAATACCATAACTTAAACACCCTCTTAATCATTAAATATTTTTGAAAAAAACGTCACTAACCTTTTTCAATTCCTACTACCAGTTCACAGTCTCCCTATATATATATGTATGTATGTAATCTTGTTCAAATTTTCAATCGTTAATGGAAAATACTTTTTATTCATTCACTATAGTTCAGACACATTTCTTAAAATTTATAGTGGATGACACTTGATGTTAATACAGTTTTTTCAAAAATATACGTTTTTCTATGTGGTCATTATTGTACATTTTTCCTGCTGAAAATCAGTAAAGGTTTTTCAATGAATTCTATTTTATATGAATTTGTTCGTAGCAAACAGAATGATTTCAGATTGTATCAATATTTTAGGAAATGATGTATTGTAAGAATAAATTTTAGATGGAGAACAAACACAATATTGTTCTTATATTTTGTGTTGGTTATTATTTTTATCATAAGATGAATATAATTTTGCTTTGAAATGTTTATAAGTTTTCCACATATTTAAATTTATAAAGTTTTCATTATCATTTTTAGATTAATATGAAAGAGAAATTTTATCAGTATTGCTCTTAACCTAAATGTTCTTTCAAGTTCATCAACAATTTTCTAACTCTCAATATTTTTCAATTTTTTAAATTATTTTATTTATATTAATATATTTGTGTGTAAAAAACAAGAACTAAAAACGATCAAATTATTAAAAAAAAAATTATTGAAGAGCAAAAGCTACACTTTATATTCTACCCATGACAAAGGTTTTGCATACAATATGTTTTTTGTTTTAAGATACACATTCTTAATAAAACTTGATGGAATTTTTTTCCTTTTTAGAAGTTTTTTAAATGATTCGAACCACAAAGGTTTTATTTTTCTGTTTCTCACTAAGTGAGTAATCAAATTTACAACATTAGTATTTCGTGTAATTTTCCATCAGAAATTTCGACTGAGATGAACAGATTTGTCTTGCTAGACGGGAGATCTGTTGCTTTTGTCTCTAACATTTTCAAAACATAGAATTTAACTGTTATGGCCTGTTTAAGAGCATTCAAACCGGAAACGATATCCTCCACCGGCATCTCTTCCCCAGAACTTTCACAATATCTCCACGAAGGTTCCCAAACGTTTGTCTCATAGACCCCTTGCCATGTTTTTTGGTTTTGTGTAGACCCCTACTAACCTAATAATAAATTTTTGCAAATTCATCAACTTAAATGTTTTTTGACAGCTGGTATAGCACTACTCTTCTTTAAAAGTTTTATGTTTCTAACCGTAGTTAAATACTGTTTAAAACTTGAGAAACACGTGTGTATTCATAAAATTAAAATTTAATTAATATGTGAAATAATGGTTACATAAAATAACTGAGCAGTAAACAAATCTTTTTAATGCGTGGGATGAATCTGTAGCTTTTCAATAACAAACTTTCAACATTTAGCTTTTAATCTTTTCAGGTTTTACCCTAAATCTCCTCGGTTAGTTGCATCCATCTTTCTAAACGAAACGAAAATTAGATGAGACGGGTGCCAGCGAAATAAATCGCGGAGAAAAGGATCAAAGAGAGACCAATATCTGAAATCACTCCCCCGCAGGGGGGGGCTGGAGGAAGAAAACGGCCGAAGGAGGACGAAACTAGAGTACGTCACGAGGGCGAGGAATGGAAGAGCGCAGGAAGGGAGGGGGGGCTTAACAGCCCAAAATGCATTTGAGGAGCACCAAAAACGCAGTGGGAAGGAAATGCTGCAATTTTTTTTTTGGCAGCTATGATGAAAATGAAAGGAGTCTGCAAGGGAAACTTACAGACGACACAGCAGGTGTAAAGGAAGCTGGAGCCAGCTTTAACACTGATCCCAATTCTGATGAGAGGCAAATGCATTTAAATGTTGTGAAGTGTAGCAATTAAGTGTTTTTGTTGTAATTACGGCGGTTTCAAGGGCAGATTCCATTTAGTAGTTTTGTAAGCAAAATTTAGTTTAGAGTGAGGATACGTGAAAAGTGTTTGTGCTTTAATTACTGGGTTTTCGTGATTTTGGATTGAAGTAAAAACATTTCTAAAAGTTCTAGTGATGTAATTATCGATCGGCTCCATGTGTAAGTCGTGATGAATGACACTATTTCTAACGTACCAGGGTGCGTTAGCAATGATTCTAAGAATTTTATTTTGAATAATTTGAATGCTTTTTGTGTGGGTCGGTGCCGCGGCCCCCCATACGTTATTGTCGGACGCAGAATTTGCTTGTAGAGAATTACTTTATTTTCCAGGGAGAGAGGAGAGCTTCTCCCAATAAGGGAGATAGCTAACGCTATTCTACCCCAGAATTTGTCTGAAAGATCCATCTTTCTTTAGTTCTTTCTGTTTTTATTTTGGAGATTGGCAATTGTGCTGAAACTTCTCTCTGAGAAAAGCAATGTTGAACATAGGTTAAAACGTCATTATTCTGGGAGATTGTAGGCGACAAATTGAGAAACGCGACGTCTAGTTTTATATTCCTTTAGCTTGATTCTGGCAAAAACACTGAAATGATGGTCCTTTTATGATAAAGTCACGATCTGGTTTAGGCTATCGTATACCCCCCTTCACACTTCATGGACCCCCAAATTATTTTTTTGTTGATGTAGACCCCTTGCAGGTCGTCATAGGAACCCTGGGGTCCATAATAGGCTACTTCGGGAATCACTGGTATAACATTTCTATAAACACTACTTAGCCTTTGTATGAATCGATATAGATCCCAGACAAAATCAAACAAAAGCGGTACTAGTAGTAGCGCACACAAAAGGGGGGTCTGGACCCTCCCCAAAGCCCTAGGTTTTTTTTCCAATTGATTATAATTCTAAGTATAGGGTGTTTTTTTGAGAGGTATAGAACTTTAAATTGCAATAAAACAACGATGTATTATTCGATTGACGTGAATTTTTTTTATTCGAAAGATAATCTTGTGGCATTACATTTTAAATACGATCAAGCAAGGCGTAGATTCGTCGAATGGGCCCAAAACGAGATTGCCGTTGTTCCCGATTTTCATAAGCGAATTTTGTTTAGCGGTGAAGCGCACTTCTGGTTGAATGGCTACGTCGATAAACAAAACTGCCGCATTTGGAGTGAAGCTAATCCACAAGTGTATGTCGAAACACCGTTACATCCAGAAAAACTGACTGTTTGGTGCGCTTTATGGGCTGGTGGAATCCTACTTCAAAAACGATGAAGGCCACAACGTTACAGTCAATGGTGATCGGTATAGAGCCTTAATTACTAACTTTTTCATTCCCGAATTGAACAATCATGATGTCCAGGAGCTGTGGGTCCAACAAGGCGGCGCAACATGTCACACAGCTAGTGCCACAATCGATATATTGAAAGACACGTTTGGTGACCGCCTAATTTCACGTTTTGGACCTGTGAATTGGCCTCCAAGATCTTGTGATTTAACACCGCTAGACTATTTTCTGTGGGGCTATGTAAAGTCATTGGTCTATGCGGATAAGCCACAAACGCTTGACCATTTGGAAGACAACATTCGCCGTGTTATTGCCGATATACGGCCACAAATGTTGGAAAAAGTCATCGAAAATTGGTCGTCCGGATTGGACTACATCCGAGCCAGCCGTGGCAGTCCTACGCCAGGAATCATATTTAAAATGTAATGCCACAAGATTATCTATCGAATAAAAAAAAATTCATGTCAATCGAATAATACATCGTTGTTTTATTGCAATTTAAAGTTCTATAAATCTAAAAAAAACACCCTATATATAGTACGTAAAATTTAATTAATTACTCGTTATTAATGATTTTATTAATTAATGCTACTTATTTACTCAAAAATTAGATTTTTACTGTGTTTTGTTTGCGAAAATCGACAAAATGAAAAGGAGCATGATACAAGAATGGTGAACTTTCGATCCCGGACCCACCCCTTGAAAAATTCCTGTGTGCGTTACTGGATACTACACCACACTAATAAAGGATTTTTTTTACAAATCTCAGATGTTTCCATTATTTTGGTATCATAAACTTTGACGGAGACCACGCACTAGCGAGCTCCACGACCGGACCGACAATCATGAGTGATTTTAGCGAGAATATGGAAGTTTCGCCGACGAGACAAGCTCAAAAAAGTTGCCGCCTGCGAGAAACTTAGAGAAACCGTAACAGGAATCTCAGCCCTGCATCTCTCTTTGCAAGATGGACGTTCGCCCAGCCCTCAGAATTCCTTCAAAGAACTCTACCGGATGAGCACACAAGCCATGATCAAGAGGAAGGAGGAAATGGTAAGTGAGCTGAAAACCCTCCCCCCATGCACCAGAAACGATTGCAATGAGCATAAAATTCCCACTACTTCCGTAGTAGAGGAAAATAATTTTTAAATGTCCCCCCTCCTGAATTAACCAATAAGAAAGGAACTAAGAATAAAAAACTATGTAAAAAACGTAAAAATAAAGGCAAGGAATCCACGGAAGAGTTTATCTTCCCCCAAAAGACAGCTAGACCTGTCTCCCCTACCTCATCCCAGGCCCCCATAGTTACGAGCAATAATTTCTCGGATTTAGAACAGGATGCTGAACATCCACTCCCGACTACAAATCAAGTAACTGCCGAAGTAGTTACTCCCAAGATTTAACTTCCCCACCCTATCATGTTAAAAATTAAAAAGAATTTCAGAGAACAAATCAAACGCATTAATGAAAAATTTCCCAAAATTAGAAATAGAACAGTTAATGATGTAGTTAAAATGTTCACTAACGATCATGAAGAATACCGAAATCTTATCCACTTCTTGGAGTCGGATAAAGATTTCGAATTCTATATTATTAAACGCAATATTGATAAACCGATTAAAGCAGTTATAAAAGGTCTCCCTAATTCCTCAAAAATAGAAGATATAACAAAAGATCTAGCCGATGAAGGCTTCGTTATAGATAGTTGCATGCAACTTATTTCTAAAAGAACTAAAAAAGAACACACACACACACACTCTCCTATTTCTTAGTAATTCTCCCGCGAAATGATAAGAATAGCAAAATTTTTGACCTAGCCCACTTGAGTTACTTACAGGTGAAAGTAGAAGGTTACCTCGTTAGAGGAATAACCCAATGCTTCAAAACTGTAACAACTTTTTCCATATAGCCGCGAACTGCTTCATGAAGCCAAGATGCCTCAAGTGCGGAAAAGAGCACGCCACCAAAAACTGTCATATCAAGGAAAGAATAGCAAACCCTTTTTGTATTAACTGCCAGGACTTCGGTCACTCGGCATGTTATACAAAATGCCCCAAATTCCCCCAGCCTAAGAAAGGAACCGCTTTTACAGACCCAATTAAAAAGGAAAATTTCGTCAGTAAATGGACTAAAGAGGGAATTTCCTTCGCTAACGTTGTTAGTTGGGAAATCCCCAGCCAAACCCCACCCGAAAATAATAATTATAAAAAGGAAGACACTCTACACGTGAATTTCTTAGCCAAGATAGTAATATTTCAGATCTAGCACAAGTTTTAGAGCTCTTTAATATTATCTCAAATTTAGTCAAGAAAAACCCTAAAATCCTCGATCTCCTCTCCAAATTTAAAAATTCTAATTCCGACGAAGAAAAAACCTGCCTTCTGGCAGAAGCAATAATGAATAATGTCTAAATTTCCCTATTCTTAAATATCTCAACCTAAATATATATCTCTCCTAATTATTTTTTAAATTTGTATATAATATCCTCACATTAATTTTTATCAATACTTTCTTTAATTTTCTAAAAAGTTAAGTTTTACTCCCACAACCATGATTTCACTCTTAAAAGCTCACTACCATCCTCCAATCAACGATCACTTCCACAGCCGATGTCACCTGCACTGCCATTGGACCTCCTCTCCTGAAGTCACGCCCTCCTTCAAACCCATGCTTCTAACACCACGAACATCGCAGTTCTAGATAGAGGATAGAAGGCTGCTGGCGCAGCCTGGACGCCTTTCGACAAAATAATCCGTTATTTTGGTATCCACTTGTATATATTTGACAATGGAATGCGGTGGATGATAGGGTTCAGTGCGATACTTGGAGAGATAATTGCTATTTTCGAGTTTCCTGTAAAGAAGTGCTTTATCAAACAAAACAAAAAAAAGCAAAAAAGTAATATATATATAAAAAATAAGTCAATTTCTACTTAGATCAACAAAGAAAAATTTTATTTTAGCCACTTTTTATTAAATAGTTACAATAAAATATCTATACACTTGACAGAATCACAACATAAAATAAGTAATTAATTTTTATTAATTATCATTTAAGAATCATATTGTCATCCAAAACAATCGTGTATATAAAATTTCAGTCCAACTGTGTGCTTTAAAACGTGAGAAAAAAAAAAAAAATCTTTTCAAGTTTTGACCCAAGTCGCTAAAAATGAAACCAACGTGGCTGTATCTGTATTTCTTTAAATAATTAGTTTCAGTCAATTAATTTTAATTAAATTATCTCGTATTTTTACCCAAAACAATAGTGCATAGAAGATTGCAGCTCAAATGAGCGCTTTAAAAACACCTTTTCGAGTTTTGACGTACGTCGCCAAAAATGATGCCAACGTGGCTGTATATGTAACTCTTTGTATAATTAGTTTTGATCAATTTTTATAAATTATAATTAAATTACTGTATAACCATCCAAAATAATCATGTATATAATATTTCAGCTCAATTGAGCGCTTTAAAATGTATTTTATTAATGATTGAAAATTCCACCAAGATAAATAGTAGGAATTGAATTACTTCTCATCTGTTGTCAGGTAAGCTATCAATGTTGAATGTTGCTTCAGAAAATTTGATTGGGTATATCCCAGATTTTGGAGAAATACTGTACGTTGCTAAACTCTACAAATAGAGCTTTTTCAAAATAAATACTCTAGTACCTGGATTTATACTTTCTTTTTTAAATGTATCTTCAATTTATTGCGAAAAATTGCGTAGTTTTGAGTGAATTATAATAAACACACACACAAAAATCAAAGTTCCTTAAATATTTTTAAATGTTTTGTTCTTTCGAAAACCCTACTTTTTAAAAAAAAAAAAAAATTCGAGCCGAGATAAATGCAATTTAAAGAATATCTGTTCAAAAATTATCAAAATAGTTTAAAAATATTTTAGGGTAAATAACCTAGTCTATTATCTGGGATATACATCTTTAAATTAAAATCTAATGCTTTTAATTTGAAGACATTGCACAAAAACTTTAGCTTTTAATTCAAGCAAAGAAGCTTATTTCTTTAGCTGATACTGTGTTAGAAACCATATCCAAAATATATTTAAAGTCAAATTAAATAGATGTGATGAAAATGGAGATACATAAAATGTACAACAAAATAGTAATACTCAGTTAAATTAATTTGCTCTATTTAATTCAATATGATGATAAAGCCAAATGTGTTTAACTAAAACTAGCTGTATGGCCCGGCGTTGCACGGGCTTTCTGTACTTATATAAGTAAAAGCTTCAGAAAAATATACTTTATCGAAATTTCTTAGCGTTGCAGTTTTAAGAAATATTGTGTATTTTTCATAATAAAAAAAATGCTAACACTCATATGTACATTGATAAAATAAACGTAAAGCATGACAATTGAAATTGATAAAAGTGTTGTGTATTTTATTTTTCTTAACCTTTTTTTTTAAAAAATTAAAGATCATCAGTTTTATTATATTTTTCAAAAATAATACATATGAATTATGTTATGTTCATTATTTTACATATGTGTGTAAAATGAATTTAACATTCAAGAAATATTTTAATAAACGAAAAGCACAATTTTTTTACAAAAAACACCAGTAATTTTTTCAATCTTTGTACAGATTACGGAAATTGATAAAATATCTTAAAAATTACGGGTTTTTTTTAAATTGTGTTTTTCGTTTTCTTCCCTTTTTGCAAGAAATATTTAAACATTATTTTTGTTACATTTTTAGTTTAAAAAAATAACCGTTGTTTGCAATCGATATATGAAGTTTCAAGGCATTAAAAAAAATCATTTTCATATAAACGCATCAATATTGATTCATTTTAGAAAAAATCTTAAATTATGTAAAGTATCGTTGTTTTGTAAAAAAAAAAAAAAAACTGCATCTCTCTCTCGCGACGAAATAAATTATCTTACCAATTACAAACTTGCTGGCGAAGTTTTTAAATGCACGAATAAAATTTGGAGTATTTTTTATAAAGTCATAAAATTTAAACCTCAGTTCCGAATCCGAGTACTATGGTCTATGAAGAAGAGCCTTTATCGATTGCGCCGCAACTCCTTGGGGGAAAAGCAGAGAACACTTTCAAAAATAAAAGGAAGAAATGTTCAATTTCGCATTGCGTTATGATAAAGTTAAAAAAATTTTTTCGGGCTTCATTTTTAAGTTAATGCATTCAAACTTCATACATCGATTGTAAACAATGGTTATTTTTAAACAAAAAACTTTAAAAAAATAATGCTTATATATTTCTCGCAAAAAGGAAAAAAAAAAAAAAAAAACCAAAAACACATTTAAAAAAAAAAAAACACCGTAATTTTTAAGATATTTTATCAATCTTTGTACAGATTACGTATAATATCATTCTACACACATAAAATTTTTTTTGTGAGATTTCTATAAATAAAGAAATTATTAAATATTTAAATAAAATTTTGAGTTTTTAAAAAAATCGTAAAAAAAAAGTTTTTGAAATTAAATTTTTTAAATAACTGATTCTAAAAGAGAAAAGCATGAACTTTTTTAGTGTAAAATATTTTTTTCATTAGAATGAAAGAAAATGCAAGCGGAACGATTTAGAAATCATACTCATAAAAACGTATCGATTTCGACTCATTTTAAAAAAATCGTAAAAAATACAAAATATAATTAATTTGTAAAATAAATTATACCATATCGTGGCGAAGTAAATGATCTTTCCGAATCTGTAATTTTTTGTCCGAGTCTCATGAAAATAATTAGATCGCGTTTTAAAAACGTCTGAAAAAAAGTTCTGAATTTTTGAACTTGTCCCCTGGCGGAGAAACATAGTACTAATTATACGTTTTAAGGTTTTTAATTAATATCTTTTGAACTAATTGGAATATAAATGGTCAGACGGATTCCTCGGATCATTCCCAAAATTTTGGTACCTTCCGTGTCGTGCGGTTCGTGAGAAGATAGGAACGCCTAGATAGATACGTTTGTTTACCTACGAATTTTTACAGTGTAGATCAGTGATTCCCAAAGTGTTCTATATAGACCCCCAGGGGTCAATGATGACCTGCAAGGGGTCTACGCCAGCAAAAAAATAATTTGGGGGTCCATTTGGTGTAAATGGGGGTCTATGATAGTGGCTCTCATTAAACCAGGTCGTTACTTTAATCTTCAAAAAAATTTGATCTAGTGGAAAGAGCCAAAATTTACCAATTTAACACTGTTTTATTTACTAAATTTAGTGAGGTTAATTTGTGGTTACAAGGTGACAGCATAAATTTTATCAAGACAAGGACCATTTCAGCATTTCTTTCCAGAATTAAGCTAAATAAGTATAATATTGGTCGTCGCGAATTTTCTCAATTTGTCACAGACAATCTGTCAGGACATTTTAACCTACGTTCAACATTTGATTGCCCTTTCCTTAGATTTTGAAACTAGGTTTGGGATTGCTTTTTTATAGTAATACCACAGTAGACAATTAATTCATATAATTAGTTACATTGAAAAAAAATGTCATATTGCAATAGGAACTGATCCGAATAGGCCCGAACGAAAGTCTTAAAACTGAACACTTACTAACAAAAGAGATTTAGAGTTAAACCTGATTAGGTTGATATTAAATTTTGAAAATTTGTTATTGAAGCACCAGATTCATCCCTCTCATTAAAAGCATTCGTTGATTGTTTAGATATTTTATGTATTAATTTAATTCATTAACACGCGTTTCTAAAGTTTTAAATCTATGCTTCACTACAATTAGAAATTTAATTCTTTTAAAGTAAGTAGTAGTATCAGTTGTCAAAAAGACATTTAAGGTGATAAATTTGCAAAAAATTCAATATTAGATAAGCAGGGGTCTACCCGAAACCGAAAAACATGGCAAGGGGTCTATGAGACAAAAAAGTTTGGGAACCTCTGGTGTAGATTGTACAATTTTATCAATGCAGATATATATATATGCTGAAAAAATATTCTCCTCCATACATATTTCCTGCCCTTCTTTTCGTTAATAATTCTTTTTTCAATCAATACATTTTGAATGAGTGAGTGAATATTAACGTCGCACTGTTCCGCTACACGAGGGCTTTTGTCGCCGAACCTCGTAATTTTGAGTAAATTGACGAGTACGAAAACTGAACCGGCACCATGGGTTATTACCTTTTGATTATACTGTCATTTTTGGCACTTTGTCGGAGCTTTCTAGTTGAGCTCTATAAATATACGTTATGTGATTTTAGTTTTTACCATAGTACACACTTTAACCATATTCACGGACAACATCTATCACACTGCAAAGTATGAATTTATACTTTATTTGGACACTTTATCCAAATTGTGTTGTGTAAACCAGTGGTCTTCAAACTTCTTTAAATCACGGAACCCCTAGAACATGAAGGTGCTTTCGTGGAACCCCTAGAACTAGAAAGTCGTTTTCGTGGAACCCCTAGAACTAGAAAGTCGTTTTCGGAACCCCTAGAACTAGAAAGTCGTTTTCGTGGAACCCCTAGAACTAGAAAGTCGTTTTCGTGGAACCCCTAGAACTAGAAAGTCGTTTTCGCGGAACCCCTAGAACTAGAAAGTCGTTTTCGCGGAACCCCTAGAACTAGAAAGTCGTTTTCGCGGAACCCCATTCCATACACATACATTGAATATATCTCAAAACATTTAAAGTAGATCAACATGTTCTAGGCACGTTATGTAAAGGCAATTAAAATATTGCATTTATTATTAAAAAATTCAACAATCTAATTTTTTTAATGAAATTTACTCATTAATAATATTAATTTGTGATTCACAAGTGTCAACTCCCCATTCATTATATTTAGTGTGTGAAACTGGGATTATATGCTAGTACTTTACAAAAACTGTCCAAGTTACGTCTATTGAGATTAAATTAAATCACACATTACATATTCAGAGTTTGATTTGTTTTTATGCTTTGCTTTTGTAGCCATTTACGTCGAGAAATATATTTCACTTAAACAGTGTTCTGCATGGCATTAAAATGCTTATAGCTGTGTGAGAAATACGTGTATTTTGCATGAATTTGATCTAAAACACAGAAGCTGTTCTTGCTTAAATTTAAACATCAACTCTGTTAATATGTTGTTCCCTTTCCTTCATTATAGGTGCTGTTGTTGTTACTAATGCCACCCGAACGACAAAGGCCAGATCAAGGCCCAAGTAATTCATTATGGCAAAGGGCTAAGTGACGAATGTCGTTAGTCGTAGTTTTGAGCACCCTACAGGTGACAGAACGATTTAGCTCTGTTTCCTCATTTTGAGGGAGAACACCCTGGGGATGAACAGAAGCTTCCCACATCTCTTCCCCTGCCACCAACCACACGAGAGGACTTGCAGCTCGACGGCTATTTTAAGTACCCCCCATGTCGCGAAGGCACTATACATTTACAAACATTCATGTCTTCTCCGGGATTCGAACCCAGGCCAACGGCACAGCAGTCAGCGTCACTAACCACTATACCGGATGGGTGACTTATAGGTGTTGTTTTCCACAGATGTAAAATGGGGCTTATTTTCTCATTAGAAAACTATTTAGTTTTGCAAAACATTGTGTTAAATAACGAGCATAAAATTATCTATTGAAACCCAAGATAGTAAACAATAGAATATTCACAATCTTAGAAGAAATACATATATGTAGGATTTTCCGTTTGAATTGTTTTGTAAAAGGTTGAGTCATATCCTTTTCAGAGGACTATTAATGTCAATTTTGTTTATTACCCCATTCTGAAGATAAGGAGGTACGTCCCGATTTTGGGACAGGAACTCCGTAAATTACATGCCACTTGCCATTCTGAAGCAGCACCGTCTGGTGAGCTTTCGGAGCGCCGGCTTGAATAATTTTTCGGCAGAGACCTACTAACCCCCGCCGGTTCAACACGTCACGTTTTTTGCGCATTTCGCACCCAGCGCGGTCTCAGTCCAACCATGAAAAAGGTAATTAATTTCCCCGTCTTCTAAAGGTTTAACTCAATTTTCAATTAACCTAATTTCTGCATGTCTTTCTCTTTGTAAATATTTCCCTTTAACTTGAAATAAATTCTTTTTTTACTTAAATGAAGTATCTGCGTTTAAATGACTTTGATTCCATTAATTCATCACTAACCCCCTTAACTTCTTACCCCTAGACAACCACCTGGCCAATTTAAAATCCCGACTTCTGAAGAGTCTGATTTTTATATATTCGAACTCCCACACATATAAATGTAAAACATGTTTTAATATTCTTTATTATATTATAACAAAAGTTACTATATATAAATAAAATTTTCAATTTTAATGAATGGGGCGGTGAGGGGAGTGATTGATTGATTGAATATTAACGTCGCACTGTTCAGCTACACGAGGGCTTTTGGCGACGGACCACGTAATTTTGAACCATGGTCAAGTGACGTGGACGACACCTGAGCTGGCACCCCCCTCTCCTAACTACCACACCACACCAACGAGAGGACGTTTCAGCTCTCGACAGATTTAACGTGCATCGCTGCCCTACACGGCGGGTCTTTAGTGGTACTGGGCTCGAACCCATGACAAAGCAAGCCACGTTCCGATACCAATACCACTCGGCTACCGCGGCCACGCGGTGAAGGGAGTGACTAAATAGCTACGCGAGAGCTTTTGGCGACGGACCTCGTAATTTTGAACCATGGTTAAGTGACGGGGACGATACCTGTAGTGGTAGTATAAATGCTCTATACCTTCATAAAGAACGCACTTTTAATTTGTTTACGGTTATTTGCTCAGTTTATTTTCTGTTGTATTCTCAAGTAAACAATACACACAAGTGCAATACATTATTTTCTCCGGAAACGTTAGTAATTCTTTTTTAATTCCATTCTCGATAGCCAGGCATTTTCGCAAAATCGGCCATGCTTCGGTCCCCATTAAGCCGAGTTTTCGGGACTCAAAAAATCAGGTAGCTTGCATGGCTATTTTCATAGCATAATATTTACAAAAGTGTTCTTTTTTTCCGATATAAATAAGTGGATTGTACCATGTGCTATTTTTAAGACAGCCTGCACCTATCTTTTGATTATATTTGAGCATATTAACTTAGAAAATGCACTTTTACCAATTTACAAAACAAATTTTTAATAGTTGGTATAGTATTCGATAAGTAAAAGGTGGAAAAATGGTATAAAATATCGATGAACTACATAAAAGGTGCAGAGGCTCTTTAAAGTAAACAGTGATTATCATTCCTTTATAAAACAAAAAAAAATTATCTTTATTTAATACCATAATCATTGTAAAATGGAATACAGAGTAAAAAAAATAAGCCCTAAGTTTTTAAAACAGCACGAATGAGCAAAAAACTCACTTTTCAGAATCGATTACAAAGAGGAAGCTTCGAAAAAACCTGCAAAGAAAAAAAAGTTATGTTAAATAAATATCTCAACACAAACAGATATACAGTTGGTACAAACAATTGAGGATACACCTTACTTTTACTTGATAAATCCAACTTTCAATCGAAATAACACATTAACTAGAAGTGCAAACGTGTTTTTATTTTCACACGTAACAAAAGGATTAATTTACAGTAAAAATAACGAAAATCAACAAAAAAAATATCTAAAATTAAAAATTTCACAAGAGAGAGAGAGAGTATTTGATGTTTCATTTCTTTTATATCTGAAAAAATGTTCCAAATTCTGGCCCTATTCTTTAACATTAGCCGAAGACAGCCTTAAGGTACAAAAGAGGGAATTTGGGGTCATTTTAAAATTAAAATTTATTTTTATCCAGACATCAAATTCATACAAGTCATTCAATTACTGAAATTTACACTATATGCCGACTTAAAAATATTTATGGTACCGCAAATTTTGGTTGAGAGAAAGAGTAAAACAAATTTAACATTTACCAGATAAAAATGATTCAAACAATAAGTAAGGTCATTCTGTTTCGAAATCAAACATTTAGAATCCATTTACATCGTAGGTTCTCAACGTGGGTGATAATGCCCTTTTGTGGGCGTTTGAGGCTTTCGGGGGGCAGCAAAATACTCAGAATAAGTTAGGAAGTTTTGAGATGGTATGGAGGAGCATGCGCAAATTAACCAAATATAGTCTAAAGATTAAAAAAAAAACACATGCTAATTACGCTCTAACAAAAGTAAACTTCAATACTGGTTACCTTATGTTGATTGTATGTATTTAAAATTGTATATTCGTGAAAATAGCTATTTCAGATTTGCAAGTAAAAATATTGGGACTTTAAAAAAAAATTAAATTAAAAATAGTTTCTATAAGTAATGGAATATTTTTAAAAAAATTAATTCGTGTTTTCCCCATGTATTATGTGTGTGTATGCTCTTGTTTACCTAGAGCGGGAGGAGGGCGGTATCGAAATATTCACTAGAAAAGGGGGCGCCAGTTCAAAAAGGGTTGAAAACCTATGTTCTACAACTACAATCTTATAAGTTCATAAGGAACGTCATTCCTTTTAAATAAACAGTATTTCGATGAACGTAAATTTCGATGTAAATTGTTTTATGTTTATCTTTTTTATTTTTAAAGGCATTTTTTTTATACCCAGCGTATAACGCGCTAACTGTAAATTTCGATTTTAATTTCAGTGATAAAAAAATGTGCGTTATACTCCGGGTTTTACGATATATTTCTTAAGAAAAATTATATACAAAATTATATAGATCAGTTATATCACTGAATTACTAATATTCCATAAAATCCGAAGAAAAAGTATGATAGTTTAATAATTTCATTTTAATTATTCTGTGAAATATAACTAGGTATTCTGTAAATTAACTAATGATAGAGTGAAATATAAGCAATTTGACATTAAACACGTTCTTTTTTTCATGAATTAACCATTTATCAGTTAAGTCTCGAAAAATACGTTTCGTATTACAGATACATTAATAGATAAATAATAAAGAAAACTGTATTTAATATATTTGTAACAATATTTTTTATAGATTGGATAAATAGTAACAAAAAAAGAACAAAATAGAGTAGCAATACATGCATTTATATGTATTTGTACGACATTCGTAAATAATCAGGTTACTTAGTCCTGTAGGCAAACATAGTACAAAACATGGTTTTGTAATCCATGAAACAGCCAGTAATATTATGAAAAAAACGCATTGAACGCTCTTTAAAGGTAATATTCTACACTTTTATATAGCATTTTAAGTTTTGCAAGTAAAGCTTTTTTTATAATCAGTAATGCGCAAATAAAAATGTTCATTGGGTATTGTGTTCAGGCGACAGGGTACAATTTACACAAAAATCTTTATATATATAAGGATTTTCAAAATTTTTTTTTTGTTGCGTTCAATGTGTGTATACTAAGTAAAACAGATTGTAAGCTCAAAACTTCATAAAAAGCTAGTCATTTAATTTTAGGAAAAAACTTAAAATTTGTCAAGTGATTTTACTTTCTACAAAAATTTACCTACACGCATGAAATTCGATTTATAAGTACGTCAAAATATGTATAATAAAAGTTGGAATGGTTTTCGTGGTAACACGATTGGTATTCGTACAATACTTCCTTTTATGAATGCTTATTGAAAATTCCTTAAAAAATATATAAATTATATTGTATAATTATTTTTTTAAAAAAATAGGTATTGATTTGATTCAAAAATTCATACCAGATTTTATTACATGTACTATTAACAATAGTTTTAAAAAATTTCAAAGCATTAGGCACAATAGAAAAAAACCTTAGCATTTTAAATGAGGACAAACTACTTATTTTATCTTTCTGAGATAAGTTTTGATTTGTCATATGGATGTGAATAAAAACGAACGTAAAAGCTATCATAATTCTGAGTTCTTAAAGTTAAGAGCTTTCAAATTTTGTGAGGTTATAGAAAAGTACATAAAAAATAATTCAGGCTAAAAAAAATTAATTTTATTTTTTGACCGATTTGTCATTTGAATCGTATTGCGTCCTCTCAAAATATCAAAAACAGCAAGACATAATTTAGCTCTTAGTTTTTAATCCTAGCGATGCGTTTCTTGTGTGATTGATTGATTGATTGAATATTAACGTCGCACTGTTCAGCTACACGAGGGCTTTTGGTGACGGACCACGTAATTTTGAACCATGGTCAAGTGACGTGGACGACACCTGAGCTGGCACCACCTCTCCTAACTATCACACCACACCAACGGGAGGACGTTTCAGCTCTCGACAGATTTAACGTGCATCGCTGCCCTACACGGCGGGTCTTTAGTGGTACTGGGATCGAACTCGTGACCAAGCAAGCCACGATCCGATACCTATACCACTCGGCTACTGCGGCGCGGCGTTTCTTGTGTGAAACAATTCATAAAATATATTGCACCATTAAAAACCAATTTTCAATTTAAATGTTAGAGTTTGAATTTTAATGCATTTAGAAAAAAAATAATTATTTTAAATCATAAATAGCGAACTTTTTAAAAATAATTTTGTGTGTGTGGTAAACTAAAACACTTCTAAAGAAATGTACATTTTTGAAGTTTAAACGACGGATCGGACCTACATAGGTTTTTTTTTTTTTACTTATTTTACTTGTGGGATAGTACACTTACCCACGTCTTACAAGCTTAAATTTACTTTTGCTCTTGATTAGACCCCGACTCTTCGCCATCATATTATCGTAGTTTTTTCGGTGCCAAGTTGTTTATGTTTGCCAAGATGGGCGATAACATTACAATATAGTTTACCTTGATATTTTTACCGTCTGTCGATGTGGTTGCCATGGGGATAACGTATATTAGAAATAACTTTTTTTGGTTTTTTCCCGCGGTAACCCTATTAATTTCAGACGATTTCTCTAAAAATTTAACTATTTTTAGTGTAATTTTTCAATTGTTACTGTCTTCTGTTCTATTTTCGAATATGGATATTTCTAATATGAATGAGTTCTAGAATATTTTTTTTCTTAAAATAATAAGTGTTGTGCTTTAATCATCGCTGTAAATCGTTTATTTTCGTTTTATTTAACGTTTAAAATTTTTTTTACATTCTTTTTCGATGAAATTCGTTGAAGGAACTTGCAGTGCAAGCTTTATATTGCAAGCTTTCAGTACTTTTTAATTGATATATTCATTATTAATTTTAACACATTATTCAATTATTTTATTAATAATGTAATATAAAAATGCAAGTATTACTATATGTAATAATTATATAATTAATAGTTATTTATTTATAATTAATAGTTATTTATTTATAATTAATAGTTATTTATTTATAATTAATAGTTATTTATTTATAATTAATAGTTATTTATTTATAATTAATAGTTATTTATTTATAATTAATAGTTATTTATTTATAATTAATAGTTATTTATTTTATTTATAATAAATATTGTTATTTATTTATTTATAATTATATTATTTATTTTATTGTTATTTATTTATAATTAATATTGTTATTTATTTATAATTAATATTGTTATTTATTTATAATTAATATTGTTATTTATTTATAATTAATATTGTTATTTATTTATAATTAATATTGTTATTTATTTATAATTAATATTGTTATTTATTTATAATTAATATTGTTATTTATTTATAATTAATATTGTTATTTATTTATAATTAATATTGTTATTTATTTATAATTAATATTGTTATTTATTTATAATTAATATTGTTATTTATTTATAATTAATATTGTTATTTATTTATAATTATTGTTAGTTATTATGTAATTTATTTATAACTATTTTTGTTGTTTATTTACAGCTATTATGTTATTTATAATTATGCTGTCATAATTATGTTATACGAGTATTCTTATGCATTCTTTTTATTTTTTTACAATACGATGATTATTCTTTTTATAATTACTATTAAATTATATCACATGATTATTATTTCTAATAATTGTTATTAAATCGTACTAG
This sequence comes from Trichonephila clavipes, assembly GCA_019973935.1. Taxonomy (NCBI): domain Eukaryota; kingdom Metazoa; phylum Arthropoda; class Arachnida; order Araneae; family Nephilidae; genus Trichonephila; species Trichonephila clavipes. Next base: position 454,552 of record BMAU01020049.1, read on the forward strand.
GTATATGAATATTATATGTAATTAAGATAAAATTATACTATAAAATTATTATACGCTGCTTATAATACCATTATAAGTACATGTTACTTTTTATTATATTATTTTGATATTCATTATTTATTGATTGATCTAGGTTACTCTCAATCTAATCCTACATCCTTCATTTGAATTACATTCAATGGCGTAACGTACACCCCCGCATTGCGGGGGGCCCAGGGTTCTAAGGGGCTCAAAGCCTGACTGACGCAAGTGCCTACCTTTTGTAAAATTTAACGTGGGGGTCCAAAACCTGACTTTGCAGGGGGGCCCAAATGTTCTCCGTTACGCCTCTGAATGTATTTGAAAGCAATTCTTTAAATTTATTGTGTATCATTAAATTACCGCTAGGCCGCCATATTGGATTCTATTCCAGCAACAAGAACCGCTGCTTGGCGCCATTACCCCGGATAACAAACTAGTTCCGTTTTTGCAATTTGCTTATAAGCCGTTTGACATCGGAACAAATAAGTTTTTTCCCGTGTTATACAATCGATAAATAGTCTCTTGAAAAGAACATTATATATTATCCATCCACCTCCAAACTTCTATACCACGCCAACCGGAGGTCTTCGACTGGTTTAACGTGCATCAGCCTCCTCTACACGACGGGTCTTAACTCTAAGAACGCTGGCCACGAGTTCACGACTATGACTTCTGTTACCGCGGCCAACTGACTTCGAATTACCAAGACTCAAAACAGAGGGACTAACTGACTCGCGCACAAGGGTTTCTTAAATTGAAAAGTACACGTCGGGAAGGGTTCGAGACAAAAAAAAATAATGAATAAATTAATATTTTATTAAAACATGTTCTTAAGACTAAATTAAGAAATATTAATAATATATGCAGTGGCGCACACAGGAATTTTTCAGGGAAAGGGGGGTGGGACAGGGTCGGAATTCCACTAATCTCGTATCATGCTCCAATACGCTATCCACCATATTCTTTCGATTTTGTCGATTTTCGGGAACAAAAACAATACAAAATTGTTGAATAAATAATTAGCTTTAATTATTAATAACGTTACGTACTATATACGTAGGATTATAATCAAACGGAAAAGAAAAGGCTTCGGGGGGTCGAATCCGAGACCCCCTCACTTTGTGTGCCAAACTGATCATATAATTATAAAATATACAACAGCATTTCAGCAAATATATCATCCTAAGGATTGATCGAAGTAAGATAAAGTTTATGGGGGGCTGACCTAGAAAGAGTTACTGACTGGGGTAGAGCAGTGATCCGCAACCCCCACGGATCAAATGGTGCCGGCCGCCTAAAGAACATTAAACTGTTGCCATTTTATTCAAAGTGGTGCATTTCTCTCGGATTCACGCAACTTTTCACGGAATTTACTTTATATTCCACGTTAAATCACTTTTATTCATTTTTGGTGTAACTATATTTTATTCTGAAGGCATATTTAAGTGTGACAAAATTAAAATTGTTAAATCAAAAGTCTAAAATATAAACAATCAACGTGTCCCACCCTCAGCGGGCCGCGGAAAAATTATCAAACGTTGACCGGTCCGCAGTGATAAAAAGGTTGCGGAGCACTGATCTAAAGTCACAGACTAGTTGCTCAGGTGCTAAGTTATAGAGGTCTATTTTCTTGCCTTTTGAGAGAAAAGCCATATTTGTCTTAAAATAAAAACTAAATTTGATACCTAGATTTCTAAATTTAACCCCCAGACAAATACAATAAAAAATTTCTCCCCGTTTAAACTCCCATTCACAATTTCGCCCAGCAACCGGACCTCTCAGCCAATCAGAGCCACATTGCCCTTACGGACACTGAGTGTTTCTCTGGCGGCAGGAGCGACGGAACCCCTCCGGACCAAATTCACCGCAGATAGCAGCCGCCTCATTGGACGAACAGTAACTCTCCCAGCTACCTAAAGAAAGTCACGACAATTTCTAACGCTCTCATCTTAACTTTAATCTGTTCACCAGTTTTAAAAGCCGGATCCTCATTACTACAAGACAATTTCATTTGAAATTACAAGTAAATTTAAATTCCCATGACCTAATCTTTAATTTTTCTGTAAATTGAAACAAAAAGGGCAAGTTATTCAATCCAAGCTTTCAAAAGTCCAGACAAGAGATCAAAGCCCTAGCGGGCTAAGTGCTCTAATAAAAATACCCAGCTAAACCTCCTAGATGTGCTGGTAGAGCACTCAGGAGAAAGAATCCTAAATTAAGGTAAGATACAAGTGTTTTAATCTCGAAATCCTGATCGTTACAAAATCGTTGAAATCGTTACAAAAGCTTTCGTACTGCTTTAAATGCAACACGGTTACAGAATCAATCCAACAATAAAGTATAAACACACCAAAATATATACAAGAAAAGACGACAGCATTTTGAATACCTAAAAATTATCTAAAGAAAATTATTCACGTCTTTTATACACAAAAGCGGCATTCAAATATGAAATAGTACATACAATAAATGAAATCTCACAATTAAAATACAAAAAAATGGCACACTTTAAATATCAAATAAATAAAATTCTTTTCATTTAAAGCAATTTAATAATTTCCTTTGTATATTTATTTCAATTTAATACACAAATAGTGTGCCCATTTTAAGTTTAAGGACATTATTCAACACAAATGAATGAATTTTCTTCCAAATACTAGAGAAACGCGAAAATTAGTCCCAAATCAGACTTTAGTGTCCACGCTTCGGACCAAATAAATTACAAAATAAATTTCGATACACTTATACATCTCAAACACGTAATTAAAAACCTGTTGTAACTATAATAACTATGTTGTAACCTGTATAACTATATAAACTGATATAAGCTAAATCTATGCAAAAGCGATGACTATATAGAAGCTTATCCGTAATTTACTCAAAGAATTTAAATTCATTACCTTTTCATAACAGAATGAGTTGTAAATATCTTATCCAAAAAAAAAAAATACTAAGTACAAGAACAATGGTACTTACAACTTTACGAAAGAGCCAGGATAGATTCATTTTTAGGTTTCAGAAGCATTCTAAATCTGTCATTATTATTTTGAATATTCCTATGCACTTCCTCTCGCCAAGTGCTATTACTCAAGGTTTTGTTTATATTTTCCGACAGGAAATTTCCGGCTGCCTCCATCAAGTCAGGGTCTTTGTTTTTATCCGCCAAATAGAGTGCAACCCAGACGTTCGAAAACGTAAATCCCGATTGCAGTACAGCAGAAGCATTACTCCTGATGGAAAGGTTTCCAAACATGCTCGCTATTGCGTACACTTTCGCATGAGCTGCCCAATCGGAGTCTCTGACAGAGTCTGCGTGTAAAACGCCAATGGCGTTGTCCAGTAACACATTTTTTTCATTGGAATAAGCTGCCTCTTGTTTCGTCGTATATCCATAAGTTGTCATTACCAAAGCTCCAATTAATGCTATCATCGAAATCAAGCTCGACTTCAGAAGAAACGTCTCCTGTCTGTAGTATGTTTCGATCTCTGCCGCCCTATTTTTCCATGGACATCGTTCGATTGCAGATTCGGTGTACCTTCTTCGGATTTCACGATTGGAAAAGGTAGATCTTCTACCGTAGGCAACAGTTCTACGGAAGTCTCTTCTAGCCATTAACAATACTTCGTTCGGTTTTACAATTTCTTGTCACTTTATCAGCTGTCGCCAACACTTGAGGAAACCGTTCTGGATTTTGAGAAACACGTTTCTTTGACTCAAATGTAAATCTTATCAATTCCAGCAGCAGCGCGATAAATAGAGATTCAACGAAAATTCTGTACGTAAATAGCATGCAACAAACAGATAGCGTTCGATACTGGATCTCGATACCGCTTATAAAAACAACCACCACAATCTAACCGGTGACGAAAAGAGTGGAACAGGCCGAACTAAACCAGAAAGACCCCCTGTAAATAGCGAGTCGTGTACTTAGACGTGCTCACTCTGAAAAAAGGGGAACGGTATACTTAACTTTCCAGCCCCTATTGGAAGGAATATCCCCTCCCCTTCTCCTGTTTGCCACGTCACCCTCTAGGGGGTTAAAGAATTTTCATTGTACTACCCAGCAGCGCTCTACCACGACTATTGCGCATGCTCGTTATATTTCTAAAAACATTTTCCTTTGATAGAAAATCCTTCTGTACTAATAACATTTTGCCTATATATATAAAGATAGGACTTCTCTATAGGGGTTGAAATATATAAGTAGAGGATAATTTAATTTAATTTTTTAATATGTCAGAGTAAATACATTAACAAAAAGCACCGGTTATTATTTCGATTGATAATAATTCTGTAAACAAAGTGAATTTTATCAAAAAGATTAGTTTAACTCCTGTTTAGAAATCCTGTAGGCAAAATAGTATTATAGTAGCATTTTTCCTCGAGTGAGTGAGTGAATATTAACGTCGCACTGTTCACCTACACGAGGGCTTTTGGCGACGGACCTCGTCGTTTCAAACCATGGTCAAGTATCGAGGACGACTCCTGAGCTGGCACCCCCCTCTTCAGCATTTTTCCTCGAAGAAGAATGTTTTCATAATGCCAGTCTTTTTTTTTTTTTTGCCAAAAAATTACAATGAAATAATTTTTTCTTGTAATAATATTCTTAAAACAATTCTATATGCATATTCTAATTCAAGTGACAGTACATATCGATAAATTATTCATTTATACGCATTTTCAAAGTCACGCTTTTGAACGCAGTTAGACTCCTTGAACATTTAATGACAAGTTTCATGTACAAGTTATTAAAATAATGACTTAACAAGTAGTAAAGGGTGTTTTTTTAGAGGTATAGAACTTTAAATTGCAATAAAACAACGATGTATTATTCGATTGTCATGAATTTTTTTTATTCGAAAGATAATCTTCTAGCATTACATTTTAAATATGATTTCTGGCATAGGACTGGCTCGGATGTAGTCCAATCTGGACGTCCATATTTCGATTAACTTTTTCCAACATTTGTGGCCGTATATCGGCAATAACACGGCGAAGGTTGTCTTCCAAATGGTCAAGCGTTTGTGGCTTATCCGCATAGACCAATGACTTTACATAGCCCCACAGAAAATAGTCTAGCGGTGTTAAATCACAAGATCTTGGAGGCCACTTCACAGGTCCAAAACGTGAAATTAGGCGGTCACCAAACGTGTCTTTCAATAAATCGATCGAGCTGTGTGACATGTTGCGCCGTCTTGTTGGAACCACAGCTCCTGGACATCATGATTGTTCAATTCAGGAATGAAAAAGTTAGTAATCATGGCTCTATGCCGATCACCACTGACTGTAACGTTGTGGCCTTCGTCGTTTTTGAGGAAGTACGGACCAATGATTCCACCAGCCCATAAAGCGCACCAAACAGTCAGTTTTTCTGGATGTAACAGTGTTTCGACATACACTTGTGGATTAGCTTCACTCCAAATGCGGCAGTTTTGTTTGTTGACGTAGCCATTCAACCAGAAGTGCGCTTCACCGCTAAACAAAATTCGCTTATGAAAATCGGGAGCAACGGCAATCTCGTTTTGGGCCCATTCGACGAATCTACGCCTTGCTTGATCATATTTAAAATGTAAAGCCACAAGATTATCTTTCGAATAAAAAAAATCATGTCAATCGAATAATACATCGTTGTTTTATCGCAATTTAAAGTTCTATACCTCTAAAAAAACACCTTTTATATGGTGTTGGACTATTATTTTTGTTTGTTACCATTCATTCATTTTTTAATTTAATTAATGAATTAATATTTGAAAAAACTGCATTAACATCAAGTGTCCTCCACTAAAAGTTTTAAAAAATATATTTGAACTTGAGTGGATGAAATAAAAGTATTTTATGAACGATTGAAAATATAAACAAGATATATATTAGTCTAATTCTCTACAAACGAGAGATGAACACCTATCAATAAAAATCGAAAAACACAGAGACAGTAAGAAAATCACACAACGAAGAACACACGAGCAACCAAAATTTAAAAAATAGATGCAGTATTATAAACATTGCTGACTCACGACAGTTTTATGATAAAAGTGGGGTTGAACATGTTTTTTGGCCAGCCAACTATTCCCCTTATGTTAATAACGCTGAGCAAAAACCTATTCAAAGTAATGGATAGGAATATCTAAATCCATTACAAAATAGAGGTAACTTACCTAAAAATTGCATTTAAAAATGCAGAGCCCGCGCTAAATCTGGGAGTAATAAATAAGTTATAGCTATATTCTGGACCCAAATGCAGATTCAAGGCATGTGAATAGATGAAACTTAGCACTCAACAAAAGTAGTAAAAGAATAGAAATAAAAATTAAAACGGTATATATATATATATATATATATATATATATATATATATATATATATATATAGGTATAAATTTATATGTGTATGTATATGTATATAATTATATATTGAAAAAAAATTTTTATATTGGATTATATATATATACTAGCTGGTAAACTCGTTCTTCGCACGGGTGAACTGAAAAATTAAACAACACAGATTGAAGGATAAAGAAGTTTTTAATGAGTTAATTTTACGTGAATTGCAAATTAAACAAAAAAAAAAAGCTTTTTGCATACCTCAGCTAAACAAAAAGAGAAAGAAAAAAAAAATACTTTTGTTAAATTTTGAGTGTGTAAATCTAATAGCTGATAAAAAGGAGTTTTTTTTTTTATTTATTTATAATTCCCCGTAACACTCATGAGGGTGGATTTTTGAAAATACCTCGCTAAGCTGATATCTGCTCAGCAAAAGTAACACATTGTTAAAAATTTTGCGTAATGAACGATTAAAATAGTGTAAATTTTTATCTGAAAGTGTAATACATTAATATTACTTTCTGTTCTATTTATTTTATTTTAAAATTGTAATATTCGCAAGCAAAGCCGTTTCTTAAATTATAATGGCGATTCAATGAAAAACACAGCGAAATGATAACGATAGTCAAGTTGGCACAAATGTCTAGCTACTTTCATAGCTCGAGCTTTATTAGAGCTTTGTAAGACCCGCCGTGTAGGGGCGCGATGCACGTTAATACTTTGTCTACCACATTATGATTTACTGCAGTTTTTTTCATGCAATATTTTTTTTTCGATCATTACATTGAAAATTACGAGATATACATATACGAAATACTCCACTTTGGGAAATTTAATCCGTTAGAGATAATAAATTAATTAACGATACTCCAATGTAAAATTAATTATATACACCGTTCACTTAGAATAAATAGTCAAATTGTTTTCTAAGGTCTTCATTAACATACAAAAACATAAGACACTCAAATTTTGACAAACTATTTTTTCGGGACAAAAATAATACTCTTTGCAATCCGCTGAAAACGCCGTCAGCTGAACACGCATATCTGCTGCAAAACTGTTCGCCTTCCCCGCTAAAATACTCATCATAGAACATATGCTGCCATATATCTTGGAAGAGTGGATTTCAAAGAATATTCCTGCTAAGTATTGGTAGAATATTCCTTCTAAGTTGGGGTGGTGTGGTAGTTAGGAGAAAGGTGTGCCAGCTCAGGTGTCATCCACGTCACTTAACCATGGTTCAAAATCACGTGGTCCGTTGCCAAAAGCCCTCGTGTAGCTGAACAGTGCGACGTTAATATTCACTCACTTCGAAAAATACAGTACAGTAGTTATAATTATTTTTATACTTAAAAATGCAATATATCCGCCTATTCAATTACAATTATGGTGTTATAATTAACTATTAAACACAAACAAACTATGCAAATATGTCCAAATGATGCAGTGTGAAAAAGACGAAGTTTATCTACTGTAAGTACCAGAAGCAATAAAAGTATTCATTTTGAAAAAAAGATCAATTTCTTATTACCAAATGAGCATAATAAAATCATTCAATAAAGAGAGATTTATAACAACCTCTCCCTTCAAAACTTAGTTTTATTCTGAAATAAAAAAAATTAGGGATTATGCTTATCACAGGACTTAATTAGAAGCGATCGCCTTGCGTAGCCAAAACAAAAAGGGTTCTTTGACAAACAAAAAATAGATATATGCCGACGCGGCTTTCTTGCAGCGCACGCCAGAATTGCTTGCAAATGGCAGAATTTTTTCCTACTTACTTGACAAATATCGATATATTTTGGACACTTCTCACAATATCTTTATAAATTATAGACTACGCTATAAATTATAGCCTATGTGTTATTCTGACGTATAAGCTATATTACTGTAAAGTTTCATTAAAATCTATTCAGTTGTTTTTGCGTGAAAGGCGCCCAAACATCCTCACAAACTTTCGCATTTATAATATACTAGCTGGTATACCCGTTCTTTGCACGGGTGAACTGAAAAATTAAACAACACAGATTGAAGGAAAAAGAAGTTTTTAATGAGTTAATATTATGTGAATTGAAAATTAAACAAAAAAAAGCTTTTTGCATATCTCAGCTAAACAAAAAAGAAAGATAACACCTTTGTTAAATTTTAACTATGTAGATTTAATAGCCGATAAAAAGGATTTTTTAAATTTATAATTCCTCGTAATACTCTTGAGGGTCGATTTTTCAAAATAACTCCCTAAGCTGATCTCTGCTCAGCAAAAGTAACACATTCTTAAAAATTTTGCGTAATGAATGCTTAAATTAGTGTAAAGAGTTTATATCTGAAAGTGTAACACATTAATATTACTTTCTGTTGTATTTATTTTATTTTAAAATTGTAATATTCGCAAGCAACGCCGTTTCTTAAATTATAATGGCGATTGAATGAAAAACATAGCGAAAAGTTAACGATAGAATCAAGTTGGCAAATGCCTAGCTACTTTCGCAGCTCGAGCTTTATTAGAGCTTTGTAAGACCCGCCGTGTAAGGAAGCGATGCACGTTAATACTTTATCCAACCGCATTATGATTTACTGCAGTTTTTTTCATACAATTTTTTTTGAATCACTAAATGTACAAATTAAGGGATATACATAAACAAAATACTCCACTTTGGAAAATTTAATCCGTTAGAGCTAATAAAATTAATTAAAGATATTCCACTGTAAAATTAATTATGTACACCGTTCACTTAAAATAAGTAGTCAAATCATTTTCCAAGGTCTTCATTAACAGACAAAACCATAAGACACTTAAATTTTGACATTAACTATTTTTTGCGACAAAAATAATAATCTTTGCAATCCGCTGAAAACGCAATATCTGCTACAAAACTTTTCGCCTTCCCCACTAAAATACTCATCATAGAACCCGTGCTGCCATATATCTTGGAAGAATGGATTTCAAAGAATATTAAAGCTAAGTATTGGCAGAATATTCCTGCTAAGTTGGTGTGGTGTGGTAGTTAGGAGAAGGGGGTGCCAGCTCAAGTGTCGTTCCTGTCTCTTGACCTTTGTTCAAAATTACATGGTCCGTCTCCAAAAGCCCTCGTGTAGCTGAACAGTGCGAAGTTAATATTCACTCACTGCAAAAAATACAGTGCAGTAGTTATAATTAGTTTTATACTTAAAAATGCAATATCTGCCTATTCAATTAAAATTACACACCGTTATAATTAACTACTAACCACAAAAAAAATTAAGAAAGTTTGTCCAAATGATGTAGTGTGAAAGAGAAAGTTTATTTACTTTAAGTACCAGAAACGATAAAAGTAGTTATTTTGAAAATAGATCAACTTCTTACTACCAAATGTGCATAATAAAATCATAAAAAAAAAAACATTAAAATAAAGAGAGATTTATAACAACCTCTCCCTTCAAAACTTAGTTTTATTCTGAAATAAAAAAAATAGGCATTATTCTGATCACAGGAATTAAAGCAATTCCCTGGCGCGTAGCCAAAACAAAAAGTTTTTCACAAACAAAAGATAAATATATGCTGACGTGGACTTTTTTGCTTGCAGATGGCAGAATTTTTTCCTTCTTACTTAACAAATAGCGTTATATTTTGGACACTTTTTATAAATTATAGCCTATGTGTTATTCTGATGTATAAGCTATATTACTGTAAAGTTTCATTAAAATCCATCAAGTTGTTTTTGCGTGAAAGACCCACAAAGATTTTCAGAAACTTTCACATTTATAATATATATTAGATATCCAGATAAGGAGAGTGAGTGTGAACTATAATAATATGAATTGAACAAAATATAAAAGCGAACTAAAGGCAAAATATGAAATGCGGCTGCAGATAATTTCAGTAGACTTCAACAGCTTGTGCAAAAATACGTATCCCAAAAAATAAATACCGTATTTATTCGAATCTAAGATGCACAATTTTACTATGTTAACCGCATTGAAAATCGGGTGCAGCTTAGAATCCCAAGCGGAAAAACCCGTTGGATGGAAGAAATTTAACATGATCTTTTTTGACGGTTAGAGCAATTACAGATGCATGCATGCATTTAAAGGTTTTTAATACTGGTAAAAAAATTAATTATTCACATTTTACCGTACTTCTCATTTTATATTATTTTTAGTTTCGTAAATATCGGGAATCGAGAAACCATTTTCCACATTTTTTTTTCACAAAAATGTATATTAAAACCTAAATTTGCCCTTCACCTTATTTTTAAATTTCTTGCATAAAAAAAATGTGCTATTTGCGTGAAAATTCCACAATAAGACTAAAAGAAAAATGTTATGGTTTTCCAAAAACTCTCAAGGAATCTTTTGTTTTTTAAAAGAAGTTGAAAATTCTGTTTGGTTTGGAACACAGCTGAACTGTTTTTAATAAGGTCGGCATTTCCAAAAAATTCCCTGTCGCGTACATTTTCACCAAATCCCCATTTTACCTTTAAGCTCTTGTGAATATTTTTGTTTCATTGCTTTTTATTGAATACATGCATATATACACATCTAAATAAATAAAATGAAGTCAAACTTAATTTTGTTGAATATATGGGTTTTTTTTTAGCAATATCATTTCCCACGAAATTCTTTTAACACGAAAAAATATTTCATTCTCCTCATTTTCGTGTTAAATGATTTCACATTACTAATAAATTTGAATATATTATTTAAAAACATTCAAGTAAAATTGCGAATGGCTATAAATGCATCTCAATTAATATAACCAAAATATATACTATTATGCTAATGTAAACTTTGAAACTTAGTAGGTACTTAATTGTAAGATAGAAGACTACATTTGGAAGTGATTTTGAAAAACCGTAAAACTAAATAATATTTTCATATTTTGTGCAAGCTGAGTAATAATGTGCACATATAATTGTTTTTAAGAATATTATTACAAGAAAATTATTTCAATGCTTTTTGGGGGGAAAGGAAGACGTATTTTCAAAACATTCTTCTTCATGTGTGTGAATAATGCCTCTCTAATTATATTTTACCTAAATATAGATAAGATTTTTGTATCGGGATTGCACAAGTTTTGAAAAATTACCATTCTTTTTACAGTTACGAAAAAAAAGTAATATAACGGGTGTTTTTTGTTAAAACTTCTCTTTACTCTGATAATACAAAATGTGAATTAAGTCCACTTCCAAATCATAGGTTTGAAAGATCCTTGTTCAGGGTATGTACAAATGTTTTACCCATGTATAAACAAAATTGTTATTATTATAGAAACATTCCCCATAAAAGAAGAATGTTTTTTGTGTGTGAATAAGTCATTCATTCTTCATTTTTCGCCGAAAAAATTGCAGTTAAGTATTTTTTTTATGATAATATTCTTAAAGCAATTCTATATATATTCTGATTCAACTAACACTAAATACAAAAAAAAAAATATCTATTTATACGCTTTTCAACCCCCTTACAGTCCCAACAATCCCTTTTTCAGTCCCCCTAAAAACGTAGGAGTAAAATCGCAAATACGTTATAAATACATTAATATTACCTAAATGTATACCAGTGCTACTGTCACCATTGAAATTTAATACTTCATTCGTTTTTAGAACTTAAATTCGTTTCGTATTCATATTGATATAAATTGGTAAAAGCATCAGAAAGAATGTAATGGACGAAAGCAAAACACTTACAATTGGGTGAAAAAGATGAGAGTTATCCATCACGGATTACTTCAGGAGGGATCTCAATCTGTTTTTACGATAATCGACCTTCCTGTTCACTTCTCGCCAGGTAGCATTGCCAATTGTTTCGCTTGAATTTTCCAATAGGAACTCTTCAACGGCTTTTTTCAAATCAAGGTCTTCGTTTGCGTCCGCCAGGGAACGAGCGATCCACACATTGGAAACAGTTAAATTGGTTTGGAACAATGCAGAACTCTTTTTAATAAGGCCAGCACTTCCAAACATGTTCGCTGTCGCGTACATTTTAACCAAATCCCCATTTTCAACGGAATCGGCGTGCAGCAGACCAATCACATTGTCCAAAAACACTTCTCTTGTCTTTGCGGCACGCAGTGAAGTCCCAAAAATCAGTAAAAGTAGAATCATACCCATGAAATTTAAAACCAGAGGAAAAAAATTACTACAAAGATATCTGTAAGCATCAGCTTCTTTTTCACGCGTACATGGATACATTTCATATTTTCCGTCGATTCTTTTTCTATTCTCATCACAATTCAGAATATTTTCATCTCCTTGAACAATCGGGACATGTGTCTGGCGTGTAGTGTTATAAACAGATGCACTGTTTTCGCAGGGTGACAGATTATTCAAATTTGGAATCGTTAGAATGTTTTCTTTAGGAAAGAAAACACTTGTTTCAGCGTCTTCTTTTGAATAGAAAACTTTTGTTTCAGTGTCTTCTTTTGGAAAGACCTGACTTGTTTTAGCGTCTTCCTTTGGAAGGAAAGGACTCGTTTCAGCATCCTGTATAGAAGAAACACTTTCTTTTATATCTTGAGCGGAAGATATATTCTTTTTTCTGTTTTCTAAAGCATTCTTTAGATTTGTTGCGAAAAGTACAGCGTCTAGAACGTCATTTAGAACGTCACTTAAATTCATTTTAGAACTCTCTTTTCCTTTCACGTAGTCTTGCACGTAAGAAGCTATTTGCGTAGCGTCTTCTTGTAGATAAGAAGCTATTTGCTTATCGTTTTTTTGTAGATAAGATGCTATTTTTTTAGCGTCGTCTTCAATACCACAGGTTATTTGATAAGAGCCTTCAAGAATATAACAGGCTATTTTAATAGCGACTTTTAAGGAATTTACTATTTCTGTAGCATATTTATGCCGTTTAGAGTCAGATTGTTTATCGTCTTTATGTACAGCAGTGAGTTTAGAATAGCAAGAAGCTATTTCTTGACCATTTTTATGTAGACAAAATGCAACCATATTAGCATATTTTTGCAGGTAAGAAGCAAATACTCTAGCGTCTTGTATGAAAGGGACAATTTCTTTAGGATCTTGTGAAGAAGAAATTAGCTCACCCTTTTTTTTTAAGGATTCTGCAATCTTCGTTACATATTTTGGTATCCAAGACATAGATTCTACAAGGTCGTCTGTTTCCATGAAAAAGTCAATTTCTTCAAGGTCTTCTTTTTTGCAAGACACTTCTACTTTATTAAGTTCTTGCATCAAATAGGCAAATTCTTTGACCTCAGGCGCAAGTTTTATCCAAGCGGTATATTCTTCAGGGTATGTTCCCATTGAAAAGCCAATTCGCTTACTATTAAATAGTTTGAAAATTAAAGCTATTTCTTCGATTGACAATACTTTAAATTCCTCTCAAATTTTTAGATCGTAATTTTTCTTTATTTACTTCGTCACCAATGCTGCTCTGGAATTTGAGATTAGAATGCAAAAGTTCCTTCTAGAAGTGCCAGTGCTTTTTTTTAAAAAAAATTTTCGTTCTCCCTCGAGCTGAGATGTAATATGTTTGATGTATTAATATTTCAGCAGATATTCCTCCGAATTAAAGTTACTCAACAGAAAAGCACTATTAGAAATATTTTTACACAGATCTCAAGAAAATAAAATCGTTCTCTGAGAGCAGTAGAATTCCGAACCGAACTAAACGAAAACAGGAAAGCTATAGTCCACTGGTACCACCTGCTTGACGAGGAAGACGGGGTGAATGTTCTGCTTGGATCTCTGCATTTCAAAAAAAGGAGGGGGAAATAGAAATAGCCATCAGTCCCTCTTAGGAAGAGACTGCACCCCCATCATGCAGTGAGGTTTCCCTTGATTTGTAGAGTGAACAAGGCTACATTCATTTTATTACTGTGAAAGCACGTGATTTATTCAGTGGTTAGCTTTGTTTTCAAATTTCAACAGGGGTATTCAACTTTTTTTCGACCAGGCAACATGCATGCATAAAGCAGTTTATTTACCGCGGGCAGAGTCGGCTCTAGCAGTTTTGCCGCGCCTCTCGCCAAAGGAAAAAAATTATATTAAAAAAAAGAAATTTTCCACATAGATACACAACTATAAAACGAATAATTCTTGGGAATAAAACAGCAGCTTAACAATATGTATACACACATAGACATTTATTTTATGTCTCAAGAAATTCGAATTTAAGCACACATAAATTTCTGTTATTATTTTAAACGAGTAAAATGCAAGAATAAAGAAATAGCCCGTTTTAGCAGGCCAATTTGTTCGAAAAAGTTGGTGGGAATCATTTTAAGTTATAGTAATTACGCTCAAGACTAAAATAAAACATCTACTGTAGTTCGCTATCGACTAAAAACTCTTATTACCCTTTTGTCCCCTTTTTGATAGTTATCAGAATGAGTGAAAGGAATGACCGTTGTGTCCCCACTCCAGGATGGGGAGAAAATTGCGTAAACATGTCCAATTTTATGATTTCACATAAACTCTCGCCTCGAACCCTTCAAGTTTCAGAATAAAAGAAAACTGACATTAAACACACATACAGAGTACAAAATAAGGAAGTAAGATACTTTAAATAAAATACCAAATTCTCACTCAATAATATTTCAGAAAATATATCAAACTAGCTGGTATACCCGTTCTTCGCACGGGTGAACTGAAAAATTAAACAACACAGATTGAAGGAAAAAGAAGTTTTTAATGAGTTAATATTATGTGAATTGAAAATTAAACAAAAAAAGCTTTTTGCATATCTCAGCTAAACAAAAAAAGAAAGAAAAAAAAAACACCTTTGTTAAATTTTAACTATGTAGATCTAATAGCTGATAAAAAGGATTTTTTAAATTTATAATTCCTCGTAACACTCTTGAGGGTCGATTTTTCAAAATACCTCCCTAAGCTGATCTCTGCTCAGCAAAAGTAACACATTCTTAAAAGTTTTACGTAATGAACGCTTAAAGTAGTGTAAATAACTTATATCTGAAAGTGTAATACATTAATATTACTTTCTGTTGTATTTATTTTATTTTAAAATTGTAATATTCGCAAGCAACGCCGTTTCTTAAATTATGACGATTCAATGAAAAACATAGCGAAATGTTAACGATAGAGTCAAGTTGGCAAATGTTTAGCTACTTTTCCTAGCTCGAGTTTTATTAGAGCTTTGTAAGACCCGCCGTGTAAGGAAGCGATGCACGTTAATACTTTATCCAACCGCATTATGATTTACTGCAGTTTTTTTCATACAATTTTTTTTGGATCACTACATGTACAAATTAAGGGATATACATAAACAAAATACTCCACTTTGGAAAATTTAATCCGTTAGAGCTAATAAATTAATTAAAGATATTCCACTGTAAAATTAATTATGTACACCGTTCACTTAAAATAAGTAGTCAAATCATTTTCCAAGGTCTTCATTAACAGACAAAACCATAAGACACTTAAATTTTGACATTAACTATTTTTTCGGGACAAAAATAATAATCTTTGCAATCCGCTGAAAACGCATTATCTGCTACAAAACTTTTCGCCTTCCCCACTAAAATACTCATCATAGAACCCGTGCTGCCATATATCTTGGAAGAGTGGATTTCAAAGAATATTAAAGCTAAGTATTGGTAGAATATTCCTGCTAAGTTGGTGTGGTGTGGTAGTTAGGAGAAGGGGGTGCCAGCTCAAGTGTCGTTCCCGTCACTTGACCATTGTTCAAAATTACATGGTCCGTCACCAAAAGCCCTCGTGTAGCTGAACAGTGTGACGTTAATATTCACTCACTCACTGCAAAAAATACAGTGCAGTAGTTATAATTAGTTTTAGACTTAAAAATGCAATATCTGCATATTCAATTAAAATTACAGCGTTATAATTAACTACTAACCACAAAAAAATTATGAAAGTTTGTCCAAATGATGTAGTGTGAAAGAGAAAGTTTATTTACTTTAAGTACCAGAAGCGATAGAGTAGTTATTTTGAAAATAAATCCACTTCTTACTATCAAATGTGCATAATAAAATAAAAAACACACATTAAAATAAAGAGAGATTTATAACAACCTCTCCCTTCAAAACTTAGTTTTATTCTGAAATAAAAAAATAGGCATTATTCTGATCACAGGAATTAATTAGATGCGATTCCCTTGCGTAGCCAAAACAAAAAGAGTTTTTCACAAACAAAAGATAGATATATGCTAACGTGGGCTTTTTTTTGCTTGCAGATGGCAGAATTTTTTCTTTCTTACTTGACAGATAGCGTTATATTTTGGACACTTTTTACAAATTTTTATAAATTATAGCCTATGGTATAAATTATAGCCTATGCGTTATTCTGATGTATAAGCTATATTACTGTAAAGTTTCATTAAAATCCATTAAGTTGTTTTTGCGTGAAAGACCCACAAAGATTTTCACAAACTTTCACATTTATAATATATATTAGATTTTTTGTAACAAAAAGAAATATTCTCCAAATTCGATCCAAATGCCACCTTAAAAAATTTGCCTCCCCGGGCAGGGGTCCGGCCCTAGAGCCTCCCCTGAGCAGCGGTACCCCCAAAGCATCACGATTGATTCCTGTAAATTTTTTTCAACTTACGCCTTCTAATCATTATTTTAGAAATCGAAATTTATTGAACCTAAATCACGCTCAAGAAACACAGTGGCTCAGTGGTAGCGTATCGCGACGGGGTTCAAATTCCGGTCTGGGCAAGGTCGACTCAGCTTTTCATGCCTTCAGTTAATTCCACTGAAGGGATGAAAGCAAGCCTGGTTTCAAGAACCAGGCTTGCTCGTGGACTAAACAATATGGTTGTTATGTCAGACTGACCATTTGATAACATCTGCCCATGCACCTCAGCACCCATGGTCACGTGTACTGAGTTGTGCACTGTAGGCCTTGTCTCCTATGGGCTGTTCAGGGGCGTAGCTACCCCCGTATCAATGCAACGGGGCCCCAACATGTGTAATTGCAGTACCACTGACAGGGCTTTATTTTCTTAAAAAAGGGGCCCCCAAAGAGTTTTAATACGGGGCCCACTCAGAACTAGCTACGCCAGTGCTGTTGCACCACTGAATTTAGTTTATTTTTAAATCACGCTCAAACTTATCAGACTAAAACCTGCAACATTAATTACGATGTGCAAATACAAGCATTTGAGATCGATTCGCAAAGACTAAGTGAAAAAATTGAAAGCAAATATCTCATTATTTAAATAAATTAAACATTATTCGATCATTGCGTGATATAATCATTCTATTATCTATGTCTGTATACATGAAAAATAATGAATACAATGAAAGTTTATTCTGTGTTAAGTTTTCACCCCAGCAAATGTTTGTAATGGGTCCAAATCTAAAATAAAGATATATATCTTAATATGCGGCCCACAGAATTAGGATTAGGGTTTCTGATTTCCCGGGTTTTTCTATTCCCGATGATGTCCGGGAAATCCCGGGATTGCAATTGTCGTTCCCGGGATACCCGAAAATACATCAAAATTTCAAAAAAATTTAAAAACATGTTAGTTATTTTTAAATAAAATCAATAATATTTATATAAAATAAGGATACATATAAACTCCAAAAGTAATACTTATTTATATAATGAGCTAAAAAATACAAAAAAATACAATAAATTGATTATTCATTTTTAAAATAAGATTTCAAAAAGCATAAGCAATTAATACTTTTATGACTCAACCTAGTTCTAAGTTTTGTAACGAACAATCCAGCAGCAGAAAATGCTCTCTCGGCTTTAACTGACGTTGGAAGAATTGTTTTTAAAGCATCACAAAGTTTCATAATGTTTGGTGATGGATTTTCAGTCGAGTCGAACAACTGCATCTCTTGTTTCATGATTTTGTTGTTTATTTAATTGTTTTCTTGTTTATTTAATTGCATTATTCATAATTTAATTTAATATAAATGTAAATCCCTTTAGTTTACGTAACATAAAAAAGTATTATATATTAGTTTTTTTTTTTGAGAAATTGAAAATAATAAATATTATGATTATTCAAAATGGCTCTTAGTGGTTCTTGGCCTCAAATTAATCTTGGTGTCCAAGGTGAAACCCAGGGGGGTCTCCACATACTTACGTTATCCACATAAATCAAGATCTTAGAACTTCGATCAGACAGTACTAATTTGCTACGAAATGTCAATACTTAAAAAACCAAATACTTTTTGTTAACGAAGCTCTATACAGAGGTAGAAATCGATTTGGACAGATACTCCTACCCAGAGCTAGCTGGAAAAATTCTCACCAATCCAACGAAAGCGTTAATCTTTCTTTCTCATATTACTCTCTTACCCCACGAACATTCCTTCGTTCAGGAAGTTCGGGGTGAATGATCGCAAATTGCCACAGAAGGGTCAGCTAACGATGTCCGAGGTTGAAATCCACAGTCAAGTCAAAAATAACTACCTCATAGATAATTGAAGCCCCTTGCGATTCCCGGGAAATACCGGGAACGAAGTATAATTCCCCAGAATAGAAAAAGTACAGAAATCTTATGATTTCCCGGGAACCCGGGAAGAAAACCCTATTTAGGATGTTTTTCTAAAGTAGCCTGCAAGGTCATTTGGGATGGCACCCCTGCTCTAGAAAAACGAGGTTAACCTTGAATCGGAAAAGGTCTTGAACTCAAATTCTGCCCAAGTCCCTGGCAGGGATCAGGGTGGATTACTATTTCAAAGAAAGGATGCAGAGTTATATTTTTTTCCTTGTGGCGACAAACCTTCTCAACCATTCTTTTCAGGGGGAGAGAACGTATTTTCATAGTGACCTTGGATTTAGCCTTTTACTTCAAAGCTGTTTTGCTAAGGTTGCGTTTTACTGAAGTGTGACAGCAATAAGTGGGAGGTTTCTCATACAGGGCTTTCAGAGACGGACGAAGCTGTTTGGGGGTCAGTATTCCGCGCCCCTATCAACAAACTGTACTCTAGGTCAGGGGTGAGCAAATAGTGGGCCTCAAAGATTTACTTTTTTTTGCAACCCGCCAAAATGGTGATTTCCAAAGTGGTCTATATCGACCTCCAGGGGTCTATGGCAACCTGCAAGGGGTTCACATCAGCAGAAAAATAATTTTGGGGGTCCATGAGGTACATAAATGGGGCTCTCATTAAACCAGATCGGGACTTTAATTTTAAAAGAAAATTTAATCATGGAAACCAGATTTACTTATTTGACGGATATATTTACTAAATTGAATGAGGTTAATTTGCAGTTCCAAGGCATCAGAATAAATTTGATTAAAAACGAGAACCATCATTTCCGCACTTTTTGCCAAAATGAAACTACAGAAGTGTAATATTGTACGCTGCAAATTTTCCCAGTTTCTCAATTTATCACAATCCGCCAGGGAATTGACATTTTAACCTACGTTCAACATTTAAATGCCCTTTATTCAGATTTCGAAGATGGATTTGAGAATGCTTTTCTATGGTGATATGCAGTAAACATTGAATTCATATGATCACATCGAGATAAGAATGTCAGATTATGAGAGGAACTGAGTGAAATACACAATACAACGAAGATCTTGAAGTAAAGTTTCAAATTTGTTGTCAAAATTTTTTGTCTTTAAAAAGATATTCCTGTTATCAGTGGCGCAAACAAGGGGGGCTCGAGGTCAGGACAACCACAAAGCCCTTGATTTTTTTCCCGACTGATTATAATTCTAAGTATACAGAACGTAAAAGTTAATTATTTGTCATAAATCTAATATATATTACAAATGTGAAAGTTTGTGAAAATCTTTGTTGGTCTTCCACGCAAAAACTACTGAATGGATTTTAATGAAACTTTACAGTAATATAGCTTATACATCAGAATAGCACATAGGCTATAATTTATAGCATAGACTATAATTTATAAAGATTTGGGAAAAGTGTCAAAAATATAACGATATTTGTCAAGTAAGTAGGAAAAATTCTGTCTTCTGCTGGCAATTCTGGCATGCGCTGCAAAAAAAAAAAAAAAAAAAAAAAAAACCACGTCTGAATATATATATACTTTGTTTGTGAAAAACCTTTTTTGTTTTGGCTACGCAAGGTGCTCGCTTCTAATTAATTCCTCTGATATAATGCCTATTTTTTTTATTTCAGAATCAAACTAAGTTTTGAAGGGAGAGGTTGTTATAAATCTCTCTTTATTTAAATGCTTTTTTTAACATCGCATTATGCAAATTCGGTAGTAAGAAATTGATCTTTTTTCCAAATAAATGCTTTTATCAGTTCTGATACTTAAAGTAAATAAGCTTTCTCTTTCACACTGCATCATTTGGACAAATTTTCAAAATTTATTTGTGGTTAATAGTTAATTATAACGCTATAATTTTAATTGAATAGGCAGATATAATTATTTTTACACTTAAAAACGTAATAACTATTGTTCTGTATTTCTTGGAGTGTGAGAGTGAGTGAATATTAATGTTGCACTGTTCAGCTACACGAGGGCTTTTGGCAACGGATCACGTAATTTTGAACCATAGTCAAGTAACGTGGACGAAATCTGAGCTGGCACCCCTTTCTCCTAACTACCACACCACACCAACTTAGAAGGAATATTCTACCAATAATTAGCAGGAATATTTTTTGAAATCCACTCTTCCAAGATATATGGCAGCACGGATTCCATGATGAGTATTTTAGCGGAAAAAATAGTTTGTCAAAATTTAAGTGTCTTAAATTTTGACATGTATGTTAATGTATGTTAATGAAGACCTTAGAAAATGATTTGACTACTTATTTTAAGTGAACGGTATATATAATTAATTCTACAGTGGAATATCTTTATTTAATTTATTTGCTCTAACGGATTAAATTTTCCAAAGTGCAGTATTTTGTTTATGTATATATTCCTTAATTTTAAATGTAGCGATCCAAAAAAAATATTGTATGAAAAAAACTGCAGTAAATCATAATGCGGTTGGATAAAGTATTCACGTGCATCGCTCCCCTACACGGCGGGTCTTACAAAACTCTAATAAAGCTCGAGTTATTAAAGTAGCTAGGCATTTGCCAACTTGACTCTATCGTTAACATTTCGCTATGTTTTTTATTGGATCGTCGTTATAATTTAAGAAACGGCGTTGCTTGCGAATATTACAATTTTAACATAAAATAAATACTACAGAAAGTAATATTAATGTATTTTACTTCAGATAAAAATTATTTACACTATTTTAAGCGTTCATTACACAAAACTTTTAATAATGTGTTACTTTTGCTGAGAAGAGATCAGCTTAGGAAGGTATTTTCAAAAATCAACCCTCAAGAGTGTTACGGGGAGGTATAAATAAAAAAAAATCCTTTTTATCAGCTATTAGACCTACATACTTAAAATTTAACAAAGGTGTTTTATTTCTCTCTCTCTTTTTTTTTTGTTACCTGAGTTACGCCTAAAGCTTTTTTTGCTTAATTTGCAATTCACGTAAAATTAACTCATTAAAAACTTCTTTATCCTTCAATCTGTGTTGTTTAGTTTTTCAGTTCACCCGTGCGAAGAACGGGTATACCAGCTAGTAATTTATAAATTAATGCTAATTATTTGAATAATTAGTTTTTTACTTTTTTGTTCCCGAAAACCGACAAAATCAAACGGAGCATGATACAAGACTGGTGGACTTTCGACCATGGACCTCCTCCCCCCCTCCTTGAAAAATTCCTGTGTGCGCTACTGTCTGTCATTTATCCCGAATTATGGAATATCTTGAGAATGTTTTCAATTGTATTTTCTAGTGAGAAGGAGATTCAGCGCGGTTTCCAAACTGCAAAATAGAAAAAGAAAGAATGAAAAAGACAGGACACTACAAACCGAGGAGGTTTAGAGTTAAAACCTGACGATTGATGCCAAATGTTGAAAGTCATCCCTCCCATTAAAAAAATTTCTTTATTGATTAATTATTTGATGTGTTAATTAAACACATTTACTTCCCTATTGTTAGAAATTTAAATCCTTTAAAGTATATAACTCTTTATCACCTGTCAAAAAAAACATGTAAGTTGATAAATTTCCGAAAATTCAATATTAGGTAAGTAGAGGTCAACCCCAAACCGAAAAACATGGCCGAGACAAAAAAAATTTGGAGAATCTCTGTGCCAAGACATAGAAAATCCTCCGGCTCAAGCCGAGATCTTCTTGTAAGGTCATTTGCTCGAAATACACTGGGGTACAAAAATTAAGGACGAGACGGTTTTTTCAATATAACTTTGTACAAAAGCTTTCCAAATCAACACATTTAATACCGTAAGATCCCCAATACGTAAGGACATGTGTAATATGTAAGCAACACTTACTAAAAGAGAAATCAGAGGGATAAAAAGAAGCTTGATTGAAAAAGTAGCATGGAGCGCAATGCGACTGAAGGCCGAAACATCCCTGTGATGGGTGTCCAGCAAGAAACATCCGGTCTTTAGTAGGGGATATGATCTCCCCTGACTGCTAGGCAGATTTCACAGCGTCTGCCCATGCTGAGAATGAGGGTGTCAATGAGTTGTTGAGGAATTGCTGCCCATTCGTCTTGCAGCGCCAATCGAAGCTCCCGAATCGTTACTGGTGGTAAGGTACGAGCTGCCAAGCGTCTGCCTAGAAAATCCCATACATGCTCGATGGATTGACATCCGGAGATCGTGCCGGCCAATCCATACGTTCAATATCCTCACTCTCTAAGAGCTGTTCGGCAGCTACTGTGCGATGACATGGTGCATTGTCGTCCATGAAAAGGAACTGCAGACCCATAGCGCCTCTAAAAAGACGCACATATGGAAGAAGAATCTCGTTACAATAACGGGTCCCGTTGACTGAACCTGCGTCGAAGATGAAGGTCTGTACGACTACCAAGCATGATGCCTCCCCAAACGAGAACACCGCGACCTCCATACCTGTCCCTTTCAATGATGTTCGAGGGATGATTGCGGCTTCCCCGCTCTCTCCAGATGAGTATGCGATGCGAATCGCTACTCAAACTGAATCTGCTCTCATCTGTAAAGAGTACTCGTCCCCATTCATTGTCTCTCCAATTCCGGTGTTCCCGGCACCACAGAGAACGCCTTCTCCGATGGGGAAGCGTTAAAGGTACACACCGTACAGGGCGTCGTGCAAACAGACCACCACCGTGCAGTCTTCTGGCCTCGGTAAAACGCGATATCGGTCGTCCAGTCGCCTGTGTCGTGTGTCTAGCGATTTCTCCCGCTGTCTGCCGCCTGTTTCTTCTGGCCTGTAAGACAATATACCGGTCATCTGCGGGTGTGGTTCCTCGTGGATGACCACTACTGAACCCCCGGATAGCTGTTCCTGTAGTTTGAAATTGTTTTCAAAGTCGTGAAACGATGCTGTGAGCAATTCCGAACTCTGCAGCCACACTTGTCACACTGCGGCCTTCCTGCAACTTCCCAATGATTCGACCACGGGTAAAAGCACCCAGATGTCGTCTAACAGATTGATTATTCGCCATTTCTCGCTGAGGCAGCAACTCGGTGTGATTTTAACTGCTATACGGCGTGCAATCTCTTTGCCAGAAATACTGATCTTACACCGACAACATGCTTTATACTACTCAGACACTCCCCCATTACGTCTACCTGCATATCTGCGCATGTGCTACCGTACATCACTTTACTTAATCTCCTGATTGGTCTTTCTGTACGCTCTGCCTCTTCGTTCAGCTGATATGCTAATTTTTCGACTTCGTCCTTAATTTTTGCACACCAGTGTATGTTCTTCATATTGGGTCGACACACATTCGCTGGCAAAGTTCTTGTGTTCAAGCTGGCTGACATAAATGTGTTGGTTGTGATGACAGGGCCGACTCTAACAATTTTGCCACCCTGAAAAAAAGATGGAAAATGTCGTATCACACGTATATTTTTCATGCAATTTTTTCGTCCAATTTTTGAGCGAATCTGAGGGGGAAGGGTTGCCGTAAACAAAACGACATGTTCTGTTGTCAGCCACACTCTATCTCCACATTGAAAAATTACTCGCCGATTTTTCTGCTTCGGAAAATGAGCATCCGAAATTATTTCCTTCATTTCGCTTTTGTTGATGGGTGTAAAGAAAAATAGAGCACCATTCTATTTAAAATATTATACGCCGTAAAATATTATACACCATTAAAATATTATACGGCATATCTGAAGTGTTAGACGAAACCGAAGCCGCCATCTTGTTTATGACGCAGGGCGTTATTTATAACGCCCATACTTTCCATCATGTCTAAAGATACTTTTGAAAAAGACATGGGCTCCAAGATTAAGAAAAACAAAGTAAAGACAAGGATGAAGGCATTATTACTAGCCTTCTTCAGTCCTTCCCGGGAGCTACAGGAACTGATGAATACCTTAAAATGGAGGCTACTCTTTCAGCTTTTGAAAATTTCCTCCAGACAGCCGATGCAAAACGTCTCAAGGGTTCCTCTCCTATGCTTATGGAATTCCTCATCCCCATCTTCCATATCTTTAGTGGCCACGTAGTCAAGAAGCTTCCATCTTCGAGCGTCTACCTTTCTGGCCCTCCAACTGAAGACCGTTCCAACGCTCCCACTGATGAGGCCCTGGATGACGCCTATCAACACATCCGAGATTTGGAAAAGCAAGTGGCTCTATCCGAAGGAAAATTACAGGAATCTCAGCGCTGTTTCGACTCGGTCATTTCTAGCCTGGCTTCACACATTGAATCAACCGTTTCCTGTGTAAGCGATCTTAAATCCTCCATGGAGCATAACACTGATACTCTCGCCTCCCTTCCAGCCATCATCGCGAAGCCTAGCTACGCACAGGTCGCTTCTTCACCAGCAGCTGTTTCCTCCTTTACCATTCCTCCGCCTCTGAGTGAAAAGGTCCCCCTGGTTAGACCTCCGGAACCTAAAGCTGGTTCTTCCACCACCCGTGACAAAATAACTTCCTTTCTGCTGAGCAAAAATCTACCCTTTAGAATAACCAGAATTAAAAATATCAATAATGGTGGAATTGCAATCTGTTTGACCACCGACAAAGGATGTAAGCCAACTAAGCCAAGAACTCTCCAATAATGCTGACTTTGCAAGTTTCTCAATATCCAAGCCAGTCCGACGTAAGCCACAGTTTATATTATTTGGTGTGGATTCATCATACAACAAAGACTCCATTACCAAAGCATTACTTCTAAAAAATGATATATTCAAGGATGGGGGCTTTGAGGTCAATTTCTCTATAAAATCGAAATCTTCCAATAATTGGGTCATATCTGTAATTCCGGATCTCTAGCCCGTTATCAAAGATCACGGTTATTTGTATCTAAATTTTGAGAGAGTTAGAATCGAAACATTTATATCTGTCATGCAATGCTCTACTTGTGGTACTTTGGGCCACACAAGGAATCATTGCTCCAATACTCAAGCTTGCTTCAGTTGTAACTCCACGGACGACCATGATCGAACCTCCTGCGAACCTCGATGCATAAACTGTACAAATCATAATGTCAGGTTTAGATCAGGTTTTCCAGAAAATCACGGATGCCGTGATAAAATCTGCCCAGTATTAATCCAATTTAAAAAACGTACAATGGATCACACTGATTACGGACGTTGATTTCTTTCACTTACTTTCTGACTTCACTTTCGCAACCTGTTTTATCATTTTTATAATTAATTATTCTATTTATTTATCAGCATATTGAAATTACATGTTTAACTTCATTTCATGTTTATTTGTTGAGCTGCATTTTATGCTTTATTTTTTCCCTTCAATTTTGTATATTATGTGTGTACCTTGTGCTTTAATATTTATTTTTGAAGTACCTTCTCAACTTTATGTACATATATATTTTTTTATTATTATTTTGATATATTCTGTTTATATATGTTCTTAAATTGTTCTGATTCACCTCTTATTTTTATGTAATCAAAGCACATTTTTTTGCGTGTTATTATATTTACCTAATTAGTTTTTATTATTCAATTTTATTACTCGATTTTATTTGTTTTCGATTCGTTTCCTTATTCTAAATTTTTGCAAGGTAGATTTTGGCCAATAATTTTTTTTTATCTTAGTTATCATTACTCACGTACTTTATTTTTATGTATCTGTCATGCATTTCGTGTATTGTATTTCATTTTTAAGTATTTATATTAATATTGTATTTTTATTGATTTTTATAATATTATATTTGTATAGTATTTGTATTGATATTTTAATTCATTTTATTACTTTTATTTTCATTTTGCATATACCACTACTCTATCTTTAATTATTTTATGCTTTCAATTCTTGCTTATCCATTTCAGTTATAACCACTCCTTTAATTCTGGCATATCTTCTTAGTACTTTACAACTAAATGCGAATCCCTCCCGGTCTGTCCATCTTCAAGCTCACTCGGTTGCAGTGGAGATGGGTTTCGATTTACTTCTCCAGGATCCTTACCCTAACTTTAATCTTCCCCTCTTGGGTTCTTCTCAAATTCTCTCAATTGTGCAATTATTTGTTATAATTGGAATATTATTTGCTACTTTCGCATGAAAACAGATCATACTGTGTCCGTCAACATTAAATTAAACAAAGTTCTTCTTACTGTTATTAACGTTTACTTTCCCCCTCATGGTGATTTCTCCGAGGCTATTAATCGATTGAACCTCTGTCTAGGAATTAATAAGAATTGTTTGTTAGCCGGGGACTTCAATGCAAGGTCAGTTGTTTGGGGGTATAAGAACACTGACAGGAGGGGGGATAACTTGACTGATTTCTTACTCTCCAACAATTTGCATCTTTGCAATATTCCAGGACTGGGACCAACCTTTCACGGCCCTAGGTCCGCGGTTGGGAACCCCGATCTCACCCTCACATCTTGCAACCTGATTTCCTTTGTTGAGAATTGGGAAATTCTTTCCACTAAATCCCTTAGCGACCAGTTTTATCAGTGTTCATCTCCGGTGTGATCTAAACTTTTCTGACTGTTTTTAAAACCAAATATGGCATTAATAGATTCATCTATAATTTTCGCAAGAACTATAACCTTCTTAATTCCTTCTTGACTAATATCTCCTCAATTGAACTACTTGATGATTTCGCTAGTCTATTAATTAATACTACAAATGCCTCTGCCTTGTCAACTCTTAGAAAGCGCCGGGTTTTAAATACCCCTTCTTTCAAATGGTGGAAGAATTCCTTAAGAATTCAGCCTAATCAGCTGAATGCATACAAGCGTAGGGTGTTTCTCTCACTACGCATGGCATGTCGGTCGACGAGATTGCCTCCATGCGCTCCAGGTACAAAGCCCTCAGGACCAACTATAAAAAGTCAATAATTGACACCAAGAATAAAGCTTGGGAGTTTTTCTGTTCTACGAATTCTAATAATTTTGTATTTACTTTTAAAGCAGCTTTCGGAAAGTTATCCAGCCCAACTAATCTTCAAATTTCGACTGGCGATCCTGCCTCTTTGTTCCATAGTAAGATTAAGCCTTCTTGATTCTCATTTCCCTTCAGGATCTTCTCCTATCCCTCTTGTCCTCAATTATTGTTCTCCTTCATGCCTGAGCCCCAGTGAAGTTCAAGTCGTCTTCCGGAAGCTTCGTGGGGGTAAAGCCCCG
The DNA here is from genome assembly GCA_019973935.1 of Trichonephila clavipes. Lineage (NCBI taxonomy): Eukaryota > Metazoa > Arthropoda > Arachnida > Araneae > Nephilidae > Trichonephila > Trichonephila clavipes. The sequence continues at coordinate 482,389 of BMAU01020049.1, forward strand.
GGTATTGATCTCATTGACTACGCTATTTGGAAAGCTCTTTATAACTCCTTCCCCAACTTGCTTTTTCGATTCTTTAACCTCTGCATCCAATTTAATATCACTTTCCTTCCATTTTTAAGAACACTAAAATTAAATTTTTACTAAAGCCCGGGCGTGACCCATCGTCTACTCTCTCCTATCGACCAATTTGTTTGCTCTCCACCCTTGGCAAAATTTTAGAAAGAATCTTTCTTAATAGGTTTCTCCGTTGGATTTCTAAGAATAATATTCTCCATAGATCTCAGTTCAACTTTAGGGAAAACCGCAGCTGCATTGAGGCTGTGGACAAATTAGTGCATCACATTAAAAATACCAGGGTGAATAAACATACTGCTACTACGTTTATTGATATCAAATCTGCTTTTGACAACGTTGATTGGTCGACTCTCTTCCATATTTTTCATTCATACCGTATTCCTCTTCACTTTCAGAAATTCATTCACTCTTACCTCACTAACAGGGTAATTATCTGGACTGATAATACTTTTACCATTAAAAAACAAATTTTTAAAGGCTGCCCACAAGGGTCCGTTCTTTCACCTACTCTTTGGAATATTTATTTTAATCCTATCCTTTCTCTTAACTCTGAACTGTTTCTTCTCCAAGCCTTTGCGGACGATCTCGCAGTTGTCTCTTCTGGCCTTTCACGTAGGGAACTTGAGGATAATACTAATAACATCCTTAGTTTAGTTAATTCTAGGCTTTCCGAGCTTAATTTGTCAATAGCAACTGCTAAAACCGTTTCAGTTGTTTTCAGATGTCCATTACTTCAATGACGTGGTTTTCGAGGGAGCACGACCTTCAGGAAGAATCCCATTTTTAAAATTGGTTCCAATTCCGTTCATATCTCTAAGTTATACAAATACTTGGGTGTCAACATTGACAATCGCTTATCTTGGACTCCCCATATAAATTCTATCAAAGATAAGATTCTCTGGATTTCTTCCAACTTTTATCGTGTTACCAAAAATTTCAATCACCAGCATATTTCTCTAATGAAACTTTGGTATACTTCGGTTGTTCAACCAATCATCTCCTACGGAGCAGGAGTGTGGGGTGGATCCCTGACCTCTATCCAGGACTAAAAGCTTAAATCTATTCAGAGGATTTACTTATTAAAAATCACTAAAGCCAACAAAACCTTCCCTACTGACGCTCTTAATATCCTCTATCAGGCATTCCCCCCATTCATATTATTCGCTCTCTCTACTTTAAATTCCAACTTTGGAACAACAGGAACGATCTCCTTCCAGGTCTTATCCCAGCTACGAAGTTGGACTCTTATTTCTCTTCATCAGATCCTTCCCGATTTTCTTTCCTTTCCCATTAATATTTTCGAGGGCCCATCTGAGTGGGAAGTGTATACTGACGGATCCAAAATCGATTCCAATGTTGGTTTCGCCGTGTGTATTTTTTATCAGGCTCTCCCTTTAAAACATATCTCTTTAAAATTCAGGACTTTAACTCGGTCTTTCAGGCAGAGTTCTCTGCCATCGGTCTCTGTCTGTTGGGAAGTTCATCATAACACTAAAATTCATATTTATACTGACAGTCTCTCCTCTATTCTCTTTCTTAATAATCTTACAAATAAATTCAGTTATCTCAATTCCATTAAATTCAAATTGTTTCAATTCAGAAGCTACTACAATCTTTACTGGGTCAAAGCTCATAACAATAGCTTATATAATTATTACGCCGATTTTTGTGCAAAACAGGCTATATATGAAGGTGAAGTGTTTTCGGTTCCCACTCCTCGCTCCTTCCTCTCCAGTTCCTTAAATAAATTTATCCTAGAGTCTTGGAATGATTGCAATACTGGATTAAGGGTCAAGCGCTTTTTCAATAATCCTAACTTAAACATTCTTCCCATCTCTAAATATCTGGTCCATTTTCTAACTAATCATGGGCCTTTCCCCGCTTACTTGCACAGGTTCAATCTCCTTCCCTCTCCAAATTGCCTGTGTGGGTCACCTGGAGACGCCGATCATTACATATTCCACTGCCCCATCACTTCTGGTCACCGTCTTGTTAACCCCATCCCGAACGCTCTCTATCCTTGGGTTAACTCTATAGTTAATAATCGTGCTATTCACAATAAATTTCCTGCTTTGCTATTTCCAAATCCATATGTGATAGTTTGGCTTAGCTTTCCCTTTTCGGTTTTTGCTATTCCTTTTCATTTTTTCCCCCTTCTCTCTTTAAATCATTTTTGTTCCCCTCACATAATATACTGCAGCTTCCTGTTTTAACCCTTAGTCATCCTTCTGGGTTTACTTTAAGGCAGTGTTTCTCAAAGTGTGGGGCACGCCCCCTTGGGGGGTGAGATGACTCTACAAGGGGGGCGCGAGCATATCGAAAATTTCAAGATTTTTTTTAAAAAAACCGGAAAGAGAAGTAAAACAATATACTTCCATAATAAAAAAAATACATAACAACACTGATATAATTTATGTTTACCATCTGGCGTTTTTTCCGTCATCAAATCCCCTCAGGGGCTCGCCTTCTTTAGGTGAGTACGGGGTTCACGCTCCCGAGGTGCCCTAGTGATCTTTTCCTTCTCCCTAGGGGTTTACTGTCTATGGTAAACACGGGCTTCACGAACCCGGGGAACCCTAGTGAACCTTCTCTATTTTCGGCCCTTTTTCTTGCCATTCCAATTTCCCTTTTCTTCTTTTCCACCTCAGGGGCTCACTTTCGGGTGAGTACGGGGGCCACGTCCCCGAGGTACCCGAGTGACTTTTGAAAAGAAAAAAAAACCCAAAAAAATATTTGCTTAGTTAGTGTTTAAGTTACAGGTCCATATTTAACGTTATATTTAGTTCAGTTAGGGGTTGTTTTGTGTGGTTACTTTTATTTTGGATATTTTGAGTTTAATTATTTCTACTATTTTACTTTTGGTTTATTTCTTTGGGGTATTTAAAAAATAAAATTCTTTTGTTTTAAATTACGAAATGTTAAGACTGGTTTTTGAGTCTGACCCGCATGTTTGCCGTGTGCGGCGACCCGTACCGGGGGAAAGTGGAGTCTGGGGTTCCTGTTGCGTGCCCTTTGGCCCATGCTTCTCCGTAGACGGGAGGCAGGAGTGAGCCCGCTCCTGTCAATCGGCTGGTGATTAGTTCTGCGGATTCCAATACGGGTTCTTTTGGAATACCAAAGACGGTTGCTTTAGGGTTAGTATTGCAGTTAGGGGTGCCCTGGGTGAACTGGCGGATCACATCCCGAACCTGTACTACTATACTCCAGTACCACCTCTGAGGTAAGTGCCGTGCCTGACGCATGTCAGATGACCGGCGGGCTGCCTCCCCTTGTTGGGCTCCATGGTGGGTGGAGGCGTACTGGAATGAACACAAAAAACTCTCATGGAACCCAGTAGTAATTCTCCTTCAGTGGAGCACCGTACAATTGAATTTTCTGATTCGTTTCGATATTTTATATTAAAAACTCCTGGTACTTTTTCTACTGTTTCACCTTTCCTAATTGAGAAAGCTATAACTGGCGCTATAGGGGAAGTCAAGTCGATTCGTAAGATGCGCTCTGGGGACTTGTTCCTCGAAGTGTCATCTTCGAATCAAGCGACAGCCCTTATAAAACTACAAAAAGCTTGCTCACTTAGAACTTACCGTGGCTCCTCATACTAATTTAAATTTTTCGCGTGGCGTAATTTCGCCAGCGGATTTCTTAAACGTGTCGACTGAAATCAAAAGGAAAACATGAAGGCCCAAAAGTCTGTGATGTCAGGCGTATAACGATTAGGCGGGATGGACAGGTGCTGAACACAAAGCACCTCATCCTGACCTTTTCTACACCTGACCTCCCACAGACCGTTAAAATGGCCTACATCCGATGCCCAGTTCGACCGTACATCCCAAATCCGCTGCGCTGCTTTCAGTGCCAACGATACGGCCACTCGAAAAACGTCTGTCGGGGCCAGCCTACCTGCCCTCGTTGCGGGGAGTCGGGCCACGACAGCGTCGATTGTACAAAGAAGGAGCAGTGTTTAAACTGTAAAGGTGATCATCCGGCATATTCACGCTCCTGTCCGACTTGGATAACGGAAAAAGAGATAACCGCTGTTAAGATAAAAGAAAAAATTTCCTACCCAGAGGCACGGCGTGTTGTTTTGTCACGCACGCCGGTCTCTGGTAAAAGTTATGCTAGTGCCACCCGCAAGAGCACATCGGATAAAAGTATCCAATGTGACTCTATAACAGATACCATCTCGAATTCATCCATACCCACAAAACCGGTGGTAATTTATCCATCAAAAACCCATTCACCCCCTAGAACTAAGGTGATTGCTACGCCACTTAGCAAATCACCTCCGGCGAAAAAAAAAATAATTCCAAGGACAGAGAGCGATTCGCCGCGAAAACCAAAGAGCCGAAGGGCTCGTCAACGGGATCTAAAACCCCATTTAACTAGGATCCCCAAAAAATTATCCAGAGACTTCCACCGTAAAATAGATGAAGATACATTGACCGGAGATTGCTCCGAAGACGATGAAGATCTCATGGATATTCAATCGGGCCCTTCGACTTCTAGCTCCAGAGGAGGAGCGAGTACGGCACATTCATGACCTCCTTCATTTCCTGGAACTGCCGTGGTTTGAGGACTAGACTCGATGATCTCAAATCCATCATATCCACGTACCAGCCCGCATGTGTTGCTCTTCAGGAGACATTTCTGAAGAGTACCATGACAATGCAAGTGCGTGGTTATAATTGTGTACGACGGGATGTGGATGGCGATACATCTCCAAACGGAGGTGTATGCCTTTTACGTCCCATCTATATCCCAGTAATGTCGTCACACTGCACACATCATTACAGGCTGTGGCTGTTCGGATTCACATCCATTCTTTAGTCACAGTCTGTTGTGTTTATTTACCACCCAACGATGTTGTGCCACAAGTGGATTTGTATCATTTAGTCAGTCAATTGCCAGCTCCATTTATTTTGCTCGGTGACTTTAACGGACACAGCCCTCTGTGGGGGCATGATGTTACAAATTCTCGCGGACGGCAGATCGAACAGTTGATTTCTGATCACTGTCTCTGTCTGCTGAACAACGACGAGAAAACTTATTTCCATGCACCCACAAGGACATTTCACTCCCTCGATCTAGCCATCTGTTCGCCAACTCTGCTACCGATGTTGAATTTCGAGGTTGCAAACGATCTGCACAACAGCGATCATTTCCCTCTCTAGTCTCTCATGTTAATGGTGCGGGGACGCGTTTTCGTCCCCCTACTTATCATTTTCATCGCGCAGACTGGGATAAGTTCACACGGTTAGCGATTATCACGGGCACAATGGTCCAGAACAGGGCAGTTGATGACGCAGTGTTCAATGTCACTGAAGCTATTCGGAATGCTGCCGATGCAGCCATTCCCAGAACATCCAATTATCCTCGAAAGCTGTGCAAACCATGGTGGAACGCTTCCTGCCAACAAGCCAAAAGGAACAAAGGAGGGCGTGGGGTATTTTCAGGAGGTACCCCACCACTGATAATCTCATAGCGTTCAAACGTGCGAAAGCGTTAGCTCGTAGAATACGTCGTCAATGCCAGAGAGAATCTTGGATCCAGTATGTGTCTTCAATCACATCGTCAAATACCAGCCAACAGTTATGGAGAAAGGTCAAAGCAGCGAATGGCCTTTATCGGGAATTTCACATTCCGATATTGGAAACTTCTACTGCTTTGTTTTCGTCACCTTTTAGATGTGGCCAACTTGATTGGCGAAACATTTGCTAGTGTGTCCAGCTCCGATTCATATAGCCCTGCATTCCAGGCGACTAAGAATCGTTTAGAGCGGACACCTATCAACTTCAGGTGCCGACAACCTTTACTATATAACTGTGACATTGACATGTTTGAATTGAAGAGAGCCTTATCATCGGCCCACAATACTAGTCCAGGTCTGATGGAATATCCTATGAATTGCTTCGCCATTTGAACGAGGATTCACTAGTAAGTCTCCTTTACCTATTCAACCGAATATGGAGGGAGCAGGTGTATCCTACTCAATGGCAGAAGCCATAGTGATCCCCATTCTAAAACCTGGAAAGATCCAAAGAACCCTCTTAGCTATCGACCGATAGCACTCACGAGCTGCCTTTGTAAGACACTAGAACGTGTGGTCAATGCCCGTCTCGTTTATCAGTTAGAAAAGAACAAATGCATTCCTCTGTTTCAGAGTGGCTTCCGTAAAGGAAGATCCACTCTCGACAATATTATTACACTCGAAAACAAAATCAGAAACGCTTTGTCCGGAGGAATCATCTAGTTTCCATCTTCTTCGATATCGAGAAGGCATATGATCGTACTTGGCGCTATGGGATACTTCGCACTTTATTTAATTTTGGATTAGAGGCAATTTGCCTACTTTTATTAAAATTTTTTACATCTTCGTACTTTTAGAGTGAGACTGGGTGGCACTCTCTCTGCTCCCTTTACGCAAGCTGAGGGAGTTCCTCAGGGGAGGAGTATTTTGAGTGTGTCACCCTTTTTATTTGTCATATTTCATCCATCTTAAATATTTTATCGCCTTCTATACAGGCTTCACTATACGTGGACGATCTACAGATCAGTTGTGAAGGTTCGGACATGCGCATGATTGAACGACAGTTGCAAACTGCCGTCAACAACATTTTAAAGTGGTGCGACACCAACGGTCATAGTATTTCGGCGAGCAAGAGTTGCTGCGTGCACTTTTGCCGCAAACGGGGTATTCATCCCGACCCCGAAATACGCATCCGTGATATACAAATTCCGTAGTTCCCGACGTACGATTCCTCGGAGTAATTTTCGACCGCCGGCTCACTTTCCTTCCGCATATTTTACATTTGCGGAAGAAGTGTGAAAAGTCTTTAAACCTCTTGAAGGTGTTGTCAAACACCTCTTGGGGGGGCGGATAGACCATCATTACTCCGAGTGTATCAGGCAATCGTACTCTCTCGCATCGACTACGGATGTGTTGCATACGGATCAGCGTGCAACTCTACTCTGCAAAAACTTGACCCCGTCCACCATATGGCACTGAGAATCTGCTCGGGTGCGTTTCGCACATCACCGGTGCAGAGTCTCTATGTTAACTGTCATCAGCTTCCTCTCGATCTTCGACGGAGGAAGCTGTCTCTTGCGTATTATTTTAAGATCTTGTCCGTGCCTTCACATCCTCTGCAGAATGTGTATATGAGTACCAGCATGAAGAGACTTTATGATGCACGGCCGTCTAACATCCGGCCGTTTATGGATAGGATGAAGCTTCATATTTCTGAACTCGACCTACCTAACGTGCATATCCAGCAAAGGAACCTTTTCCTATTCCAACCTTGGAATACGCCACGGTTCCCTTATATCAACCCTTTGCCACTTACAGTAAATCCACTGTAGCGCCTGTCGTCTTTCAACGCGTCTTCGCCTACCACCGCAGTCAGTATAGTCGTTATTCGGCCATCTACACTGATGGTTCGAAACGTGCAGTTTACGTTGGCTGTGGAGTCGTGATTGAAGATATTATGCACGGTTATAGGCTCGACACTTCTTGCAGCATTTTCACTGCCGAAGCTGTCGCCATTTACCGTGCACTTCAATTAATCGACTCCACTATGCCCCGTAAATACTGCATCTATACTGACAGCATGAGTGTACTAGAAGCGCTTGAAAACTACCACGATCGCTGCCATCCAGTGGTATGTACAATACTCGACATTACGAGTCGACTCTACAGCAAGGGTTTCGATATCGTGTTTTGCTGGCTACCCAGTCACGTAGGAATCATAGGCAACGAGCAAGCGGACAGCGCGGCAAAGTCGGCGACGACCCATCTGCCGCTCGCAGTTCCGCTATCGGATATGAAGCGCGTCATCTTGCATCATATTTTTAAGATCTGGCAGGAATCATGGAGTCAGCAGTTGGATAACAAACTGCACTCTGTGAAACCTGTCATAGGAGCATGGTCTGTGATGCCAATGCGAAGAACTGATGTCAAATTGACTCGTCTTCGCATTGGCCATACTCGCTTCACACACAGGCATTTGTTGTTTGGAGAACGTGCTCCTGAATGTCCTTCATGCCATGTCTCTTACACTGTTCATCACATTTTAATCGATTGTCCAGTTTTTAACCATCATCGCATCACCTTTTTTAATTCATCACATTTAACTTTACCTGACTTGGTGGGAGAAATACCCCACCAAAACCTCTTTGCTTTTATAAAGAAAATTGGATTTTTATATTTAATTTGACTTTTTTAAAATGTTTTAACTTTACCTTTATTTTATATATGTGCATGCAGGCATGCACATATATCAAATTTCTTTTTATGCAATTGTATTTTTAATATGTATTTTTACATGGTTTTATACTCTTTTAACAAATGTTTGGCGCAGTATAGCCAGGTTTGGCTCTTGCGCCATAAAACCCCACATTCACTCACTCACTCACTCCGTCATCAAATATCTGTCTTTGATCCCAAAACTAAGTTATAGAGAAAAAAAACATTTAGCTTATAATTTGCTGTATTTCCTCAATGAGAGATTTTTTTATTACGTTTTAACATAAAATATTACTCGTTAAAAGAAAAACGAAACAAAGAGCATGAGAAAAATTCTAAGATGATAAACAATTCATCACTGTAATTATTATTGAAATACTGTACATTAGTTGTAGAAAAAGAAAAGGAAGACATGATTCACTTTTCAGCCAGGCTGCATAATACATTTGTTAGTCATTTGATTGACCTTCAAACTTACTGGTATGGTTTTTTAAATCATCCGTATTTTTTTCTGAATACACTTTTAAACCGGGAGCGGTGGCGCGGACATCTGTGATCTCTATTGAAGGAAGTTGAAACTGATCAAGCAAAAGAAAAACCTGCTGAAAGAGAATACATGTTATTCATAATTGAGAAACGCCATGAACATGAAACGAAAGGAAAATTTTCAAATGCTCTTCCTAAAGAACTCCATCTACCTAAAATATGAAGCCATAAGTGTACCACGATGTTCAGTTCACCTTGTCAAAAAGATACAAGAAAGAAAAAGTTCAACTCTCGATTTGTTGATTACCAAAGGTGTCACGAGTTCGATCCCAGTACCACTAAAGACCCGCCGTGTAGGGGAGATATGCACGTTAAATCTGTCAAGAGCTCAAACGTCCTCTTGTTGGAGTGGTGTGGTAGTTAAAAGAGGCCAGCTCAAGTATCGTCCTCGTCACTTAACCATGGTTCAAAACTATATATATACGAGGTCCGTCTCCAAAAGCCCTCGTGTAGCTGAACAGTGCGACGTTAATATTCACTCACTCGATCATGTGAAAACTTTTTAAAACTACAATAACTTGGAACAAAATATGACAGCTTTGCCAGCAAATAACATTTCTGTAATATTAATGAAAAGTGTCTCTGATTTGCATCCTTTATTAAGGTCCTGTTTGTTCAGTTTTATTGGATTTTTTCTCAAATCAAAGAAAAATTGAATAGTCCTTGAAAGCCGGTAAGTATACTTTCTCTTAATTAAATTATTCACTGGAATTTTTTCCGACTAGTATCGTGTACAGTAAAAATTATAAACAAATGATTGGGGTGACTAAGTACCCCTGCACTACCATTAGCGTTAGTATCGAGTGTGCGCCTTAGGCCTCCCCCCTGCGGGGGGAGTGTTTTCTGATATTGTCATTTTCATTCACCCTTTTTTCCTAGATTCTGGGTATAAGCGATTCATTTCGCTGGCACCCGAGGCATCTAATTTTCGTTTTCGTGCGCGCCTGCTCCTGGGTTAAAGCATTTTGAAGTCTCTCTTCTCGCTTTAAATATTAAAAAGTAACACAATTATTCTTCATCGGAATTTTATATTCTTTTTCATTATTTAACATTAATTCTACATGCTAATTCTGTGAGGTTTAAAATTACAGTTCTTTTAAACAGTTATTTACAATTATAGTATTTATCTAAAAAAACATTTTACATTTTTGTATACAATGTCGTGTGCACGCAGTTTTACACACACACTCTCCTTACAATTCAGCTATTATATCAATAATGTTTTATTTTTTAAAAAAATGAACTCGTGCGATGAGCTGGTGATCCAGCCAGTATATGTTTAATGTATCAGTTACTGAAGAGGGTATTTTATAAATAATTTCTTAATACTAAATTAAGAACAAGTTTGATAATTATTAGGGATTTTCATGGGCTTGTCTTGTAGAGCAAAGTTTTTCAAAGGAAGGTTTAATATCAGAAATTGACACTGAGTTATTTTTCTATATTTAGCTGAGATCTATATTTTGTCTTCAAAGCAGCCACCGCAGAAAATCCGGTTTAACAAAGGTAGGATGCTGAAAATGGTAATAGTATACGAAGGGCTTTAATTTTCAGTACAGAGAATTCGTCATTCACCTCTACCCCAAATTCAAAGAGCGATTTATTACAAAATTGCCTTTTAAGTTTTCACTGGATGGGAAATGTATGAAGATTTCTTCTTCGGAAGTTGAGAGCCCTTCTGGAGTATCTTGAAATGCCCTTCTGGAGTATCTTGAAATAGATCCCTAATCCAATCGTAACTTGCTACCAAGTTGTCCTCATCCAGAAAATACTTTTTAAAATTCTATGCCAACATAGCTTAATGATTTTACATGGTTTTAGAAACAACTTTCACGTGTTGTTCAGATTTGTAAGTTTTGACACATAACGAGCTGGGGCTTTTTTTCCCCATCATTTACTTCAGTAGTGGTAAATCCAAAATTTAAGTATTTTTGAGAATATTTATTGCCTTGATTTAATTTTCGGAACTATGCTCATCTGTGTACTTGTTGATCCTTCATTCTCGTCGATTGCTCACTTACGACTTAAAAATGTATGTATGATTTTTTTTAATCTATTGTCGTAAATACTTAATTACCGTGAATTACAATTAACGTAAAAATTTAAAAAATGGACATTCACAAGCTAGATTTGGTAGCTATAGAAGTATCGAGTTGATCAAAACTGACTGGAATTGTACGAGGTTTTACATGTTTTGCGCAGACGTCCGATAGGTTGCCCAGACTCACGCAAACTTACCCGATAATGCCAAATGTGATGGATATGATAGAGAGCGACATTGACTAGACCAGGGATGGCGAACCTTTTTGGGTCAACGTGCCATTTTTCTGTAAGTTATGTTTAATGAGGTATAGACGTGCCGTCAAATGATTTTGACTTAATTTTGATTTTAATGTAATTTTGAAAATAATAAAACTAAATACGCACACAAAATTCTTTATTTACTACGAAAATATACATTTTTTACTGTATAGTAGTAAATGTTTCAGCTATACGTGTAATTAAATTTAAGTAACATTAGTGTGACTTCTATTGTTGCAGATTAGAAGACAAATAACTTATAATTAGGATTGTAAAATGTTACTTTTAGAAGAATGCATGTTGAATTGAAATCATCTGGCCAAACGGTTTCTAGTGAATCTTTAATGTTATTCATCTCTGAAAATAATCACTCGCAAGCCTAGGTAGATGAAAATATGGTTAAAATAGCACAAGCTAGCTTCTTAAAACAGTTAAATGTGTCTGGAATCGAATTCCATGTTCCCAAAATTTCGTTAATGGCATTTTTACTTATATTTCTTGTTAATCTTTCTGTTTAAATCAATTTCAACTTTTTCCTTGTTTCAATAAATTTTTGAATCCATATCAAACTAGACTAGAAATCAATAAGTTGCATTTCAAATTTTTCAATTTCCAACGAATCGAAATGATTTTTATCTTTGAAATTGTTTTTCAAATTTGGGCTTACATGCAATAATATAGTTTCTGAACTAAAATGCAAAACCGTTTTGATTGGTGGCGTACCCAAAATATTGTGCCGCGTGCCACTAATGGCACGCGTGCCAATGGTTCGCCATCCCTGGACTAGACTATTTTTCTAATGACATTTGTACTTTGAGAAACGAATGCTGAAGGAGAAATAAATCTTAATTTAAATATATCATTTTGCGATCTCTTCCAATTTAAAAATTAGAGAAAGAAAAATAACATAATAAGTAAGGAAAATATATATTTTAAGTAATTTTCTTGAAATATATATATTACTTAAAAGCTACATATACAAAATTTAATACACTTATCGTATTAATTTGTACGGTTTATAATAAAGATCGTATTGTAACTTCAGCGTCACTCTCAAAGTGCATTTTTATTGCAGAAAATACATTATTGTTGTACAAGGGGGGCGCGACAAAAATTATGATTGAAAATTGGGTCGCCAGTATTGCAAGTTTGAGAAACACTGCTTTAAGGTTAATTTCTTGTTTTTTTTCTATCTTTTAGCAAAAATGGTATCTTTAATAAAATTCAATAACTTATCTGTTCCCCCCTTTCTACTTTTAGTGTCTTTAAAATATAATGGAGTAACTTCACGGACAGACTGACGCCAGTCAGTAATCACGTGTTTCGAACGTCAATAAACAGCACGTGCGATTTCGTAGCATTGATTTTCCTATACGTTTGTTGACGTCTTTCTTGTGTCTTAATTTTATCTAATTAAAAACATATGATATTGTATTTTTTGCATTATTCTAGAATATATATTTGTTAGGAAATAATCTTAACTATTTTATATAATTTTTGTTTTATTCTAATTTATTTATCTAATTAGGTAATTGTCTACTTCCGTCTAGTGTTAGCTGGCATATTTATTTATCCTAGTTCGGTTGGATCCTAGCATTTATAGTTCATGGTACACATAAGTATGACTCTTAGTTATTTTAGTTCTTAATTAATTTAGTAGTTATTTATTATATAGTTTTGCGCAAGAATGATTGACAGTATAGAATTAAAACTACTTTTTTAAAATTGTATGATTATCGAATAACATTCATATCATTTCAATTAAAAAGAGCTCACACCTATTATTATACAACATAGTGTCAGTTAGGTGTAAATAACAAAAAATGTTTGAATTATTAATTAAAATTACACAAAGTCGAGAGAAAATATTTATTTTGAATTTTTTCAATTTGATGATAGTTTGTGGAAGGAATGTTTACAAAAATTAAAGAAATGTTTCTTTGATTTTTACCTTCCACACACAAATTATCGATTTCTAAATTATTTATAACTATTCTTTGCTGTTAAAATTTTATGTCATTTCTTTTTTTTAAAATTAAAATACAATATTCTTAAGGGGAATGAAACCATTACAAAAGGGGTAACAATTTTTAGAAATGATTACATTTAATTTGATATGTTATTGTCTTATTTTTTTGAAGTACATATCAAACTTGGAAAAAAGTTTATTTCTTGAAGCCTGTGTACATAGAACATTAGTTAATATGAAAGTTTTAGATAAACGAATAGAATGATCTTTTAGTAAAAGTGTATTTTTTTCCATCATTTTTTTTTTGAAATCTCAGTGGCTACTTAAGAAGTAAGTATTTGTTTATCCATGATTTAACTATTTTCCTTTTTTGCACAAATCCTTAAATAGTTTAATTCCTGAAAACTCAGTATTATGCATGTAAAGGTAATTTAGGATGCGAGTATGTGATTCATATATATGTCTCCTGTGATGAAAATTGAATTTTTTTTACAACTTCATGAATTGCAAATTGTATAATAGTATGGCTTATTAATGGGGACATTAAACACTCTATGTGAAGCATTATAAGTGTCAGACATTTGAAATAATCCCGTAATTTTTGGTTTGATTTGTCAATACTATAGGAAGTTCTTAATTTTTTTTCCTTTGTACTTATATGCTGCCAACTGATAAACCTGTTCTTCACACAGGTGTGAATTTATATATATAAATAATGTTATGCATGAAATTTCTCTTCCCCCCAGTACTTCATTATTTATAGAAATGGTAAATAACAATTTTCTAAAAAATATATATTTACTCGAGTTTATCTACCTACACTTAAAATTCAATGAATATTTTATTTCACTGTGGAACAGTTATTTGTTGAAAACGAATTTTTCGTTTACACCATGTATTGCGTATAAATACTTCATATATATATTTTGTACAATATTATGAAGCATTTAAAGCTATTTGAAAATGTTTCTAATAAAATAACATTCCTATCTTTATCTTTGACTGTCTGATTTACTTTTAAAAATGTTTGGAAATTTTTTTAGAAAATGATTAATTATCTTTTAAAAATGTTTGGAAATTTTTTTAGAAATGATTGCATAAAGTAATAAAAGAAAATACAATTTCACTTTTAAGTTATATATTAATATGATTCATTTCTTTAATTTTTTAAAAATATTCAATGTAATATGAACCTCCCCTTTTTATCTCGGCTACTAAATATTATGCATTGATATGCGACACTTGGATCACAAATTCAGATTATTAATGCGAGTATGAACTACATTAAAAATTTACATTACAAATTCAATAATATTTTTTATTGACTTTGTATAAAGTGCTTATAACATGTTGAACAACTTGCCATAATCATTGTATAATATTAAAGAATATTTCATTCGAAAAATTACTATAATTTTCACAAATTCAATTTAATTTCTAATTGAATTGCATACTTCTTTAAGCTATTGTTTATCTCATATTAGAGTTAATATGAAAGTTTTTGATTAACAATAAATATTTATCCTTTAATGAAAATGAATCTTATTTTTATAACACAATGAATTGCAAATAAGATAGAAACAATTTAATACAATATGGAAATAAATAGTTGCATAAAATTTCCATTCACAATTTCTACTAGTTATATCTCTTGACCAGATATTTATGTTTAGTGTTAAACACTTAAGTTCCATTTCATGCAAATTTAAAACTTACTTGGAGAAATGTATTGGCATTTTATTTTGTTATCACTAATATGTATCTAAAGTGTCCTTTTATACATAATTATATTTTTTAAAAAAGAAATTGATCATTATAATACACAAGAGCCCAAAATTTATCTTCAAAACATATGTCACACAAAAATATCAGTGATTTTGACCAATTAACCTCTTAGCAATAATTTTGAAAAAAGATTCTCTGTAATTCTCTTCGATAAATATCATAAAATTGATCAAAGTGCTCTTCTTAGGTCAATATTTGGAACAAATTTATTCAGGACATATATCATGAGATTTATTTTTGCAAAAGTATAAAATAAATCTAATCTCTATAATGATAAATCTACAAACTGTGCAAATACCAATAAATGCATATTTGTTATACATATGTAGTAAAAAATTTGTATATGTGTGAGACAGTTTTTATACCATACAGTCAAACTCTGAAAAACATGTGTGTTGATACCACGCAAATATATTACAATTCTTATTTTTTTTCTAAAAGAATTATGAATTCAAAAATGACTTTTTATTTTGGTCATGTAGGAGTGTGTGTGTGTGTGTGTGTGATCAGGACTTTTATATTTAATATATGGACACAAATTTATATTCTACTATATACACATTCTAATTTAAAATGTTTAATGCCTTAATTTATTACCATATTTGGAATTCAATTCTCGATAAATCATATATTTTACCTTAAGTAGTGCAGCGCGAATAAAGATTTTTAAAATGTAGCACAATTTTTTTTGTGTAATTTTACAAATGGTAAATTATAATTTTGATTTCTAATGTTTGAAAGTGGGGTTCTTATTTCATCATCTAGTATAAACATTAACAGAGCTGTAATAAAGTAAGATATTTTTCCATTTCATTATTTTTCTTTTCCCCCCTGTAATATTGTAAAATTACTAAGTAAAATAAGTTTTATAAATATATATACTTTTTGATATATGTATGGTTACATATCAGATTCTTGTGCTCTAATTTTAGATAATTAAATGCTGAAGTACCTCTGTTAACTAATCTGAAGATGTGTAAAATAAGTAAAATTTAAGTTAACTAAACATAATATGTTGTCAATATAACTTGATGTAATATAAACAAATATTTGCTTTTAAATATTTACATTCTTGTAGAAGTAAGTCTGCATCTATCCAAAGTCCTTTTCGAAGAAGTTTCATTTGTCTTACGGTGTTGAAAACATTATTCAAAGAGTGTGGTCAAACACATAAACACTGGGAAGATGGTACATAATCCTCACGCTTCATCATGCTATCAAAGCACTTAGATTTGTTATAATGTTAAAAAATTATTTTTTCTTTCTAACTGATCGACTAACCATTTCAGCAAAATAAGACATTTTAGAAAGTAAAATGTAAATCTTTAAGAACAAAATAATCGTACGCAATAGTAAACAAACGACGAAATATTCACCGGTTGTCGGAATCACGTGATCGTGACGTCACATGAATTTAGTCCATTGGAGCAGGAAATCTAAAAAAGAAAAAAAAACATCTTTCCAGTGCTTTTTTTAAAAAAAACTAAAGAACCAGTAACGGGAAATAATATCAACAGGAAGTGTTGGCGCCAACTGGAATTATGGTTCAAAAAAACTTTTTTTTTTTCCTGTTTTTCTTTCTCTTTTTCACTCCTCGTGTCCTATGTTTGTTTCAAGATCTTTTCTTCTCCTTAGAAGATAGAACCTGTGTGTGTTCTGGTCTGTGTTTGTTATGTGTGTTTTTTTTTTTTTTTGTATCTGCATTGTATTTGTAAAGGATTTTTTCTGTATTCTTCCCCCCAAATTCTCAAGAATTTTGGGGGACCTTTCTGTACATGTTTTTTGTTTAATTTGAAAATAAAATGGTTCTCGCGGAGGGTCGGATGCAGCTCTAAACCCTTTGGGTGAGCTCGATTCTCTGGAGTAAGGGCGCCGAAGAACCCCATTGGCTGGAATTTCAATCAATTTTTATTTGGAACAACTTTTTGAGCTCGCTAGCAAAAAATTGTTCTAAAGCGGTTGCTATGGCAACTGAGTAAATTTGCACGAATTGGATGAAAACTTGCTTGAAACGTGTACGTGTGATACGGCCTTTAAGCAAAAAGTTATAATTAATAAACAGTCAAACCTCGAGAGTAGCGCACACAGAAATTTTTCAAGGGGGGTCCGGGGTCGAAAGTTCACCATTCTTGTATCATGCTCCTTCCAAAACGAGCATGATGAACTCTCTTCCCAGAAGGAGCAAAAATTGGGTGAGTTAGCTTTGTCTCTTCCTTGCCCTGTACTGGATTGCCCGGGAAATGCTAAAACTAATAAAACTGTAAATGATGATAGGGGTTTCGTCTCCCCCAAAAAGACTGCAAAAAAGCAAAAATTTTCTGTCCCCATTGCCGGGACCAGTCAGCCTGTAAAAGTGCAGAATAAATTCAGCAGCCTTTCTGAAAAGGAAGCTGAAACAAACCCCACGACCTCAGACCAAACTGCGGCTCCAATTTCCGCCCGTCCCAGAGTACCGCCAATTATGTTTAAACATAAAAAGGAGAATTACAGATCAATCATTAAAAACTTAAATAAGGATTTCCCTGACTGCGAAGTCAAGCTGGCGGGGAAGTATTTCAAAATTCTCTGCAAAACTTCCGACGAACACCGCGTTGTGACTCATCACCTCAAGGTAATAAAAGAACAATTTTATGTTATCGATCCACCAGATTCCCGCCCCCTAAAAGTTGTCATCAAAGGCCTCCCGATTTCTACTGAAATCAATGAGATCCAAGATGACTTAACTTCACAAGGATTTAGCGTCGAAAAGGTGGCCCAGCTCACCCGATCTAAAACTAAAGCCCCGCTCCCCATTTTCATGGTCGAGCTGGAAAAGAAACCTGACTCCCCAGACATTTTTAAACTTAAAAAGTGCTGCTACCTCGCGGTGCAGGTCGACGCTTTCAACAGACGACCGGGGGTTTCACAGTGTTACAACTGTAACCTGTTTAACCACTCGTCGAAAAACTGCTTCATGCGCACCAGATGTTTAAAGTGCGGTGAGTCTCACCGTACAAATGAATACCCCATTAAGGATAAGATTCAAAATCCAGTATGCATTAATTGCAACAAGACGGGACACATGGCAAATTGGAGCCAATGTGAGGAATTCCCCAAGAGAAAACCCAGAAAAGGTGAAACGATTCGAAATCGTAACACCTCTACCGAATCTAATAAAACCTCAAAAAAGGTCACCCCAAATCTCTCCTTCGCAGCTGCCCTCTCGGGCACTGCGAAACAAAAATCTACTCCCGAAACTCCGGCCGCCACTGAAGAAACCCCTTCAATCAACGAAAATATTAACGATAAAGATTTTGGCTTCAAAGATGCGATACGCGAACTGAGAAGATTTTTTCTTGACTACCCCTTTCTCTTAGAAATGGGTAGGCAATTTAGCTATGCTAAAGACGAGGAAAGACTCGATATATTCTACCAAAACCTAGTTAAAAGTCGAAAGGCTTAATTTTCTAACTTTCAAAATTTCAAAGATTTCCTAACTCAATGATTCAGTTTTTTCCAAACCCGCCTCCCTCGAAAGCTCGCTCCGCCCACCGGCCGGGAAACCCCCGACCATTGGTCGAAGCGAGACACCCTTCAGATTCTCGGGCGCAAATGCCACCCTGAGCCAGTATAGCAATCCAGTACTATCTTTTTCCACTTAATTTTAACAAGGGCAAGTAAGATTTTCAATGCTACTCCCCAAGTGTTCGACAGGAGATTAAGACCTCTTCGGAGATCAGGTGCTCCGCTGTTACCATTCAACTCCTATCATGCTCCTTCTGATTTTGTCGATTTTCGGGTAAAAACACAGTAAAAAACTAATTATTGAATAAATAATTAGCATTAATTACTAAAATTATTCATTAATAACAAATACTTAATTAAATTTTATACTATATAGTTATTAGAATTATAATCAATCGGAAAAAAATCAATGGCTTTGGGGGGGTCCGGACCCCAAAAGTGTGCGCCACTGAACCTCGATATTACGAACCTCTATAATGCGAATTTTTCTATATAGCGAACTTTTTCCTGGAACCAAGAACATTTCACGATTTTGTTCGTAAAATAAGCTCTCTATAGCGAAGTGCATTTTCTATCTAACGAACTTTTTCTTTTGTGATTCAATTTTTTTTTCTACCTATTTTTAAAGTATTTTTGAACATTTCAAGTTATTCTCTCTTAACACATTTTATGGTGGTCATAAACGTTGAACTGGTTTTATTAAGTGCCTAACTCTCCCAAAGCAGTAGAATTTTCGGCATTTCATCCAAGTGCAACCTTTAACCCTCATTGTCCAGTTCCCTAGAAACATCTTCGATATCCCTTTGTACCCTCAGCGGATTTGCCTCCTGTCCCTGAGTAGTGTTCATTGATCAGTCGTAAATGGTAACTTCATTTCTTGCGGCTCGAAAACGTCAAAACATAAGTGATTGAGCATCAAAGAAAAAAAATTTAATTCTTCAGGAAGTGGATAAAGGCGTCAAGGAACTTTGCCTTGCAGTTTTTCTTTCTTACTTTTTCTTTTTTGATAAGCAAGATGCATAAAATAAATATATATATATATTTATTTATTTAAAAAAAGGTGCGAATATATAATTACTTTATTTTAATACATAGTGTTGTGATGTTCCTCCCCTTGGGAGAACATCTATCGAAGTATCAGCGTGAGCCAGAGGCGTAGGATTAACGAAAGAACTAGAATCAAACATTATCTTAATATGACTTTATTAAGATATTTAACTTAAACCTTTAACAAATTAAATTATAATAATGAGAGAATCTACGATGGCAAAATACGCAACACACAATATATATATTTAGCTAATAAGATTTAATCTAATTCAGACCACTATCAATAACTGAACCGCCTAATCACTGATTCTAATATTAAATAGTCAATCCTACATTATTACAGCTTGGAGAATCACTGTGTATTGGCTTATGCTCAATCTTTACTTGTATGGACTGGTGTGCAACTTAAATTAAATATATTCGATCAGTTATAACTTCTAATCACAGTCACGTAAAGCTCATTCAGACTTGAACCACGATTCCTATATTAGACATCAACTACCTGCCAATTTCCATCCACTATCACAAATTGCCATTCCATTTACTCTAAGTTCCGATACTTAAAAGCTTGTTTATTTGCATCTTTCATTCACACTTCACTTCTTGGATTTGGTTGGAAAAGAGTTGCCATTAATTCTGGCCCAAAGGACATGTTAAAGAAAAGACGCGTGTGAGCCCGTCACAGTGTTTATGAGTTTAAAATGTTTTATGTTGTTTATATAAAGAAAATTGAAAGATGAACCTCTATATAACGAACTTTTTTCGGGATTTAGCGACTTCTTTATATAGAGATCCGACTGTATATATATTGTCCTAAAAAATACAAGATAATTCAAAATCAAGCACATATAATTACCCAGTATGATTCATTGGTGTATCTAGTAATGAGTGAGCCCCGTTTCCAAATTCCTTGGGGACTTTATTCTTTTTTTTTTTTTTTTGGTGGGGGGGGCAGAGGGACTTAGCATTTCGAGATGTTTTGCTTACACATTTTGGGTTCCCTGTGCTATCGACGGCTCTAGCTAAGCCCTTCTTAAAAGATCTCAAACAAGTAACATGTAACAGAAGTAATAACCAATTTCTTCGAAAAAAAGTTTACTGATGGTTTGGATCACAAGCGTTTTTATTTTAACTTATAGTAACTGCACTCAAGACTAAAATAAAACATCTCCTGTGGCTCTCTATCTACTAAAAATTCTTATAACCCTTGTCCCCCCCTTAGAAAAACTGGTCCCGGACATCATATAGGAAAAAGGAATGTCCCAATCCAGGATGGGGAGAAAGTTACTAGTTAAAGATGTGTAGACATCAAATTTTATAGTTTCACATATACTCCCACCTCGGACTCTTCAACGTAAAAAAAAAAAAAAAAAAAAAAAAACTGACATTAAACATACAGAGTACGAAATAAGATACGTTAAATGAAATACCAAATTCACGCCCAATAATATTTCAGAAAATATATCAAATTTTTTGTAACAAAAAAATATTTTCCATACTCGATCCAAATCCGCCCGTAAAATTTGCCGCTTCAGGCAGGGGTCCAGCCCTAAACCCTCCCCTGGTGATAACCATTTCAACAGACAATCTCGGTCCTGATTTCAAAAATTCGTAAAATGTGTGATAGGGTACATTGTCTCATTTAACTTGTGGGAACCCCCCTGGGTTCCACCCTGGACACTAAGATTAATTTGAGGCAAAGAATGACCAGGAAAGATCGGAAACATATGAAATGGTGAAAAAGTTACCGACAGGAACTATTTCCCTATACAGCCAGCCAAGAGATTAAGCATTTGTTTATATGTAGTAGGACCTCCATATAACGAAGTCCCTAAATTCGGGGGGAAAAATCGTTTCATGAAAGTTAGACATTGTGGTTCATCTTTTAACATACTTTATAAACTACATAAAACAAGTTTTAAATTCATAAGCCCTATATATTAATAAAAGTAATCATTTACATTTTTTTAAAATTAATATATTTTTATTTCTTGCCCATCAAAAAAAAAAAAAAAAAGAACTCTAAGGAAAACCAGAAAAAAGAATGAAGAATGCACTGTATTTTAATATTAAGAAAATAATTTTATATTAAAATTCACGAAATTTAAGGACATTTTCTAATTTAAAGCACACAAGTAATATTAAACATACATTATTTTATAACTAGAACACGGGGACACGAGACAACTCCACTGAGGGTGAAAGGGGATATCAAAGATGTTTCTAATGAACTGGACAATGGAGGTTAAAGGTTGCATTTTTTGGATGAAATGTCCAATACTTTGTTGCTCTCTGCGAGTTAGGATCTAATAAAACTAGTTCAAGATGCATGACCACCATAAAATGTGTTAAAGAGAGAATAACTTGAAATGTCGAGAGAAATAAGTTAAAAATAGGGAGAAAAAAAACTGTATCACAAAAGAAAAAATTCATTACATAAAAAATGCACTTCGCAATAGAGAGGTTATTTTACAAAGAAAATCATGAGATGTTCAAGGTTCCAGGAAAAAGCTCCCTATATAGAAAAATTCGCAATATAGAGGTTTGACCAGTCGAACCTCCATATAACGAAGTCGCTAAATCCCGGAAAAAAGTTCGTTATATGCAAAATTCGTCATACAGAGGTTCATCTTTTAATGTAATTTATAAACCACATAAAAAACAAGTTTTAAATTCATAAACACTATATCTTAAAAAAAGTAATTATTCACATCTTTTTTAAATTAATATATGTTTATTTTATATATCTTACCCATCGAAAAAGAAAGAAAAACTGCAAGGGAAAAAAAGGAAGTCGAAGAATTCGCTGTACTTTCAATATTAAAAATAATTTTATACTAAAATTAATGAATTTTAAGGACATTTTATATTTTAAAACATACAAGTAATACTAAGCATACATTATTTTATAATTAGAACATGGGGGTGAAAGATGATATCGAAGATGTTTCTAGTGAACTGGGTAATGGGGATTAAAGGCTGCCCTTCTTGGTTGATTGAATAGTAACGTCGCACTGTTCAGCTGCACGAGGGCTTTTGGCGACGGACCACGTAATTTGCTGCCCTTCTTGGATGAAACGTGCTAAACTGTTGCTCTCGTCGAGGTCGGATCTATTAAAACCAGTTCAAGAGATTTATGACTATTATAAAATCTATTATAGTGAGAATAACTTCAGTCACACCTTCAGAAATCAAAAAGGAAAAATTCGTTAAATAGAAATTCGCTATAGAGAGGTTATTTTACGAAGAAAATCATGAAATGTTCAAGGTTCCAGGAAAAGTTTCGCTTTTTCCCCTTCGAGAGGAATGTCCCAAATTTTGAGCCAGCGCAAAACACCACCAGAGGCCGAATGACTCAAATTTGCGCCAGGCATTTGGAACGTTTTGTAAGTTCAGTTTTGTTTGCAATATATGGCATTCTATCTCCAAATGGTTTAGATACATGGAGATCTGATATTCTAGTCGAAATGAGATAAATATTATTCACATACACGTGGTTTGTTTTATAAACATAAGGGGAAGGGAATATTTTCGAATTGAATGCCTTACGACTGCCCTTGAAATGAACATGTGGTTTTTGTTTATAGTGAAGTCGAGAGATTTATTTTCGCTAAAGCATTTGATTTGGGTTTGCAGTCTACTTTTTAATGGACAATTAGATCTGGTAGACAAAATATGTCCTTTTTTTTTTCTTACTTTTTTACAAGGTCGACTTTTACAAATGCTGACAATAAAATGTTTAAAAACCTGTACTTAAACAGAAAGTGGCTGAAGTAAATAAAGTATATTAATACGAAATATATAAAGCATATGACGTTCATATAATATAGAAAAAAATATTAAAGAACGCGTTTATATTTCGGTATTTTTATGGATTTAGGCTTAACTACACAAAACCCTACAGCTTGTGAGTGACACTCGCGCCGGAAACCTCGGGCCCTGGCGGTATGCACGCGTTTGCGTTCTCCGTCCCGAAAGAGAGAAAAATTCGCAGTATAGAGGTTCGACTGTATATATATATTACTTAATAGATTGTGAATATTTTGTATACAATGTCTTGCAAAACTAAAGAGTTTCCTAATGGAAAATGCACCTTTTAGTATTTGTGGGAAAACACGACATATATCAACATATCTATGTTAAAAATCTAAATTTAAACAAGAACAGAACTAAAATTTATGTTGCAAATTCTCTCTCATGCAAAATACACAGTATTTCTCTTACGGCAAAAAACCTTTAATGCCATTCAGAACAATGTATGTACTAAGTGAAAAGTGCTTCTCAATGTGAATGGCTACAAAAAATAAGTATAGAAACAAATGAAATTCAGAATATGTAATGCGAGTGTGTGATTCTCAACAGACCTAGACTTCAACAGTTTGTGTGAAAAATTGCAAGCACATATCCCAGTCACTAAACATAATGCAAGGACATTTTGGATTAAAGATTTAATATAATTTACTCATTAATAGTATTAAAGTGTAATACTGTAATCAAAGTACATGTATGTTACACACGTTACAAAGTACACGTTGTAATTAAGCTTTTCAAGCTTAAATGCTCTCTACTCGGCAAGGCACTTATACTCACGTTCCGTTTTCTTTATGGCTTCAACTTCGAGCGATTTCCCTTCTTCAACAATGTCGTTCAGCATCTCTTTCACAAACTACTCATTTTCCTTTAAGTATAGGTAGTGATTTTTTCGCGCAAGTCTCAATGACTTTACCATCTAAAGCAGTGATCCGCAACCCACGGTCCGTGGATCAAATGGTACCGGGCCGCCTAAAGAACATTTAATTATTGCCATTTTATTTAAAGTGGTGCATTTCTCTCGGATTTGCGTATCTTTCTAAGGAAATCACTTTATATTCCACGTTAAATCACTTTTATTCATTTTTGGTGAAACTATATTTTATTCTGAAGGCATATTTAAATGTAACTAAATTAAAATTGTTTCATCAAAACAATCTAAAATATAAACAATCAACGTGTCCCACCCTCAGCGGGCTGCGGTAAAATTATCAAACGTCGACCTATCCGCAGCGATAAAAAGGTTGCGGGGCACTGATCTAAAGTCACAGACTAGTTGCTCAGGTGCTAAGTTATAGAGATCTATTTGTCTCTTAAAATAAAACTAAATTTGTAAAGCGACTTTTAAAACTGTTTCTTGTAAAACGAAAGTGAACGATATTCGGGAATCGTCATAAAAATCCAATAGTCAAAATGGATCAGTAAACAAAATTTAAATGATTCGAATGCAATCCAAAATTTCTTCGTATAGTCGGCAGAATCTACTTCAAAATTCTTTATAAACTAGGTGTTCAGAAATTGATAATTTTTCGTTGGGCGCCAATTGTAATAATACTGAAATCAAAGAATTTCTACGCCGGTTAGCTCAAATCGTCTTTAATTCATGGTTTTCGAATTCAAATTCACCAACATTCAAATATATCACAGTTATAATCATATCAAACAGTGAATAGTATAAAAACGAGAGATTTACGCGAGTAGAAATTGGCGTCCGCTTTCGTCGCCAAGCTGGCAAGCCGACTGGTTGCCAGCTTGTGCTCGAAAAGCCTGCACAACTATTGTCCATCTTTTACCATTCTCGTTACAAAAGTAGTTTAAAATTGTGATAATAAATGCCATACTTTTTTATAATTGTCTTTACATTTAATACCTACAGCATTGATCTACTTTAAATATTATATTATTTTAAGATATGTTCTTTTAAGTGTGTTGTGTGTGTGGTTCCACGAAAATACTTTCTACTTTTAGGTGTTCCACAAAAACACCTTCTAGCTCTAGGGATTGCTTGAGTTGAAAAAGCTTGAAAATCACTGGCATAATGATACCAGTCTCTGTATAACAAACTGCATTAGAAATAATAAAAAAAAACTCTTCTGTTTTAGGAACACATACACACCTTGCAAAAAAGGTTTAGATGTAAATAAATTCTAATGTAAATATTTATTAGGAAAAAAAAAGGTAAAGTTCTAAAACAGACGCTCCTTTAAACAAAATTTTCTTTTAATATATATTGGTTATTATTCAGGTGACCAACCATCCTCCTTTTATAGGTTCTGTCCTTTCTTGAGAAGTGTCCTCTTGTCCTCCTTTTCACTATTTTCAAACCGATGTGTTAATTCAGCAATGAACCAAACATATTTCTATTTTCTAATATGTCGAACACTGGTCTGAAAAAATATCAGAGGAAATTACAGTTTTCAATGGTGTTTTTTTGACTTCATCAAAAAATAAAGTGGGTAAATATAGAAAATTGTGTCGAGTTTATATAGAAAGAAATATCCGATACTAAAACCGATGACTATAGCCTGTTTGAAGAAAAAAGATGACTGAATGCATATTTAAATTCTAATAAATAAGAACAATTGGAAAATCAACATCTCGAAAATGATAAAATAAGTATTTTCACCCACTATATATTTCAAAAAATGAACACATTCTAGATGAAAATTTAGTTATTCTTGTGGAATTTATGTTGCGCTGCTCTGGAACCAATGCTGCAGTTGAAAGTGGTTTTACACTTGGAAATGATTTTTGGACAAGTGAGAAATCAAGATTGAATGTTAATACATTAGCTTTAGTGCTTACCGCAAAATTCAGTATGAAGAATATTTTTTACTGAGAAATTTCAAATATATTAGAAAATGATATGATGGCAAAAAAAAAAAAAAAATCATTAAATGGAAAAATACTCGTTAAGGTATCCGACTACATTCGGAACCGTGATTTTGCAAAAGTATATAAATGAATAATATTTAGTGTCACTTAGATTAGAAAACGTATGTAAAATTGTTTTAACATTACAATAAAAAATTATTTAAAGGCAATATTTTGGCGAAAAATGAACTTAGAACTACCAAATTTCAAAATATTCTCCTTTTATGAAAAATTCTTCTATTATAATAATATTTTGCCTGTATATAGCTCAGACCTCTGTACAGAGGCTCAGCTAGAATTTTTGAAATACAAAACTTAGAAGCGGGTTTATCCACATTTTATTACATCAGAGGAGGTAAATTTTAAGAAAAAAATGCCGATAATTATTTCAATAACTTCAATAACAAAATTTTAGTAACTGAAAATAATGTGAATTTTTCAAAAATCCTAGTTGAGACTCTCTGGAGTGCTTAGTTTATATAAGCAAAATATTATTGTAGAAGCATTTTTTATAAGAGGAGAACGCTTTGAAAAAAGGTTGTTCTAAGTTAATTTTTTGCCAAAATATTGCATTTAAATAATTTTTTGTCATAATGGCCTTAAAACAATTTTATACATGTATTCTAATCTAAATGACACTTAATATCATGATAATTACCATTTGTGCGTTTTTTTAAAATCATGGTACCGAACGTATAGTCTGATACCTTAAAGTAAATAAAAGCGTATTTTTGTTTGAGTAATTAAAATGTTTCATACATTTACGTTGTAAATTTTTCGTCCTCTTTTTTTTCATTGTAAAAAAAAACTGGTCACCTTATTATTATACAACAAAGAACAAGAATAAGTAAACAGAGCTAAAATTTTTAAGATCAACTTTTAAGGCTGATTTCTACTCAAAATACAAACTAGTCATCAAAAAATATGATTCGTTTATTTTCTTTTCCAGACATACTTCTCTTCCCACCTTAAAATTCCATAAGAATAAATGACAAATACCCAGGGATACAAAGAAATAATTTATTCTACATGATTTAAAAGGAATATAGACTTAAAAAACAGATATACATTATTTGCACATAGTATGTCCTTATATATTTTACGTACACACACATAAAAAAGTGACATTTTGTTGTAGCTCATCAAATTTGGTATGAAACTATTGATTGCTTATGGTAACTACTCAAATGTATATTATTTACTGCAATAACTTTTAATTCAATCATACAAGTAATATGGTAAACAATATATTATCACAAATTGTTGTAAACAAATTTTACTAAAGAAGAATTGATAAATATGCATATAATTATATAATTAGGGAAAAAAAGAAAATTAGGAAAAAAGAATTTTACATCAAATTGTGATAAATCAGAATATATATATATATATATATATTTACAGGGATCACCAACATTGCAAAATAGTATACGTTTTTGTTTTTATGTCCTTCCTTTGAATATAAAATTGTATCGCACAATCAAGAGAAGTGAGAAAATTTATGAGTCATCCAAAGAGGGGTTGGCCAAAACTATTCTGTTACAGTTCAGAGCGATACTGCACATGCTCAGGATTCGTAGTCTGATATTCGTATCTGTGAAAACAAAGTTGTAGTTGAGGAGAAAGTGCGCAATATTTCTGAATTTTTTAAATTGGTCAGTTTGTTTTATTCACATTGTATTCGCATATCATACTTTAGGGTTCAAAATTTTTTTTCAGATTCATTATAAAGAGTGTTTTTTTCCAGGTATAGAAGTTTAAGTTGGCATTACTTTCCAAGATGGCGACCGATTTAACAGCTGTCAAGTGATTTATTCTCAGTTTGGTTTGGCAATTCATCAAAACGATCATCAAGCAAGGCGTAGAATTCGTCGAATGGGCCCAAAACGAAATTGCCGTTGTTCCCGATTTTCATAAGCGAATTTTGTTTAGCGATGAAGCGCACTTCTGGTTGAATGGCTACGTCAACAAACAAAACTGCCGCATTTGGAGTGAAGCTAATCCACAACTGTATGTCGAAACACCGTTACATCCAGAAAAACTGACTGTTTGGTGCGCTTTATGGGCTGGTGGAATCCTTCTTCAAAAACGATGAAGGCCACAACGTTACAGTCAATGGTGATCGGTATAGAGCCATGATTACTAACTTTTTCATTTCTGAATTGAACAATCATGATGTCCAGGAGCTGGGGTTCCAACAAGACGGCGCAACATGTCACACAGCTCGTGCCACAATCGATTTATTGAAAGACGTTTGGTGACCGCCTAATTTCACGTTTTGGACCTGTGAAGTGGCCTCCAAGATCTTGTGATTTAACACCGCTAGACTATTTTCTGTGGGGCTATGCAAAGTCATTAGTCTATGCGGATAAGCCACAAACGCTTGACCATTTGGAAGACAACATTCGCCGTGTTATTGTTGATATACGGCCACAAATGTTGGAAAAAGTCATCGAAAATTGGACGTCCAGATTGGACTACATCCGAGCCAGCCGTGTCAGTCCTATGCCAGAAATCATATTTAAAATGTAATGCCACAAGATTATCTTTCGAATAAAAAAAAAATTCATGTCAATCGAATAATACATCGTTGTTTTACTGCACAATTTAAAGTTCTATACCTCTAAAAAAAACACCCTTTATATGCTCTTAAATAATAACCCGTAATAATGAATAATAACTTTTAACAGAACATAAAAATATCAGTGGATAATACTGCAGTTTGGTTTCATTATTTATGAGTATATCACACTTTTTAAAAGTATATCGCGCATTGCTAACAGTACCACCAACTAGCTTAGAGGCCGAAAGAGCGTTTTCCGACAGCTGGTCATTTTTGCACAGTATAACGTTCCAGGCTTAATGACAGTACAATTGATGCATTATGATTTTTAAGATCACATTTCAAAAATTTGTAATAATACTACACACTGAATTGTGATATTTACGCTTTTTTGTGATTTAAGGTATCCGACTACGTTCGGACCCGTGATTTTAAAAAAGCGCATAAATGGATAATTTTCATGATATTTAGTGTCACTCAGATTGGAATACATGAATAAAATTGTTTTAAGGACATTTTCACACACACAAAAAAATAATAAATAAATAAATAATAATATTTTGGCAAAAAATTAACTTAGAATAATCTTTTTTCCAAATGTTCTCCTTTTGTGAAAAATGCTTCTATTAGAATAATATTTTGCCTGTATATAGCTCAGACCTCTCTACAGAGGCTCAACTAGAATTTTTGAAAAATTCACGTTTTCAGAGTTACCACCAATTGAAATAATTATTCGCGTTTTTTTCTGAAAGTTTCTCATCTCTGTTGTCGTAAAATATGAATAAACCCACTTCTAAGTTTTATATTTCAAAAATCCTAGTTGAGCCTCTGAGTAGAAGTCTGAGCTATATACAGGCAAAATATTATTCTAATAGATGATTTTTCACAAAAGGGGAACATTTGGAAAAAAGATTATTCTAAGTTCATTTTTTGCCAAAATATTGTATTTAAATAAAAAAATTTAGTTAAAATGTCCTTAAAACAATTTTATGCATATATTCTAATCTGAGTGACACTAATTATCATGAAAATTATCCATTTATGCGCTTTTGAAAATCACGGTTCCGAACGTAGTCGTATACCTTAAATAAATAAGATATTACTTTACTTTTTTGTTATTCTTTACATTCTGCTATAATTCATAAATTACAAATTATTTTTTGCGATATTTACACTCTCTAATAAAACTGGTAAATATAACAAAGAAATGCCTAAGTTTTCTTTCTTTTTCTAAAATTTCTTCTCACGGTATTAAAACCGGTATCCATGTATTAAGCTCTAAAAAAACACCGAATACCGGTATTGAACTTTTGGTACGATATTGCAATCCCTAGCTGATATGCGTTTCATGTATTTCAGAACATCTATCAACACTTTACTAATTTATATTATTATATATATTTAAAAGCCATCTATTTATGAAGTCATTTATGTAAAAAAGATAAAAAAAAACTTCCTGAACCATGAAAATACTTGTTTTTAATACGTCAAAGTGAAGACAGCCAAAATTCAAATAAAAACCTGCACCTAAATGTTCTTTTTTTTCGTATTTCATTCAATTCAACTCAATATTCCTTTTTACCACATTAACTTAACATTTGAAAATTTGTTAAAATATCAAATTAATCTACAATGCTTCAAAAAATGAAAGAAATGCGCGAATCAATTTAGGGGGAGCATGGTACGTTAACAAGCGAAATAGGATTGTATTATATCAGCACCAAATGCATAAATTCTACAAAATAACTTATTCCTTCTTTTTAACTTATTAATACAGTATCAACTGTTTTATAGAGAATACAATAATTTTGGATGTATAATTAAACACAAAATAGTTGCACAAATACAGTTATAAATACATCAATATAACTTATATGTATACAAATGCGATAATATCAACATTGAAACGTATTACTTCACTCGCTTTCAGAATTTAAATTTATATATATAGCATTTATATATTAAAAGTATCAAAAAGAATGTAATGCACGAAAGAAAAACCACTTACTGTTTGATGAAAAAGATGGGTTATCCATCACAGATTACTTCAGGAGGGATCTCAATTTGTTTTTACGAAAATCTATCTTCCTATTCACTTCTTCTCGCCAGGTTGAATTGCCTATTGTTTTGCTTGCATTTTCCAATAGGAACTTTTCAACTGCTTTTTTCATGTCATGGTCTTCGTTTGTGTCCGCCAAATAATGCGCGATCCACACATTAGAAGCTGTTAAATTGGCTTGGAACACAACAGAAGCCTTTTTAATAAGATCAGCATGTTCGAGCAAGTTCGCTGAAGCGTATATTTTCACCAAATCCCCATTTTCAACGGAATCGGCGTGCAGCAATCCAACCACATTTTCAAATAACAGAGTTTTTCCCTTTGCAGTGTTATAAGAACTCCATAGAATTACCATGATTGCAAACATGCTAAGGAAAAATAAGAAAAGTGAAACAAATTCATTATAAATTCTTCCGGACATTTTAGTTTTTCTTCCACGGGTACATGGATTAACTTTAGACTTTCCGTTGAATCTTATTCTACTCTCACCATAATTCAGAGGTTTTTTTTCATCTTTTGGCATCCTCTGTCGAGAAATGCTAACAAATTTAACAGATGCACTTTTTTTAGTGATTTTTTGCGTAGAAGAGTCAATTGCTTTAGCGTCTTGTGTAGAAGAATCTTCTTGCGTGGCAAAGTCGATTCCCTCAGAGTCTTCTTGCGTGGCAAAGTCGATTCCCTCAGAGTCTTCTTGCGTGGCAAAGTCGATTCCTTCAGAGTCTTCTTGCGTGGCAAAGTCGATTCCTTCAGAGTCTTCTTGCGTGGCAAAGTCGATTCCTTCAGAGTCTTCTTGCGTGGCAAAGTCGATTCCTTCAGAGTCTTCTTGCGTGGCAAAGTCGATTCCTTCAGAGTCTTCTTGCGTGGCAAAGTCGATTCCTTCAGAGTCTTCTTGCGTGGCAAAGTCGATTCCTTCAGAGTCTTCTTGCGTGGCAAAGTCGATTCCTTCAGAGTCTTCTTGCGTGGCAAAGTCGATTCCTTCAGAGTCTTCTTGCGTGGCAAAGTCGATTCCTTCAGAGTCTTTTTGCGTGGCAAAGTCGATTCCTTCAGAGTCTTTTGCGTGGCAAAGTCGATTCCTTCAGAGTCTTCTTGCGTGGCAAAGTCGATTCCTTCAGAGTCTTCTTGCGTGACAAAGTCGGTTCCTTCAGCGTCCAGCGTGACAAAGTCGGTTCCTTCAGCGTCCAGCGTGACAAAGTCGGTTCCTTCAGCGTCCAGCGTGACAAAGTCGGTTCCTTCAGCGTCCAGCGTGACAAAGTCGGTTCCTTCAGCGTCCAGCGTGACAAAGTCGGTTCCTGCGTGACAAAGCGTCCAGCGTGACAAAGTCGGTTCCTTCAGCGTCCTGCGTGACAAAGTCGATTCCTTCAGCGTCCTGCGTGACAAAGTCGATTCCTTCAGCGTCCTGCGTGACAAAGTCGATTCCTTCAGCGTCCTGCGTGACAAAAAGTCGATTCCTTCAGCGTCCTGCGTGACAAAGTCGATTCCTTCAGCGTCCTGCGTGACAAAGTCGATTCCTTCAGCGTCCTGCGTGACAAAGTCGATTCCTTCAGCGTCCTGCGTGACAAAGTCGATTCCTTCAGCGTCCTGCGTGACAAAGTCGATTCCTTCAGCGTCCTGCGTGACAAAGTCGATTCCTTCAGCGTCCTGCGTGACAAAGTCGATTCCTTCAGCGTCCTGCGTGCGTGACAAAGTCGATTCCTTCAGCGTCCTGCGTGACAAAGTCGATTCCTTCAGCGTCCTGTGTGGCAAAGTCGATTCCTTCAGCTGCTTTTGTAGAAAAGTCGAATCCTTCGGATTTTGTAGTAGAAAAGTAGATTCCTTCAATTTCTTCTTTTGTGGAAGTGTCAAGTCCTGAAGTGTCTTGTGCAGAGTAGACAATTTTTTTGGTGTCATCTTGTGTAGAGGCAATTCTTTTAGTGACTTTTTGTGCCGAAGAGCTCAATCGATTGAGTATGTGCGAACGTAGTAAGGTGTGATGGAAACCTCTAGCCATTGAGAACGCTTTGTTTAAATTTCTCCTGAATTCTTAGATTATAAATTTTCTTACTTTTTTTACTTCGTCACCAATGTGGCTTCGGAATTTGAGGCAAGAGCGCAAAAGTCTCTGGAAGAAAGTTCGTGCGAATACTTTTTAATTTTTTTTTATCCTTCGAGCAGAGATGCGATTCAATAGATCTATCAGTAAATCAGCAGAAATTCTTCCAAGTAAAAGTTATACAACAGAGAATCAGTATTAAAATATTTTTACAAAACCCTTGAGAAAACCACTCACTGCAAGCTGCAGATTTCCGAAACGAAATTTCCACCAGAACTGAGCTAAACCAATCGAGGAAAGCGAGGCGTCTGAGTAACCGGAATGACGTGATGAATGTGTTGCTTGAACAGCATTTCAAAGTATGGAGGGGGGAAACTAATACTTCAGACTCTGGGGAAGAAACTCCACCCCATCCTATTGTCAGGTTCCCTCTTGAATTTTGGAGGGAACAAAGCAACATACCTTTCTCAAGCTCAGATAACTTTCCTTCCCTTCTTTCGGGAAGGACAACAACAAAGCTGCATTCTCATGCCTTTACTCTGAAAGCAGAAATTTGTTCAGCGGTTAGGTTTGTTTTTCATTAGGGTGTGCATGATTAAGAAGTAATATAAAAAAAAATTTAATCAATTCATACTTAGATCAACCAAGAAAAATTTTATTTTAGCTACTTTTTATTAAATAGTTACAATTAATATAAATATGTATATACATAGGACAGAATCATAACATTAAGTGGTAATTCATTTTTGTTAATTATCATTCAAGTATCGTATTGTCATCCAAAACAATTATGTCTATAAAATTTCGGTTCTACTGAATGCTTTAAAACGCGAGGGAAAAAAAAACACTTTTCAAGTCGTCAAAAGGGTCGCCAACGTGACTGCATTTGTAATTCTCTGAATAATTAGTTTCAATCGATTAATTTTTGTTAACTATGATTAAATTACTGTATTGTCATCCAAAATAATCATGTATATATAAATTTTCAACTCAATAGAGCGCTTTAAAATGTATTTTATTAACGATTGAAAATTCGACCAAGATAAATTTTCAGTTGAACCTGTTTTTGTGCGGTAGATAGGAACCGCATAAAAAAAATATTCAAAAATTTCATATAAATTCTTACATATAACAAACTAATTCGTGGAAATACTACAAAAAACTTTTATGCGGTGGATAGGGACCGCAGAAAAAAAGGCGCATTCATAAAATATACCTATTTACGAAATTTATGTAAGAGTACTTCCATAACCAAATAAATAATTGAATATTACACATGGAAACATTTTAAAAACATATAGTGTCTCCTTGTATATACGGATAAGTCTTTAAAATGCACATACATAATTAATCGCTACTCATCGTAATCCAAAGTCCTGTAGTAAATAAGTTCAAAATCGCTTTCGTCACTTGAAGGTGCAATTTCAATCGATTTATTTTTTGGTAACAAAGTAAGAGATAAGTTGTGACGAAGGACGGGTGGTCAGTTACTTGTAAATGTCACGATAACCAGCTATACACGATTGAAGCCCTTTGGAATTTTATACTCCTTTCTTAACATGTATCGATTTTAAGAAAATGCTTTCCAATTTGTTGGAAAGCTGAATCCCTGCATATTTTTATCCGCTCTCAAGGAATCTGGCTTCTTGTCCGTCTTCATAATTTATCAAATTATTGATAATATTACTGTCATTGAAAGTTTCGTCATCAATCAAGCGCGGGCTGCTCGAGCGTTGAGAGAAAGCAACTGAATGCGCATTGTCGGGAGACTGTTTATAAGAAATGAACGTAACGTTTTGAAGTGTCTACATTTCAGTAGCGTAACATACACCCCCGCATCACGGGGGCAGGACTCAAGGGGCCAAAGGCCTGACTTTCGCTACATACGTTTCTACCCAATTTTACAGTGGAGCCAAAGACATTGAGTCCTGTCACGGGAAGGGGGGACTCTAGGACCCCAAGGCTTGACTAAGGCTAAATGCGTATTTACCCAATTTATAAAATATTACAGGCTAAACCTGACTTTCAGGAAGGAGGGGGTCCTAACATTCTCCGTTACGTCACTAGTAAATAGAAAACATTACAGTGGCACCACATTGAAATTCATACACCACAAAAAAAATAATATCGCACATAAAAAAATAGCACAAAAAGGAAATCGCATAAAAAAAGACCGCACAAAAACAGGTTCGACTGTATAGAGAGTGTGAGCTAATAGTTGGAATAGAAAAAATACTTCAGAGAACCAAGATGCTCTTAACCATCAAAAAATTAGTTTTTCAATTTTTCTCTTAAAAATAAGTAGATTTAATTCTGATTTAAAAAAATGTATAACATGCATAGGTTTAAAGCTTAATACCCGAGTAATTGCAGTTTTAAAATGTAAGCACAACAGCCTGAGCGGTTATAACAAGAGTCTTGTACCTGACAAAAGTACAGTCAAATATTCTCTCCTAGGACCATTTTTTTTTTTGTTTAAAAACATAGATAAGTCTCTAAACTTATGTTTTAAAAATTAATTACAAAGGAATTTTTACTAATATGTTTGCATGACCACAACCAGAACCCAAATGAAAGCTTCAATAATTGTGTGGGGAATCAAGTTCCAAACAACACATCTGTGAGCGAAAAAAATTTGCAAATTGGTGTAATGGACTCAGTGACGTACTTTAATGAAGGTGCATATTCAAAAACGGAAACCTCAGAAATGACCTAATGTTTTAATGACCTAACCTTTTTAGTTATAGTCTTTGCATCATTATCTTTGGATTGATGGGTCACTTTTGTATGCCTGAAAATTAGAAATTGATAAATGTATACTTTATAACTCTAATTTTCCTCGGAAAATTATTTCACCAGATCATTCTTAATTTTTCATGTTCTTCTCTATTTTTTGCTTAAGTATTTTATTTTTTTTATTAGCTTTTAAAAAGCGTTTCTGATTCTTTATATCATTGAATTTTTCTATCATTTTCAACGACTCAGATCTAAGCTGTATTCCCATTGGTCAGGCATCGCCCACCCACCCAAAGATCGAAATTTTGCTTTTACTTTTGGTGCTCTTGCACTGTTTTTGAAACTATTTTTCTTGCAAAATGCATTTTAGTAAAGAGTGGTTTTTTTTTCAGGTATAGAAGTTTAAGTTGGCATTACTTTTCAAGATGGCGACCGATTTAACAGCTGTCAAGTGATTTATTCTCAGTTTGGTTTGGCAATTCATCAAAACGATCATCAAGCGATGCGTAGATTCGTCGAATGGGCCCAAAACGAGATTGCCGTTGTTCCCGATTTTCATAAGCGAATTTTGTTGAGCGATGAAGCGCACTTCTGGTTGAATGGCTACGTCAACAAACAAAACTGCCGCATTTGGAGTGAAGCTAATCCACAAGTGTATGTCGAAACACCGTTACATCCAGAAAAACTGACTGTATAGAGCCATGATTACTAACTTTTTAATTCCTGAATTGAACAATCATGATGTTCAGGAGCTGTGGTTCCAACAAGACGGCGCAACATGTCACACAGCTCGTACCACAATCGATTTATTGAAAGACACATTTAGTGACCGCCTAATTTCACGTTTTGGACCTGTGAATTGGTCTCCAAGATCTTGTGATTTAACACCGCTAGACTATTTTCTGTGGGGCTATGTAAAGTCATTGGTCTATGCGGATAAGCCACAAACGCTTGACCATTTGGAAGACAACATTCGCCGTATTATTGCCGATATACAGCTACAAATATTGGAAAAAGTCATCGAAAATTGGACGTCCAGATTGGACTACATCCGAGCCAGCCGTGGCAGTCCTATGCCAGGAATCATATTTAAAATGTAATGCCACAAGATTATCTTTCGAATAAAAAAAAATTCATGTCAATCGAATAATACATCGTTGTTTTATTGCAATTTAAAGTTCTATACCTCTAAAAAAAAACACCCTTTATATTTTAAATTCTTAAAGTATACTGTAATTTCTAAGTATTTTAATTTAACAAAGGGTAAGAGTAAGTACGTTACAGTCACTTAAAATCCTAACAGAGTGTGAGGTTATACTTCGGAAGAGCTAAGTATATTCGGGCCATCCATCCCAACGATATAAATATCACTCTCCCTTCGTGGGATTCTCAGGGTCAAGGCCGTTTCGAATGATCTTTCCAAATGACCTTGCTTAAGATCGCTACTGCCCTCATGTCCTACGCTGACCTTCCCTTGTTAAAGCAAGGTTAAAGGTAAAATGTCCTGAAAACATTCCAGCTGACCAGAAAAGAAATATTCCCCCCTCCTTTAACCTAGGAAAAAAAGCACAGCAACAAAAGCACAGCACAAACAAAAAGCACAGTAAGCTTTGAGCTCAAAGAGTTCTGTATATTGATTACCCTGGCAGAGAGAGAGAGAGGAACAGAAGAGGATTGCCGATTTCATTTAGAATTCGTGCAACCTCCATACCTTGTGCTCTGCTTCATTCATGGAGGGGGTAAGACATACCCATATGGCATCTTGAAAACTTAAGGTAAACTTGAAATACCTCTTTTCTTTGGTGGGGAGTGTTCCTTTCGTGCTACTATTGCTGCCAAGATGTTTTTGAAAGTATCCTTTCTTTGGAATTCTCTGCTCGTTTCTTTTTGTACGTGCCGCTATTGTTAAAAGATTCTCTTCTATCAAAAATGTCAAAACAGAACATTCCTGCTTAGTAGCAGGGAAAGAGGGAGGACGAAGTACGCAGCACTGCAAACAGCACGAAGCAGAGCGATGCGACTCCCAAAAGAATAAATAACTCGTCTTCCTAAATTTCGTTTTATTTCTAATAGATCGTTCTTTTTCAACTCCTGCTATTGCCAGGGAATTCGCTATCTATTTTATCCCGCGATTCTGTCCTATATATGTATACACGTACATATTTATATTCATTATAATTATTTAATAAAAAGTCACTGTGTTGACCTTTGTAGAAATCGACTTGAAATTTTTTTATATACATATTACTTGGTAATATAAATATATATTTTTATAATTTTTTGATACGTGCATTTTAATCAGCTGTCATGAAAGAAGAAACCTCAGATTTTAGTAAGAGAATTGAGTTTTATTCACGTCACTACAAAAGAAGAGGGCTTTTGGCGAGAGACGAATCTCGATCAAGTGACGAGGACGATACCTGAGCTGCCCCCCCTCTAACTAACACACAACGCCAACGGGAGGACTTTGAACTTCGACAATTGACTTTCATGAGCTCCCTCTAAACGGTGGGTCCTAAATGGCACCGCGACCATAGCCAGTAAGCTATCGTGGAAATGGGGCAGTAGCAGGAGAAAAAATTTCATTTAAAGAAAAATTGTAATTATTAAACGAAATCTTTAAAAAGTTGGGAAAAATCGGGAACCTATGAAATGGTGAAAAAGTTACCGACAGGAACTATTTCCCTATACAGCCAAGAGTCTAAGCATTTGTTTATATGCAGTCGAAACTCGATATAACGTAGTCCCTAAATTCGGGGGGGGGGACGTTTTATTAAAGTTCGTTATAAATTGTGGTTCATCTTTTAATGTACTTTATAATCACCATTAAACAAATTTTAAATTCTTAAACACTATATATTAAAAAAAGTAATTATTCACACCTTTTTAAAAATTAATATATGTTATTTTATAAATCTTACCCATCAAAAAAGAAAGAAAAACTGCTAGGGAAAAAAAAAAAATAGTGCAGAAGAATTCACTGTTTTTCAGTATTAAGGAAATGATTTTATAGGACATTTTCTAATTTAAAACACACAAGAAAAATTAGACAATATTTTATAATTAGAACACGGGACAACTCCACTGAGGGTGAAAGACGATATCGATGATGTTTCTAGAGAACCGGGCAATGGGCGTTAAGGTTGCACTTCTTGGATGAAA
Organism: Trichonephila clavipes; assembly: GCA_019973935.1. Lineage (NCBI taxonomy): Eukaryota > Metazoa > Arthropoda > Arachnida > Araneae > Nephilidae > Trichonephila > Trichonephila clavipes. The sequence continues at coordinate 521,094 of BMAU01020049.1, forward strand.
CGTCCTGAACTCTATAGCTCTCGGCGAGTTAGGATCTTATAAAACCAGTTCAAGATTTATGACCACCATAAAATGTATTAAAGAGAGAATTTGAAATTTTTTTCAGAAATACTTTTAAAAAAAGGGAGATCAAAAACTGAATCACAAAAGAAAGTTCGTAATAAAGAAAATACACTTCGCTATAGAGAGGTTATTTTACAAAGAAAATCGTGAAATGTGCAAGGTTCCAGGAAAAAGTTCGTTACATAGAAAAATTCGCAATATAGAGGTTCGACTGTATTTTAAAGTTACACAAAATGTATCACGCAAGAAAATGGTGAAAACTTGGATACAAAAATGAAATGCGATATTACTTCCCAAATTCTTCCTATTTTCTACTGGAAAAATCGATTGAAGTTGCCTAACACAGGTGTTTTTCGAGCACACACGGAATTGTTCTTTTTTCTTTTTCAACCCATACCAAATTGACAGCTAGTTCTTGAAAACTCTCTGATTGACACGAAACGACGATTTCATTTCTTCCGAACTACAAAATCGATCAAAATATTGGCGGTAAAAATATACAATATTTTAAAAGTTGAATCAAATATATAGTCCCAGTAAAAAATATTACATAACAAACTACATTGACTGCATCATACTTTTTTCTTCCCTCGTAAAGAAATAAGGCTGTCTGGAAAAATGATAGAATTTATTTTGTTGTTACGTTGATCGGGGTTTGAAGACTTTATGCAGATCAGTCGCAAAGAACAAGACAGTTCTTCAGGAGCGATGGAAACTTATAATCGAAAAAACAATCCTTGAAATACAGGATTCAGCAGCAACATTCGCAAAATAATTATCCGAAGGTCTTCACGTCTTCTACAACGCTCAGACAAAACCATCAGTGTCTAAAATACACGTGTGCTTAAGATTATTCACAAGCACCGTTAGTCCTACTGAACAGCCGAGCTAATCGCTAGTCGACTCTTCCCGGTTAAGGCACACAAGACTACTAACTTCTTCACTTGAGACGTAGGGAAAAACGACCTTGCACATACCCCTACAAGGCAAAACAATATTAATTCAGTTTAACTAAAAACTAAAATTAGATGGAACGCGGGCGACGGCGCGACAGCGCCTTTTCCCAGGAGGGTGGGAGGAAAAGTAAAAACCATATGACGGAAAGCGGATCTAATCAAGAGATCTCCCCGACAGAACGGGGAGGGAGGACGTACCCCGAAACTCGGAACGCTCTATCGAAGCAGAGCGCCGGCGGGGGGAGGGGAAGAAGGCAGGAAGGAACGCGGGACGGCCGAAGGCTGTGACTCAAAGGCGGTGACTTATCACCCAAGAACCCAAAATAAAATGACGCAGTGCAGTGCAGCTAATATATGTTGTTGAGAGTGTGAAAAGAGTGTTTAAATGTTGAATTATGGAGGGCGAAGCGGGTTTCTCCACTTCGTCGAAGAGTATGCATATTTAATTTTAGGATGAGGATACGTAAATACTGTTTGTGCTTTGATAATTGGATTGTCATGAGATTCAATAGATTTAAATACATTTCTAGATAGTTTAGTGATGTAATTAGCAATCGGCTCCATTTGTAGGTCGTTGTGAATCACGTCATTTCGGACGTACCAAGGTGCGTTCGTCATGACGCGGAGTATTTTGTTTTGCATTACTTGAATTTTTTTCATGTGGGTGGCGGCTGCGGCTCCCCAAACGGGTGAGCCATAAGTGATAACTGGGCGCAGAATCTGCTTGTAGAGAATGACTTTATTTTCTAGGGATAGAGGAGACCTCCTCCCGACAAGGGAGATGGCTAGAGAGATTCTACCCCAGAATTTCTCAGATAGTCGATGTGCTTTTTGAACGTTAAGCGGCTATCAATGTGTAGACCCAGATATTTCACCACCGGAACCCACTGTATGTTGTCATCAAAAAGTGTAAGTTGGATAGGCGGGTCAATAACCCCCCCATTTCCTAAAAACAATTGCTTGCGATTTATCTACATTTATTGCAATTCTCCAATGTGTAAGCCACGTTTCAAGTTTATCTAAAAAGTGTTGAATAGTTTTAATAGTGTATTTCAGCTGGACACCTTGCGAGAGAACTGCGGAATCATCCGCAAAGAGGCAAGTACTGACGGTGGAGTGCTGTGGAAAGTCATGTGTGTAGATGTTGTGCAAGTACGGTGAGAGAACAGATCCCTGAGGGACCCCAGAGAGGCAAGATCCCGTGTTAGAATATGAATTATTTACACGAACTCTAAAGGTTCTATTGTGTAAGAAATTATGAATAATTTTAATTAAATAATCAGGGAACTGTAATTTAATTAATTTGTACGTGAGGCCATCGTGCCACATTTTGTCAAATGCCCTTTTAACGTCTAAAAAAACACCTACAGTATAAAATTTGTGGGCAAAACCCTCGTTTATAATGTTTGTTACACGTATCAGTTGGTGTAGCGTTGAATGGCCCTCCCGGAAGCCGCATTGCTCCGGGGGAATACAATCTATGGCTTTGCAGTGAGATTTGATTCTTGTTAAAATAATTCTTTCGAATATCTTAGCAGTGGCGTTGATTAAGCTAATTGGTCTGTAGCCTTGTGGATATGTTCTATCTTGGTTTGGCTTGGCCAGCATAATGGCGTTTGCTTGCTTCCACAGTGTAGGAAAGTGATTTTTAATGAGGCATTGATTGTACAGCTTAGTTAAATGAGTAAACGCATTTTGCGTAAAATATTTAAATGCTATGTTTGGGATTTGATCGGGGCCTGCAGCTTTTCTATTCTGCAGTTTTTTAATAATGCCTCTGACCTCGAAGGGATTAATTCAGTTTCTGTGAGCATCTCCCTATTTATATGCCTCGCGGATCCTTCGAGAAAGATCCGCTTACGTCTTAGATAGTAAAATTAGTTGATTTCTCCATTAATTCCCAAAATATAAAAGGTCCCGAACTCTCCAAAAATGATGCCAACTTGGCTTTATCGTCAAAATTTCGCCAAGTTCTCATTGAATCGCCATTATAACGTAAGGGTCGGCGTTACTTGAGAATATTGTTATTTTAATATAAATTAAATATAATTTAAAAGCATTACACATCCAAATACAAATTATTTACACTATTTTACACAAAATTCGTAACATAATACTTTACTCTCCTAATCTCTGTTCAATATCACGAGAGGGAATTTGTTTGATCGGCGCAAGGAGTCATATTTGGCGAGAAATGCGCCAAATTTTAGCTGTGGTAGCTGGTCGGTCATGGTCACGACTTAATTTGATTTTTATATCTTAATTTAAAACAACACGAGAATTATTGGAGACGTACATCGTAGTTTGGAAGCTTGGTCAAGTGAAGAAAATGACACCCGAGCTGGCACCCTACCCTCCCCGAACTTCCACTCCACATCAATGTGAATCAATTGAGCAATTACAGATTTAAATAACATCATCCCCTTCTCTAGGATGAGTGTTTACAGGTACCAGGACTCGAACCGTAGCTCAACAACACCGGTTAGAGTGACGACTATGACCATTCGGCTATTGAGACTAGGGTTTAAGATTTCACGGGTTTTTCCATTCAAGGGAATATAATTGTCATTCCCGGAAATACATCAAAATTTATAAAAATTACAAAGCTATTTTTAAATAAATTCAAAAATAATTATTTAAAATAAGGATGCATAGAAATTTCAAAAATACTTATTTATATAATAAGCTAAACATACAAAAATTACATAATGTAATGATTATTTATTTTTAAAATAGGATTTCAGAAAGCATAAGCAAGTTCTACTATTATCACTCAGCCTAGTTTTAAGCTTTGTGACGAACAATCCGGCTTCCGAAAATGCTATCTCGGCTTCAACTGACGCTGGAGGAATTGTTTTTAAAGCCTCACGTAGTTTGATGATGTTTGGTGATGGATTTGCAGACGAGTCGACCAACTGCATCTCTTGTTTTATGATTTTGTTGAAACTAGTACTTGTTTTGGTTAAATATTAAACTTTTGTTTTAGAGTAAATTGCTTTCTAATTTTTCGTCCTATGTCAGAGGTTTTTCTTTCAAAATCTCCATGCTCTCTTCTTCTGAGTGCGAAGAGTTAGATATAGATTCCTCTTCGCAGAAAAGCCTCGTTTCTATCATTTAGGCTCGTCTAACAAATTTTTACTATGTAATCGCGAAATATCGACAGTAAAAATGCAGTTGCTTCGTATTTTCTCCCAAAATTCAGGTATTACATTAATCCTATAAATTAATGTTGCGTCTCTCGTTAATTCTTTCGATTAGAGTATTTCATATCTTTCGCAAATTCTGATATTTGTTCGTTCAATTCTCCAATAACCAAAAAAAAAAAGAAACTCCTTCTGCAGTTAGCAAAGTTGCTTTTCGACTGCATAATTTTTTTAAGCCAATTTTTACTGGCTTTAAGCCTGCTGCAATCGAAGTCACAGTTTCAAACTCTACATTGACCATCGTTTGTTCCTTAATGTTTCAATTAATGCTTTTAAAATTGCTGACTTTATTTCTAAAAATTTGTCAGGCATTGCCAACTAACTATCCCAGCGAGTTTTGGTATGCAAACAAACCATCTGCTCACAGCCAAACTGTACTTAATCATATTTTTTGTAAAATATCATTCTTTATAGGGGACTTTCTGAATAATTTTACTACATTTCTAAGCTCCATGCGATTCCCGGGAAATCCCGAAAACGAAGTATAATTCCCGGGAATAGAAAAAGTACAGAAATCTTATGATTTCTCGGGAACCCGGGAAAGAAACCCTAATTGAGAACCCAATAGCATTCGAGTCCTGATATGCCGTAATGGTATCCTGAGACTCATCGTAAAGACATGATACACGTCAAATCTATCAAGGCTTTTGTCCTCACATTGGCGTGGTGTGGATAATTGAAATGTAATGTTTTCCTCGTCACTTGACCATTGTTCAGCACTACGAGACCGTCAGGAGCCTTTGCGCAAAATTCAGAGTGTGATGTTAATAAAAGAATCTGAAATAGAATAAGTGAAAAAAGGGGACTAATACACTGCTGGTCATTAAAATTGCAACATAGGAAGAAAGCGGAAAAAATAACAGAATTATTAATTAATAAACTAAATTAATGTTATAATTTTTTTTATTTCTAATGGGCTGCCGGTTGGTGCTTTACTATTGCAGACCTAGTACATTTCCCGGAAGGTGGAATCTCTTTCGTGCATCACTATATAAACGGATGCAAATCGCCGCAAGTGATTTTGGCGCCCAGTTTTCTCCCAAGACGGAACCACCTGAGCTCTGAAGATGCGAACCTGTACCAGGATTTAATTTTGCCGAGAGCAACCAAACCAAACAGACACTCTAGGAATCTTTTACATGCCGTATAATTATACGACATGGTCACTGTTAATTTTTTGCATCATGAAAATCCACCGACTTGGGCCGGGGTCGAACCCACAGGTAGGTGAAGAGGGCCAGCGACAAACCAACCACGTCACCCAGCCAGCTACAACTATGTTATAACTTAAATTAACATTTTCAATGAAAAGTTTCATCTAACTACGACGAGAAAAACTAAAGCTGTAATATATTGTGTCGTTTTTTAATTTTTTTTTTTTAACGACTGCATATTGAACAAATTTTCAAATATAGAATATACATAGAATGTTGGACGTATCAATTCCAAAGTAGAATATTGATGAACACTGATTGGTTTATTAACTTCACCCTATGGAACTACACAATGGTTATTGTCGAGAGACCTTGTAATTTTGAATTTTGGTCAATGGCCAAGGATGGCATCTGAGCAGGCATCCTCATCCTCAAACCATGTCAACGTGACTAATTTGAACATCGACCGATTGAACGCGTAAAAGTCTTTCTACAGGATTCGAGCTCGCAACTCGATGGATGCAACACTATCCGCCAGTTCCTGACTATGACTAAAAGAATACTCATGAAAAATCTACCCCCGAATGACTGAGTGTTATATTTACGTCACACTTTAAAGCTACAAGAGGCCTATTGGCGACAGACCTCGTAGTTTTGAACCATACTCAAGCGATGAAGACGACACTTGAGTTGCTCTAATTTTCCACATCACGCCAATGCAAGAACTTTGAGCAATGCGACCGATTTGACATGCATCAACTCTTCTACACGGCAGGTTTTCAGTGGCATTAGGCCCGAACTCATGATACGCTGGTCATGAGTCCGTGACCACCAGGCAAATGCAACCCCTTACTCCGAAGTAAATATTTATGGAACGATTTTATGCATACGTATCATAAAAGTATCATAAAAATTAGAACAATTTTCATTAAAAAATTGTCGATTCAAGCAAAAGATAAGCATTATGAAAAAACAAGTAAAGAGTGTTTTTTTTTCAGGTATAGAAGCTTAAGTTGGCATTACCTTCCAAGATGTCGACCGATTTAACAGCTGTCAAGTGATTTATTCTCAGTTTGGTTTGGCAATTAATCCAAACGATCATCAAGCAAGGTGTAGATTCGTCGAATGGGCCCGTCAACAAACAAAACTGCCGCATTTGGAGTGAAGCTAATCCACAAGTGTATGTCGAAACACCGTTACATCCAGAAACACTGACTGTTTGGTGCGCTTTATGGGCTGGTGGAATCCTTCTTCAAAAACGATGAAGGCCACAACGTTACAGTCAATGGTGATCGGTATAGAGCCATGATTACTAACTTTTTCATTCCTGAATTGAACAATCGTGATGTCCAGGAGCCGTGGTTCCAACAAGACGGCGCAACATGTCACACAGCTCGTGCCACAATCGATTTATTGAAAGACACGTTTGGTGACACGCCTAATTTCACGTTTTGAACCTGTGAATTGGCCTCCAAGATCTTGTGATTTAACACCGCTAGACTATTATCTGTGGGGCTGTGTAAAGTCATTGGTCTATGCGGATAAGCCACAAATGCTTGATCATTTGGAAGACAACATTCGCCGTGTTATTGCCGATATACGGCCACAAATGTTGGAAAAAGTCATCGAAAATTGGACGTCCAGATTGAACTACATCCGAGCCAGCCGTGGCAGTCCTATGCCAGAAATCATATTTAAAATGTAATGCCACAAGATTATCTTTCGAATAAAAAAAATTCATGACAATCGAATAATACATCGTTGTTTCATTGCAATTTAAAGTTCTATACCTCTAAAAAAACACCCTTTATAATGCAAAAAAGTTTTTTTCTATCTCTTTTTTTAAAAAAATTCTACTTAGGTCAACAAAGAAAATTTTTTATTTTAGTTAATTAAATTTAAATAAATTAATGTTTGAAAAAACAGTATCACACAACATCAAGTGTTATTCACACAAGTTTAAAAAAATACATCCGAAGCTAAGAAAAAATTAGAAAAACTTACTGACGCCATTTGTTGGTGCTAGTTCTAACTAAGTTAGAAATAGCGCAGAATAAATTTAAAAAATAAAAATTTAATAAATGAATTAATATTTAAAAAAAACTGTATTAACACCAAGTGTCATCCACTACAAGTTTTATAAAATGTATTCGAACTTGAGCGGATGAATAAAAAATTTTTTTTTTATTAACGATTGCAAATTGAACAAGATATAATAATAAATAAATAAATATAAGGAGAGTGAACTAATAGTAGGAATTGAAAACTAAGAATCAGCGGTCACAGAATATTATGGAAATTTAAACATTTTATGTATAAAGAAAATATTGTTCCAGTATCTTATTTTCCTCCTTTATTACCCGAAAAAAAAATGTCAACAGTTTCCCCTCAGATACTGCTTCCACCGCAATGACATGAAACTGATGCGTTTATTTGGCGAAAAAAGACAAGTCTTAACATGATATTTTTGTAAAACCTTCATTATAAAATTACTAAGAACCAAAAACCTCGGTTGCTATGGCAGCGGCGCGATGTTGATCCCCGGGATCTGCAAATCAATGCTCGCCGGATGACGGTAATCTGTTGCGGAAGGTTGCTTATCCGAACCGGATAAATTGAAGTGAAGTGACACTAACATAGGCCAGTCTTGTATCGAAAACGAACTGATACAACATGACGTTTTTAAGGGATAAAAAGACAAAATGCTAAGATCTAAGGAGTGTGCCGTCTTCATAAACAAGGACGTCTTAAAATTCCGAGGCCATAGGCCCAGAGAAATCTTAAGATTTTTAAGGTCCTGGGCCTCTACGCAAAACGTAGGCCTACTGGGATCTAAAAATAAGCAGTATGTAGCATATATTGTCAAAAACTCGTTCAAACGGTTATTCGAAACAAATGCGGACGACTCAATCTCAAAAACCTAGGCACAAACTGGTTCGACCGGTGGCATTTCGACTAAACGAGTTGAAGGATTGTTCATGGTATAAGGGGGCCTAGATATGGACAACGGACATCACATAATACATTTTTGACACTTTTACTATTTAAGATGCAATCTAAAATTCCCTGTTTTTCGGAGAATATGTAAGGGAATGAAATATTTGACCACATTAAAATTACCCTGATCATAATCTTAAGATAGATTAAAGAACGAAACGAGGCCCCCGGGAACAGTTAGGCCATATCTTAAGACATCCCTGTTCATAAACGCTAATCCTGTTCACAACTATTAACTATGTTCATATCATGTGTAACAAACACACTTTTGAGAGAGAGAGAAATAATACTAATAACTTACGGAAATACCATTTACGTGTGTGTGTGTAATACGGTCTAAGATGGAGTTTGGCCAGTTTACGAAATGAGCGGCCATTTCACCAGGGAATTTCAAAAGTTCATGGTTGATGCTGTTTCTGCCGATTCGCAGGTTTGAGTACTCATGCTATTGAAAACACGATACGATGATGCACGTTAATTGCGTCGAGGCTCAAATACCCACTGGGTGCAGGGTGGAAGTTTGGAGAAAAAGATGACAGCTCGAATTTAATCCTTGTCACTTGATCGTGGTTCAAAATGACGGTCATCCATGGCCCTCGTTGATCAACTACTTATAAACATCGCATTTTGGAGCTACATTAAGGCTTCACGGCTAAGTGACGAAGACGGCATTTGAGTTGAAACCCCATCTCCGAACTTCATCACGTAACCGACATTAGGCCTCTGAGAGTATGAAATAGTTATATTAACGTCGTACTTATAAAGTGTAACGGCGTGGCATATAGGAAGCTTGACACATAGCACGCGATAGACTAGAAAGAGGGCGCTGCTGTGAACTGTTTTGGCCTTTGAGCGGGAAGGAGAGAAGAAGGCAGTCTCGAACGTAAAATGAACGAAGCTGCATGTAGTTCCCGATGTGACTTTTAATTGTAAATGAAAGTATTAATATAGTGATGTGTTTTGAAGGAAATAATAAAAACGGTAAATACGGTTAATTAGAGCTGATTAATTCAACTACAAGACGATGTTACAAAAGTAACACGAGGAGTACTGGTGACGTATGACACTTGAGCTGGCACCTACCTCTCCTAACTACCAAACCCCAGCAATGGGAGGACATTGAGCCAATAGAAACATAACGTGCATCGGTCTTCTCTTCATGGCGGGTCTTCAGTGGCGCTAGGACTCTATCCGTGACCACTAGGCTACCGCGGTCATGTTAGGGTGTGCGGTAGCCCAGTGGTCAAGATATCGGATCATGGCAGGCATGTCATGAGTACGAGACCATGAACTCATGGCTACCACGGCTACAAAAAAAAAAGGATAGGATGGAATGTTAAACAGGGTTAAAAAATAAGGAGATATTTCTAAGACAGCCTGGAGGAGCCTTGACTGCGTTTATTAAGGACGGCAAACTGCTAGGAAAAAAAAAAGGGAAATCTACACTTTGGCAGAATAAATTTAGAACTTATAACAAAAAAAGAGGGAAGCCCTACGGCGTACCTAGTTTTTGGAAGATTTTTCTGTTTTGATGCGTATTGATCTACTTACGGGGATGCGGATAAACAAAAAACATTTACTGTTTACAGAATTCGTTCACCAAACTTGTTTATAAGATTTCCCATTCTTTTGATTGGTATGCAAACCAATACACAAGATCTTATTCTTATGCATTATTCATGGCTGCAATTGATACAAAAAGGTTCTTTTAAAATATCTCCCTATTTTTGGGGGAAGAGTATGAATGCATTCATGCAGAAAAACAAAACGATAGTCAAAAACATCACAAATTTCGGAAACATAAACACATAAACAAGTTACACAAAAGATTTTTTTCCCAATGTAGATCGATCAAAAGAAATAGACGCTCGATTCGAAGATTTATTCGGAGGGAGAAACAGCAGATGAGAAGGGGAAAATGTCATGAACACATGGCAACGAAGGAATTACGTCGCCCCTGGATTCAAGGTCCTTCTCCCTAGAAACGAAAACAGGGTAATCCATTTAGTGAATGAAGGTCTAAGAAAAAAGAAAACAAAGCAAGTCCCTGGAAAAGGGTTTCGAGCAATTACCCATTATACGTCAAAAAAGGGGTACAAGAGCAAAGGAAAGAAATTCCTCTTCGAGCGGTTGCAAACACAAATGTTACCGAAGGAAATAGAATAAATCATAAAAAAACTACTTGTTGGATTTGATTGATTGAATATTAACGTCGCACTCTGTTCAGCTACACGAGGGCTTTCGGCGACAAACCACGTAATTTTGAACCATGGTCAAGTGACGTGGACGACACCTGAGCTGGCACCCCCCTCACCTAACTACCACACCACACCAACGGGAGGACGTTTCAGCTCTCGACAGATTTAACGTGCATCGCTGCCCTACACGGCGGGTCTTTAGTGGTACTGGGCTCGAACTCGTGACAAGGCAAGCCACGATCTCATACCTATACCACTCGGCTACTGTGGCCACAGCTACATGGAATTAAAGTCGTCTTACGGCAGCCATTTCTGACCAGTGAGCCACGAAATTAATTCAAAAGTCATACACCAAATATTCTTCCGATTTAATGAAGTTGTCTCCTTCAATGGCCTGGCCTTCTCCAGAAGTCTTTTCCAGGCATCCCTACTTTAAGCAACTTTTTTCCAATTTTTGCCCTTTAAAATTTTTAGGTCCTTCTCAATACAGTCAATTCATCTTAACGGGGGTCTGCCCGGAGATCTATTTCCCATGGGCTTGGGTAGAAAGATTTTCTTGCAGCAACGATCTTCATTCATTCTAGCCAGATGACCAGCCCATTTAAGTCTCTGTAATTTGACGAACTTCACAACATCAGATGGTTTGTAAATTTTGTAAAGCTCTCAGTTAGATCTTCTCCATGATCCACTTGGATCCCACCAAGAATGCAGCGTAAGATCTTTCTCTCGAAATTTCCCGAAGCTTCCTCATCACGTAAAGTCAATGGCCAAGTCTCTGATGCATTAGTCAAAACAGATCTTGTAGGACTTTTGTAAAGAAGCAATTTAGTTCTTAATTTGAGAAAACTGGATTTTAAATAACTCTTCTATTTGCAGCGATGATTCGTTTATAAATTTCTGTAGCCAGCTCATTTTTATTATTTATCTCCGTTCCCAAATAAGTAACATTGTTAGCTTTTTAAATTTATAATTGTTAATTTCTATGTGATTAAGTTGTAAAATAAAGTTAACTACTACAAGGAAAAAAAGGGTGGAAATACGGGTAATTTTTTCGCTCTAAATATTTGTGGCGGTGGTATCTATAAAGCCAGTAACAGCCTCCGTACTAAAATGATCCTCTTGGTACAGTGGTTAAGTTACTCGGGTTTACGGAGCAGAAAGTACCAGGTTCTAACCTTCATTGGTGACCTTGGCTGAACTTTGAAAACAATGCAAATCTTCGCGGAGCAGATGTGGCGCAATCTATCCACCGCAAGAGCAACCCAAAACCGTCAAACCCGCATGACGTAGCACAGAAAAGCCGTAAGATCACTTGACGCAGAAAAGCCAGATGGATCATTGTAGTCTTCAAAAAGAGACTACGTATTCTTCTCTCACGCCTGAGGGCAAAACAGATGTTGAACCGATTCTAGAAAAAGCTTTGTATGACCACACCTCTTCCTTCTCCAAAATTCGGATAGTTTTTAGTCACAAAGATGAATGGATACTCCTGTGTTGAACAGTTTCCATTATTTCGTTCCTTCGCACATGTGGGCAGTGAAGTACTTGAATGGTATATAGGAATGGACCTGTTGTGAGGAAGATACCCAGGAGGGTACTCAAAGTGATGTCGATTGATACTCTCCGTATGATTTACGAGGTACGGCGACGTAGTTGATTTCAGTCACTTTGTCTCAAAGAAACAATGTAGTTGGGACCAAGATAGAGGATAACGGGGGCAGACTCTCAACGTTCGTCAATCAGAAGTTATTGGAGGCTTAAAAGAGGCCCACCCAGAGTCGGTTCGGAAGTTGAGAAGGATCTTTTTGTTCTGTGACACAAGTGAAAAAGGTTGTGGGGGCAGCAGCACCCGAAAGGATCAAGAGATCTTTTCAATGACCTCTTCAAGACGGGGAGGGGGACAGCCACTCCAGTGATTGATCTTGGGCGATACCGGCAAAAGGGGTTGCGGGGGCAGACGCACCCGGGAGCCGATCTGAAGAACTACGAACATTTATCCCTACAAACTTTCCTCCAGCCAAAGGCTGTGAAGATTAAAATAATTAATAACGAATTTAATTTTTTAAATTTGTTAATACAACTCCTCTTGGCCCCAAACTGTGTGATTCCTTCTCGCTACCAAGAAATGAAGTAATTCTGAGGACTCACGACGCTACAAAACTTTAGCCTCTTGACGAAAACGATTGTCAAAGTTTGTTCCGTTTTAAAAAAAAATTAGTTTAAATATATGTCGCAGGGAAAAGACGAAAATAGACGAATTTCATCAAATCCCGAAGAGGTAGGATCACTTGACGGGAGATGTGAAAATAACGTCTCTTCAAAGTCATTTCCCTGATGAAAGTAAGGGATTTCATAAAATCCCTGAACTGTTTCAGTGAAATGAAATGAAGTCAGGATTTGCATTGGCAAAATGCTGTCCAGGGGGGGGAGACACCTGGGGAGGGGTCGAGTCCTTGTGAAGGGTGTTTTTTTTAGAGGTATAGAACTTTAAATTGCAATAAAACAACGATGTATTATTCGATTGACATGAATTTTTTTTTATTCGAAAGATAATCTTGTGGCATTACATTTTAAATTTGATTTCTGGCATAGGACTGCCACGGCTGGCTCGGATGTAGTCCAATATGGACGTCCAATTTTCGATGACTTTTTCCAACATTTGTGGCCGTATATCGGCAATAACACGGTGAATGTTGTCTTCCAAATGGTCGAGCGTTTGTGGCTTATCCGCATAGACCAATGACTTTACATAGCCCCACAGAAAATAGTCTAGCGGTGTTAAATCACAAGATCTTGGAGGCCAATTCACAGGTCCAAAACGTGAAATTAGGCGGTCACCAAACGTGTCTTTCAATAAATCGACCGAGCTGTGTGACATGTTGCGCCGTCTTGTTGGAACCACAGCTCCTGGACATCATGATTGTTCAATTCAGGAATGAAAAAGTTAGTAATCATGGCTCTATACCGATCACCATTGACTGTAACGTTGTGGCCCTTCATCGTTTTTGAAGAAGGATTCCACCAGCCCATAAAGCGCACCAAAGTCAGTTTTTCTGGATGTAACGGTGTTTCGACATACACTTGTGGCTTAGCTTCACTCCAAATGCGGCAGTTTTGTTTGTTGACGTAGCCATTCAACCAGAAGTGCGCTATCGCTAAACAAAATTCGCTTATGAAAATCGGGAACAACGGCAATCTCGTTTTGGGCCCATTCGACGAATCTACACCTTGCTTGATGATCGTTTTGATGAATTGCCAAACCAAACTGAGAATAAATCACTTGACAGCTGTTAAATCGGTCGCCATCTTGGAAAGTAATGCCAACTTAAACTTCTATACCTGAAAAAAAAAACTCTTTACTTCCGAATCATACAGGTAGTACTATCGATCCCCTAAGTAACAACCCCATACCTTTAAGAAAATGGCACAATAGGATTAATATAGGGATTGATATTTTAGTGAGTAAGCAACCGAGAGGAAATATGTTATACGTCAAAAAATACCAGCCTAATTTCCTAATTATTTGTTAATTAGTCTCGAATAAATAATTTGTATTTCATTGACTGTTATTGCATTACTTCTACGTTTAATAATGCACCCTATTTGTTAAATAAACACTTTTAAACTCTTGACAATATTATTTCATTATTTCACTGAAACAGATCAGGGATTTGTTCAAATCCCTTACTTTTATCAGGGACTTTGACCTTGAAGAGACGTTATTTTAACATTTCCCGTCAATTGATCATTTCCTTTAGGGGAATTTGCTGAAATTCCTAATTTTTCTTCATTCTTTCCTGCGACATATATATTCCCTCAACTCTACTACCACTAAGAAATAATCCATTTATTTTTATTAGTAAAATCATCTCCATTTTCAAAACTTCCATTAGCCCGGTTTGAAGTTTCCATCTACTACCTCCACAATGTCGTTACAGTCATCAATTTACTCATAACAATTCGACCGAACGTTCTAATTTCTAAATAATGCATTAAATGCGTTCGAGAACAGTCGATGGATCATATACCTCAGACGACGACGTTTTGAAATATCGTGCGCGCGTTATGTGTATCATTTCGAACAGTTTCCATGGCGACCAGGAGCTCCAATTTTTATTGTGTTCACTGTTTGTGCTCCGTGTTTGGATATGGGCGTGTTTTAAAGAAGGGGAGGGAGGAAGAGAAGACGGAAAATCGTTCGGGTAAAATTGCACGGTAAAATGGGACATTAGAATTGCTGATTGTACGATTAATAGAGAGAGAATTCTAAATCGTTTTCAGTTGATGATGGTCGTCGCTTGTAAGACATCTTTTCCCGCTAATATTTCAGAAAAAGAAAATTCGGTTTAAAAGATTGAATGAAGACCAGAATTTAGAAAATACAAAAAAGCATTACAATAAAAAAAAAAAAAAAAAATTCATTATAAATTTGAATTTCTGATTGCTTTTTTTTGCATTATTTATATGATTCGGGGTGGGGGAGGGGGATTTGTTGTTTTTTTAAACGGGAAACTAGGAAACCTATAACACTGAAGACTTAACAAAGGGTTTTTCAATATTTTTTTCCCTTCCTAGGTGCTCGACAGCGCAGAGAAGCCTTTTCCAGGACAGCCTTCTTCTAGCTCAGGGGTGTCCAACCCAAATGTTTGCGGGCCACTTCGAAAAAACATTATAATCTCGCGGGCTGCACATAAAAATATGTACCTTTATAGCAGATTTGGAAACAGAAGACATTTATTGGAGTGAAAATTTAAAACAGAATGAATTATTATTATTGGTTTCATTATTTTTCATGTATGCACAGACATAGATAATATAATAATGTTTATATAATACAATAACGCAATGATAAAAAAATGTTTGAAATATTACAGTTGCTATTTTCTTGAAAATTACGGTGTTCCTATTGAATTGATCTTTCGTTACTCATTGTTGAAATTTGATAGTGCTGTAATTCGCAAACGATTAAATATACGTTGCCCTTTATTTTAATCATCCTGAATTTTTTTTTAAACTTTAAGAAACATCCGACTGCCTCTTGCTTTTTGGGCACTCCAAACAGAAAAGGAGGAGGCGAAACGAAAGACACACACAGAATCCTGTACCATCCATAGTAAAGGATATGCATAATGCAATTCGGAATTTTTAAAAAAGTAATTTACTATAGTAAAATCAAATGTAATTGTTTGTTAAAATATAAATATTTTAATTTAAAGGACATTTCTATTATCAAAAAGGATTTTAAAATGAGAACAGGTAAAAGGCAAAGACATTGTATATATAGACACACATTATATATATATAAATTTCCCCTCAAATAAATTTCAAAATGAAAAAACTTTAAAAATCTGATATTAAATTTTTTTTAAAAAAAGTCGATTGGGCGCAACTTATGTACTGGCGGGCCACGTGTTGGACAGCCCTGTTCTAGCTATTGTTCTCTAATTCTTAGTTCTCAAGACTAGGATATCTTTTTCTAGGCTATCAATCCATCTAAGATTTGACCTGCCCTTTCTTCGTGTGCCAATTTTGGGCTTTGAAAACTTTTCTAGTGGTGCGGTTTTCGTCCATTCTGACAACGTGACCTGCCCACTTAATTCGTTGTATTTTGATAAAGTTATCAATGTCAGATTCCTTATATGATCGATAGAGCTCTAAATTTGATCTTCGCCATGTTCCATTTTCCTGAAATCTTCCAAAAATAAATCTTAAAATCTTCCTTCCGTAGATACTTAACATGATCTCATCTGTTCGAGACATGGACCAAGTTTCACTTGCGCAAGTTAATACTGATCTTTAAAGACTTTTACACAATAGAACCCTTTTTTTTTTTTTTTATTAAATTCGATTTCATGTGTATTTTCGTATTCCTTTAAGACATGTATTAGCCATAGTGATTCCCTTTTGGATTTCAGTAGTACAATCGCTTCTATTGTTAATTTCCGAAACTTAATAAGTGAAACTATCAACAACTTCAAAATTATACTCTTCAATAAATGAAGTGGGAATTGTTAAAACATGATTTAGAGCAAGACATGTATTTGGTCTTATTCTCATTGATTTCCAGTCCCATCTAGAGGGCCCCTTTCTCTAAAGATAAGAAGGCTTTGTCTTAGCGCGGTGGGTGCTCGCGCATAGATATCAATGTCATGAGCAAAAGCCAACAACTGTATTGATTTATTAAAGATATTTCCTTTGGTATTGATATTGGAATCTCTTGAAACTTTTTCCAAAATATTTTTTTCAACTATACAATATTTTTTTTAATCAAATGTTCTCTAAATCAACTCGCTCTTCGAATCTCCACACCAGGCCAAAGGGAGGACATTGGGCCTCAATAGATTTTATGTGCATCAACCCCTCTGTATGGCGGGTTCTCAGTGGTACCAAGGCTCGAACTCATGACACGCCAGCCTCGAGACCGTGACCATAACATGGCTACCACGTTCACTGTGTTGCTTCAAGATCTGATGTCTATAAACCGTAAATCAAGTAAAGGGTGTTTTTTTGAGAGGTATAGAACTTTAAATTGCAATAAAACTACGATGTATTATTCGATTTATATGATTTTTTTTATTCGAAAGATAATCTTCTGGCATTACATTTTAAATCAGATTTCTGGCATAGGACTGCCACGGCTAGCTCGGATGTAGTCCAATCTGGACGTCCAATTTTCGATGACTTTTTCCAACATTTGAGGCCGTATATCGGCAATAACACGGCGAATGTTGTCTTCCAAATGGTCAAGCGTTTGTGGCTTATCCGCATAGACCAATGACTTTATATAGCCCGTCAAAAATAGTCTAGCGGTGTTAAATCACAAGATCTTGGAGGCCAATTCCCAGGTCCAAAACGTGAAATTAGGCGGTCACCAAACGTGTCTTTCAATAAATCGATTGTGGCACGAGCTGTGTGACATGTTGCGCCGTCTTGTTGGAACCACAGCTCCTGGACATCATGATTGTTCAATTCAGGAATGAAAAAGTTAGTAATCACGGCTCTATACCGATCACCATTGACTGTAACGTTGTGGCCTTCATCGTTTTTGAAGAAGGATTCCACCATCCCATAAAGCGCACCAAACAGTCAGTTTTTCTGGATGTAACGGTGTTTCGACATACACTTGTGGATTAGCTTCACTCCAAATGCGACAGTTTTGTTTGTTGACGTAGCCATTCAACCAGAAGTGCGCTTCATCGCTAAACAAAATTCGCTTATGAAAATCGGGAACAACGGCCATCTCGTTTTGGGCCCATTCGACGAATCTACGCCTTGCTTGATGATCGTTTTGATGAATTGCCAAACCAAACTGAGAATAAATCACTTGACAGCTGTGAAATCGGTCGCCATCTTGGAAAGTAATGCCAACTTAAACTTCTATACCTGAAAAAAAAAAAAACACTATTAACTCAACGGCGCAACAGCCCATGAGAGTCAAGGACTACTGTGCCCATCTCAGTGTTCATGACCTTGGGCACTGAGACGCATGAGCAGATGTTCTGGTTAGATCAGGGGTACTCAACCTTTCTTTCTGCTGGGCCCCATACACTTATGTCAGCTATTTCATGCGGGCCGCATACATGTGTTAGTTATTTTACGTTGACCGCAACATGAGGACAGTAAATGGGGGAGGGGGAGTGAGAACTGCTTTAAAAACAAAACATTAGAAATTTAAAATGTAGAAAATGATCAAAATATAACTCCTCTTGTGCTTTTTTATATTTTTTTTATTTTTATCACTATCTCTAAAATAGAAGCCTTTAAGAAAAACTCCTTCACAATTTCTGCGTCTCTCGGTAAACTGTTTCATATGATTGCCAATAATATAACAAACTTCATAGGATGTCTTTGTTACAGCTGTGATATTATTATGACTGACAAAATACTTCGTCGCTGTTGCAAAGATTTTTCCAAGAAAGCCTATTTATCATCACTTCTTGAAAGAGATCTTCGAGGAAAAGTGTCGTATGTGTGATTCCTGTATATTGGTATTTTTAAATACAGCACTTTCGTGACAAATCAAACAATTACTGAGATCCATGTTTATTTTTCACTACAAAATAGTCAACCTCCCAATCGTCTTGAAACGATATATTTTCTTGAAATATTTTTCGCATGCAGGATATGAAAGATATTTGAAAATCGGTTCCCTTCATAAAATGATCGCTACTCCACTGTTGTCTGTTATCACTAACCGTAACGGTTCCAAATAGAAAAGAATATCAATTCGTACACCGACAACAAAAAGCAAAATTGATACATTTAATTTCTTGACAAAGAATTTCCCACCAAATTTTTAATACAATGTTCCGAAATAAGTGAATTTTTCAGAGCAATGAGCCATGACCGGGCCACTTAAAAAGGCTCGATGGACCGCAGATTGAGTATCGCTGGTCAGATGGTCAGTCCAGTGTTAAGTTCCCAAGCAAGCGTGGTACAAGCGTCGCGGAAAGCAATAGAGTTCTGGACGTTTCCTCCAAGTGCAACCTTTAAACCCCCATTGCCCAGTTCACTAGAAACACCTTCCATATCCTCTTTCAACTTCAGTGGAGTTGTCCCGTGTCCTAATTATAAAATAATGTTTAATATTATTTGTATGCTTTAAAATATAAAATGTCCTTAAAAATCATTAATTTTAACATAAGATTATTTTTTTAATATTGAAAATACAGTGAATTCTTCGACAATCTTTTTTCTCGTTTTCCTTGCAGTTTTTCTTTCTTTTTTGATGGGTAAGATATATAAAATAAACATTAATTTTAAAAAAGGTGTGAATAATTACTTTTATAGTGTTTATGAGTTTAATATATTTGTTTCATGTGGTTTATAAAGTATATTAAAAGATGAACCTCTATATAACGAATTTTTCATATAACGAACTTTTTTCCGGGACTTAGCGACTTCGTTACAAAGAGGTCCGACTGTATTAGGGAACAAAAAGATTTGTAGAGTTCGTATTATTAAAAGTACCAAGTAGTAAAATTTGATTTATAGGTAAATAAATGAAAATGAAATAACACTGTCAATTGAAAGGGAGGAAGCATATATAAATAACTTCTTCATACTTTAATGTGCGAAAATTGAATTGCGTGACAAATGGAATTCGCACAATACATTCACGTACATAATGTTAATTATCTTATGTGGGGAAAAAAGTTACCTAAAAAGTAAGAGAGCCTGTCAGAATAAAATGGTACTTTAATACATTTGTGTACTGTAGGAAATTAATTTCGCGAACTGAAAAAAATATCTTTATGAAAGGAACCAATAACTTTTTCCTTTTTCGTGAGTTGTCACGCAAAGTGTCACTGTTCTTCAAATAATATGATTAATTGCAATGCAGAAAGAACTCTCTCAGCAAATGTAATATTTTTATGACTTATCTCGATAAAAACATCCATATTTATACAACTCCAGTGTCGTCACTAGTATTAATACTTATGCATTTAATATTATAAGGAATCGCTGATTATAGAATTAAATAATATGCGGCTAGTTTCCATCATTTAAAAAAATTATGGTATTTACGTATTATACCGTCGGCCCATTTCGTCGAGTCAAAAAACGTCGCCATATGCAACCAATAATGAAAATCCGTTCCCTTGCATTTTCAAACGCAACTAACTGTTCGAGCATATTCAAAAGTAATCTTATATAGGTTGCACCCTTTCCGTTGATTGCGCATGCTCGAAAATAATGTTTATAAATTGTAATATACAACTCTTATTGTTAGTAAAAATTACTAAAATTTGGGATCTATTTTCTACGAACGCAGTGGAGAACGAATACGTGAATGAATGATGAATGATTGAATATTAACGTCACACTTTTTAGCTACACGAGGGCTTTTGGCGACGGACCACGTAATTTTGAACCATGGTCAAGTGACGTGGAAGACACCTGAGCTGGCACCACCTCTCCTAACTACCACACCACACCAATGGGAGGACGTTTCAGCTCTTAACAGATTTAACGTGCATCGCTGCCCTACACGGCGGGTCTTAAGTGGTACTGGGCTCGAACTCGTGACAAGGCAAGAGTATAATACGAGAGTACCCGTCTAATATGTAATGTACCCGAAAGACTATTTAGTTTAGCAAAACGGCAAAGTAAGAAACATTGCGTATCTGCACGACTGCATTTAGATCCGTACTTACGCTAACTTATATGACACGACGAGTGTTTATTATCTTCCACGCGACAAATTTGGGCTCAAACCCCGGGGCTAGGCAAGATCGACTCAGCCTTTCATCCCTTCAGTGGGTCGATAAATGAGTACCAAGCTTCCGTGGAAACTAAACACTGGGTTTCACGTCAGACTGACCAGAACATCTGTTTATGTACTGCAGTGCCCAAGGTTGTGACGAATCTATACGGAACTTTATCACTAACCTTCTGAACCGACCTTTTTAGGGAAATTTAATTCCCTACCTATTTCCAATCAACTCCAAAAAGCGGACAGGATTCCTTGTTATGTAGATTAGATTCAGTATTTAAGTCAAACGAAATAGTAAAGTTAGAGCAGCAGGAGATAGATATTGAAACATAGAGTTATAGTGAATTTGAATTGAAGTCTTATTGTTGTCGATAATTTAATCTCATGAAGAATTAAGATTCCGAGTGGTAAATATTATTTTGAGTTTAAAGTCTCATTAAAGTTTTAAGAGTCAGATTAAAGTTAAATGTTCAATAAGAACATTATTAAATATAATTCTGGGATCTCTTATCGTGGTAATTTCTGCGTGATCGTTATTTAATAAATTAATTAATTAGATCATTAATTAATTGAGTTAATTTAAAGGATATTATCTTTAAAACCTCATAATATTGGTAGAAACAATTGTTAATAAGTATTTGATTCTATTTGGGAAAGATAACCAAATAAAGAAAGTTATTTATAAAAATGGCTACTGGTTCTTTTGTGACTCAAAATTATTCTCGTTCTCAAAGTGAGGTCCCGAGAGACCTTCACAATGGCGCCCAACGTATAAATCCCGAGAATAGAGTCGGATCCAGTTTTAGAATCATTCCGGAACAATATTTTTCGGGAATTGAGAACATAGATGATTTTTTTTGAGAATATTGATCATAATCTCGCGTATTATGAGATACCTGCACAACTGGCGTGTGCTTACTTGAAGGGTCATCTCAAGGGACGGGCACTCGACTGGTTCGAAGTTCTGGGTTATAGAGTCATTGAAGATAGGACAACAGACTACGCGCACTTAAAACAGGCATTGTCGGAACAATTTCCCGTGGTCCGAAACAGGTCAAAACTAGAAACGCGATTTTATTCCTCATCACAAAGACGAGATCAACAGCCTTCGGACTTTATTTATGAATTGTTGAAAATTCATAAAGTCCTTAAACTAGAAATGTCGGAGGAAAAATTAATAGATCACGTCGTTAGTCGATTAGAACCTCAAATTTTGGATTATGTCGAAGTTAGACATCCACGAAATACTGCCAATCTCCTACAAATCGTTGATAAATACGAAGAACGTTTTATGCATAGACAAATCAGAGGTTCGAGTGAGGGATTTAGAAGTTCAGGCCCTCATGAAAACAATCGTTTTAATACCCGGCATAGACAGGAAAATTGGAGGGAAAACAGAAATAATGAGAGATACGCCAATAATAGCCGACCACAAAGGGAATTTAATCGATTCGAAAACCAAGGTTTCACAAATAATCGCAGATTCGAGGGTAGACGCCAAGGTGGACAATCGGATCAACCATTCCACAGTCAAGGCGGTCGACAAAGTGGGTCGAGAAATAGTTCATTTCGAGGTCAAAATGAACGAAGTAGAAATTTAAACTTTTAAGCGATCGATGTGAATATGGCGGTAATCGATCGCGGGGTACGGAAAATCCTCCACTTTGGGATCATCGGCCTATCAGAGTATCCTCTATAAGAATGACCCCAGTCGAATTACCGTATGTCCCTATTCTATTAAATGAAACCTTTATTACAGCACTATGGGACACGGGAGCGGAGAAATCTTTTATTTCGGAGGAGGTATACCGCAATTATTTTCATACCGACCTCGTCAAAAGACGAAAGACAGAGTCGTGACAGCACAGGGAGCCCCGTGCAGTCATTTGGGTAGAGTCGAGTTACAAATTCGAATCAGGGAATTTCAGAAACCCTGGGAATTCCATATACTTGATAACATACAGTATCAGTGCATTTTGGGGATTGATTTTATGAAGGCGTCGCGATTAACATTAGATTTTGATCAGAAATCCTTGATCATTCCCGATCATCTGATCAAACAAATGCCTAAAGAGGAGAAACTCATTGATATTGATCTCACAGAATCAAAACTTGATGACGAGCAACAGAGGCAATTAAAAGCCTTATTTAATAATTTTAAAGGGTTATTTTCCGATCAACCGGGATTAACGCATGTTGTATATCATGAGATAGATACTGGAGATAAGGGACCGGTAGTGTCGAGACCATACAAGTACGACCGGGTCAAACAAGGCATTATTGATTATCACATAGATAAGATGGTACAGGATGGTACAATTTGTCCTATTAATTCGCCCTATGCATCTCCAGTCGTATTAACTCGAAAGAACAATGACCTTCCTCCAGATTCTCCCGAGGCGTATCGTTTCGCGATCGATTATCGGAAACTAAATGGAATTACCAAATATCCTCGATATTCATTACCGGTTATTGATGACTTACTCACCAATATCCCTCACACCAACGTTATGTCCACTCTAGATCTCGAAGTGGCTATTTTCAGTTGGCGATTAGTCCAAAGGACATAAAAAAACAGCGTTTATCACTCGCAATGGCACTTTTGCATTCCTACGCATGCCTTTTGGTCTTTCTGGGGCGGCGCCTAATTTCCAAAGGGCTATCGATATAATCCTCCAACCTGTTATTGGGCGTTTCGTGTCAGTTTACATGGACGATGTTATTATAACATCTCCATCGTTCAAAGACCATCTTGATCATTTAACTCGGGTTTTACCTTATTACGAGACGCAGGGCTAACGTTAAATAAGAAAAATGTCACTTCGCTCGTGACAAACTCAAATATTTAGGCCTGATTATTAGTAAAGAAGGAATCGAAACTGACAATAAGAAAATTCGGGCAATTACGGAAATGAAACCTCCCAAAAATAATAGAGAAGTGTCAAAATTTTTAGGGATGACGGGTTGTTACCAAAAATTTATTCCGCGATACGCAGATATATATGCGAACCATTGTACCAATTAAAGAAAAAGGGGGCGAAGTTTAACTGGTCGGGAGAAGCACAGGATTCTTTTGATCAGATCAAACGCACACTAACGGAGGCACCGATCTTGCAATTACCAAATTTTTCTGAACAGTTCAATTTATTCACTGATGCTAGTAGGGTCGGAATTGGTGCTGTGCTTCAGCAAAATCAAAAACCTATTGCTTTCGCGTCTCGAACCCTTAATAAAGCAGAACGTAATTATACGGTTACCGAAAGAGAATGTTTGGCGGTAATTTAGGCTCTAAATAAGTTTAAAACTTATTTTGGACCCCTACCTGTGAAAGTGATCACAGATCACGCAGCGTTAACAAAGTTAACCAATGGTAAGAATTTATCAAGTAGGATGATCCGATGGGCATTGAAATTGTCAGAGTTTAACATAGAATGGGAGCACAGACCTGGTGTTCAAAACGTGGTCGCAGATCTTTTATCAAGAAATCCAGTAGACAGTGTCGAGGGTCGCAAATTTCGTGCGCAGCTCTTAGAGCCCTCGCAATAAATTCCCGTGAACAATTCATTAAGGAACAGAGGGAAGATCCTGAATTAGGACATATTTATCGATACTTGTTAAACCCTGTTAATGCGACGGTATGCGAGAGTTGGTCCCAGGACTTCAAGTTAATAAATGGTCTCCTCTTTTACGCGAAGTATTTTTCTAATCTGGGAGAACTAAGAGTTTATATTCCTGGTTCTCTTCGAAAAGATATAATGAAAGAATTTCATGATCTGCCACTGGCAGGACATCTCGGAAAGAGGAAGACATATCTTAAACTTCGTGACACGTGCTATTTTCCATTTATGAGAAAATAAATATTTGAATATGTTTCAACCTGTGACCGGTGTCAAAAGTTTAATTATAAAAACGCGCTACCAGCTGGTCGTTTAATGCCTATAGTTTCGAAATATCCAAATGAAATTGTAACGCTAGACTTATTAGACCCCTACCCCGCATCACAACCCGAGAGATATAAATTCATATTAGTTATAACTGACCACTTCACTAAGTGGTGTGAGCTGATTCCTCTTCGTAAAGCTTCAGGCCAGACAATAGCTAATGCCTTTTTTAATAACTATATAGCGCGTTACGGAGCTCCGATTTCTTTGATAAGTGATAACGGCCCCCAATTTATTTCTGACGTGTTTGAACATCTCAGTCACAGGTTGGACATCAAACATATGAAAACGGTAACGTACCGACCACAGTCTAATCTCACGGAGAGAGTGAATAGAAATTTAGTTCAAATGATAGCTTCTTTTGTTGAAGAAAATCATGAAAACTGGGACCAATTTCTACACGAGTTCGCTTTCGCATTGCGCACGGCGGTAAATGAGACGACAAATAAAACTCCGGCTGAGTTGTTTTGGGAAGGAAAATCATAACTCCGTTTAGCAAGCTCATAAATGTTACGGAGGATGCGAAATATGTTGGTAGTAACATCGAAAGATTATTCGATGAGGCAAGACGAAATATGCAAAAAAGCATAAGTCTTGGGAAAAACATTACAATCTCAGAAGGAGGGATGTTCACATCAAAGTGAACGATTTAGTTTTACTTCAAACACATTTCTTAAGTGCTGCGGGTAGGAAACAGGTGGGAAAATTTATGCCTAAGTTTGAAGGTCCCTATAAGGTTTTGGAAATAAAAGGAAATAATTTAGTTATTTGGAAAAACGGAAGAAATATAACTGTTAATATTGATCAGGTTCGAGTGTACCGACCTCGTCAGTCAGACACGATTAGTTCGGATAGTCCGGTAGAAACCTGTATGACGAACAAGAAGTTAGTCATGAGTCGAATAGATCACATCAAGGACAGTTTAAAGAGCATAGGAAAACCTCTAGTCAGGAAAGTGAGGGGGTGTAGATCACGGCAGGGTAACACCACACGGGAGATCCCAGAAATAAACGTAAAATTAATAGTACTGAGTCGAAGGACCAAGCTTTAAAACGATCCAAGATATGTAAGAAGAGATCACGACAAGGATCTGATCATCAGGACCGGAAAAGACGCGCTCCTGAGCAAGGGCAGGGAGTCAAGAGGTCGATCCCTTCCTCGTTCTCGTCCAGGAATTATAAGTTTCAAAAACATAATACCTCTTCACCAGGAGTAGAATCCATTGCAGGTCCATCAAGGTTGCCTGATCGCAGGACTGCTACGACTACAGGCGGATCCCGAATGGAAGTTAGTGGACGGGATAACCAGACCCGTCAGACCAGAGCGACAACGAGAAGACGCAAAGAACAAGCGGAGAAACCAGTCCGGTCGAATCAAACCAATACAAGGAGACCTTGCCCATACTATCTACGGAGCCGTATACAAGAAAAGACGGAATTCCTGAGGAGCTCAGCAACATCGAAATCAACGGCATACCTGGCAGCACATTCCGCAGAAGAAGCCTCAGTATGGAAGCGTTGAATGGAGATCCAGTGCATAGATTTAACAGACAGAATCCAGGTTGTATTGTTTCTTTATCTTCACAATGCGAACAAATGAATTTTTGCAATTAAAGCAAGTCACGGGCGGACTCTAAAACTAAGAAGACTGACAAAAGTGGACACTGCATTGTGTGTGTTTTTTTTCTATACCAGAAAAAAAACGACTTTTGTGTTACTTTTTGTATTTTGGAGAAAACATCTGTAAATTTTGCATTTGTTTACTTCGATGTATGACTTCGCTAAGATGCGACAATTCATTTGGTTGTTTGTGTTATTTGTTTATTACAAAATGATTATTATTATATGCTATGTGTGTTTCTATGTATGTTTTGTTTCACATCTGGTGACTTGAAACGCGGCGAAGTTAGATAGGATTAACCATTAACACTAACTAGCGCATCAAGTTTTTCGAATGGGAAGGCAAAGGAACCAGATAATTATTGTATATGACATTCATGTAACAAATGTATAACTTCATATCTGCTTTTACCTACTTCTCAAATGGATATCAATCTTTCAGGGTAGCTGACCCTGAAGTCTTCGATGTTCCAGTGCCACAGAAGATTGTATTTCTTTTTTGTATAATGACTAAGTCATACTCTATGGGGCTGGTTTTTTGCCACCACTAGGGTGGTTTTTCCCACGCCCCCTTAGCCGAATGGATAGTGTGCAGGGATTAATTTAAACTTGTAAAATATTATGAGGTTTGGCAATTAATTCTAAATCGTAATTTTGTCATTTTTCATTACGGAAGATGTTTCAGTAATATACAGTTTGAAATTAATATCGTCGGAACTGTAGGACAAAGATAGGATTTACGTAATTTATTTTCAGGACGTATGAATCCTTCGAATAAATCCCGTTTTCTTTTTGGAGGGGATTGTGACGAATCTATACGGAACTTTATCACTAACCTTCTGAACCGACCTTTTTAGGGAAATTTAATTCCCTACCTATTTCCAATCAACTCCAAAAAGCGGACAGGATTCCTTGTTATGTAGATTAGATTCAGTATTTAAGTCAAACGAAATAGTAAAGTTAGAGCAGCAGGAGATAGATATTGAAACATAGAGTTATAGTGAATTTGAATTGAAGTCTTATTGTTGTCGATAATTTAATCTCATGAAGAATTAAGATTCCGAGTGGTAAATATTATTTTGAGTTTAAAGTCTCATTAAAGTTTTAAGAGTCAGATTAAAGTTAAATGTTCAATAAGAACATTATTAAATATAATTCTGGGATCTCTTATCGTGGTAATTTCTGCGTGATCGTTATTTAATAAATTAATTAATTAGATCATTAATTAATTGAGTTAATTTAAAGGATATTATCTTTAAAACCTCATAATATTGGTAGAAACAATTGTTAATAAGTATTTGATTCTATTTGGGAAAGATAACCAAATAAAGAAAGTTATTTATAAAAATGACTACTGGTTCTTTTGTGACTCAAAATTATTCTCGTTCTCAAAGTGAGGTCCCGAGAGACCTTCACAAGGTCACGAAAACTGATGGGCTCAGTAGGCCTTGGCCCTCGATGGATTATTGCACCACTGAGTTTAGCTTATAGATTATATGTCTATGCTTTTCGTCTATATCTTCTTAAAAATAAATCCATTTTCCTTTTTGAGTTTATTTTAGAGTGGTTTTAACGTCACACTATTCAGTTACTTGAGGGCTTTTGGCGATGGACCTCGCAATTTTGAGCCACGGTCAAGTGACGAGGACGACACCCTAGCGGGCATCCCCTCTCCTTATTTCCACACTAACGGAAGGACGTTTAAGGTATCCGAATACGTTGAAAATGACCAAATTCGGTCAAGACAGATATTTTTGTTTTTTATTTTATTGAATAGAGATATCTTTTGGCTTTACAAAACATGCTTTATTTTGTTTCTACACTACCTAGAGGCCAAGTTACAATCCATTTTAAAAAGTTAGAAAAACCAGAAGCGGATCTTTGATCTACCAGAAGTAGGCCTTTAAATTGCTTAAAATCTATCATGGTGAGTATGATAACTCAAAATGTTACAAATGTATTTCTATAAAACTTTTTGAACCTGCTATTTGTTATTTTCTAGAGAATGTATTTAAATATTTCTTATTGTGTATGAATACTTTGAGTTGCGGCTTGTTATTTAAATAATGATATAAAGAATGTCACATTCATTATATTTACTCAATCAGCTCCAAAAAATTTTCAAGTTTTAATAAAATAAAATTTTAGTAAATTTCTTAGATAAATGCATCTAATTTGTTTTAGTAACTCTTATTAATGTAAGTTTATTACTTTTTTCTCTAACTGCTTTGAAGCTTTTTTTTAAAATATTGCTGAAATTTCACTTATAATTGTGATTTTTCTAAAATTTAAGAAATTTATTTTAAACATTATTGGTTAAATCTTAGTATTTATTGGTATCGAGTCCTAAAAAAAGCATTTATAATGTTTAACTATGCTAACTTGTTAAAAAGTACTCCGAACGTTTTCGGATACCTTAAGCCTAGAACAGGGGTACCAACCTTTATAGATCAAGAGAGAGAGAGAGAGAGAGCCATTTTTTCCTAAAGAAATGCTTAATAAGGTATAGACGTGCCGTCAAATAATTTCGACTAATGATTATTGACAAAATAATGAAGCAAAATACTAACACAAAACTTTTTATTTACTACGAAAAATTACATTTTGCACTGTATAATAGTAATTCTTTCATATGTGTAATTAAATTTAAGTAACATTAGTGTGTTTACTTCTGTTATTGCAGATTATAGATGACAAATAACTTGTATTAGGATTGTAAGATGTTACTTTTAGCAGAATGCATGCTAAATTGGAGTCATCTGCCAAACGGTTTCTAAACGAGTCTTTAATGTTATTCATCTCTGAAAACAAGTAACCAAAAAATTTTTTACTTTTTATTAAATAGTTACAATTAATATAAATATGTATATACATAGGACAGAATCACAACATTAGGTGGTCATTAATTTTTATTATCATTAAAGTATAGTATTGTCATCCAAAACAATCGTGTATATAAAATTTCAGTTCAACTGAATGCTTTAAAACATGAGAAAAAAATCTTATAAAGTTTTGACCCAAGTCGCTAAAAAGGAAACCAACGTGGCTGCATCTGTAATTCTTTAAATAATTAGTTTTAATCAATTAATTTTTATTAATTTAATTATTGTATTGGCATCCAAAATAATCATGTATATAAAATTTCAGCTCAATTGAGCGCTTTAAAATGTATTTTATTAACGATTGAAAATTCCACCAAGATAAATAAATAAATAAATATATAAACATATAGAGAATGTGATCTAATAGGAGGAATTGAATAATGACTCGTAGGCATAGGTCGATGAAAATCTGGTTAAAATAGCATGAGCCTGCTTCTTCAAACAGATAAATGTATCGGGAATAGAGTTTAATGTTTCCACAATTTCGTTATTGGCATTTTTACTTATATTACTTCTTGAATCTTTCTGTTTGAATTAATTCCAACTTTTTCCTTGTTTCAATACATTTTTGAATGCATATTGAACTAGACTAGAAATCCCTATAAGTTGCATTTCAAATTCTTCAATTTCCAACCAATCAAATTGGAGCAAGTTCAGTTTATTAAATGATGTCTCATCAGGGTACATAATAAACTCGAGCGTTTGTGATAATTCTTTGAACTGAGAAAATTTCGCTGAAAATTCCTTGATTGAAGAATGAGAGAGAGTGTTATGGAAATAAATACTTCAATAATTATTTCTTTGTCTGGTTTCTCATGTACATCTTAATCTTTGAAATAGTTTTTCAAGTTTGGAGTTCCTTCCAAATTTCTAAGCTAAAATGCAAACCGTTTTGATCGGTAGCGTGCCCAAAATATTGTTCCGCGTGCCAACAATGGCACGCGTGCCAATGTTTCGCTATCCTTGGCCTAGGACATGTTTAACTTGCATCGGCCCCCTCTGCAAGGTGGACTTCAGCGGTACTCGGCTCGAGCTCATGACATACCGGCTACGAGTCCGTTACCTTGACAGCTAGGCCACACATTAGTTTAGCAAAACGGCAAAGCATCGAGAATCTACACGACAATATTTAGATTAGTACTAATGCACACTTATATGGTCTAGTCCAGGGATGGCGAACCAGTGGTACGCGTGCCATTGCTGGCACGTGACGCAATATTTCGGGCACGCTATTGATCTAAACGGTTCGCATTTTAGTTCAAAATAACAAAAATCACTATGAAGTATTGCGAACAAACGCGAGTGATCGGTTAGATGTACATGAGAAACGAGGCGAAGAAAGAGTTTTTGAAGAATTTATTCCGATTCCAGACACAATTAACTGTTTGAACCATAGTTCCATCTATGCGCAGCGAATCATTATTTTCAGAGATGAATAACATTAAAGATTCTGGTGACTCCAATTAAGCATTTCTGCATAAAGTAACATCTCACAATCCTAATATAAGTTGCCATCTAACACGAATTAATTGTAACACAATTCACACTAATATTACTTTAATTTGAATACCTTGTATATATAACAAACATTACTATTATACAATACAAAATGCATTTCTTCGTAGTAAATAAACATTTTTGAGAGTTGTTGGTATTTGGCTTTATTATTTCCCCAATAATTACTAGTCAAAATTATTGGATGTGTGGCACGACTATACTTCCTTAAAAATTTCCTTAGAAAAAATGGCACGTTGATCCAGAAAGGTTTGCCACTCCTCGAAATTTTGAATGCAAATATGGCGTTTTTGCCGCATAAATGTTGGAATTATGTATAGATCCTTCGTTTACTTCAAGTATCCATGTATGTTTTTTAAATATACGTTACTTAATTCTTAATATTCTCCCGGTTATTTGTCGACATTTTTATATGGAAGGAGCCACGCGCAAGAATTTTTTTTCGCGCATGTGTGGAAAAGATAATAGTATTTGGCAACGACGGTATAAGTACAAAATTTTTTAACAAAAGTTAATAATGCAGCGCAATAAATAGCAAAGATGGACATTGCTTTTTCGTGCCAAGGAAACACGACCGGAAGTATTGGGGGGTTCGTGTTACTTCCGGCTTCTGTGCTACTGTTTGATAGGAAGGGAAAAGGAAATGGTCCGGACCTTGATAGAGAATAAGCCTCATTAAAAACAGATTTGTCTAAACAGAATCCTGCAAAAGCTTGATTTTGCCAAATGTCTTTTAAAAAAACGGAGCCCTAACAGAGAAATATCGGTTTTTATTTTTTTATCCAGTTTATTTTCACAAAGAATTCCTGAAATGAATTTTAACCAAGGCCACCCCAAACAAAAAGTGAACAGTGCTGTTAGTTTAAATTTCTCTTTTGGGGAAAAAATTTCTGCTATACATAACAATTGAATTTAAGAAACAAGATTGTGCTAATAATTATTAAAATATTTCAATGCTTAAATTTTATGTCAGATGCAAGTCCTTTGGCAATATATATATATATATATATATATATATATGCAATGAATTACAACTAAAATTTTAAATTATAAGTTTCAAGTACTATTTTGTGTTCTTTAGTTAACTAAGTTTAGTTAAATTTCAGAAAAGCGTAAAAATTTAATTTAAATTCTTTGTTTGTCAAACACTAAAATTTTTTTTGTTTGTCAAACATTTTTATAGACATTTCAATGACATAAAAAAAATGCAAGTATCAGAACATAAACTAAAAATGTATTGATACCAATGATTTTTAAAACACACCCGCAAAAAAACATTTACCACATTTTTAAATCAGAAAGTTCATCAGTTTTGATATTTTAAACATCACATATCTTTTTCCATAGTTCATTATATGTCACAACTTAAAGATTACTTTTTTTAAAATCAATTTCGGTCTATCATTATATTTTAGAAAGAAATTGTAAACGATATCGCCAGAAATAAATATTCATAGCCAAGAATAAATTCGTTAGAGAAAATACCTGGGCACCCTCTATTGCAGATAGTCCTCACTACGTCAAAGTTATTCAGAATTAATTGAAAATTTTAAAAAAATAACCCATGAAGGTAAAAGTAATATTCTGGCTATTCTAACCTAAAGGGGCATATTTTCCTTGCACTACTTAATTCTACTTGAAACAATCAATTATTTCGTGTAAAAATGTATGACGTTTTTACCTCTCCTTTACTTTAACATAAAAAATTAAATATCCATTTTGTAATAAAGCCAAGTATGGCATATTCTTTAAAAAATATTAAAAATCTAAGAACACTATCGTATTGGAAAAATTGTATTAGATCAATAGTAATTTTTTTCTGGACATTGGAGCTTTTTCCTGCCCTCAAATGTGTATACGGTTTGATCCCTATCTTTCAACATTGACCGAAGACAGCTCTTACTCCATGCCAGCGATTTGTCCAGATATTAACTGCAAGGTGGATAACCGCCAAAGATTTTATGAGTTATGGCAACCTATTTTATACAGACCTAAGGGGAACTTCTTAACATGTTTCGATGAAAACAAATTTGCTGAAATTCGCCAAATGCTGCCAAAGGCATGAGGTAATACGCAGGGGCTTCTTAAGACTTCTTGAGATCCTGGGCCCCAACGAAAAAGTAGTTCCTGGACCCCCTACATAAATATAGACCCCACCTACGACCCTAAAACGTAGACAGAACATAGCATAGCATACGTTGTCAAATACCCGAAACAAATAAATTCTCATGCTTTACAATCGCACAAACCAGCTCGACCGACTTTCGCCTTTTGACTGAATGAGTAATGATAGTGGTAGGCCTAGGCCTATAGATGGACGACAGTCAACACATGTAACCAGTCCGAAATTCCTAGTTTTTCGGAAAATACAACCGGAAATAACATTTGACCGTATAAATTATTCGAATCATAATGTTATTAAAACTGAGTCAAGAAAACGAGACAAGGCTCCAATGTGACCGAAGCCCTGGGCTTATTTGACCCATGCCTCGAGACATCCCGAGTGATACGTAAACAAGTACATCTGAAATCCAGGCTCAAAATGGAGGCTGGAAGTAAATATTAACTAAGAAAGAGAATTGAAAAGAGGAAAAGAGTACTGAAGGATCGAGGAGAGGGGACATCCCTCTTTTGCAAAATAAAAAAGCCCTATGGAAGGAGAAGAAAGATCTCTTGAGTATCAACATCCGTTACAGGGAGGAACTGAATCCCCCCCGGCAATCTTTTTTAAGTAATGTGGTTAAAATTCAGAAGTTAATTTTTTTCAAACCTTCCCAATCAAAAAATCAACAAGTAACCCAATAAATTGACTTTTCATCCCCATCAGTGGCGCACACAAGGGGGTGCTTTGTGCTCATCAGTGCTTGGGGGGTCCGGACCCCCCAAAGCACACGCACACACTTTATATTTTTTCCGATTGAATGTAATTTTAAGTATATAGTACATAAAACTTAATTAAGTATTTGTTAGCGTTAATTAATAAAATTATTAATAAGTATATATATAATTAGTTTTTTTACTGTGTTTTGTTCCCGTAAACCGACAAAATCAAAAAGAGCATGATACAAGAATGGTGAACTTTATGGTGAAATAAGTTGTAAACCGTTCATAAAATATTAGATCTAAAATAAAAATAACTATTCTTATTACTGTGTCTGCTTCTTATCCGAGCCCTCTTACACCTACAACATCCGGGATGCGACTAGGGCTTCTGATTTTCCCGGTTTTTCCATTCCTGGGAATGTAATTGTCACACGTTCCAGGGGGATTCCCGGAAATACATCAAAATTTCAAAAAATTTAAAAAGTTATTTTTAAATAAAATCTATATTAATTATATAAAATAAGGATACATATATAAAAATTCCAAAATACTTATTTATACAATGAGCTATATATATATATATATATATATATATATATATATATATATATATATATAATATTATATATATATATATATATATATATATATATATATATAAAATCATTTCATTTTTAAAACAGGATTTCAGAAAGCATAACCAATTTTTACTTTTATCACTTAGCCTAGTTCAAAGCTGTAACAATGCGGCAGCAGAAAATGCTCTCTCGGCTTCAACTGACGTTGGAGGAATTTTTTTCAAAGCCTCACACAGTTTTATAATGTTTGGTGATGGATTTGCAGATTAGCAGAGTAAATTATAAACCCGTTCTGGACTATAATCACATAAAGGGTGATTTTTTTAGGAGGTATAGAACTTTAAATTGCAATAAAACAACGATGTATTATTCGATTGACATGAATTTTTTTTTATTCGAAAGATAATCTTGTGGCATTACGTTTTAAATATGCTTTCTGGCATAGGACTGCCACGGCTGGCTCGGATGTAGTCCAATCTGGACGTCAAATTTTCGATGACTTTTTCCAACATTTGTGGCCGTATATCGGTAATAACACGGCGAATGTTGTCTTCCAAATGGTCAAGCGTTTGTGGCTTATCCGCATAGACCAATGATTTTACATAGCCCCACAGAAAATAGTCTAGCGGTGTTAAATCACAAAATCTTGGAGGCCAATTCCCAGGTCCAAAACGTGAAATTAGGCGGTCACCAAACGTGTCTTTCAATAAATCGATTGTGGCACGAGCTGTGTGACATGTTGCGCCGTCTTGTTGGAACCACAGCTCCTGGACATCATGATTTTTCAATTCAGGAATGAAAAAGTTAGTAATCATGGCTCTATACCGATCAAAATTGACTGTAACGCTGTGGCCTTCATCGTTTTTGAAGGATTCCACCAGCCCATAAAGCGCACCAAACGATCAGTTTTTCTGGATGAAACGGTGTTTCGACATACACTTGTGGATTAGCTTCACTCCAAATGCGGCAGTTTTGTTTGTTGACGTAGCCATTCAACCAGAAGTGCGCTTCATCGCTAAACAAAATTCGCTTATGAAGTCATCGAAAATTGGACATCCAGATTGGACTACATCCGAGCCAGCCGTGGCAGTCCTATGCCAGAAATCATATTTAAAATGTAATGCCACAAGATTATCTTTCGAATAAAAAAAGATTCATGTCAATCGAATAATACATTGTTGTTTTATTGCAATTTAAAGCTCTATACCTCTAAAAAAAACACCCTTTATATGTAATTACTTCAGGGAACACTGCATCATATGCGAGATTGCATTTTACCCGTTACCGGTGTGCCCGGGATCACACCGGTAGAATCTTAATTTCGAACGTATGGAATTTGGAATGATTATGAACTACAAACTTCTCTCTCGGCGTATTTTATTACAGTAATGATTTTATATGAATTTTTAAACGAAGCTAGGCTTAACAGAAAGAATCATCTGGTCCTGAACGAGTTAAGGAAGCTTTGTATAAATTCTATCAACAACAGTAACCAGATGTTATCCTATACTCCCCAAGATATGTTTCGTTACTTTTCCATTGTGAGTTTCTTGGAAGACTCGAGATCGATGAAAATATAAGAGCACAATGTAAATTTTTTCTTTGAAGTAGAAAAGAAAGAAATGCATTTGCATCACTGTGGAAGAAACTTTAAAAGATTCGATTTCAATAAAAGAGCTTGGAAATGAAAGAAAAAAGAATAGTGTTCCCTTAGCGTCGCATTTATTTTACACCAGGAGACGTAAATTGAATTTTTACTCGGGTTACACATTTTTCTTGAAAGGTATGAAAAACTCAGAGCAATCATTTCTTTGTATCAAATATGATCCACCCAATTTGAAAAATTCAATTTACTTGTATAAAAAAATAATGATTTAAATAAAAAATATTCTAAAGAAAAATGCAAACGGGAAGAGATTGCTTTTTGATCAAATTGCTGTATATGCATCGACAAAAATAAAGAAACTGAGAAAAATAACAGTGTTTCGAACCGGAACTGAACCGAAAGCCGGGGAAAAAAACAGTTACTTTGGTCTGAATGAAAACCGGAACTGAACCGAAAGCCGGGGGAAAAAAACTCAGTTACTTTGGTCTGAATGAAAAACGGAACTGAACCGAAAGCCGGGGGAAAAAACTCAGTTACTTTGGTCTGAATGAAAACCGGAACTGTAACCGAAAAAAAATATCGGTTTATTTCAGTTCGATATATTTTCAGCCATTTTATTACTGTAACCAATTTATCAATATTTTCTAATTTAACGTCAACAAGAGGCGTAGCTATCGCTGTATCAGCCGTATCAATGGTACGGGGCCTCCCAAGCTACAGGGGCCCCAACAATTACAGTTCC
Source organism: Trichonephila clavipes (assembly GCA_019973935.1). NCBI lineage: Eukaryota > Metazoa > Arthropoda > Arachnida > Araneae > Nephilidae > Trichonephila > Trichonephila clavipes. The sequence continues at coordinate 557,587 of BMAU01020049.1, forward strand.
ATTAACAAGGCTCCCATATCTAAAAAAAGGGTCCCGAAGTAATATTGATGCAGAACCCCCTTGAGAGCTAGTTACGCCAGTGACGTCAACCATATAATTATCCTCATTACATGCTCATTGCTTCTTGATATTTCCTGTTTTGATGTACAACATATAAAACATAATATTTTAGATTTCTGGGAAAAGAATAAAATTACTTATCTACCCTTGTTGTTTCTTATGCCACTTGATCTCGACTGCTTCAAGTCCAATCCACGAAATTCGTCATGGTAAGGGGCTGGATGTACGGCTGTCTTTGGCCGTAGCCTAGAGCGCCACACCGGTTGTGACGGGCTCACGCGTCTTTTCTTTAACATGTCCTTTGGGACAGAATTAATGGCAACTCTTTTCCAACCAAATCCAAGTGAAGTGTGAATGAAAGATGCAAATTAACAAGCTTTTAAATATCGGAACTTAGAGTAAGCGAGATGGCAATTTGTGGCAGTTGATGACAAGTAGAGGAATGTTAATATAGTTCGTGGTTCAAGTTTGGATAAGGTTACGTGTGGCGGTGATTAGAAGTTTTAAATGATAAAGATATATAGAAGCAAGGTGCATACAAGTGCATGCCAGTAAATGCAAGATTGCCTTCAGGATATTAGCGATTGATTCTCCAAACTGCAACAAGGTAGGATTGAATATTTAATATTATAATCAGTGATTGTATTAGAATTGAATTTAGGCGATTTAGTTATTGATAGTAGTCCGAGTTAGGTTAAGGGACTTGGCACCCTTTGAGCAAACTTCTTTATTTACGTATTTAAAAATTATATTTTAAATTTTATACAATGTTTCTATTCAAGAAAATGTTACCAGATGAAAATTTTCATATATTATTCACACAATTTTAAAAATTTAAATTTTTTGAAGAAAATTGGGAAAATTTTAAAATCCTACTCCTTTTGTAAAAATTAATTTTTTGACCTGAAAATTTTTTATAATATTCTTATGGGTGTTCTTAACAACTTTAGGGATCGATTTTAGAATAACTTCATTCGTTTTCGAGGCTAAAAATCAACGAAAAAGCCAACATGTCTTACATTTTTTTTTTTTTTAAAAAAAGTATTCAGTTTATAGCAAAACGGATCCCTAATTTTATTACATGCTTTATTTTTAACACGCAGGAAAAAAATGGAAGTGATTGGTAAATAATTGTCGAAGGAGTAGCATTTTGAATGCACTAAGGTTTCGAAAAACACAAACTGAGAAAAACCACTTTAAAGTTTATAATTCTGAAAAAATAATTATTATAAGCTTAATTAAACTTAAAATACCATTTTAAGATATTACTTATACGTTTTTCTTTAAAATAATTGCATTTTCATATGTTTTCAACCCACACGTTTTTATAAATGATCAACTTTTAGAGAGTACTAATTGCACAAGAAAACTCAAGAAAAACTTTAAAAAAAAAATTTTATTCTGTCACGACAAAAATTTTAGCTGTTTTTCTTCTTATAATATTAAAGTATTACATTTGTATGAAAAATATATCAGGAATAAGAACTGAGAAATTATAAAATTAATATAAAATGCCTTAATTTAAAAATTTTACATGCACACATTTCACAAGGAAGAAAAATTACATTATTGTATTGCCTCGGAAATATTCTGCTTTTAATACTACACATTCTTTTTTATAGTTATTATTTCTATTTATAAAATAGATTTTTTTTTATCATAACGCATTTTTTAGATTTTTTTTCTATAAAGGGGGTGAAGCTGAATTGCCTAATTTGTTTTCAAATGAAGTTTTATTCATCTTCTAACTTTCCGACATGCACAAGTGATATATCAATCGAAAGATAATGCAAAGAATAAGATTAAATGAAAAAAAAAAAAAAACGATAGGTTTGTGATTTTTAGGGTACCAAGTCCCCTTAAGTCGTTATTATCTACATATATTGGGTGTTGCGTATTTTGCCATCGTAGATTCTCTCATATTAATTATTATAATATTTAATTTGTTAGAAGTTTAAGTTGAAAATATTAATAAAGATATATTAAGATTATATGTATGCCTCTAGTTCTTCCGTTAATCCTACACCTCTAGATCACGCTGGTACTCCGAGAGATGTTCTCTCAAGAGGGGGAATGTCACAATGGCGCCCAACGTGGGGAGCTAAAGGTGTAGGATAAACGGAAGAACTAGAGGCATACATATAATCTTAATATATCTTTATTAATGTTTTCAACTTAAACTTCTAACAAATTAAATTATAATAATTAATATGAGAGAATCTACGATGGCAAAATACGCAACACACAATATATGTAGATAATAACGACTTAACCGTGACTTCGTAATCATGTTAAGGTACCCCCCGCCTACGTTCGGAACCATGATTTTGTATAAGCGTATAAATGGGGGATAATATTTGATATTTAGTGTCACATAGATTAGAATATGTGTATAAAATTGTTTTCAGAATATTATTACAATAAAAAATTATTTAAATTAATATTTTGACGAAAAATGAACATAGAATAACCTATATTCAAAACATTCTCCTTTTACGAAAGATGCTTCTATAACAATACTACTTTTTCTGTATACAGCTTAGACTTCTGTCCAGAGCCTGAACTAGGATTTTAGAATTCTATAACTTAGAAGTGGATTTATCCATATTTTCGAACAGAGGGGAGAAACGTTAAGAAAAAAAACGCCGATAATTATTTCAATTGGTAGTAACTCTGAAAATGTGAATTTTTCAAAAATCTTAGTTTAGGCCCCCTCTGGAGAAGAATTTACTTTATATAAGCAAAAGTTTTTTTAGAAGCATTTTTTTTTATAAAAAGAATAACCTATTTTCAAAATGTTCTCTAAGTTAATTTTTTGCCGAAATATTGTATTTAAATAATTTTTTCTGTCATAGTTAATAAATATTGGGAATTTATTTTTTATTCTTAAAATAATTTTATACATATATTCTAATCTAAGTGACACTAAATATCATGAAAATTATTCATTTATGCACTTTCTTAAAATCACGGTTCCGAACGTAGTCGGATACCTTAAATCCCCGAGTGTGAGAATTTTATTGGGGGCACCATCTAGTGGCGACTCCCGCTACCACACTAGACAATACTGTCATGAATTTTGCCGAGAGTACCAGAGCTAAATTGATACTCAAGGGATCTTTAAATTATACGACAAAATCCTATGACATGCAAGCCTTCGATTTTCGCTTCCAGAAAAAATATCGACTCCAGTCGGAATCGAACCCCCAACTTTCAGCTTTCAAGGCGGGCGCACTACCTCTAAGCCCCCGAGAGCAGACACCAAATAAATATATTCGATTTGAAATGCAGCTAATGTTGATACGCGATAAAAATAAAGAAATAATGGCATGTTCGAATAGCAAAAGATACAGCTGCAACGAAATCATTCTGAATAATTCAAAACGACTGTACTAAAACATGAGAATTACCAAGTTTTACGTTCCACTTCGGTGACATCAAAGCGGAATTGATCTCGAGTTAATGGGAAATCAATGTTCGAAAAGTGCTCGTTAAAAATAAAACGGGGAACGTGTTCTGTTTGTTTGGCGATAGAAGGAAAAGGTTTGAGTGGAGAGTTTAATACTGCGTTCATGAAATGGAGCTTCGAATGGGTCCAATTGTTACATCTGCCCATCTGAAGAATTAATGAAACAAAAATTATCCCCTGTAGTTTTTAACTGTAACTTTCAAATAACCTGAAATATTAATCGATAGAGTTGGCAGTTCGAATCAACGAAAAGGTTATTGGCAACAGATCTCTTCAATTTCATCATGGTCAAGTGAGGACTCAACTCTCCAAAATTCTACACAACACCAACGTGAGAACTTTCAATGTCGTTAGATATAACGTGCATCACCTCCTCTACACGGCAGATCTTTATTGGCACTAAGACTCGAACTCGTGACACGCTGGCCACGAGTTCGTCACCATAACCCCTAGGTTACTGCGGCTACATGACCATTCATCTACCCCATGATCACTATAATTCGGGTCTAAAGATCTTGCTAAAAGGGACAAACCTGTGAGAGTGAATATTAAGGTCGCACTGTTCAGCTGCACGACGGCTTTTGGCGACGGACCTCATAATTTTGAACTATGGTCAAGTGACGAGGACGACACCTGCGCTGGCACTCTTCTCTCCTAACTTCCACACCCCGCTCACAAGACATTTGTAGCTCGGTCCCCTATGCACAGCGTTTCTTCAGCGGTACTAGGTTCAAACTCATGACCCATTAGCTACGAGTCCGACCATGGCGACATGAAGCAACAAGAGTGCTATCTGTGACGGATCTCGTAATTTTGAGTCCTGGCTACGAGGACGACACCCGAGTTTGCAGCCTCCTCTCCAAACTACTACGCCAAGCTAAGGGGAGGACTTAAGGTATCCGACTACGTTCGGAACCGTGATTTTAAAAGGCGCATAAATGGGTAATTTTCATGATACTTAGTGTCACCTAGATTAGAATACCTGTACAAAATTGTTTTAAGGACACATTTTGACAAAAAAAATTTTTTATTTAAATACAACATTTCGGCAAAAAAATGATCTTAGAATAACCTTTTTCAAAATGTTCTCCTTTTCTGAAAAATGCTTCTATTATAATAATATTTTGCCTGTATATAGCTCAGACCTCTGTACAGAGGCGCAACTATGAGTTTTGAAAAATTCGCATTACTTTCAGAGTTACAACCATTTGAAATTATTGGCGTTTTTTTCTTAAAATTGCTCCCCTCTGTTGTCGTAAAACATGGATAAACCCACTTCTAACTTATATATTTCAAAAATTCTATTTGAGCCTCTGTACAGAGGTCTGAGCCATATACGGGCAAAATATTATCATAATAGAAGTATTTTTCACAAAAGGAGAATATTTTGAAAATGGGTCATTCTATGTTCATTTTTTGTCAAAATATTGTACTTAAATAATTTTTTATTGGCATACTATTCTTAAAACAATTTTATACACATTTTCTAATCTAAGTGACACTAAATATGAATATTATCCATTTATACGCTTTTGCAAAATCACGGTTCCGAACGTAGTCGGATACCTTAAGCCCCTACAGATTTCCCTTGCATACTCTCCTCTACACGGCGGGTCTTCAGTGACACTCGAACTCGTGACACACCCGCCACGAGTTCGTGACCATAACCACGAGGCTACATGAGCATTTGTGCTTGCTGTTACTAATGCCACCTTGCGAGACGATGTCAGATCGAGGCTCACGCAATTCATCGTGGCAAAGGGTTAGATGTACGCCTGTACCTTTGAGCACCATGTAGGTGACAAAGGGAGAATGTCCTAGTGGTGGTTAAAGGCCTCCCACCTCTCTTCTCCTTCCACCAACCTCACGAGAATACTTAAGGCTCGACAACTATTTAGAGAACACCATGCCATAAAGGCACTATACATTTGCAAACAGCTTTGCCTTCACAGGGGTTCGAACCCAGGCCCAATAGCACAGCAGTCAGCGTCGGTAACCATTAAACAGAATGGGCGACACATGACCATTTATCTACCGTGATCACTAATCAGTGTCTTGAAATCTTGCCAAGAGGCATAAACCTGAATTTCTGCAACAGCAAGCAATTTCTCTCTTTACAAACATTTCTCGCCTTCAAATTTTATTCCTACTGAACAAGATCCCTCCGGTATAGTCGTTAGTAACGCTGATTGCAGTGCCGTAGGGTCTCGGTTCGAATCCCGGGTAAGACATGGATGTTTGTGTTGCAATCCTTCTCTTCTCAGTGTGTGTGCTTAGTGGTGCACAGGGTTATGAATGTTCTCAAAAATTTGGGCAAAATTTTGCTTCTCAAAAAGATAAGTCCTTGTCATTTTGACCTGGTTTGCAGTTAAAAAAAAATATTTGCTTCTCGAAAAAACATCTTTAAATGTTATATTTGTGTATAAATTTGAATACTATATTCTTTATTCAATTAAAACTGAAATAATACTTTTTTCAGTTAAAACTTTCATTTTAATATTAAATTGATTGTTACTAATAACTACAGAAATCTTTACTATACACAAAAAAGTTCCACTACATACACAGTTATAAAGGATTAATAGTTCCGTATTTTAACTGATTTCGGCTTAGCAATTCAAATACTTCGGATTTAGAATAAATCTCTGGCTCCACAAAAGCTAAATTAACGTTACTGTCATGGGGAAATGAAAGGATTAGGGTTATTTTTCTACATTAGAGGCAAAACCGTCTCGTACGTATTTAGGCGAGGTACTTCATAAAGTTGGTTGTTTGTCTGGTAACATCGGTCTCCTAGCAACGGGATGATTATGCGATACTCCGGATCGTCAGGGAATGTGGTAATGGGAAAAAAGCAACAACCATTTTCCCACGTTTTCGTTTGTTTTATGAAAGCTTATTCTTTTTTTTTTTTTATGAATACGAACTCCGGTATTTTGCCATGAAAATATTTTATGGGAATATAAATTTCATGCACATTTCCTAGCTTGGTTTTTCTATGTTAAAATGAAATATTAAATGAAAGTATAATATTTTTTTGTGGCGATTTTTAAAGTAAGTCAAAAATATTTAAAGGGTTACCGAAAAATTAACATTGTGAACGAATAAAGGAAGATTTGTCAGATAGTAAAAGGGGGTATCAAAACTCGTTAAAATGTCCAGACCAAGTCCCGATGCCCATGAGAGCTATATTAACAATGCACTATATAGCTGCACGAGGGCTAGTGTCAACGGATCTCGTCATTCTGAACCATTGTCAAGCGACGAGGATGATACTTGAACTGGCATCCCTTCTCCTAACTTCCCCAACACACGAACGGGAAGACGTTTGAGCTTCGACAGATTTCATTCAGCGGCTCGAACTCATGACACGCCGGCCGTGAGTCCATTACCTTGACCTCTAGGTTAACGCGGCCTCCAAACCAGGAGTGAAATGTTTTGTTGAAATTTTCGGAACTTTCCGTTAGCCGGGCGTAAGCGGAAAATAGCCAAATAATGTAGAATTCCGCCAGGTTTTTTACAACCATACGCAGAATGTTAGTTTGGGCCATATGCTCTATTCTCTGAATTCATTCAAAGCACGTTTTCCTTTCTTGGTTTCTTTTTAGGGTGACCGCCTAATTTCACGTTTTGGACCTGTGAAGTGGCCTCCAAGATCTTGTGATTTAACACCGCTAGACTATTTTCTGTGGGGCTATGTAAAGTCATTGGTCTATGCGGATAAGCCACAAACGCTTGACCATTTGGAAGACAACATTCACCGTGTTATTGCCGATGTACGGCCACAAATGTTGGAAAAAGTCATCGAAAATTGAACGTCCAGTTTGGACTACATCCGAGCCAGCCGTGGCAGTCCTATGCCAGAAATCATATTTAAAATGTAATGCCACAAGATTATCTTTCGAATAAAAAAAATTCATGTCAATCGAATAATACATCGTTGTTTTATTGCAATTTAAAGTTCTATACCTCTAAAAAAAACACCCTTTACAATTCAGCTGACAAAAATCGGAGGAGAAAAAAAATCATTTTTCTTGCCTAAATTATTTTTTATACTTTTTTTTAATAGTTTCACAAAATTTGAAAGCTTTAATTTAAAAAACCAGAGTTATGAAAACTTATGTATCAGCAGCAAATAATAGCCTCAAAATGATTTAGCTCAGAAAGAAAAAAAAAAAAAAAAAAAACACTAATTTTTCTTCATTTCTAACATTACGGACTTTTCTGTAATGTGCTAAATGCTTAGACATTTTTCCTAACTATTGCTATAAATACAGGCAATAAAATTTGGAATGAATTTCTGAACTAAAGAAATATCTAAAAAAATAATAAAATACATTAAAATTAAATGCTTAAAAAAAATAAATACAGGCAATAAAATTTGGAATAATTTTTGAAATATCTAAAAAAATAATAAAATTAAAAAAAAATAGTATAATTTTGAATTTATGCATTTCTTAAGGAATTGTGCATAGGCATTCGTAAAAAAATGCATTTCACGGATATCAAGGCTATCGTAAAAGCCATACTAACCATTGTCATGCATAGTTCATGTACTTGCAAATCAAAATTTCATGAGTACGTCAATTAATTGTAGGAGTAGCATTTTAAAATCAACTTAATAAACTTTAAATTTTTTCTTTAAAGAAGTTTAATGATTAGCTTTTTGTGGTATTTTGATCACAGAAATTGTTTTACATAATACTTATACATAAAATGGGGAATATGCGAAAAAAATTTGTGAAACTATTAAATTAAAGATTTTTTTTATAAATCATACAATGTCCCCTCAACTAATGATGAAATTATGAATTTTTATTGGTTTCCCATTTTGATTTTTTTTCTTTTTGTTATTTCGTTTCTTTCAGCGCTTTCCAAAAACATAGATAGTATGCAGTAGCATACACAGGAATTTTTCAAGGGGGGGTCCGGGGTTGAAAGTTCACCATTCTTGTATCATGCTCCTTTTGATTTTGTCCATTTTCGGGGAAAAAAAGACAGTAAAAAACTAATTATTGAATAAATAATTAGCATTAATTAATAAAATTAATCATTAATAACAAATACATAATTAAATTTTACGTACTATATACTTAGAATTATAATCAATCGGAAAAAAATCAAGGGCTTTGGGGGGGTCCGGACCCCCAGGGCCCCCCCTGTGTGCGCTACTGTCAGTATGAGGTATATGAATTATCTATATTAAAATTTAGAAATATGTTGTTGGCAGTGGCGCACGCAAGAATTTTTAAAGAGAGGGGGGGTTCGAAAGAGTTCACCATTCTCGTATCATGCTAATACGCCGCCCAATATATTCTCTGTTTTGTCAATTTTCGGGAACAAAAACAGTACAAAAATTATTGAATGAATAATTAGCATTAATTAATAAAATTAATTATTAATAGCAAATATTTAATTACATCTTACGTACCACCATATACATAGAATTATAATCAATCGGAAAAAAAATCATTGGCTTTGGGAGGTTCCGGACCCGGGGATCTCTCGTCCCCCCCCTCCTTGTGTGCGCCACTGGTTGTAAGTATGCAATTTTTATTTAGAAATATTGTTCGTAAGAAAGTTACAATTCGGTAAAAATTGGATTGATATTATATATCTACATAAAAAAAGAAAAATACCGAGATATGCTTTTTATCAAAACGCGATGCCAAGATATTCCGAAAGATTCAGATTGTCTAACAGACAGGAAAAACTTTAAAGTGAATTCAAGAAAGGAATTTGCTATCTAACACAACATATGGTACTTAATGTCATCAAAGGGGAAATAAAAGACCTTTATTGTGCCATATCCCACGAAACTCCATCAATTTAAACCATTAGCGATAGTTTTACATCAAAGCAACTCTAACCTACCAGCAACAATTTTATTTTGATTTACATACTTCGATGAACATAAATACGTGTTTTTTTTTATTTGATTGTATTCCCTTCACCCCTGTTAATTAATGTTTTTGATCAAAAAAACATGCAGAAAATATTCAAAATTAATCTAGGTTATTAGTACAAGTGTCTTGAAAGTAATTTTATCAGTCATATTGATCGCATTTTGATCAGTAATAATGATACCGACAATAGTGTTATAGAAACCTGAAAACAATTTTTTTTTAAACTTCGGATTGAAATGTGATCATCGCGATACGTCCTTTCCAAATATACAATTCATTTAATTCTTAACCATACAAACTATATAATACTACAAGTTATTCATTATTAATAACGTAAATATTTAGATCTGTTCCAAACAATAGATCATGCAGATTTGAGATTATGTTACGCTTGAGCCATCATTTTTTTGGACAGGCCCCAAGGAGATTTAGGTTGCCGAAGTCCTCTTTTCGCAGTATTTTAATTAGCATATGCAAGAAAAATGGAACAGAAAAATCCTTTCGACCTAGTTAGGCTCGTGAATGCTTAATTAGTCTTCGACAATCATCTAAATTAAGCATTTTCTTTCCACGATAACTTTAAAACTAAGCACCTAGAAAAAAATAAGGAGAATTTCACACAGTGGCATACACAGACCCCTTTTATGAGGGAGGTGGTTCCATTCTTAAAAACACGTAAACGAAAGCACCAAGCATAGTGGCGTAACGGAGAATACTAGGGCCCTCCCTGCAAAGTGTGCTTTGGGCGCCAAGCTGAATCTCTCGCAGAATTGCAAAACCATAACTTAGGCTTTGAGCACCCTAGAATCCTGCTCCCCCTCCCCCACGATGCGGGAGTGTACGTTATGCCACTGACCAAAGATATTTATTCTTTATGTAAAAATTAAAAAATTTTGTTCGATGGGGGTGAACTCCCAACCCCCTTCCCCTGTGTACGCCTTTAATTTCCTAAAAATAAAATTTTGTCCGAGTGATACTTAGATCCTCAGATGTGAAAAGGTTGATTTAAAGCAATTATTTTTTTTCTCACTTACGACTGTTACATTATTATCTGGTCTTGCTAATGAATAATACGAATACGAATAATTCAAAAGAAAAGTAGCATGCACACGAAGAAAGAATAAAAGCAAATACTCACCCAACTAAAGGCTGTATGAAGACCAGAGAAGATACCCATTCACTTCAACAACCGTAAAATAGAGCACATATGAATGTTATTTTTTCGCTCTCCTTTCTGGAATCAACGAAAACATACGTTTGCGTTCCGATACCAGAGCATCATCATTCGATATTCGGATTCTTTACGAGGATCCAGGAGAGGTTGGAATATTTGCAAGAAGTCCATTAATTGTATGCAAAGTAGGGAGGGAAATTAAAAGTGCCTTCCCTCCCCTGTATTGAAACTGACTTGTTTACAACTACTCGATTTTCGAGAGCTCTCCGAGGAGAGCAAGGAGAGAGATGTTCGATCGACCGCCTCTAGCGCCATCTGTTGACAATGAGAGCTAACTTCCGGCTTATCTTGGGAAAATAATGCCCGAGCGGAAACACGGTGCTTAAGAGTAAAAATTGCATTGTGTTCTCCCCCCTCCTTTTTCCCCCTGTCTTTGTCTGGGGGAGAAGGAAAAAGAGAAATAGCTGCAAGGCTGATCGTTAAATGGATCGCATAATGTGTCATGTATAATAGAAAAATGAGTTTTTGATGATTTTTGGTATGTTTATGTTATTTTATTTTGCTCTTATTATAATTTCAAATGCCAAATTCATAGGCAGGATGTACCTCAAAGCAAACATTTTATTGATTTAATTAATACAAAAGCATGTAAAAATTGTTAAAAGAAAAAAAACATTTTTTTTTAATTTAAATTTGTTGGCTTCAGTAGCCAGGTGGTTATGGTCACGAACTCGAGGCCAGTGTGTCATTATTCCGAACCCTAGCCCCACTGAAGATCCTCCGGGGGCTGCAGTGAGTGAGTGAGGAAACATTAACGTCACACTGTTCTGTTACACTAGGGCTTTTGGCGACGGACCTCGGGATTTTGAACCATGATCAAGTGACGTGGACGACACATGAGCTGGCATCACCTCTCCTAACTACCACACCAACGGGAGGACGTTTGAGCTCTCGACAGATTTAACGTGCATCGCGCCCCTACACGGCGGGTCTTTAGTGGTACTGGACTCGAACTCGTGACAAGCCAGCCACGATCCGATTGATTGATTGATTGATTGAATATAACGTCGCACTGTTGACCAGGGCTTTTTGGCGACGGGTAATTTTGAACCATGGGTGTGGAGTAGTTACCACACCACACCAACGGGAGGACGTTTCAGCTCTCGACAGATTTAACGTGCATCGCTGCCCTACACGGCGGGTCTTTAGTGGTACTGGGCTCGAACCGCCACGATCCGATACCTTGACCACTAGGTGTGGTGTAGTAGTTAGGAGAAGGGGGTGCCAGCTCAGGTCCATCTGACCATGGTTCAAAAAAGTCCATCTCCAAAAGTAGCTGAACAGCGTGACGTTAATATTCACTCACTCACTCACTCTCTGAAGACCCTCCGTGTGGAGGAAGGGGAGTACTCATCAAATCTGTTGAGGCTCAAAGTCCTCCCATTGGCAAAATGTGGTAGTTTGGAGAAAAGGCGCCGACTCAGCTGTCAAGTGACGTAACGTGCACCCTCGCATCACGGTGAGCCCAGGGTTCTAGGGGAGCACAAAGCTTGACGGACGCCAAGTACATATTTGGGCTTAAGGCCCAAAATCTGACTTTGCAGGGTGACTGTAATATTCTCCGTTAGGCTATTGTAGCTGTCGTTCTCGTCACATGACCAAGATTCAAAATTACGAATCTCCAGATCAGTGGTGTAACGTAGACCCCCCGCATCGCGGAGGGGGGGAGGGTCCAGGACTCTAGGAGGCCCAAAGCCTGACTGACGCCAAGTACGAATTTTAGCTTGAGGCACAAAACCTCATTTTGCAGGGAGGGGAAGGCAATATTCTCCGTTACACACACACACACACCACTTCTTCCCAAATCAATAACTTTCATATAACTTCAAGTAAGTGAATGAGAGAGCTAAATTAAATTCACCTTTTTAAGCTGACCGAGGGTATAGGCGATAAACGCTGCACTTTTGAAACATGGTCCAGTGACGAGGACGACACTTGGTTGGTACACTTCTCTTAACTTCCACCCCAAACCAATAGGAGGACGTTACAGCCTCAACGTATTTAACGCGCATCAGCCCCCTCTATACGGTGGGTCTTCAGCGGTACTAGATTCGAACTCGAGACACGCCATCCGCGAGTCATTTCCTTGCTCGACTCCTAGGCTACTGTGGCCTGTAGGCCAGATTAAACGGCAAGTTCGGTGATCACGAAATTGTGGCTGGTGTTGTGACTAGCATGTAGTGGACTCGAGCCCTAGTGCCAATGACCTGATGTAAGTTAAATATGAAATTTTTCAAGGGGGGTGTCCAGGGTCACAAGTCCACCATTCTTGTATCATGCTCCTTTTGATTTTGTCGATTTTCGAAAACAAAAACAGTAAAAAACTAATTATTGAATAAATAGTTAGCATTAATTAATGAAAATCATTAATAACAAATAATTAAATTTTACGTACTATATACTTAGAATTATAATCAATCGGAAAAATAATCCAGGGCTTTGGGAGGGATCCGGATCCCTAGGCCACTGAGACTCAAAGCTCTCACGTTGCAGTGGTGCGGAGATTTAGAGAGTGATTCATATACCTGCTCAGATGTAGTCTTCGTATTGCATCAATTTCATTTTAAATTACATCGCATTCTGAAGCAACATGATGGGTATTGGAGACGGATTTCGTAATTTTGAATCACAATCAAGTGACGAGAACGTGACCCCACTCTCTTAACTTCCCCACCATGGCAACTTGAAAACTTTGAGCAACGATTGGTTTACCATTCATCAGCGCCTCTACACAACAAGTCTTCAGTGGCATTCGGACTCGAACCTGCAACTCGACAACGCTGGTCATGAGACCGTGAGCAGAATGTCGATTTACAAAGTTAAAAATTATTTGTTACATATAGTCGCGTATATTATATACACAGCTATATATTAAATTTTAATTCAGTAGAACGTCGTTTATCTCCGAATCCATTGAGACTGGACACCGTTCGGATACGCGATTGTTCGGATAACCGAAAACCGAATGCCATCCGTGCAGTATATGAAACTGGACACAATACGAATATTGAAAATCATCACATGCGGGAAACGTGCTTGAAGACGAAGCAAAATAGGTGCAAAATGTCACAATTTTATCTTTATTGTGGAAAATAATCACTTATTTTTCGCTGTACCATTGTACACCTTCGTTTTTTCGCTGCAAGGTCTCTGATTCTCTTGAGCAGCAGTAGTTGAGTAGGACAGCACTTTGATTGTTGTTCGTACCACACCATAGCTGTCTCTAACGCAGAAAACGCGTCAGCATTTGATGGACCCTTGCTACTTTTGTTGTTGTTATCCCCGTCTTCATCTGTTTCATAGTCGACAGGGTCCTTCGTGCACGGAAGTCACAATCTCGTCATCATTTAGCATTTGAAATCCACTGTCTTCTGCTTCGCATGCCATCTAGGTTTCTACATCTTCTTCGTCGCATTTTAAGTTTTGTCTCTATGTTCAAGACGTTGCGCTTTCGTTTTGAATTCGAAGCCATGGCAGTTCACAACTCAACAAAAGAGCATGTATACACCTCTTCACTTGGAAACAAACTGACTTAATATTCCGCGCAGATGTTTACCAAATCACACAACTGAAATTTCACAAATATCCCTGATCTTGGGGCGAAACAAACTACTGAGCATTGCAAAAACATATTCATATAAGTAGTTATAATATACCGGTTCTGGAACAGTGGAGCCGGTGGAGCCGCATGCAAACAAAAGTGGGTGGAAGTCCCCCCCGATTTGAACCGGGAAGATGGTTTGTGATTGATAAGGGTTTCGGGGATCTGTACTGATAAGAAATGCACGCTTTTAGCGATAACGATTTATATTCTGATATAGTTTTAATTAAATGATTATGATTTTTTTTTTTTTTAATTACGTCATTGAAAGCAAATTTTAATTGGGATAAAGAGTCAACTTTTTCTGTACATATGATTATTTTTATATCATTCCGTATACATCTATTTCTGAAAATCATGATATACGTGTTGAATGAGTATTTGTTATATTTCAAATTTGATGCTTGTGATTTCTGAAACAGAGGATTGAAAATTAGGCAAACGAAAGGGAGTGGAAATTCCCCCGGGTCTGAACCGGGAGGATGGTACCCCCTCCCGCTCTGATAAGGGTTTGAGGCTCTGTAAATGGGTGTTACAAATGCATGTTTTTAGAGATAACAATTTATATTCTTATACAGTTTTAATTAAATGATTATGATTTTTTTTAAGTACGTTATTGGAAGCAAATTTTAATTAGGATAAAGGGTCAAACTTTTCTGTACATATAAATATTTGTATATAATTCTGATAAAGTCTATTTCTGAAAATTATGATATACGTGTTGAATTATTGTTTATTACATTTCAAATTTGATACTTTGTGCGTAACTAAAATATATTTTTCATTGATTTGGCATGTAATTTTTTATAATTCTGAGATAACTTAAAAAATACTATGCTTATATAAAGTAAAAGTTATGCATATGTTTTTTCGTTTGCAAAGTAGTTTCCTTACATGAAACATCCCTTTCCTATGATAATATATGCGGACCATATGTAATTCTGGTAAAACTTTCTTTGTTAGACGAATCTTAGAAATAAAATTAATTAATTCTTTTCCTCCCAAAATTATTTGGCGTTATGGAATTTATCCAAAATTGTTTGATAAGATGTCTGACATAGAATTTCATGAAGGCATGCCTTTCGATGTAGAAGATATTACTAATGCTTTCGTAATAATAGATGACTTAATGAATGAAGTAGGAGATGACAAAAGAACTTTCAAACTTGTTCACGAAAGGAAGCCATCATAGAGATATTTCCGTAATATTTATTTTACAAAATATTTTTTGCAATGAAAAACAAATTATAGGAATATTTTTTAAATACTTCCTACCTAAATTGTTTTAAAAATGTTAGAGACAAGCAATAGATCTCTTGTCTAGCAAGACAAATGTATCCATCTCAATCGAAATTTATGATTGGAAAACTATACGAAATACAAATGCTGCAAATTTGACTATCCACTTTGTGAGAGATAGAAAAATAAAACCTTTCGTTCGAATCATTTAATGAATTTTTCAAAAGAAAAATTTTTTGATAGAGTTTTGTTACGAATAAATATCTCAGAACAAAAACATTGTATGCAAAACCTTTGTCATGGATAGAATATTAAGTGTGGTTTGTGTTGTTCAACATTTGTTTTTAATTTTTAGTCTGTTTCCCTTCTTGTTCCTTACACTTAAATATATTAATATGAGTAAAGTAATTAAAAAGTTGAAAAAAATATTGAAAAAAAAAAGTTGAAAAGTATTGAAAAAAAAAGATGAAAAAATATTGAAATATTTAGAATATTGTTGGTGGACTTGAGTATTTAAGTTAAGAGCAATAGTGATAAAATTTCTTTTTTTTCATATTAATCTTAAAATAATAATAACTTTATAAATTTAAATATATGGTAAACTTATAAAAAAAATCAAAGCAAAATCTTATTCATCTTATAATAATAATAATAATACAAACACAAAATATGAGAACAAAAAATATTGTATTTATTCACCTTCTAAAATTTATTCTTACATTATATCATTTCTTAAAATATTGATACAATCTGAAATCTTTCTGTTTGCTACGAACAAATTCATATAAAATATAATTCATTGAAAAGCCTTTACTGATTTTCAACAAGAAAAATATAAAATAATGACCACATAGAAATAAGGAATATCCCTTGGTTAATCCATTTCTCAATAAATAAAGTCCTTCAGATCTCAACAATTTTCCTTTTATAAAACAATGTGCTAACAGAAAACTTAATTTAATCTTATATTTTTTAAAATGTATTATATGATAAGCCTTGAAATAAGTAACATCATTCAATAGGAATAATAAATACATTCAACAGGTATATGCATAAAATGAAGAGGAAACATTTACATTCTTAAACATGAAAGAATAAGATATATACAGAAATCAATATTTATAAAAGAAACTATTTAATTAAATTCTCATTTATATAAAATATTAGTTTTCATTTATATGGAAGTTACCGAAAGCTAAAGTTGTAATACCATCTTCAAGAATATATCTTATCGAAGGGGCAAAGTGAATTTTTTTTTACTTTTTACAGAATGTATTTGATGTATAGAACTGTTAATGGGTTTTAACTCTTCACGACTTCTATACTTATTTATGAGGCAATTTTTATAGTCTTCATGAGAAATTTTACTTTTAAAATAGTAATATGTATCTCTTTTGCTGTATTTTTTTCTAAAGTTAATGTTTTTATGCTGTACATTTTTGCATTGAGACCTACGAACTCAGTTGCTACCATACCATTTAACTCATCTGTCATTTTTCCGAGAACATTATTAGTTAAAGGATTATAAAGAAAATGATTTGGAAGCAAATATATGGGTCATTTCAATAAAAAGAAGTGAGTTTTCTTTGAATAGATACAAGGTCGTTATTAATTATTTTATAAGCATGAAATGCTGGAGATGCTATGAATTTCTTAGCTCTTTTCTCTCTATTCACTAGATAAATCTTAACTTTTTGCGTAAATTTTTCATTGTTTTACCAAACACGGCATTGTTTAAAAGTTTAAAGAGATCTTTTTCAAAATTGTTGTTTTTCGATGTTCAGTATTAAAATCTATATAATTTTTTAACCGAGGACTTTGTTTGAATTTTACAAATTGGTGTATTTTTTTTAAATTTTTAAACCTAATTGTACATATAATTTCAAATTTCTATAATGAACATATTTAGTTTTATTTCTGAAGTTAGGACCCAATTTTTCCACAGACTTCGATTCGAAAATACTGAATTCTTTAGCAATATTTTTAGTATAGGAGGAACATTCAGAGACACTTTAACTTTTTCTGGAGCTAATGGATAGCAGTTATGCAAATCGTGCAATTAATCAGGATATTCTAACTTAAAATATACAACTTATATCCGAATCGTCTGGTACATCCATGAAGTTAACGTATTCATCAGTCCAGGAAAAGTCGTGTGTAGACAAATTTTGCGACATTGCTCAGCCATATAGATTGTTTGCATCTAAATATATAATGTAACTACTAGGTAGGCTTGAATCATAGGTTGATAAATACACATTGTTAGCCTTAGCGTAGCGATGACCCATCATCGCAACACCTCCGCGAATTCCTTTTCGATGAATAAAGGCATGTCTATATCCGTTAAAAGCTCCAATCGTACTTTTGTCATTTTATGCTTGCCATACCAAACCAGGAATCGTATATGTATTACATGGATCAATTTTGTAGTAATTCTGGCACAGAGTTCTAAAGTTTTCAAATATGTCTGAAAATAATACGTCTACGGTTACACACAAATCACGATAATCTCCCAATGTGCGCATTTGATACATGTTCCATCTATGGTGAGCATATTCGTAGTCTTCTCAAGATACATTTTTATTTGTTAGACTGTTGAAAAAAGCTGATTGAGGAGGGAGCTGCGTTTCATAAAATTTAGAAAAGGAATCAAAATATTCATATGGATAGCAACCCTTTCTAGTTATAAATTGTGGATTACTTGCAAAATACCTATCCCAAAGATGAAATTTACAAGGCTTAAAGTTCGGCAAGTTTTTCTAGAGAAGTATTTAAAAATTGAAAAGAGTCAATGAAACGTAATGACCTCAGAAAAAAAAAAAATTTCACTATGTCGGGAATGCATTGAAAAAAGAAATCAAAACTTTTAGTTGATTTTTAAAATCAAAATTCAATTTAATTATGTCAAATGATCCAAATGAAGCACGAGGAAGTACGGAATAACGCTTGAAGGAGTTTTTTTTTTTGTTAAAATTTAAATAACATTTTGAGTCTAAAGGATTTATAACCTATTTCAGCTACCATAAACCTATTTTCTTCTTAGAATACAATTAATTCCCAAATATGATTGTATATTTCGCACAAAAACATTCCTTTATGAGTACAGACATATGAATAAATAATTTTATAGGGCGATACTAACATCTTCTGGTTTTTATTCACTTAACTAACCTCTGAAATAACATTACAAAATTTGAAGTTATCACTTCTAACGTGTGGTCATAAGCACACACACGATCTTTTTTTTAATCGAAGTTTTTTTTTTTTTTTTCGAGTATTGTTCATCCACTACCCGATTGACATCAAAATGTTTATAACTGTGTGAGAAATATTGTGTAGTTTACATGAATTTGCAACATAAAATTAAGGAGATGTTCTTGCTCCAATTTAGATATTTTACATCGAATCTGTTGTGATATATCAATAATTTATTCATTCTCTTTTATTGTAGGTTTTTTCTCACAAATGTAGAAATGTGCATTTAGTTTTGCAAGACATTGTACTAACGATTAAAAAACCCGTATAGCAAACAATAAAATATTAAAATTGCAGTAGGTAATACATATAAAGATTTCTTTTAGCGTTTTATATCCTTTATTAAATTATAATAAATGTTTAAAAGTATTGCAAAATAAAATTGTTGTATATTAAACAAAACTTTTAATTTCTTAAAGACAGGGTTAAGCTTTAAATTCTTGTGGGTATAGAAACTTCATACAGAACGTGAATCCATTTTTCATATACATTTATAAGTTTCTTTTGGATTTTTTTATTGTGACTCGTGGAACCCTTGGGTACGCCTCATGGAACCTCAGGGTTCCATGGAATATAGTTTGAAGGCCACTGGTTTAGACTTTCGAAATGATCAAGATAACAGGATTTTAGTATTTGGAGAAGAATCTCTGTACCTTTTGGAAAATAGAAAGACCATTTTCTTAGATGGAACATTTAAAAGTTATCCGAAACAATTTTCTTAAATATATAAACATCGTAAAAGAATTCGAAATATCGAAAAATTTAGAAAAATGTCTAAAATCTTTAAGTTTTGTAACAAGTGAGACTAAATCCAATGGTAAACGACATTTATGCCTTTGTAATACAGGTTAGTATTAATTTACTTGTATTTATTTTTCTTTTATTTACTTGTATCTGTTTTATATACTTTACTCTTCTAGTATTTATTTTTACTTACATTAATGAAGCTAATTAATTTTATGGTAATTGTACCTGTTCTAATATTTATTTGACTCTAAAATACAAATCCCTGAGATTTGACCATACTCTTTATTATACTATTACTTACTATTAATTTTTAAATATTTCTCTGAAAGTTTTTATTTTTAATACATTTCGCTATGTTTAAAACGCATTCCCACTATAATATCTTAACAATTCAATGTAAATAATAAAAGTTGATTGGTAAAAATGTATTTATCCTTGAAATTCGATACTCGAGGGTAAAAACAGAAAACTTCGGTTAAAAAAAAGATCGTGTGTGTGCTTATGACCACACGTTAGAAGTGATAACTTCAAATTTTGTAATGTTATTTCAGAGGTTAGTTAAGTGAATAAAAAACCAGGAGATGTTAGTATCGCCCTATAAAATTATTTATTCATATGTCTGTACTCATAAAGGAATGTTTTTGTGCGAAATATACAATCATATTTGGGAATTAATTGTATTCTAAGAAGAAAATAGGTTTATGGTAGCTGAAATAGGTTATAAATCCTTTAGACTCAAAATGTTATTTAAATTTTAACAAAAAAAAAAAAAAAAACTCCTTCAAGCGTTATTCCGTACTTCCTCGTGCTTCATTTGGATCATTTGACATAATTAAATTGAATTTTGATTTTAAAAAATCAACTAAAAGTTTTGATTTCTTTTTCAATGCATTCCCGACATAGTGAAATTTTTTTTTTTTTTTTACTCTGAGGTCATTACGTTTCATTGACTCTTTTCAATTTTTAAATACTTCTCTAGAAAAACTTGCCCAACTTTAAGCCTTGTAAATTTCATCTTTGGGATAGGTATTTTGCAAGTAATCCACAATTTATAACTAGAAAGGGTTGCTATCCATATGAATATTTTGATTCCTTTTCTAAATTTTATGAAACGCAGCTCCCTCCTCAATCAGCTTTTTTCAACAGTCTAACAAATAAAAATGTATCTTGAGAAGACTACGAATATGCTCACCATAGATGGAACATGTATCAAATGCGCATTTGGGAGATTATCGTGATTTGTGTGTAACCGTAGACGTATTATTTTCAGACATATTTGAAAACTTTAGAACTCTGTGCCAGAATTACTACAAAATTGATCCATGTAATACATATACGATTCCTGGTTTGGTATGGCAAGCATAAAATGACAAAAGTACGATTGGAGCTTTTAACGGATATAGACATGCCTTTATTCATCGAAAAAGGAATTCGCGGAGGTGTTGCGATGATGGGTCATCGCTACGCTAAGGCTAACAATGTGTATTTATCAACCTATGATTCAAGCCTACCTAGTAGTTACATTATATATTTAGATGCAAACAATCTATATGGCTGAGCAATGTCGCAAAATTTGTCTACACACGACTTTTCCTGGACTGATGAATACGTTAACTTCATGGATGTACCAGACGATTCGGATATAAGTTGTATATTTTAAGTTAGAATATCCTGATTAATTGCACGATTTGCATAACTGCTATCCATTAGCTCCAGAAAAGTTAAAGTGTCTCTGAATGTTCCTCCTATACTAAAAATATTGCTAAAGAATTCAGTATTTTCGAATCGAAGTCTGTGGAAAAATTGGGTCCTAACTTCAGAAATAAAACTAAATATGTTCATTATAGAAATTTGAAATTATATGTACAATTAGGTTTAAAAATTTAAAAAAATACACCAATTTGTAAAAAATTCAAACAAAGTCCTCGGTTAAAAATTATATAGATTTTAATACTGAACATCGAAAAACAACAATTTTGAAAAGATCTCTTTAAACTTTTAAACAATGCCGTGTTTGGTAAAACAATGAAAAATTTACGCAAAAGTTAAGATTTATCTAGTGAATAGAGAGAAAAGAGCTAAGAAATTCATAGCATCTCCAGCATTTCATGCTTATAAAATAATTAATAATGACCTTGTATCTATTCAAAGAAAACTCACTTCTTTTATTGAAATGACCCATATATTTGCTTCCAAATCATTTTCTTTATAATCCTTTAACTAATAATGTTCTCGGAAAAATGACAGATGAGTTAAATGGTATGGTAGCAACTGAGTTCGTAGGTCTCAATGCAAAAATGTACAGCATAAAAACATTAACTTTAGAAAAAAATACAGCAAAAGAGATACATATTACTATTTTAAAAAGTAAAATTTCTCATGAAGACTATAAAAATTGCCTCATAAATAAGTATAGAAGTCGTGAAGAGTTAAAACCCATTAACAGTTCTATACATCAAATACATTCTGTAAAAAGTAAAAAAAAATTCACTTTGCCCCTTCGATAAGATATATTCTTGAAGATGGTATTACAACTTTAGCTTTCGGTAACTTCCATATAAATGAAAACTAATATTTTATATAAATGAGAATTTAATTAAATAGTTTCTTTTATAAATATTGATTTCTGTATATATCTTATTCTTTCATGTTTAAGAATGTAAATGTTTCCTCTTCATTTTATGCATATACCTGTTGAATGTATTTATTATTCCTATTGAATGATGTTACTTATTTCAAGGCTTATCATATAATACATTTTAAAAAATATAAGATTAAATTAAGTTTTCTGTTAGCACATTGTTTTATAAAAGGAAAATTGTTGAGATCTGAAGGACTTTATTTATTGAGAAATGGATTAACCAAGGGATATTCCTTATTTCTATGTGGTCATTATTTTATATTTTTCTTGTTGAAAATCAGTAAAGGCTTTTCAATGAATTATATTTTATATGAATTTGTTCGTAGCAAACAGAAAGATTTCAGATTGTATCAATATTTTAAGAAATGATATAATGTAAGAATAAATTTTAGAAGGTGAATAAATACAATATTTTTTGTTCTCATATTTTGTATTATTATTATTATTATAAGATGAATAAGATTTTGCTTTGATTTTTTTATAAGTTTACCATATATTTAAATTTATAAAGTTATTATTATTTTAAGATTAATATGAAAAAAAAAAAGAAATTTTATCACTATTGCTCTTAACTTAAATACTCAAGTCCACCAACAATATTCTAAATATTTCAATATTTTTCATCTTTTTCAATACTTTTCAACTTTTTTTCAATATTTTTTTCAACTTTTTTAATTACTTTACTCATATTAATATATTTAAGTGTAAGGAACAAGAAGGGAAACAGACTAAAAATTAAAAACAAATGTTGAACAACACAAACCACACTTAATATTCTATCCATGACAAAGGTTTTGCATACAATGTTTTTGTTCTGAGATATTTATTCGTAACAAAACTCTATCAAAAAATTTTTTTCTTTTGAAAAATTCATTAAATGATTCGAACGAAAGGTTTTTATTTTCTATCTCTCACAAAGTGGATAGTCAAATTTGCAGCATTTGTATTTCGTATAGTTTTCCAATCATAAATTTCGATTGAGATGGATACATTTGTCTTGCTAGACAAGAGATCTATTGCTTGTCTCTAACATTTTTAAAACAACTTAGGTAGGAAGTATTTAAAAAATATTCCTATAATTTGTTTTTCATTGCAAAAAAATATTTTGTAAAATAAATATTACGGAAATATCTCTATGATGGCTTCCTTTCGTGAACAAGTTTGAAAGTTCTTTTGTCATCTCCTACTTCATTCATTAAGTCATCTATTATTACGAAAGCATTAGTAATATCTTCTACATCGAAAGGCATGCCTTCATGAAATTCTATGTCAGACATCTTATCAAACAATTTTGGATAAATTCCATAACGCCAAATAATTTTGGGAGGAAAAGAATTAATTAATTTTATTTCTAAGATTCGTCTAACAAAGAAAGTTTTACCAGAATTACATATGGTCCGCATATATTATCATAGGAAAGGGATGTTTCATGTAAGGAAACTACTTTGCAAACGAAAAAACATATGCATAACTTTTACTTTATATAAGCATAGTATTTTTTAAGTTATCTCAGAATTATAAAAAATTACATGCAAAATCAATGAAAAAAATATATTTTAGTTACGCACAAAGTATCAAATTTGAAATGTAATAAACAATAATTCAACACGTATATCATAATTTTCAGAAATAGACTTTATCAGAATTATATACAAATATTTATATGTACAGAAAAGTTTGACCCTTTATCCTAATTAAAATTTGCTTCCAATAACGTACTTAAAAAAAATCATAATCATTTAATTAAAACTGTATAAGAATATAAATTGTTATCTCTAAAAACATGCATTTGTAACACCCATTTACAGAGCCTCAAAACCCTTATCAGAGCGGAGGGGGTACCATCCTCCCGGTTCAGACCCGGGGGAATTTCCACTCCCTTTCGTTTGCCTAATTTTCAATCCTCTGTTTCAGAAATCACAAGCATCAAATTTGAAATATAACAAATACTCATTCAACACGTATATCATGATTTTCAGAAATAGATGTATACGGAATGATATAAAAATAATCATATGTACAGAAAAAGTTGACTCTTTATCCCAATTAAAATTTGCTTTCAATGACGTAATTAAAAAATCATAATCATTTAATTAAAACTATATCAGAATATAACTCGTTATCGCTAAAAGCGTGCATTTCTTATCAGTACAGATCCCCGAAACCCTTATCAATCACAAACCATCTTCCCGGTTCAAATCGGGGGGACTTCCACCCACTCTTTTTTGCATGCGGCTCCACCGGCTCCACTGTTCCAGAACCGGTATATTATAACTACTCATATACAGTACATCTAGTTGACAATAAATAGATAAATAAATAAAATAAAAATAAAAAAACCTGTGGTCCGCATATTTGACACTCCAGATAATAAACGATCGGATAAACGATGCTCTACAGGATTATATACAGTGGCGCACACAAGGGGGGTGTTCTAAGGGTCCGGACACCCTCCATAGCCCTTGATTTTTTTTTGGATTGGTTATAATCCTATGTAAATATTACGTAAAATTTAATCATGCATTTGTTATTAATAATTTATTTTATTAATTAATGCTACTTATTTATTCAATAATTAATTTTGTATTGTTTTTGTTCCCGAAAATCGACAAAATCAAAAGAATATGTTGGGTGGCACATTGAAGCATGATACCAAAAGGGTGGACTTTCGACCCTAGACCCCCCTTGAAAAATTTTTGTGTGATCTACTGACCACATATGAAACATAACTGTTGCTTAAAAAAACAAGGTAACTGTTTTCGAATCAACTGCCTTTCTAATTCAAAGTGTGTGGATCGCGGTTTTATATTACATTTTTAAGACACCCCTTTTCCCACAAACATAACACCTGATACATTTTAAATCGAGTGGCCGTGATATACTAGTGGTCAAGGTTTCGAACTGGTGGCCGTCGTGTCATATGTTTGAGCCAAGTACTGCTGAAGATCCGCCGTGCAGGAGGGGCGGTGCGCGTTAAATATGCAGAGGCTCAAGCGTCCCTCAGTTGGTGTGGTGTGGAAGTTAGAAGAGAGGATTGCCAGCTCATGTGTCGTCCTTGTCACTCAACCATGTCTCAATATTACAAAGTCCGTCGAGTGAGTGAGTGAATAATAACGTCGCACTGTTCAGCTACATGAGGGTTTTGGCGACGGACCTCGTAATTTGGAACCATACCATGGCCAAGTGACGAGGACGACACCTGAGATGGCACCCCCTCTCCTAATTACCACACCAAAGGGAGGACGTTTGATCTCCCGACAGATTTAACGCATATCTCCCCCTATACGGTGGATCTTTAGTGGTACTGGGCTCGAACTCGTGACATGCCGGCCACGATCCGATGCCTTGACCACTAGGCTATCACGGCAACAACAAAGTCCGTCACCAATAGCTCTCGTGTTACTAATAAGCTATGACGCACTCATTAAAGCTGTGGTAATATCAAAACATATTTCACTAGGGAATTTATTGACTGTGGAGGTCGAGTAACCATTGTGGAGAGGGGATGTAAACGCACCTTAGAATAACACGAAAGTACTATTAAAACCACAGAATAAGTAAAACACACAATAACTGGATTTTCACAAAGTGCAACACCAGACGAGTCTGCTACCAAACATTATTAGATGTACGTAAGGAAAGCCACAAGAATCTTCCTTAGTAGAAACTTATAACAAAACACTTCATTAAGATTCAAATTAATACTCAGATCAATATTTAAATGCTATTAATGCGGAAAAATATTTTTAACGTACATGGAATCAGTCACAACTAAAATAGTAAGAAAGTAGTTTTTGTGTTGAGATGTCTGGTAGTGTTGAGTTCGAAACCAGTACCACTAAAGACCCGCCGTGTAGGGCAGCGATGCACGTTAAATCTGTCGAGAGCTGAAACATCCTCCCGTTGGTGTGGTGTGGTAGTTAGGAGAGGGGGGTGCCAGCTCAGGTGTCGTCTACGTCACTTGACCAGGGTTCAAAATTGCGTGGTCTTACGTGGTCGCACTGCCTCGTGTAGCTGAACAGTGTGACGTTAATATTAAATCAATCAATCAATCAGTCTGGTAGTGTTGCCGTGTTGTACTAGGTGGCGTTCTAACATATGTAATGTACAATTAGACATTCGAACAAGTAGTCATTGAAGCATACATACATTTATGGCGTTCTTAGTTTAATTCCATTGATTGGAAAATTGTTGCAATCTTTTGTCTGTATTAATTAATAGAAGTACTCTAGCTTTTATAAAGACCGCCCAAGAAAGTTATGGAGGTCTCGGGTTCCCCACCTCTGGGTTCAAATACTTCTACAAACGGGGGTAACTCGTAACAAATAAATGTCAAATAAACCCACTCACAAACCAGTTCGATCGATCGCTATTTCTCATCTAAATGAGGATGTATAGTGGTAAGCCTGGGCCAAGTCATTCACCTATTTAGGCTGTCTTGGGCAAATGTACGAGAGCTTCAACTAAACGCGGAGTACATTTTCAGATAGAAAAATGTCACAATTTTCAAACAAATTTGCAACATTATAATTCACACATCTGTTAATAATATCTATAGTGTTTTAAAAAAAATTTCAAAATATTCCATCATTATTTATTTTTTTAATTTAACACGCAAAGGGTTAGTTCATTTAACATTACGGTATTGGAGAAAAAACGCGAAGCACATTTTATACCAGAAAAAATGAATCAAATCAGTTACAAATGAGAATTACGATGAAATATGCTGTCCTCTATAATGTAGCGAAGCCAGAATATAACATTAAACTTTCATTTCTTTTATATATTGAAGGAGTGGAAGGGTCCATTATCACCTGCTCAAGGGAGCGCCAGCTGAAAAAGGGGATGAATAGCTCCTTTCCCCTTTGGAGGCGAGAAAAGAATTCTTTCTGTCTTTGGGTACGAAGGAGGGAAGTCATGTCCGAGTGTTACCAACATGTACTGAGTGGTTTTCTTAAACGTTTTTTCTTTAAAATAAACTTTAATATTTAAAATTTAGACCTTCATGGTTTTAATTTGTTTCCGTGCCCATTGATTAGAATCAAACTTTAGTTGTATGTAAAAAATATTCCAAATTTGGGTCCTATTCTGCAACATTAGCCGAAAACAGCCTTGATGCAGTCTTGTAGAAAATGGTATTATTTAGGTCGAATAAAGAAAGGGAGACGAAGCCCTGGCCAGGACCCATGCCCTAAAGCAGCGATACTTCAACCTGCGGCCCAACGAGCTTTTTTAAGTGTCCCATTGCTCTGAGAAATTTACTTATTTAAGAACATTGTATTAAAAATTTGGTGGGAAATTCTTCGTTAAAAAATAAAATTTATCAATTCTGCTTTTTGCTATCGATGTCGAACGGGTACGAATTGATCACTGGCGTAGATAGCTCTGAGGAAACCCTGCATCAAAATCTTTTGGGGCCCTTTTTTAGAGATGGAACTCTTGTAAGTGGACTGTAGTTACACATGTTGGGGCCCCTGTAGCTTAGGGGCGCCGTATCGTTAATACGGTTGATACAATGGTAGCTACTCCCCTGGAATTGATATTCTTGTTCTGTTTGGAACGATTACGGCTAGTGATAGCAGACAACAGTGGAGTAACGACAATGTTATGGGTGGAACTAATTTTTCATAATCTTGCATATCCTGCAGGTGAAAAATTTTCGAAGAAAATATATCGTTTCAAGAAGATTTGGTGGTTAACTATTTTACAGTGAAAGAAAACATGGATCAGTAATTGTTTGATTTGTCACGCGAATGCTCGGTGTTTAAAACATACCAATAAACAGGAATAACATTCGTTGAAACTTTTCCTCAA
This sequence comes from Trichonephila clavipes, assembly GCA_019973935.1. NCBI lineage: Eukaryota > Metazoa > Arthropoda > Arachnida > Araneae > Nephilidae > Trichonephila > Trichonephila clavipes. The sequence continues at coordinate 585,553 of BMAU01020049.1, forward strand.
AGATCTGTTTCAAGAGCAGATAAATGGGCTTTCTTGAACAATCTTTGCAACAGCAACAAGGTGTTTTTACAGTGATAATATCACAGCGGTAACAAAGACATATCATATGAAGTTTGTTATATTATTGGTAATCATATGAAACCGTTTACTGGTGCAAAAATTGAGAAGAGTGTTTATTAAATACTGCTAATTTAGTGTTAGTGACAAAAATAAAAAAAATTATGAAAAATAATAATTAAAAAAAGCAAAAAACAGGAGTTATAATATCTTGCGTGATCAATATTTTCCACATTTTAAATTTTCAATGTTATCTTGGGCTTAAAGCATTTCTCCCCCCATTATCCTCATGTTGCGGCCGGTGTGAAATAACTGACATATGTATGCGGCCCAGCAGAAAAAAGGTTGTGTATCCCTGCCTTATATAAAGCGCTCCTGGTCTTATAAAGGGTGTTTTTTTAGAGGTATAGAACTTTAAATTGCAATAAAACAACGATGTATTATTCGACTGACATGAATTTTTTTTTATTCGAAAGATAATCTTGTGGCATTACATTTTAAAAAGGATTTCTGGCATAGGACTGCCACGGCTGGCTCGGATGTAGTCCAATCTGGACGTCCAATTTTCGATGACTTTTTCCAACATTTGTGGCCGTATATCGGCAATAACACGGCGAATGTTGTCTTCCAAATGGTCAAGCGTTTGTGGCTTATCCGCATAGACCAATGACTTTGCATAGCCCGTCAAAAATAGTCTAGCGGTGTTAAATCACAAGATCTTCGAGGCCACTTCACAGGTCCAAAACGTGAAATTAGGCGGTCACCAAACGTGTCTTTCAATAAATCGATTGGGGCACGAGCTGTGTGACATGTTGCGCCGTCTTTTTGGAACCACAGCTCCTGGACATCATGATTGTTCAATTCAGGAATGAAAAAGTTAGTAATCATGGCTCTATACCGATCACCATTGACTGTAACGTTGTGGCCTTCATCGTTTTTGAAGAAGGATTCCACCAGCCCATAAAGCGCCCCAACACAGTCAGTTTTTTTTGGATGTAACGGTGTTTCGACATACACTTGTGGATTAGCTTCACTCCAAATGCGGCAGTTTTGTTTGTTGACGTAGCCATTCAACCAGAAGTGCGCTTCATCGCTAAACAAAATTCACTTATGAAAATCGGGAACAACGGCAATCTCGTTTTGGGCCCATTCGACGAATCTACGCCTTGCTTGATGATCGTTTTGATGAATTGCCAAACCAAACTGAGAATAAATCACTTGACAGCTGTTAAATCGGTTGCCATCTTGGAAAGTAATGCCAACTTAAACTTCTATACCTGGAAAAAAAACACCCTTTATAAGAAAAAGATTGGATTGTGTGCAGACAATAATTATTAGTTTTAATTATATAAATGCGCATTAGCTGAAAGAATTACGTGGAATATTGACCAAATAAAAGATAAGGATTATTTAATGAGTAATGTGGACAAATACTATAATTTTTGTTTTATAATCTATTGAAACACGAAATAGCAATTAGTATATCTTTGTGAATATAGAGGGCATTATTTTTATACTACACGTACGTACAATTTTTACTTGGTTGAAAAAAAGCCAAATTGTGTGTGTGAACTTTTTTTTAAAAAAAATAATTTTTTCTATAAAATGAAAATTGAACGTGTGTGCGCGCTCTCTCTCTCTCTTTCACCTCTTAAAAATTTCATTTTTCATTTTTTTCTTATAATTTTGACTAAAATAAATTCTTCCTTCAAATTTTAATTAGATTATATATTTTTACATCAGTTTGTGAGCAGGGTTTTTTAAGTAAAATCCTAGGACAGCACCCTGCTATAATTGGCGACAACAGTTTTTCACCAAGTGGCGCCAAGGATAAATCAGCATTTTTCAAAGTGGTGTCAAGTGACGAAAAACGTCGAAAAAACGTGGTTTCTAAAACTGAAAAAAATGGGAAACATCAAATGAAAAATAAAAAATTAAATACAAATTCTTTCCAAATTTCGGACATCCATACCCAGATTCCATCAATCCTTCTTTCATTCAAAAAACAATCATTACTTTCTTGCCTTTTATTCGGAAGAATATCTATTCGTCGTGTTTTTACGAAGAAAATGGATTCTATACGAAAAAATGAAAAAAATTGTCGCTTCTAAAACGTAGCTGAAGAACGAAGCTAATGAATGCTTTAGGCCCGGGGTGGGCATTGCATCGATCGCGATCGACAGGTGAACCGCTAAGTCATTTTGGGTGATCGCAGAAACATTAGCAATTAGTAATTATGCACGGAATTATTCAAGATTTGACTGACAGTTTGCACAGACTATATATATAAGTCTTCAACTGACTAAAACAACGAAAACTGACTTTAGATAAAAATGTTTTATTTTTTATGTATTTTGAATTGTTTCATAATAAGTGCATCATTTGATATTATTATATTTATGGCTATAATTATTATGTTTGTATCTAGCGTTTTGCTTTAAAGCAGTTTTTAAAGTGTTAGATTTTTTTTATTTTAGTTCTGTATGTAAGTATATATTCCGTATTTATTATTAATTTATGATAAATATTGTGATTTTTTCCTACCTCCTCACACCTAAGACACTGGGCATTGGCACCCACAAGAATTTTTCCAAGAGGCGGGAGAGGGAGGCAACACTCTCGTATACGCAGCCAAACATTTTTAAAAATTCTGTATATTGTAGGGAACACAAAACAGTTAAATACAAATAACTGAAAAAATAATCAACATTAAATGATAAAAAATTATTAACAACAAATATTTAATTAAGTTTTACGTACAAAATACATAGTATTATAATCAATCAGAAAAGAAAATCAAGGGCTATATATGAGGGAGGGTCTGGACCAGTGGACCCCCACCCCTCCTTTGTGTGCGCCCACTGACATTGGGTGGACCGCAAGAACTTGAAAAAATTAGAAGTAGCCCGCACTCCGGAAAAGTCTGTCCACCCTTGCTTTAGGCTGATGAACTAACGATCTACAATTTCTCTCAAACACAAATTATTTTCTTATTTCGGACATCCATACCGAAATATTTTCAATCTCATTCACTAAAAGCAATCATTTCTTTTTTACCTCTTTCATTCAAAAGAAACAATCGGTCGAGCTTCAAAAAAGAAAACATTGTTTCCAGAAAATGGCTTTAACCTTTCAACATGACCATCGGAAAAAAATAAAAGTGCGTGTGCTTATGACCACACTATAGAAGTGATAACTTCAAATTTTGTAATGATATTTCAGGGATTAGTTTTGTGAATAAAAAACAAAAGGTGATATTAGTATTGTTCTATAAAATTATTTATTCATATGTCTGTACTCATAAAGAAATTTTTTTTGTGCGAAATATAGAATAATATTTGGGAAATAATTGTATACTAAGATGGAAATAATAGGTTTATGGTAGCTGAAATAGGCTATAAATCCCTTAAAAATTCAAAATTTTATTTAAATATCTATAAAAGAACTCCGTCAAGCGTCGTTCCGTACTTCCTCGAGCTCCATTTGGATCATTTGACATAATTAAATTAAATTTTGATTTTTAAAAAAAATCCACTAAAGTTTTGATTTGTCTTTTGAAAAATCTACTTTAAAATTCCCACTTAAAATTATTGGTTATTCGTTCAGAAGACCCGATCCGGCTTTGTGAACTTCGGTTGTAATTTAACAATATTCAATTCTATCCATGAATTAATTTAAGCAAAGGGATAGTAAGACAGGTAGTTGATTGGGAAGAGAGGAAGCTAGGTCAAAACCTTTAAAAAGGGATTTAATCAGAAGATTTATATCATATAATCTCTGGCTTATACTAGCTCTTTTGTCATTGTATGGGAGTTTTGTACAAATATATCCAATGTTACTGCAAGGAAAGTCTTCTTAATTATATTTTGTTTTCTTGCATTTAAATTATTTAATGTAACTTTTTCTTAACATCTATGTACTTAATTTTGTTATTTTAAATTTTTAATTGTTTTAATTCTCTTTTTAGACTCAAAGTATATTTAAGTAATGTGTCTGTTTCGCTTACAAAAATATATTTTTATTCTTAAGATCACGGCAATATTGCTAATGATAATTATACTATTTACTTAGTTCTATAAAAATTTGTCCTTTTTCTACATTTTATGTTTAATTTTAGTGTAGGATTTCTTTTTCTCTCTAAGTCTATTTTTCAATTCCAACTATTAGCTTAAACACTCTATATATTTACCTTGGTGGAATTTTCAATCGTTAATAAAATACATTTTAAAACGCTCCATTGAGCTGAAATTTTACGATTATTTTGGATGACAGTACACTAATTTAATTATAATTAATAAAAATCAATGGATTAAAATTAATTATTCAAAGAATTACAAATACGGCCACATTGGCATCATTTTTATCTATTTAGCGACCCTTTTTGCGACTTGTGTCAAAACTTGAAAAGGTTTTTTTTCTCGCATTTTAAGCCGTTCATTTGAGCTGAAATTTTCTATACACTATTGTTTTGGGGTAAAAATACGATAATTGAACTATGATTAATTAAAATTAATTGACTGAAATTAATTATTTAAAGAATTACAGATACAGCCACGTTAGTTTCATTTTTAACGACTTGGCGACCCTTTAGGCGACTTGTGTCAAAACTTGAAAAGGGTTTTTTTCTCACGTTTTAAAGCATTCAGTTGAACTGAAATTTTATATACACGATTGTTTTGGATAACAAAACGATATTTTAGAGATAGTGAATAAAAATTAATTACCACTTAATGTTGTGATTCAGTCATATGTATATATATATTTATATTAATGTAACTATTTAATAAAAAGTAGCTAAAATAAAATTTTTCTTCGTTGATCTAAGTATAGAAATTGACTTAATTTCTTTTTCTTTTTTTTACATATATATTACTTGTTTAAAAATATGGCGTTTCATTTTCATGCTTCAACTAGGATTAAAAGAATCTCGCATTCATTGCAGTAGAAAGAGGTGGCGGGGGAAGGAGCCCCACTTAGATCGAAGCTAGGAACTTTACTTTTACGACGTATTGGTGTGTGTGTGTGGGGGGGGTGGACAAACTACATCTTGTCAGAATGAGGGGGTGGGGGGAATGTCCCTCCTTTCCTTTTTAGTGGTGTGTATGTCCGAATAAAGGCGAAAAGAGCCGAATGAGCGTTACATTCCCGAGCGTGATGTTCATTCAAGTTCCCTCTCCTGCAAATCGCGCCAATAGAAATTATCACTTCAAAAATGACCGCTGTTCAAACCCTTAAAAACTAAAAAAAAGTCCGGTCCGAGTAGGGTTACTACTTACCTAGATTTTACAGGGTTTCCATATTGTAAACTTTATCACCAAGAAGTGTGCCCTCCTAGGATCCAAACTTTTTTTGTTCTTATCTTTTTCTGGAATATATCACTTCCATTCGGTATATCATTACATCCTGTAGATTGATATGTATCCTTTCTTTCTTTTTTTGTAAATTATTCATTTATGCTTTCATATTTCTCTTTAGTTGATTTAAACAAGAAATTGAAGTGGCTGTGGTAGTCGAGTGGTCAGGGTCACGGGTTCGAGTCCTTGTGCCGTGACAGGTTAGAGGGGCTAATGCAAGTTACATCTATCGAGGCTTAAAGCTATAAATAGAAATAGGGATATTGGGGTATCACAGCTTAGATGCAGTGGCGTAGTTAGGTATCCAAAGGCCCTGGTACTAAAAAAAAAACGAGGGCCTTATTTTGATTGGATTTTATCAAGTAAAAATACATGAATATTTTAAATATACATAGCCACAATTTTTTTGTCTACTACTTTCTATCTTGGCATTGTTTGCACTTAAACGCATCACTGGGTTGCTTTTTTCTTTTCTTTTAAATCCCTAATTTTAGTTTTATAGCGGATTGAACTAACCAACAGAGAGAGGGCTTAGAGCTACAAAATAGTCCACCATAAAATGATACAACAAATATACATGATCTAGGAAATATAATACAGTATTATAATTATTTTTAAAAAAACACACAAATCTATGAAAGAGCAGAGGAGTGGGGGGGTGGGGTGGAGAGACAAAATTACATCAGTCTGTTGCAGATAGGAGAAGATTGCAAAATATTGAATCGCAGGAAACTAGCTTACTATAAATCATGCTGTTACGTTGATCGGGGTTCGAGGATTTTATGCAAATCAGTCGCAAAGAACAAGACAGTTCTTTCAGACTTTTATTGTCAAAAATCCAATCCTTGAAATACAGGATTCAGCAGCACTATTCGCAGAATAAATCTCAGATCTCTACACCTTCAACAGCATTCAGACACAGTTATCGGTGTCTAAGACACTCGTATATAAAGCATTCGTCACAACAGATATTCTCAAACTGTAGCGCCCCCCCCCCTTAGGGACGTGATAACTCTACGAGGGGGTGGGGGTGGAGCGAGCGTTTTGAAAAGTCGAAAGCAAAAGATCATTTGAAAAGTATTAATTGACTGACAGTAAACAAACAAAATGCATTCTGGCATAATAATGAATAAAATACATATTTACATTGATATAATATATCAGTACAACACAATGTATTTTATTATTAATTTCACAATACTAAATGAAGAACAAGTTTAATAATTACCAGTGACCTTACATAAGCTTGTCATATATAAAACTATATACAATAATTTCTCTTGATAGTTTGTACGGTTTATAACTAATCCTTTAGCTGCTGCTTAAAAGTTACGAATTCGTTCCCCAGTGCCTCCGTGTTCTCCGCAGATGATTCAATAAATAAGTAGAAGACACATGTACTTGCATTGGAAGCGAACGATGATTCACTGTGATGCCAGCCGTAGAAATGAATTTTTTCTCACATGCCGACTGAAGGGGGGTATTAATGCTGATGATCAGCTCTTCCCGCGATAGCATGGGATTGGTTATTGAGACATCATTCCACACCCCGCGCTTTCACGGGATTGGGTTCTCGAGTTGACGTCATGTCCCGCGATGGCGTGGGAATCGGCAGGGAGAAAATGCAAGTACGTATGTCGGTTTCAGATTCATCGGTTCATGAATGTTCTCTGCTCGCTGCATTGAATACGTCAACGCGCCACGGTCCTGCAGTCGCTCTCATAGTTGTTCAAGCATTCACAATTTTGCATTACTTGTGTTTTTGTAGTAAAAAAGTAATCTGTCATATTTTAAAAGAAGGGTGCAATGTCGAAAACAAGTGTTAAGAAAAGAAAATATATAATTTTAATACAGAATAGCCCCACCTACGTCACTGGGTGTACTACGACACCTTAAAAACATTAGAAGCAGCCTGTACCCTGAAAAAGTCCGTCCACTCGTGCTGTATGTTATACATTCATTAATTTTCATTTTCTTGTAGTCAATGCTCTATGCCTTCATAAAATTCTTTTTCATTGTTTCAGGGTATTTGGGCAGTTTATTTTCTGTTGTATTCTCAAGCAAATAATACGTACAAGAGCAGTACACTATTTTCTGAGGAAACCCTCGTACTCGATAACCCGGCATTTTAACACACTCGACCACTCTTCGGTCCCCATTAGGCCGAGTTTTCGGGACTGTGCTGTACTAAAAATTAAAAATCTGTTGGTCTATGTAAGGCAGCGATACTTACCCTGCGGTGACATTTCTGAGTGGCCCGATCATGTCCCGCGTTTCACTAACAAATTCAATTATTTAAGAACGATATAATAAAAATTTAGCAAGAAATTCTATCAATCCAGCAATCCCATATCGATTTTGCTATCAATGTGTGGTTGCTGGTAGAAATTGTGGGATAACTTTTTATCTTTTGTAAGTGTAACGGTTAGTGTTAACAAATAACTGTAGAATAGCGACTATTTTACGGGTCAAACTAATTTTTAATTAACCCTCATGCCTTCCAAGCGAAACATATCTAAAGAATATTTGTTATTTCAAGACGATTGGGATCTTGACTGCTTGGTAGAAAAAACAAACATGATCCACAACTTGTTTAATTTGTCATGAAAATGCTATATTTATAAAATATAATTTTGCTCCTCACTATACCACTAAGCACAAATCATTCAATGACTCCTTTTTTTTCAGCAACAATATATTTATAGAAGGGGGACTTGGGATAATTGATGAAAGGAAATCGAAATTACCCTATAACAGGGTAAAAAATTGCATTAAGCCCTTTTTATTCTGTGAGTTCAGTTTGATGGAGTTGAATATAGTTCTAAAATGAAATCCAAAACTATCAATAGTTTGATCAATTTCTGCATGTTAAATGTCTTTTGTCTTATACCGTCCACCCCCCTCCCCGTTAATCATCATGTAGCGGCCCACGAGAAATAACTGTCTTATGTATGTGGCCCGGCTGGAAAAAAGGTTAAGTACCGCTGATGTAAGGGGTTTGAATCCCCAAGCCAATGGGGAAGTACTAACACTCCTAAATTTTACGGAAATTCAACCCTATTGTATTACATTAACAAAGCGAAAGGGAAACTTTTATTACTAATATATATCGATACATAAATAAATATAGATAATATCTAAATATACTATTAACTGTGGACTTTATAATCTTTGAGACTGAGGTCAAGGGGTTTTAACAACCTCAAAGTTCTGGGCTATTCAAGCTGGACAAAGGACAGAACACCTTCAAAATATATATCAGCCAAATATATATCAGGCATATATTCTCAGCGGTGGGGTAAACAAAAGTTCTTTTTTCGAAGAGACCACCATGGTATTTCACCTGAATAAAGAGCCAGGTGTTGTTATGGGTGGGTCCTCAAAGAATCCTCCTTATAGCTCCCGTTCCCAGAAACCAGGAGTTGTGAATGTGTCGCTCTCTCTAACTTTAAACATTCCAAGCGATTTTTGGGAGGAACAAAAATGCATCTTTCCTTACGCACCTGCATAAATGGCTTTTTTCTTTGTTACATAACATATGACTTTTAAAAGTTCCGTAAATATTTGACAGTTCTTATTTGAAGAAGGATTTTTAGGAATTGCGTAGTTTTGCTTTGTTATAGAGATAAGAGGGAAAGGGGAGGTATTGATTACATACAGAATGTTTTAGTTAAACGATAACGATGTTAAGCGAGAAAGAATGATGTGTGGTTTCGTTGTTCAAGCGTTCCATTCTCGATCGGTTAGAACAGAGGATGTTCCTATGTCAGTGTTTCTCAAACTGTGAGGCACGCCCCTCTAAGTGAGCGGGATAACTCTACGGGGGGGGGGGAGTGCGGGCATATTGAAAAGTCGAAAAGAAAAGATTATTTTTTTAAAAAAAATCATTAATTTACTGAAAGTAAACAAACAAAATACATTCGGGCATAATAAAAAATAAAAAATTTACATTTACTCTGATATAATACACTTATAAATGTATCAGCCCTGCGCAATGTATTTTACAGTGTTAATTTAACAATACTAAATTTAGAAGAACATTAGTAAATACCGATGACCTCATGGGCGTGTCATATATAAAATTATATACAAAAATTAACACTTATTTTGATAATTTGTACCTTTTGTAGTTGATCCCTTAGCTAGCAATTAAAAGTAACGCGATACGCTCCCAACGGTCCCATTTTCCTCGTACGTGCTCGTACATGATGTATTGGGTGGAGGGGAAGAGAAAAGATATAAAAATAAGCAAATCCTCTGAAATAACAGTAAATCTCCTCCGCAAACGATGCAAAGGTCATTTTATTGCATACCGAAGCCTTCGAAATAATTTTATGGATAGCAGTTCACAGAAAATATCATACTTCGGAAAGACGTATATATACGTCAGGGGAAATTAACTGGCTGAGGGAGACGTTTATATACGCCGATGGCACTTAAGGGGTTAAGTCGTGTTGTAGCTTTAGTGTCAAAGTCTATTATTGAATTAAATACATTGAGGAGGAGGGGGGCGTTTAAAATTATGATTGCCTATTGGTCGCAAATATTGAAAGTTTGAAAAGCATTGTTCTATGTGGTTCGCCTGGACGCTTCTATATGTGACCTACCACAGCTTTAAAATATATACGTATATTCCGCCGTTTTATGCGCACTTCTATAACAAATAAGAGCGAAATTTACGGGTGTGCGTTATACATTGGATCAAGAACGATCCTATGGTGTCGCCTGCCCGCGTGGCGAACTAAGGCATCACCTCTCTACAGAATTTTTCATATTTTGACTAATAATTAACGTTGACGTCAATAACTCATCTGCTTGTACAGGAATAAAAAGTAAATCATCAATAAAATTGCAAATAGACGCAAAAATCACTTTTCCCCTCTGTTTTGTTTTTTTAAATTGTAAAGCTATATATATGTGTATTATCAAACTGAAAAGTTTTAATAACCCCAAATGCATGTTGAATTTAAACACTCCTATGTTTTATATAACATTGACCAGATTAGATATTTTCATAAACTTTTGCAAAAATCGTTTTTGAGACACCTTTGTTATAGCATCGATATACAATGCGCCGCCGGTGGCACTGATAACCAAGAAAACTTTTCTATTGCGGTTTTTGCCGGCTCTACCACAAATCTTGCTGTCAAGTGAATAAGTGAGTGAGTGAATATTAATGTAGCACTTTTCAGCTACAGAGGGCTTTTGGTGACGGACCTCGTCATTTTGGACCATGGTGACGAGGACGCGACACCTGAGCTGGCATCTCCCTCTCCTAACTATAACACCACACCAACGGGAGGACGTTTGAGCTCTCGACAAATTTTACGTGCATCGCGCCCTTACACAGCGGATCTTTAGTGATACTGGTCTAGAAATCATGACACGCCAGCCACGAGTACCTTGACCGCTAGGCTATTGGGGTCACATGCTGTCATTGAAGGATGTGTGTAAGGAGTAGACATTAATGGACAGTAGACCAACACTCGATGCATTAACATTCTATTTCTCTTACACTATGCTATACTATCGGGACTTATTTTGATTTTTTTCAATAACTATTTAAAGTTCAGCTTATTTATTCGACTTGTGCACTGCACACCTGCTAAGATCGGCCCTGCAACAGAAAAAAAAGACCGATTTAAAACTAAAAAAAAAAGTAATATTTCCGAATATATCTAAATCAAAGGCGTAGCTACCACAGTATCAATGATGTGGGGCCCCAACATGTGTCAAAAATGTTAGACACTGTCAAATAAGTTTTATTAATGTGATCCTTTTTATTTACTTTTAAAAATAGCCCCTTCCCCCTCCCAAACCCTCCAATACCTCCCAAAGAACTTTGATACGGTACTATGCTAGTGATCTAAATACAGTTCATTTAAGGTATCGAACTACGTTCGGAACAGTGATTTTAAAAAAGCGCATAAATGAATCATTTTCACGATATTTAGTGTCACTTAGATTAGAATACATGTATAAAATTGTTTTAAGGACACATTTTGAGAAAAAAATTGTTAAAATACACTATTTTGGCAAAAAATTAACTTATGTTCTCCTTTTGTGAAAAATGCTTCTATTATAATAATATTTTGCCTGTATATAGCTCAGACCTCTGTACAGAGGCTCAACTATGAGTTTTGAAAAATTCACATTCTTTTCAGAGTTACAACCATTTGAAATAATTATCGGCATTTTTTTCTTAAAATTTCTCCCATCTGTTGTCGTAAAACATGGATAAACCCACTTCGAAGTTATACATTTCAAAAATTCTAGTTGAGCCTCTATACAGAGATCGAAGCTATATACAGGCAAAATATTATTATAATAGATGCATTTTTCGCAAAAGGAGAATATTTTGAAAACGAGTCATTCTATGCTCATTTTTTGTCAAAATAGTGTATTTAAATAATTTTTTGATTGTAATACTATTCTTAAAGCAATTTTATATACATTTCCTAATCTAAGTGACACTAAATATCATAAATATTATTCGTTTCGCTCTTGTGAAATCACGGTTCCGAACGTAGTCGGATATCTTAAAAGAAAAAAACTTTCAACAATGAAATACTTTATAAATTTTGTCTCTCTCCATTCTTTTCTTGCGCCAGAGAGTTGTAGCATTAGAACTATACCATCGTTTAAAAACCTGGAATAATACTCCGAAGTAATGATATCATAAGATAAGAGTATCGCACATTTATACATTTCAGGTTCTTTTGTAGAAAAAAAAAAACGTACGCTTTATAAGGCGAATATACGCGCAAAAATTTAAAACTGCGGTGTGGAAATTTAGGTTTCGCGTAATATGCCGGAATATACAGCGTACATATGTATTGTAAAAATCAAAAATTTTTTTAAAGGAATTCACACAATTCAGGGCATGTTTTATTTTTCGAGTTAACAAATAATTTTTCTACAGTTTTTTTTTTTTTTGAATTCACAATTTGAATTAACCAAATTAAAATTAGAACGTGGCTAGCTGGCTGGTTGTTTTCGTTCAATACGGTTTTAAAAACGTACATGCAAACAAACACTCTTTAATACGCGACGAAAATAAATTCATCAACTTAGAGAATCTCGACAAGCTGCACTTCAAAAATCGAAAAATTAAAAGCATCATCAACAGTGTGTGCGTGAGAGTGTGAATGAAAAAAAAAACAGCAACATAAAACTTGTAAGAATAAATTTAATAGAAACATAATGCAAAACTCACTAAACAATACACCGTAAAATCCGGTGTATAACACGCGCTATTAACATGAACATTAAGATAGAAATTGATGGGTGCGAGTTATACGTCGAGTATAAAAATGATAGCTTTAAAAAATTGCTGACGCATCTTTCCTCTTTTCAGTTACAAAGAACACCCTTGTTTGTTTGTTGTATTTGTATTAACCATGAGCGTTTTCGCTTTAGGGTGAGGCTGCGTAGCCCAGTGGTCAAGGTATCGGATCATGACAGGCATGTCAGGAGTTCGAGCCCAGTACCACTAAAGACTCGCCTGCAGGGGAGCGAGGCACGTTAAATATGTCGAGTGTTGAAACGTCCTCCCTTTGGTGTGGTGTGGTAATTAGGAGAGGGGGGGTGTCGTCTACGTCACTTGACCATGGTTCAAAATTACATGGTCCGTCGCCAAAAGCCCTCGTGCAGCTGAACAGTGCGACGTTAATATTCACTCATTCGCTGTAGGGTTGTAACTTAATCTTTTACTCGCCTAATCTGGAATTAGTCGCCAAACATGGAAATGAGACATCGTTAATCCTAATGATCCTGATCAGGATAATGGAAAAAAAATTTATTACATTTTTGCATTGTCATCGGTCCTTGATAATTGTGCAAAATTTTGAATTAATCGGACTTTTTAAAGTGGGTAAAAATCAAGTTCAAAGATTCCTTTATATACAGGTGAAGCTAATAAAAGCGTGTTAAAATAAAAAAAAAAGAAGAGATGATCATAAAAAATATTAGGCTTCTACATAAAACGGAATTCTATTTATTTAAAAGAAATTACATATATGCCTTATAAAAACTTAAATAGTTGTATCTCTAAAAGTGTGTACTATTTTTTCAATGGCCTGGGATTATACATCGAATAAATTACTTCATAGCATGAGAGCACTGCAGAGGAAAATTTCAGGTATCTTCGTAATGAAGGAGGTGGTCGTCATATGGCAAATATACCTACAAATTAAAAAATGTAACTTGGATGTATGGATACGGGTTATATATACGCCAGATTTTATGATAAAAGAAAAGTAAAATAATTAAACAAAAATTGAAAAGGAACTCAGTGAGTCAAAAAGCAATTGCGTACTTAGGACAGAATAAGTGGGGTTAAATTAATTTGATGGGACCAACCCTTTGCGACTCGGTTGGTAAAAAAAAATCCAAATTGAAAAAGAGTATGTACCAGTGTTTCTCAAACTGTGGGGCGCGCCCCCTAGAGGGGCATGATAACTCAACGAGGGGGGGGCGAGCATATTGAAAAGTTGAAAACAAAAGATTGTTTAAAAAAATATTAACTTACTGAAAGTAAACAAACAAATATATTCTGGCGTAATATTTTATTATCATTCACACAACAATACACTTATAAATATATCAGTACTGCTCAATCTATTTTATTACTAATTTACAATACTAAGATAAGGGCAAGTTTAATAATCACCAGGGACCCCATGGATTGGTCATGTATAAAATTATATGGCAACATTAACATTTATCTTGATAATTTGTTCGGTTTATAATAAATTCCTTAAATGCCGATAAAAAATTATGTGATTCGTTCCAAATGCTTTTGTTTAACACGTAGGTAAACGTATGAGGTGAATTGAGGGGGGTGGGGGTGGTAGAAAAGGAATAATCAATCCTCTGAAATAAGTAAATCCTTCATAAACACTGTCAAGGTCATTGTATTGCTTTCCAAAGCCTTCGGAATAATTTTATTGATAGCAGTTCACAGAAAAGATAGTACTTCGGAAAGACGTATATATACGTCTGGGTAATTAACACATTGGCTGAGCAAAATGTTTATATACACCAGGGAGACAAGAGATAAAAGTTGTACTGTAGATTTAGCGTAAAAGTATAGTATTATTGAATGTAATTCATCGTTACTGTATGGAGGGGGCGATGCAAATAATGATTGAATGTTGGGTCGCAAGCATTGAAAGTTTGAGAAGCACTGATATATACAGTAAAAACTCCCAAATTAATAGACAAGAAGCGAATCAACAATTCTGCAAGGCGAAGAAACATGGAATGTAAAGCTACTGTCATCAAGGTAAACGTCCAAATTATACAGGGTGTCCCAAAACTAGCGTCTAAACTACACACAGTCAAATTCCTAGTTGGGAGTCCAAAAAAAAATGCCAAAAGAACTGTATCTGTACGATCTGTAGTTTACCAGAAAAGCACGAGGAAAAAAAGTATGACGTCACAACCGTTTTGGACACATCAACAGCAAATATTTAAAAAGGCAGATGTTCAAAGTGTCCACCGTACATATCGAGGAAGATTTGAGGGTGCCGTAGACGGGATGAGTGCAAATGGCGCAACAGAGGGGTGTCCACTGAAGTACAGATCGCATGCAGACGAGCAACTAAGCCCGTTTGTGTAGTCACTTCTTCTCCAAGCACCAATTCCTTGAGATGGCCACATAGGGAGAAAATCCATTAGTGTGAGATCTGGTGATCATGATGGCTATAGAACTGGACCCTCCACGTTTGATTCAGTGGCGGGGGTATGCCATATCTAGCCTTTCACGCACAGGAGCACACAACAGTCCCGTTATGAACCATAATGAATTATTATCATCATTTGCATAATTTTCTCGTAAACTATGGATCATACAAGTACAGGACTTTGGACAATTTTTATATACTACTTAGAACGAGGAATCTGGTTGTGCAATTTGGGCGCTATTTTTAGGCCACCCTGTACATGAACAGGTCACTTACACCAGCATGCCAAAAAATGAGTGCTATATCTGTAAATGCATATGTGATTGAATGTATCAGTGTACGCAATGTTCATAAACGTGTAAAAATAGCAACTAGTCTCGTTTGTCTTTTATATTGTCGAAATGGACATTCCGTATGCAGACATGCCGATTGCGAGCTAGAGGTAATTCTATCGTACTACGCTTTTTTGCACAATGTGGTAATCAATAAAAAGCCCCCTCAGTGAGATCCAGAATCTAATGCTGAGGTCAAAAGATGTAATTTCCATGCGACAAGTCTCTTAATGGCAAAAGTTTATTTTGCGCATTTCCTTTTCCGATGAAGGGTGTTGCGTTAACATGCATTAAGTTAATGCATTCTTGCCATGTTAATAGTAAGTCGGTGGAAAAAACAAGGCTACTCTGTGAAGAGGAGACGGAAATGGGTTGTACTGACTTTTCTTTTGTTCGAAAAAGTTAGGGGAGTTGAAATAGCGTGTTTCTCGAAAAAAATATTACCGCAAAATAAATAAATAAATCATGGAAATATTTATCGTTTTTGTTTTATTTGTTTTTATACAGGGTGTTTCTCATATTGAATGGTACAAAAAGAATAGCGCAGCGTGACTGCCATAATGTATTTATTCTGCCGAAACAAATTTATTCTGTAACTACAATTACACAAGTTTTATTTGGCAACAAGGAAAAATTATCGAATGACGAACTCGCCGCTAGAGGCGCTGTTAAGCAAAATGTCGTTCATGCAGGAGAAAGCGTACTGCGTTTTCGAATATGACAAAATCTCCTCGGTAACTGCTGTACAAAGATATTTTCGCACGAAATTTCGTAAAGAACCATCGCATCGGCATAACATAGCAGGTGGGTGAAGCAGTTCCAGGATATCGGCTACTTATGCAAAAACAAAAGCCCAGGACGAAAAGAAACAAAACCCGAAGTGGTTGAAAGGATTCGTGATTCGTTTTTACGGAGTCCCTCAAAATCAACGCGAAGTGCAGGTGCAGAACTGGCTGTCCCTCACACGACGGTGTGGCTTGTTTTACAAGCCGTACAGATATCAGATAGTCCAGGCTTTAAAACCTACTGATAAACCGTTGCGTAAGAATTTCTGTGTGAAATTTCAAGAAAGGCTCGACGTGAATGGTTTCGAGTACACCCTGGTGTTTACCAATGAAGCCACCTTCTACTTATGTGGGAAAGTTAATCGCCATAATTTGCGATTTTGGGGCACGGAAAATGTCCATGGAACATTAGAACATCAGCGGGATTCTCCCAAGGGGAACGTTTTCTGCGCTTTATCAAACACTTGTGTTTTGGGTCCACTTTTATTTGCAGAAAAATCGATTAATGGGGACATTTACCAAGACATGCTCTCTGAGAGGTTGCTTTCCCAGCTGGAAGAACTTGTCCCTGCAGCAAGACGGTGGTCCCCCACATTGGAATAAAAACTTTCGTGAATTCCTCAACAAACATCTACGCCATCGCTGGATTGGCCGTGCTGGCTCACAGGATTTGACATGTCTTCATTGGCCGTCGAGATCACCATATCTAACGCCTTGTGATTTTTTTCTCTGGGGTTTCTTTAAAGAAAAGATGTTTGTGCGTCCACTTCCTCAGTACTTAGAGGAACTGAACTCCATCACAGGGAATATGCTATCATGAGTGTGGCAGGAGCTTGATTACCGTGTAGACATTTGTTGTGTTACCGGAGGGGCACGTATTGAACACCTGTAGAAACTTGAATAAATGTAGTTTGAGGTTAATTTGAATTTTTTCTAAATATATTAATTACAACGTTCACAATAATGTTTTCTTTTTGTACCATTCAATATGAAACACCCTGTATAAAAGTAACATGTTGGGGTAGCCTAGTGATGATGATCGCAAGCTTACGTCCAGTTTGTTATGAGTTTGAGCCCCAGTGCAACTGAAATCCCACCGTGTAGAAGTGCTGGTGCTCATAAAATCTGTTGTGGTCAAAGTCCTCCGTTTGGCGGGGTGTGGTAGTTTGAAGACGGAGGTGTGGCCGTGGTAGGTTTGTGATCATGGTCACTAACTCGTGGCCAGTGTGTCACGAGTTCGAGCTTAGTGCCACCGAAGACCCGCTGTGTATAGGGGTCGATGCACGTTGAATCTCTAGAGATTCGAAGTCCTCCTTTTGGTGTGGTGTGGTGTAGAAGAGAAGAGAGGGGATCGGCTCATTTTACTCACTCGTGTCTTTCTATTAATCCTAAAGGGAAAAAACTTTTCATACATTGTTTGATTGGAGAATCTCTTTCTGAGAAGGAACTGCGAACATGCAAATGAGTGAGTAAGTGAGCGAATATTAGCGTCGCACTATTCAGCTACACGAGAGCTGTCAACGATGAACCTCGTCATTTTGAACCATGGTCAAGTGACGAAGACGACGCCTGAGCTGGCATCCCCTCTCGAAACTACTGAGGGAAGGTAGGTTCGTTCTGGGTACCTTCCGTTCCGAACGAATGCGAGTACTTAACCGATCACGCTAAAAACGATCGTCTTCACGTGATATTGGTACTAGTTCATATAGATATCACATCCCCACATACTCCCCTGCCAGTGCTTCGGGAAATAGGTGAACGAACGATACCATATTCGTGGCGAGCATGTTAGCAGTTGCGTCACTTGTGTGAGACGGCTTTGAGAAGTAACGGCTTATTTGCGTCAATGTTTGATGGTTTAATTGCGTCAATGTTTGACAGTTTGGTTGCTTTTGTGGTGGATAGATGGCGCTACGACAGCGACGTGAGAAGGTTGTGGTTCAGATCACGGCCAGGATCACCAATGAAAGAAGGAAGGTTCGTTCTGCGTACCTTGCGTTCCGAACGAATGCGAGTACTTTACCGATCACACCGAAACGATTGTCTTCGCGTGATGTTGGTACTAGTTCATATAGATATCACACCGCCACACTACGATACCACGCCAGCGGGAAGACGTTTGAGCATCGACGGATTTAACATGCATTGCACCTTTACAAGGCGAGTCTTCGGCAGTACGAGGCTCAAACTCATAACACGCCAGCCAGGAGTCCGGTACCTTGACCACTAGGCTACCGCGGCCACAGCCCCTCTACAAAGCTCTCTTCAAAAGCACTACAGCCCGAACTCGTGACAATGACCACTAGGTTATCACAGCCACCCTCTAGATGCGAGATGAAGGTAGAAAAAATATTGGTTTACAAATAGGGACAAAGAAAAAGAAACGAGCCTTACAGTAGTCGCATATGATGTGTAACATCTGACATGTTGTCGTGGTAAATACGCAATATAAACTTATATCCTGAAAAAAATGAATCGAGTATGATTGGAAATAATTTTCTATCGAATAACTATATAACTAATGAAAATTTTATTTAATTAACACAAGGAGTAATGCAATTTTTTATCAAAAATAATTATTCTTGTTCAATTTAAGGAAGAGCGGAGATAATAGACTTATGATAACTAAAATATGACACAAATACTTGTGATTTCAAAGTATTTAAAAACCGTTGAAAAGCAGCATCAATAACAGTACCACTGTTAGTAGTCGAAACATTTTCATTTTTGTGTTCATTTCGTGCTTGAGTTCATCATTCCAAAAAACTATGGACGGCTCAGCTTTTGGCAAACTGATGTTAAAGTTAAAATCACCACTTAAAATCATGGGAAGCGAGTGATAGTTTTTTTAAAGAGCAGAACCGCATATCCCTTTAAGACCTGAATTATTTTTATCTTTAAATATTAAATTGTTCTGGTTATTAATACTATATGGACTCCAATGACACTGGGCAAAATACTGAAAATACCCCCGGAATATAGACGATACACGCACGATCATGTGGGTTGGGTGTTATCTGTGAAATAGGTCACCTATGTAATTTTACGAGTTATACATTTTTAGCTCTAAGTTGAAAGAAGAAACAATCTTAATTCAACTAAACTTGTTACAAATAAAGAAATTATTGATGTATAATTAACTCTTTTATTAATTCATTATTTATTTACTGTAAAAATCTTTTGTTTTGTTTTTGGCAAGTATAAATAACCATTGCATTTTTCACAACATGTTTTCGAACTGCTTTCGTAGTTTTGATATCTGCACTTGCGAGGCCTTGAAATGCCATCAACACATCGAAAATGGCTACGCATATCAAGCCTTTTATTCTGGAATGGCCAGGATAAAAGCCGTAACATGTATAGCAGGTGGATTATAAGGCTTCAATCGTTTTGCGAGTGGAATTACAACACTGTTGTCTTCATCATCAATTAAAATACTTTTATTAGTAGGTGGAGAGGCTCATAATGATTCAACTATCTCCGACTTAAATTTTAAGCCATCCATTTTGATTTTTTGAGGAATTTTATTTAATATTGCATCTTGTTTGCACAGAAACCAAGAATTTGCAACAGTTAAATCAATGTTTTGATTCTGCTAATAAAAATAAAGTACAAAAAGAAAAAATAGGAAAGAACGTGGAAATTTTAAAATTTGATCAAGAGAAATAATTTTTAAAGGAAATTAAAGTGATTTAAAGTAGACTTGAAACCAGCAAACTCACGGGAATAGAACCAAAGACAATTCATTTCAAGTCAGCTTCTCTAGCCATTAGGCGACAAGGGTTTGTGGAAAGAGGTAAAGTAAGCTTTTAGCGTGGGTAAGAAGAATGCGAGGGTAGCGAAGAGACAGCACCACGCGCTCTCATTGGTCAAACCAAATAGCACGGTTACGTCACTTCCTTTTACCCACATCCGTCCCTTTTCACAAAATCACTCCGACAAATATCCAGCAATCCAGAAGAAAGATGTTACACATAAAAAAATGCATAAAAAGAGCACCTCGGGGTCGTAATAATTGATGTTTAACTAAACATGAGATCTATTTGCAACGGATCTCGTAGTTTCGAACCATTGTCAAGAAAAACTGATGACATTAAAGTGAGGACAACACCTGAGATCTCACTCCACTCTCATAATTTCTACACCACGCCAACATGACTTTGAGCCATGGCATATTCAACGTGTATTAACACCTCTACAAGACTGGTCTTCATCGGCACTAGGTTCAAACTCATGACACGCTAGCCACGAGTCCTTGACCTAGGCCACTGGGCTACAGTGGCCACAGGGAAGAACACTGTGACGTCGGCTGATTAGTCAAACAATCCCCTACAATACTTGTTAAATTTGTAGAACATGGTAACCGGGATGACTAGATGGGATATTGTATCTTCCAAAAATGACCGGGTTTTTCTTATATAAAGCCTGGGGGAAAACAGATGTGAGTCGATTCTGAAAATGGCTTTGATGCTGCCACATCATTTCTTTCTCCAACACCCAGACGATTTTACTCTCAGCTATCTATTGAAAGAACGCTCCTGTTGTTGGGTCACCTTTGCACATGCAGACTGTGAACAATTTGAATGAAAAGAAATGTCAGCCTGTTATGATAAAGACATACCTTCAGTGTCAATGTGACAGGGTAATTTATAGTCCTCCAAATGGTTTACTAGGTACGGTGTCGGAATTGGTTTCAGACGCTCCATCCTATTGTCTCCAAGCACCAATAGTGTTGGGGCAAAAGCGTTGAGAGCCGGGTGCATATCCGCAACACTAGCCAGTCAGAAACGATTGGGGGAACGAAAGAGGCCCGCCCATGGGGTTTAAAGGGCCGCTTGCAAGATGACGAGGAGCTTTTCGATCTCCTGGATTCTTCTGCATTGCCTTCCGCATCAGTTTTTTTCATCTTCCAAACTAGTGGTTTTTATCTTTCCTCTCCGAAGACATTCGATAGAGGTTGCGGGGACAGCCGCACCTCAAAGACCAATGGAGAGGATCCGCGATGACCTCTGAAAGATGAAGTGCGAGAATCTGCAGAGCAATGTCTTGAACGAACTGACTTTGGACAATAACAGTGAAGAGGGTTGCGGGGACAGCCCCACCCGGGAGCATGTCATTTCAAGATGTCAAACCTTAAACGGGACTAGAACTTTTCTCCAGTGAGAAGCTGTGAAGAGTAACAATTTACTAATGAATATATTGTTTTGTTTATTTAATTTGGAACAAAATGCCTTTTGGCTAATAGCTGTGTGATCCTCACGCTACCATGTAATGAAGAAATTTTAAGGGGTCACGACATCACAACGTGAAGAGACCTCGTCACAAACTATTTTAACAACTACTACTCGCAATAGATCAAAATATCAGATACCCTCTCTTTGAAATTTTTACCTTACTGGCCATACGACACAAATGCTTATCACCCTTCTTTAGTCCCTTTTCCACGCAAACTATGGTGATATGCGACATGAGAACGCTGCGGCCTCCCTCCTCAGCTGAGAAAGTGAAAAAAATGACGTGGGAATAATTCTGATCCCCACTCCTAAGTGATGAGTGAGGAGATCTTATCTAATTCCAACCAATTGCGTAGGTAAATGCAAGCCACCAACGTTGGATCGGTTATCGCTAACAGCGATATCACATGATCTTAGATGACATAAAGATTTGTATAATCTTAGAACATTCGATCCTTTGATTAGGAAAAGACAACTTGGACTATCTTTATTCATTGTGTGAAGATTCTTGACAACTGTGTGCAATTGTGTAACTTACCTGGGGCAGGGTCGTCAAATGGGCCCGGGCACAATGGGGGCTTTATCTCGTTCTCGATCCAGCCTTGATAAGATGATTTGAGTAGTTTCAACGGTCAAATGTTTTTTCCCGTTATATTCCCGACAAACTGGGAATTTTGGACGATATGTCAACTGATTACATGGGATGACCGTCATCCATGTGTAGGTCTAGGCCTACCACCATACACCATCATTACTATTTCAATCAAAAGGTCGCCGTCGGTTGTACCGGTTTGTGAGATTTTAAGTTATGCACACACATTTATTTGTTTCGGGTTATTGTGTGTACGAGTATTTAACAACGTATGCTGTCTAATTTTAAGGGTCATATATGGGCCAACATTTGTGTAGAGGCCCAAGGCCTACTTTAGAGTAAGAGCCCAGGGCCTCAAGAACGCTTAAAACGTCCTTGGACTGGGGTAGTATCCTCTGTTTTTAGTTTAATGGCGAGTCAAAGTTAGGCGACATCATTTTCTCAAATCCCGACTCAAATAAGCTCTACGTCAATTTCAACTAAACCAAGGTTTTTTTGCTCCACTTATGATTGGGATTAACAACACGGCTATTTAAGAACATGTTAGTAAAAAAATCACTGCAGAGAGATGAGAAATTGTGGAATTTACCTTCCCACTAAAGACACACAAAGATCCTCACAAAAACTTTCACATTTATAATACATATTAGATCAATCGTTTTTTCACCTTTTAAACGTATTGCGAAATGCTAATTCGTATCATCACTTCTAAACATATTGCTTTATCAAAATAAAAAAAAATATTTAGCAGTTAGAACATAAATTATTTTTATTCCCGTTTGCGGTTTTAGGGTTGCACCTTAATCTTTTAGGCTCTAAATCTGGAATTAGTCGCCAAATCTAGAAATGGCATAAGGAATTAGTCGCCAAATCTAAAAATGGTTTATGCAATTACTCGCCAAATCTGGAAACGATTTAATGAATTAGTCGCCAAATCTAGAAATCCTTATATTCCTTAATTATTAAGATCCTATTCAAGACAAGGAAACAAAATCATGAAACTATAGTATTGTCATCGGTCCTTGACAAGTGTGCGAAATTTCGAATTAATCTGACCTTTTAAAGTGAGTAAAAATCGAGTTCAAAGATTCCATTTCATACAAGTGAAACCTATAAACACGTGTTGAAAACACAATGCATCAATTGCTCTGTCAATAAGCATGGAACGTAGTTTTGTGCAACAATTTTATCCAAATTATCTTTTTTTAAAAAATAATCTAAAATCCGTAATAGCTTAGAAATTGTGCTTAAGTTTGTATCTTCATCGCAATTAGATTCTTTCCTCTTTAACAAATTCTTATCATGCTTCATTTTTAATGGGTATGGAGTCCGGTTGTATTTCCCCCATTCATTTTAATAGCTCTTGAACATTTTCTACATTATGCCACCATATTCTTTTCATCATTAAATAATGAAACCAAACTGAAGTATTATCAATTGAAATTTTATGTTCTTTAAAGTTATTCTGATTAATTATTATGGGTTATGAGATTTATGAGTATACAGTCGAACTTCTATATTGCGAATTTTTCTATACAGTGAACGTTTCCTGGAACCTTTAACATTTCACGATTTTCTTCGTAAAATAACCTTTCTATAGCGAAGTTCATTCTCTATATAACGAACTTTTTCTTTTGGGATTCAATTTTTTTTCTCCCTTTTTTTTAAAGTATTCTGAACATTTTAAGTTATTCTCTCTTTAACACATTTGATGGTGGTTCATAAATCTTGAAATGATTTTACTAGATCCTAACACGCCGAGAGCAATAGAGCTCTGTACGTTTCATCCAAGAAGTGAAACCTTTAACCCCCATTGTCCAGTTCACAGAAACATCTTCGAGGTATCCCTTTTCACATTCAGAGGAATTGTCCCGTGTCCTCGTGCTCTAGTTATAAAATAATGTATGTTTAATATTACTTGTATGCTTCACATTAGAAAATGTCCTTAAAATTCATTAATTTTAATCTAAAATTATTTTCTTAATATTGAAAATACAGTGACACATTCGACATTGTTTTTTCTTGTTTTCCTTGCAATTTTCTTTCTTTCCTTTTTTTTTTTTTTTTTTTTTGATGGGTAAGATGTATAAAATAAACATATATTAATTTTAAACAAAGTGTGAATAACTACTTTTTTTAATACATATATAGTGTTTATGAATTTAAAATTTGTTTTTAGTGGTTTATAAAGTATATTAAAAGCTGAACCTCTACATAACGAATTTTCCATATAACGAACTTTTTTCCAGGATTTAGAGACTTCGTTATATACAGGTTCGACTGTATATATGTAATGAATCAGAAAATATTTTGAGCCCTTAAGGATGATATGCAAATACAGTGTGAATAACAAACTCCCCAATTTAAAAAATATCGAAATACTACACACTTTCTTCACAACTACAGCCTTGTTTTTACATATATGAATATCAGACTACGAATCCTGAGGGTGTATAGCATTGCTCTGAGCTGTAATGGGATAGTTTTGTCTCGCCTTCTTGGATGATTTACATATTTCATCACTTCTGTAGATTGTTTGATGCAACTTCATATTCACAGTCTAATTAATTTCGCCCGTTAGGGAGACATAAAAACAAAAACGTATACTATTTTGCTATGTTGGCAATCCCTGAACATATGGCGGAGACAATTTTTAAAAATTTCTAGTAAATACCGAAAAAACTGGTATTTAAACTTGTGAATACCGGTATTACAAAATTGTACAAATGGCTCAAAATAACAGTATTCGGTATGGACTACTTAGTGCTTCATGCAAAAAAAAAAAAAAAAAAAAAAAAGTAAGCATTTTTACAAAAGTTTTATTTTAAAACGCAAAACACGTGTCGCATTTAATACCTAACAATTAAATACACAATCATTATTTTATAAAATTTGTTAGAGCATAAATAATCTATAACTGATGTGATTATGTACTTCACTGAATTATTTTATAAAATAAGTTATTCGTCGCTATAACGGTAACACAAATATGCACCAAAAATTACTAAGATAAATTAATTGTTTGTATATTCTTGAAATTTTTACTGTTCCATAACAATACATGAATTTGCTTCTCGTTCTTCCGGGGTGCTAAAGCTTTTATCAAAAGATACAAGAGCAATTCAGGAAGTGAAAACTAGTTCCACTTCCTCTTATTTACTCAGTGTTTGGGCCACTTTTCTCATTAACGATTTTCAAAGCTCAACCCCTGTGGGTACGTTCCCATCTGTCAAAAAACACGGACATGGGAATGTCGACATAGGACCGGACACCCACGTTGGCTTAGAAAGAGAAGGAATGGTCATTTCGAACAACTCGAACCTGAAACAGCAATCGTTGCTCTAAAGCGCAGGCATGTCAAACATGCGTTCCGCGGAGACATTTTACAAAATTTTAAATATATCCGTCTCTTAAAGGTTTTTATTATATTAAAATTTATTTAAAATGGTAAACATTTTTTAAAAAAATACATTATATTAACCTGTTATATTTTCTTGTTTATAAATAAATCCTATTTAATTATAAAAATAGCCTTTAAATGAAAATTATTTTCAATATTTTATTAAATTTTACTATAGTTAATTAATTTTTTTAAGTTCTAAAATGCATTTATGAGTATTATTTGTTCTAGATCGCATTACGATTCACCGTGTGTGCGACTTTTATTTTGCTTTGACCGGTCCAATCAGCGAGAGAAGAATAGCTTGACGTCAGATGCAGTTGAAGTTTTATTTTTTAAAACTAAAAAACCCCAAGATATGACCAATATAAAGTGTAATAGTTATTCAACGTTCGAGAATGAAAGTGGATTTTGGTTTTTATTCATATATTAAACTAAAAAGTTATTTAATAAAAACAATCAAACGTCTAGAACGGAGTAAGAAAAGATGAACATAGTAATTTTTATGAAAAACGGGAACTGCAATATTTTTATGCCTAATGCAAGAATAAGATATTGTGCCTGACTTATAAAAACTGCAATTCAGTTGCTGAGCAATATAATTTTAAAAGGCACTATATGACATAAATAAAAAAAAACTATGACAAATATATGTTGCGAAACTTTGTGAAGACGAGTTGTCGAAATGGAAATCAACTATTGAAAAAATGAAAAAAAAAATTCAAAAGAGCGAGTGGGAGTGAGTATTAACATCATACTATTCAGCTATATACTCGAGGGCGCTTGGCGATGGACCATAGTCAAGTGACAAGGACGACACCTGAGCTGGCAGCCCCTCTCCTAACTTTCACACCACACCAACGGGATTATGTTTGAGCCTCGACATATTTAACGTGCATCGGTTTCAGCGGTACAAGGCTCAAACTCATGACTCGAGTCCATTACCACGACTATGATTGATTGATTGAATATTAACGTCGCACTGTTCAGCTGCACGAGGGCTTTTGGCGACGGACGTCGTAATTTTGAACCATTGTCAAGTGACATGGACAACACCTGAGCTCGCAACCCCCTCTCCTAACTACCACACCACACCAACGGGGTTACCTCGACCATAAGGCTAGCGCAACCACTCAAATTAATTCGAGACAATACAACAGCAGTAAAAACTAGTTATATGTGATCACTTTTAATCGCAAGCAGATCGAAACCATTCACTGAAGAAGAGTGAATTAGTGAATGCTTAATTAAAGCGGAGGATTTACTCGAATCTAAGCCGCACTTTTTCCCCAGTGATAATGCTACTGAAAATCGGGCGCGGCTTAGAATGGAAGGAAAAGAAATTTGTTGGATGGGCTATTTAGAGCAATTGTGGGTTCATGTATGTAATTAAAAGTTTATAATACATATACTTAAGTTTGATTCTAATCAATGGGCACGGAAACAAATTAAAAACATGAGGTCTGTATTGTAAATATTAAAGTTTATTTTAAAGAGAAAACATTTAAAGAAAAACACTCAGTACATGTTAGTAACACTCGGACATGACTTCCCTTCTTCGTACCCAAAGACAGAATGAATTTTTTCTCACCCCCAAAGGGGGAAGAGGCTATTCAGCCCCCTTTTCAACTGGTGCTCCCTTGAGCAGGTGGTCTTGTACCCAAGGACTCCTACACTGATAAAATATCTAATTTTTCAATTCTCATTAGCTTTCATTTTAAATTTAATTTAATCTCGTAAAATTTGATATCGATGAACCATTTTGCACTATTTTTCGTTTTTCTCAAAAACTTGTTGAGAATTTGGGATGCGGCTTAGATTCGAAAAAAAACCCCGGTATTATGTACAGCACAAATAAAAAGTTTTTATAAGTATGTTTAGTAGGAATTCTGTATATAACCAGCAGAGGTGATCAAATAGTCGAGTCGAATCATGTATTATGCATAATTCATATTCATGATTCACTTAAAGAAGTTTTGAGATGAAGTATCCGTTGGTTGATTGATTGAATATTAACGTCGCACTGTTCAGCTGCACGAGGGCTTTTGGCGACGGACCACGTCATTTTGAACCATGGCCAAGTGACGTGAACGACACCTCAGCTGGCACCCCCTCTCCTGACTACCACACCACACCAACGTGGGGACGTTTCAGCTCTCAACAGATTTAACGTGCATCGCTGCCCTACACGGCGGTCTTTAGTGGTACTAGGCTCGAATTCGTGACAAGGCAAGCCACGATCCGATACCTATACCACTCGGCTACCGCGGCCGAAGTATCCCTTGGAAAAGTTGGTTTGTTTTGCAACTGATAGAGCACCTACCATAACCAGTATTACTAAAGAGAGTTGCAAGGTTAAAAGAAACAAGCAAATAACATGGTATATAATAATATTTTTAAACATTTTCATTATATTATTCCATAACAAGTACCAGTAACGCAAACAAAAATTTTCAAGGGGGGGTCGGGGTCGAAAGTTCACTATTCTTGTATCATGCTCCTTTTGATTTTGTCGATTTTGGGAACAAAACACAGTAAAAAAACTAATTATTGAATAAATAATTAGCATTAATTAATAAAATTAATCATTAATAACAAATACTTAATTAAATTTTACGTACTATATACTTAGAATTATAATCAATCGGAAAAAATCAAGGGCTTTTGGGGGCCGGACCCAAATACTCCCCCCTTGTGTGCACCACCATTGTTGGTATGTACTATTGTTTTAAAATAGTCAGTAAAATTGTAAACTATATTCGAGCATGTAGACTCTAGCATCGTCGATTTTCTTCATTTATGAAAGATATAGAATATGAATTTATCGGTCAACCATATTATATAAAAGTTCAATGGATTTCGAGTCATAAAATGTTAAAATCATTTTTTAAATTGCTGGATGAAATCATTATTTTCTTGAAAACAAAAAAAAATTATGAATGTGCTGAATTAAAAAAAGAACTTGTAATATATCAAACAGAAATTATTATAGACGAATTATTGCAAACAGAAAGAGAAAACTTTGAAAGCTATCAAAATCTATTGATTAAATCACTTAAATTAAAATTTATAGAATATTCTCACCAAATTAAATAGTTAAAGAAGGGAATTCAATAGAATATATTTTCTGATTTTAACAATTTTGAATTAAAATTTCGTTTCTTAACTTCACCTCTATCTACCGATATTGAAATTGTTGATGAAAACATACACACACACACACACACAATAGAATTAATAGAAATCTATTGTGATCCTTTGCTGAAGCAAAAGTTTTTGGAAATTGAAACTCTAGATTTTTATAATATTCATCTGTTGATCGGTTTCTTAAAATGGTATTTGTTACGTGTATAATTAATGACTGTGTTTGGAAACATTTATTTATGCGATAAATTTTTTTCTGTAATGAAAAATAACAAAAATTCAGAAAGGTCAAAATCAAATGATCAACACTTATCATTTTTTAGAAATCACATCAGCTCAATATGTTCAACCAAATTTTGATGACTTGCTTTGAAAACAAAAATGATTTCAAATATCTTCTAAATGTAATATTAAATTGTGTGTGTGATTTCGTATTGTAACTTTTATTTTTGTTTTTATAAAACAATATATAAAACGAGTATAATTTGAAAAATAAAATGAAAAATTAAGCGGTTATGTATGTATAGTATAGTATTAAGTTTTTAAAATACAGAATAGGATCATTCTGAAAATCGTATTTTATTAATTTTTTGAATATTGAAAAAACATGCGGCCGCCCCTCAACTTAATATAAAATAGTTCATGTGGCCCGTGACATCAAATCAGTTTGGCTTACCTGCTCTAAAGCAGCGATGCTCAACCTTTGGCCCACCGGGCCTTTTTAAGTGGCCCGGTCATGGCCCATTGTTCTGAGAAATTCATTTATTTATGAACATTTGGCGGGAGATTCTTTGTTAAGAAATCAAATATATCGATTTTGCTTTTTGCTGCCGATGTCGTATGGTGTTGGAATCGATATTTTTTCTGATAAGTGATAATAGAAAACAGTAGAGTAGCGACCATTTTATGATTGGAACTATTTTTTAACTATCTTTCATATCTTACAGGCGCAAAATATTCAAAGAAAATAGGATGTTTCAAGACGATTGGGAAGTTGACGATTTTGTAGTGAAAAATAAGCATGAGTCATTAATTGTTTGATCTGTCACAACAAGAGCAATCAACAGGAATCATTCAATGACACTTTTCCTGGAAGATCTCTTTCAAGAGGTGATAAATAGGCGTTTTTTTTGAATAATCCTTACAACAACAAAAAAGTGTTTTGTCAGTGGTAATGTCACAGCGGTAACAAAGGCACCCTATGAAATTTGTTACATTATTGGTAATAATGTGGAAACCGCGTTTACTGTGTGATGCTAGAATTGTGAAGAAGTGATTCTTATAAATGCTTCCAATTTAGAAAAATTCAGTGGCAAAAATAAAAAAATATAAAAAAATAAAAAAAAAAAAAAATATAAACAATAATTAAAGACCCGCCGCAGGGCAGCGAAAAAAAGCAAAATAGAATTTTAATATTTTGTCCGTCATTTTGAACAGTGCGACGTTAATTTAAATTTTCTATGGAATCTTGGTCTTAAAGCATTTTTCTCCCCCCCTCCCTACCGCATTAATCCTCATGTTGCGGCATGCGTGAAATAGCCATCATATGTATGCGGCCGGGCAGAAAAAAAGGTTGAGTAACCCTGCTCTAAAGGAAGTGCGAAGTGTTTTAAACTACCGCATTTACTCGAATCTAAGCCGCCACCGATTCTAAGCTTCATCGCACTCCTAAATTCTCAAAATGTTTTTGTGAAAAAATGTTGCCATCGGTTTCAAGCCGCACCCCGATTCCCTACATGTTTTTGAGAAAAAATGAAAAATTGTGTAAAACACTCATCGATATTCGATAGTTAAGAAATTAAAAAAAAATTAACGGAGTTAATAAATTTATTTTACCATTATTAAAAACTTTCAAATACATACATAAACCTATAATTACTCTAACCGTCAGTATCATGTTTCAAAAAGGATTCGTCACTCCTATTGACACAGCTGACATTGGAATTGGTGTCGGAGTATACAACATCTTTTAGAAGAATGTATTATAGATGGATGTAAAAGAAATATTAAAGATTCTTGAAGGTTTACAAGCAAAACTTATACCATTTTGCTTACGCCATTGACATATATTTGTTCCATCCGTGTCAAATTTTCCGTAGCCGCTGCTCTGGTTCCTTTTTTTTTTCTGCTAATAAAATTACCTTCCTTTTCATTCTTTCATCATAGTGAATTCGTGTCGATGCTATTACAGATATCTTTGATGTTTAGGTGATTAAAAGTTCGCGGATACAAAAAAAAATGTCCTGAATACGAGCAGACAACGATGTTTAGGATAGACTCAATACTGGAGATAAACTGAGGAATGGGATAAGACATCGATGCAAGTGGACATAAAGGATGGTTAAATTTTATCTTTTTTAAAAAAAATTGAAATTTTTTTCTCTTTTTAAAAATTGAGTCTCCGCCCCTTTTAAAAGGGGCGGAGACTCAATTTTCCACATTCAACAAATGTTTTGCCTTCGATTCTAAGCCGCACCTGATTTTCAGTGGCATTAACACTGAAAAAATAGTGTGGTTTTAGATTCGAGTAAACACGGTAATACACAGAAGGGCCAACCAAGAAAACACTGAATGATCCCAGTTTTAAAGACATCAGAAGTAAGAACACCATAACTTTTGGTTCAAAAGGTATTTAAGGTTGAAAGGTGAATTTGAAATCAGTACTTTAGAGCAGTGCTCCGCAACCTTCTTATCGCCGAGGACCGGTCAACGTTTGATAATTTTAGCGCGACCCGCTGAGGGTGGGACACGTTGATTGTTTATATTTTAGATTGTTTTGATTCAACAATTTTAATTTAATTGCATTTAAATATGCCTTCAGAAGAAAATATGGTTTCACCAAAAATGAATAAAAGTGATTTAACGTGAATTATAAAGTGGTTTCCGTGGAAAGTTGCGCAACTCCGAGAGAAATGCACCACTTTAAATAAAATGGAAATAATTAAATGTTCTTTAGGCGGCCCGGCACCATTTGATCAACGGACCGGTCCGTAGAACAAATACTACCGGTCCGCACAAGAAACATTAAATTATTTCTCTTATTTACTGTGGTGTGTTTTTCATAGGTTTGAGCTACTTTTTATGAAAATCGCTTAATATTTCTCGTTAAATCACTTTATATTAATTTTTTGGTGTAGCTATATTTTATTCAGAAGTCACGATTAAATAAAATTAAATTAAAATTATTAAATCAAAACAGTTTAAAATATAAACAATCAATATCCTCTCCCTCAACGGGCTGCGGTAAAATTAACAAATGTTGACCGGTCCACGGTGATAATAAAGTTGCGTAGCACTGCTTTAGAGCACACATATCTTCACCATCCACAGTATAACAATAGAAAAAAAAGTTAAATGAAGAATACTATCTCTCCTTGAGAGAAAAATTCTTCTACACTTCGCCTTTGAAATCTTCTAAACTTTAAAGAAAAAAGGAACATTCACCAAACCCTAACTCTGCCATTATTCTTGAGTTGAATGAATGTATTTCTCCATTCATACTTCTTTCTCTCATGATTGTAATGGCCACTTTGACCAAGACTTATATCGGCGACCACTCCTTCCAACTGACCTGGATATTCACCGCCCTTTTGTCGGACTATGCAAGAAGGGGAAGGGAGAATTGGCAACCCATCAAAATGACACCTGCGGTGTCTTCAGGGTCGAAAGAGGGTGACAAAACACGTGCAACTTTCCCCTTCTCAAACATTAGTCGATAAAAGTCGCACCTGATTGGCAAAAGAGATTTAAGTTGCTTTCTTTCCCCTCTTTTGGGTTTCGGGGAGGAGGTCATTTTTCCGAAACCAATAGTCTTCTCAACCTTATACATCACAAGGACACCTCAAGAAAATTCAAATTCTCCATTTCGTACTCTTGGGCAGGTTTGCTTGTGTGTTAGAAAAGCTTTCATTGTTTTTGAGAGATTAGTATTAGATTGCTTGAACACACTAGTTAAAAGTTTAATAATCAACTGAACCCTTGTGAAGGAAATCGCGTGATTTTTTTTAGCCACGGTTGTTGATTACCCAGTACAATTCTACAGATTCGTCAACCCGGTCGTTGGATTACGTGCAGAAGCTTGTATTTTACAATGAGGGCTCACGTGCTTTTAGTTTGTTTGACGATTAGTGTTTTGATGTTTCAAACATCCGACTCCAAATCCCTCAACAACAAAGAGAGGAACTTAGAATCCAAATTACCCAGAGTACCCGTCGGAGTAGAGGCATTTGAATACAATCCTGAATATCAGAGGGCGTCTGTCAATGGAGTAAGTGTTCTTTTTTAAATACGAAAATTGAATTTGTTTTTAGGAGTAGAGAGAGTTGATTTTGTCTTTCTCTACCTAGCTTTTCTTTTAATTTTCAGAGAAATATTATTACAGTATTTAATTTAAAGATATTAAGATACACTCGGAAAATTTTTCTATTAACACAGAATTAATAAGTAACAGTGGCGCACACAAGGGGAGGTGTCGTAGGAATTCGGACCCCCCCATAACCCTTGATTTTTTTTTCGATTGCTTATAATCCTATGTATATATTACGTAAAATTTATTTATGCATTTGTTATTAATAATTACTTTTCTTAATTAATGCTAATTATTTATTCAAAAATCAATTTTGTATTGATTTTGTTCTCGAAAATCGACAAAACTTTCGACCCTAGATTCCCCCTTTGAAAATTTTTTGTGTGCGCTACTGATGAGTAATTAGATGATTCCCTATCCATTGGAAATTAAATAAAGTTAATTTATTTTTCTTTTTAAAATATTTATCTGTCGTTTAAATTTTTTTTAATAAATGCTATTCAACTTAAAACTGTATATATCGCGTTATTAACTTGACAAAAAATTGTAATTTTTTGTTCAATTTGTAAAGATTTTAGACTTTTTACAAAGTATTTATACTTCACTTTAAAATAGTTCTCTGTTATAGAAATTTATGTGTGATATATATATATATAATTTGATTTGATTTATTATTAACGTCGCACTGTTTAAGCTACACGAGGGCTTATATATATATATATATATATATAACTTAAAACTGCATATTATGATTTTTTTCAAAAAATACTGTGTATCTTAAGCTTAACAGCTATAATTTTTTAAGTATTACGTAGCTTTAAAGGTATCCGACTACGTTCGGAACCGTGATTCTGCAAAAGCGTATAAATGGATAATATTTATGATATTTAGTGTCACTTAGATTAGAAAATGTATACAAAATTGTTTTAAGAATGTTATTAGAATAAAAAATTATTTAAGTACAATATTTTGACAAAAAATGAACATAGAATGACCCATTTTCACAATTTTCTCCTTTTGTGAAAAATGCTTCTATTATAATAATATTTTGCCTGTATTTAGTTCAGATCTCTGTACAGAGGCTCAACTAGAATTTTGGAAATTATAACTTAGAAGTGGGTTTATCCATGTTTTACGACAACAGAGGGGAGAAATTTTAAGAAAAAAACGACGATAATTATTTCAATTGGTTGTAACTCTGAAAATGTGAATTTTTCAAAAATCATAGTTAAGCCTCTGTACAGAGGTCTGAGCTATATACAGGCAAAATATTATTATAATAAAAGCATTTTTCACAAAAGGAGAACGTTTTGAAAAAAGGTTATTCTAAGTTAATTTTTTGCCGAAATGTGTTTAAATATTTTTATTTTTTGTCAAAATGTGTCCTTAAAACAATTTTATACATGTATTCTAATCTAAGTGACACTAAATATCATGAAAATTATCCATTTATGCGCTTGTTTAAAATCACGGTTCCAAACTTTGTCGGATACCCCTTAACTTTATATTATGATTTTTTATGTTAAATTTTACTTGTAAATGTATAATTTAAATATAAATTATTAATGTTTCAAAAAATGCAATGTAATTCAATGAATCAACATTATGTTTAATTATTGTTATTTATTCTTTCAGGCTATTTTTTCCTTTCTAAAAATGCTCTGTTTTTAATGCTATACATCAGGCATCTCAAATTCATCAGATACTACGGGCCACGTGATCTAGTTTACATTAAGTTAGGGGCCCCTTTTTTGAATGTTTAAAAAATTAATAAAATGCGATTTTAAAGCGATTATGTTATGTATTTATTAGACTCAATGTCAAGTACAATGTATTGTGTATTAAACATATATCTTCTTTATAAGCGTAACAACCTGTTACAGGTCTTGGCTGCCTCCACAGCTCGCTTCCTCCAATTCCAACGATACGTAGCAACTCTCTGCCAGTTTTTAATATTTAGAGTTTTTAAGTCATTTTCAACATCATCTATATCCACCTTGTTGGTGGTCTTCCTCTTGATCGCATAGGATTCTTAAAAGTGTAAGCTCTGGTCTGGTTGTTTTCAGTGCTTCTCCAGATGTGCCCAAGCCATCTCAATCTGTTACTTCGGATGACTTGAGTATAACTTGAGGTTCTTTGTAAAGCCTATATAGCTCGAAATTATATCTAGTACACCAACATCCTTGATCTTTAACAGGCCCATTAAACATATATAGTCGTTTTCTATATTTCATGTTATTTCTTTAACTATAAATATCTTATTCAGTATGTATTCGAATATGAGCCACCATCGATTCTAAGCCACAACTCGAATTCTCAACAAGTTTATTAAAAAAAAAAATGAAAAAGTAGATTAAAATGGTATATTGTTACCTAGTTTTACTGTGGTCGCGGTAACCAAGTAGTCAAGGTAACGGACTCGTGGCCAGCGTGTCATGCGTTTGAACCTAGTATCGGTGAAGACCCGCCGTGCAAAGGAAGCCGATGCACGTTAAAGTATGTCGAGGCTCAAACGTACAACCACTGGTGTGGTGTGGTATGGAAGTTTGGATAGAGGGTGCCAGCTCAAGTGTCACCCTCGTCACTTGACTGTAGTTCAAAATTACGAAGTCCGTCGTCAAAAGTCCACGCGCAACTCAACAGTGTGACGTTAATATTCACTCAACTATATTTACGAAATTAAAAATTTTTTTTTAATGAGAACTAAGTAGAAATGAATAATTAGTTATTTTACCAATATTTTAAACTATTAAATACATACATGGGTTTGTAATTGTTCTAATTGCCTCATTTAACGAATTTCTTTTCCTTCGATTCTAAACCGCACCCGAATTTCCGCAGCATTAACAATGGGAAAAAAGTGCGGCTTAGAATCGAGTAAATACGGAGTTTCTTGCAAAAAGTAGAGATAAAAATACAGTTTAGAATTACTTTTTAGAAGATATTTGCAATCGTTTTTCACACACACACAAAAAAAATCATCAAAATTTGGTTGAACATATCGAGCTAATGCAGCTTTTAACGTTATAAGGCATAACATATCCTAAAAATAACAGAAATATTTAAAAATTGTTTTGCATTTTTCTATGGTCAATATATTTGAAAAGTTTGCTTCAAAATTTCAAATCCGTGAAAAGCAATAAGTTATTGAGATACTTGAAGTTTTCTGTGAGTCTAGATTTTAGTTTCTTTTTCATTTTAAAACATTTTTTCATCCCTAAATTGAATTAATTAAAAATATATTTGTACGCAATCCAGTTTTTCAGTGTGAAATGCCTATTAACTGTAATTTCCGTTACTAAAATCATTCCTGTTTGCTTATGTTTTGAGTTCTTTCATAGTCACTTAATTAAAATTGATTTCAAGACCAATGTATTTATCTTTACACATAGCTGATATAACTTAGAGGCTTTTTACTTTGTTTTCATTAACTTTTTCCTGTTGAGAAAATGTCACGACCAAAACGTACTCAGGTTGCTATGAGAAACAATGTAAGGAAGAGATGAAATACTAATGAAAATAATGTATCTAAAAACCAGCCCTCAGCTGAAAACAAGCTCGGAAAACAAGAATTGTGTGTGCAGATAAAACTGAATATATTCATGATGTACTAAATTACATTATAGTAAACAGTTGTTCTATATTATAGTATTTTAAAGTGGTGCAACAAAAACTCAAACTTGGTAAGCTGCCTCGAATTTAAAACTGAAAACAATTAAATTTAATGAACAAACCAGGTGATTTCTAGCTTAACTTAGTGTCATTGTTACTTTGTACGCAAACGCTTTTGTTTAAAACCTTTGCGAAAGTATTAGGTGAAGATAAAGTTGAATATATAAAACTGTCTAAGTAACACATGCTATCAATATAAGGCAAAAGTATATTTTGAATTTAAAAATAATATTTCCGGTCATAATTAGTTAAAGTAGTGCTTTGATGTAGAACATAAGTTTCAAAGTAACATATTAAAAAATTAGAGCTTTACAGGCATTATAAGTTTTTGTTTTATGCCTTATAAACTTTAAAGGCGTTTTTCTCAGACTCTTAACTTTGAAGATGGAAGCGTTTTCTAATCCCTGAGGCTTTTTTTTTCTCTGTGCAAAATTTCTAGATAGAGTCTTGAAATTTTTTGTATATACTCCCAAATATATGTTCTAAAAAATTTAGCATGAATTTAGGGCTGAAATATCTAGTTATTTATTTAAAAAGTGCTAAAAATATTTTAAAATTTTCATGTTTTTTTCAGGTTGATTTATAAAAATAATTATTAAAAGTCAACAGGGCAACGGATTTTCAAATCTATGCTGACTATATTGTGATCTTAATCTAAAAAACATAAATCACTTAAAATGAATTCAGAATTTTAAAAAGCTTCCAATAAAATCTTAATTTTTAAAATTGTAAAATATTGACCGATCAAAATGACTTTTTACTTTCAGAATCAAATTAATAATATAACCTAAAAGTAAAACATGAATTGCTTTTACTGTCACTGTCTCCAGAAAGCTTTTTTGAAAAAAGGTACTGTGTAGCCTTAAACTGTAAATATCTTACATTTTTAATAAAAAATGTAAAAATTAAAATGTATAAAAATACAGCTTAATATTACTTTTTAGAAGATGTTTGCAATCGCTTTTTACTTATGAGAGCAAATAATATGAAAAATAAGAAAAGTTTAGAAATGTTCAAGATCAATCCCGATCAACTTTTACCATTGATGTTAAAAATTGACCAAAATCGTTGATGTTAAAAAATCACCAAATTTGGTTGAATATATCGAGCCGTTACAGTTGCGCACACAGGAATTTTTAAAGAGAGGGGAGGTTCAAGGTCAAAAGTTCACCATTCTCCTATCATACCCCAATACGCTGCCCAATCTTTTGATT
The DNA here is from genome assembly GCA_019973935.1 of Trichonephila clavipes. NCBI lineage: Eukaryota > Metazoa > Arthropoda > Arachnida > Araneae > Nephilidae > Trichonephila > Trichonephila clavipes. The sequence continues at coordinate 623,329 of BMAU01020049.1, forward strand.
TTGTTGATTGTAGGGAACAAAAAACAGTAATGAATAATTGAATGAATAACTAGCATTAATTAATAAAATTAATTATTAATAAAAAATACATAACTAAATATTACATACTACACACACATATCATTATAATCACTTGAAAAAAAAATCATGGGCTATGGGAGGGGGCGGATCCGGCCCGCCCCTCGTGAGCGCCATTGAGCCGATACAGTTTTTAACATCAATGGTAAAAGTTGACCGAGGTTGAGCTTGAACATTTCTAAATTTTTTTTTTCATTACAGAAAATATTTGCTCTTATAAGTGAATGCTTCCGTACACAGCCGTTACACATAATAAACAATAACATTTTATAAAATGTTTGATACTTCAAAGAGAGGAAGAAAATAAATATCAGATGAAAATTATGAGCATAATATGCATAAATACATTTAAGTATTTAATAAAAATTAACCCCCTATATATATGTATATATCATATAGCACATTTAAATAACAAATTTCAATAAAATATTAAAAATAATAATAATAATAATCTACAGGCTATTTTCTGTTAAACAGAGTTTCTTTTGAGAAACAAGAATATATAGGTAATAGGTAAATATGTTGTAATGTTTAATCATAGTTATATAACCACAAATACATTTCAAAATGAAAAATCTTCAAAAGTTTGATATTTAAATTGTTTTAATAATTCTTGACTGGATGGAAGTGACCCGCGGGCAGTGTGTTTGACGCATCTGCTATGTTTTATAAGTTAATATCAGTGTATCCAAATTACTCTCTATTTAAGTTAATTTTAAAATAAGCCATTGGGTTTAATTATTATTATTATTAGCCTATTTTGATCGTAAGAGCATATAAATTCTTGCACGGTACAAAATACAATAAATAATAGCAAAAATGAAATATTTATTACTTCTCAAATCAATTTTTATGAAGAATTTCAAGTTTTTTTTTATAGACATAAATCCTATGAGCCTATAAATGATAATAGAATAAAGCTGAATTCTTTAACAGTAGCTAGGAATTTCACTTTCGGTAGAGCTGCAGTGTATAAAGATCTATTTTGGAAAACGGTTTTGGGTGGGTTTTTTTATTGAAGACATATAAAGTATAATTCCCATGCACTACATGTATCACACGGAACTAATAAAATATGTCCTTCATTTTTCTTGCCAAAAATTGCATTTAAATAATTTTTTGTCATAATATTCTTAAAACAGTATCATATATATATTCTAATTCAACTGACACTTAAAATTTAAAAAAATAATAATAATTTATACGCTTCTGCAAAATCATAGAACCAAACATAGTCAGTAACCTTAAGAAAAAAGGTGTTGAAAATGGCAGGTAAGAAGCCGAAAATGTATATTTTTTCCCGACGATCTGAATAAATTCAACCATTTCCATTTGCGATCTCAGAATACCCGAAAATAGTCTGAAGAATAATTTTTTAAATTCCAAATGTGAGCCTCCAGGGGTGAGCTACTGTAAGAACACAATGCCAAGTAACCCCTCCCCCCAAGTAAAATTCTAGAAATCAATCTGTCTTTTTACCCTTTGTGGAAAGTGTTAAGGGTTGGTCACTTTTACAAAGGGATCGGAAGGCGAAAGTGAAATTTGTGGGGACGAAGAAAGAACAGTTGAAAAGGATTTAGCCTTTCCTTCTTTCTCTGCCAGGAATTTCGCAACACGTGTTCTTTTTTTCGTGTAAAAAGCGCATTCCTCCCCGTTTAGATACCTTTGACGATGCTTGAGTGAAAACGTTACAGCATGATTGTTTTATATTTGATTGTCATCATTGTAACAAATATTTTTAACTAATTTAATTCCATAAGTAGTCAGTCAAAAGTTGTTTTTTCCTTTCTTTTTCTGAAAATGGGAAGAAAGGAAAAGGGAAAATGAATAAAACAAGATTTTTTTTTGCAGAACAGTCAGAGATGTGGTGAGTGGCCGCGGTAGCCGAGTGGTATAGGTATCGGACCGTGGCTTGCTTTGTCACGGGTTCGAGCCCAGTACCACTAAAGACCCGCCGTGTAGGGCAGCGATGCACGTTAAATCTGTCGAGAGCTGAAACGTCCTCCCGTTGGTGTGGTGTGGTAGTTAGGAGAGGGGGGTGCCAGCTCAGGTGTCGTCCACGTCACTTGACCATGGTTCAAAATTACGTGGTCCGTCGCCAAAAGCCCTCGTGTAGCTGAACAGTGCGACGTTAATATTCAATCAATCAATCAGAGATGTGGTGACAAATTCAATATGAATCAAACAAATTGATCTCAATTTTCACAAAATTAAAAATTACCGTAGGAAATTCCACTACATAACCTTTCTATTACCATCTTCATTTTGAATTGTAATTTACGTTGGTTATTGTCGCTGTTTGCAATGGTCACAAGCCATTGCAGTTCAAAAGCAAATTTGATACTAAAAATAAATATATGATATAGTAAAAAAATTTTTAAGTCGATTCCTACTTAGATCAACAAAGAAAAAAATTTTTTTACCTACTTTTTATTAAATAGTTACAATTAATATAAATATGCATATACATAGGACAGAATCACAACATTAAGTGGCAATTAATTTTTTATTAATTATCATTAAAGTATCGTATTGTCATTCAAAACAATCGTGTATAAAATTTCAGTTCAACTGAATGGTTTAAAAAGTGAGAAAAAAATCTAAAGAATACAGACCCAAGTCGTTAAAAATGAAACCAACGTGGCTGTATCTGTAATTCTTTAAATAATTAGTTTTAGTCAATTAATTTTAGTTAATTATAGTTAAATATCTTATTTTTACCCAAAATAATACTGTATAGAAAATTTCAGCTCAAATGAGTACTTTAAAATGAGAAAAAAACCTATTCAAGTTTTGACACAAGTTACCAAAATGGTCGCTAAGTCGCCAAAAATGATGCCAACGTGCTGTATTTGTAATTCTCTGAATAATAAGTTTGAATCAATTAATTTTTCTTAATTATAATTAAATTACCGTATTGTCATCCAAAATAACCATGTATACAAAATTTAAGCTCAGTCGTGCACTTTAAAATATATTTCATTAACGATTGAAAATTCCACCAAGATAAATATATAGAGAGTGTGAGCTAATAGTAAGAATTGAATTAAGAAAAAATCGAAAGTTTTTACTTATAAGTTAAATTTTATTTTCTATTCATAATTTAAGATAGGGGTGTCCAACACAAATGACCTTGTGGGCCACTTCGGAAAAACATTAATCTCGCGGGCCGCACATAAAAATATGTACCTTTTTTTCAGATTTTGAAGCAAAAAAAAAAAAAAACATTTATTGGAGTGAAAATTTAAAACAGAATGAATTATTATTATTTTTCATGTATACAGGTATAGACAATATAATAATGTTTTTTAATATAATAATGCAATGATCAAATAATGTTTAAAATATTACAGTTGCCATTTTCTTGAAAATTACGGTGTTCCTATTGAATTGATGTTACGTTACTCATTGTTGAAATTTGATAGTGCTGTTATTCGCAAGCGGTTAAGTATGCATTGTCCTTTATCTTAACCGTCTTGAATATTTTTTTTAAATTTTAAAAAACATCTCTGACTGCCTCTTGCTTTTTGGGCACTCCAAACAGAAAAGGAGGAAGAGAAACGAAAGTCACCCACACAGTGAATCATGTACCATCCACAGTAAAGAATATGCAGAATGCAATTCGAAATTTACTAAAAAAAAGTAATTTACTATAGTAAAATCAAATGTAACTGTGTTTGATGAAATATAAATCATTTTAATCTCAAGGACATTTCTATTATCAAAAAGGATTTATTTTAAAACAAGAACAGGTAACAGGCAAATACATTGTATATATATAAATTTCTCCTCAAGTAAATTTCAAAATGAAAAAAACTTTAAAAATCTGATATTTAAAAATTTTTTAAAAAGAGTCGGTGGGCCGCAACTTACGTACTGGCGGGCCATATGCGGCCGGAATGTTTGACACCCCTGATTTAAGGTATCCGATTACCTTATAAACGCTGATTTTTTCAGAGTTTAGTTTATTATCAGGGTTATAAAACTACCAAAGCATTTTATTTTCCGTTTGTCAGTGTCATTCGATTTATAGGTAGGTGTTCAGAAAATTCTAAACGGGAATAAGGATTATGCTGAAAGCGTTGCAGACAATTAAATCAAATATTTTATACATCTTTTGTGTAATAATAGAATTGTTTTGACCCATTTTTCAAAAATAACTTGCATTATTACAAAATTTACAGCTTATATAAATATAAGTGTTACGAGCGATGTTATACAGCGAATAATATAAAGTGCTCTGCTTTTAGAGTAAAATTTAAATATCTTAATTTTTATGTCATCTCAGAACTGGATATTAATGTGACATGCAGAGGCTCAAAACTTGAAATTTCTTTCATAAATACATATTTTGTTCGAAGCAGGCTGCGTTTATATAATTTTTTGTTCCATTTGCAGTAGTCTACCCCCCTTTTTGGTATGCAGTTCAAACCTTTTCCTTCATATAGTTCCCTAAACAAATTTGAAAATTGCACACACATACACACACACAAAAAAATCTTTATATCTCAACTTTTTTTTAAAAAAGAAATGTTTCGCATGTAGTCAATATCTAAAACTGTACACTACTATTAGAAAAGTACGAAAAAGAAAAATAAATTAACAGACATTAGTAAGAACTTGAAAGATTTAATTTTTTTTAAAAAAATACTTCTTCAACTATACCAATGAAGTTGTTTTTTTTAAAAAAATTTCAGACAATCGTTGCCTGAAACAATTATTTATTTTTAAAAATCTTTAATTGTAACAAAAGCCATTGAATAAAATTACGTGGACATTTTTTTGAAACACAAAATGTTCGAGTTTTGAATTGATTTAATAAATACGTCTTTTTACTTGAAAATGGTGAATTATTTTTACTGCAGCTTTCCATGAACACTATATAAACAAGGAAATTAAAGCATTTTAAAATCGGTGGTAAAAATAAGTTGTATTAAAACTCCCTAAAATAACTGAAGCACTCGCTAATAATCCGTTCAATCTTAGACCTGTCAAACCAAAGTAAGATTGATAACTTTCTCGATAAGGGGTTCAAGTTCTGCTGCCGGAAGCTGCTTGGGAGGTTTAACAACGCAGAAAGTCCTTATCTAGAAAGACGGTCTGGAAAATAATAATGATCAGAAAAGTTTTTGAAAACATCAATTTTTTCGCTTCTAAACAACTAATTTTAATTATAAAAAAACATCTCTTATTATTATTATTAAGTTAGTGTGGACCAGAATTGATATAATTAACTCTTTTTCTTAACTCTTGATTTATATTACCATTACTATCATAATGTTCTTAAAAACCTCATACACCTATGGCAGTGGCGCGAGCAGGAATTTTTCAAGGGGGGAGGGTCTCAAGGTCGAAAGTCCATCATTCTACTTTCATACCCCAATTCGCCGCCAAACATATTCTTTTAATTTTGTCGATTGTCGTTAACAACAAAAAACAGTAAAAAATATTGATTGAATAATTAGCTTTAATTAATCATAAAATTTATTAATAACAAATATGTAATTAAATTTTACGTACTATATATATAGGATTATTACAGTGGCGTAGCGTGGGAGGTGCAGAGGGGGCTATGGCCCCGGGCTGCACACGAAAAAGGGCGGCGGCGGCGGCAAGCATCGCGATATTTAAATTCAAAAAATATTTCGAACTCCGAATCACGCCCACGCGATGAAACTGGCGGAAACGAGTGAAAGCTTTAATACACGCACGGATGCAGGAAGTTTATTAGTCGCTATGCAATCGCATTCGTTTTTATGTTACTTAGGCTTCTGGCAACCGGTACTGTGTGCTCAAAATTATTGGCAGAGGGACTAAATATCCAAAAACTACATGCTCAAATCAAAGTGCTCAAAAACTATGTGCTTTATAGACCGTATAAGAAGCAAGAAGAGAGGAATTCGTGGATGACGTTTTAATATATGCTAAAAGTTTATGTGAAGAGCTTGAAATTTCTTTTGAACCCCCCAAGACGAATCAGGAGGAAGCATATGTTTGGCGACGGAAGTAAAGACATTCAGTTATCGTACGAAGATGACTTGAGGTGAACACAATGTTTTCTTCAATAGACAGAGTAACTGCTGAAATTCGAGAAAGATTCCAACAGTTGCAGAATCTGCCTCAAAAATACGTTTTTATAAGGGTTGAAGTGATATTGAGCTTGGACGAACTTAACTTAGATCAAGCTCCTCAAGACATTAATAAAGAAGAATTCCAACTTGAGCGTGTACGTCTACAAGCTTTTCTAGCTGCAACAGACCCAGGCTGTAAAAAAGAACTCATTAGGTCCGGCTCTCTGGGTTTATTAAAATATATTATTGAGTCCAAACTTGAAGATGGCTCACCAAACATTGTGATAATGTTGAGAATTTTTTTAACATCTGCCATCAGCAATTTCAGCTGCGAGAGAAGCTTCTCTAAGCTAAAATTATTCAAAAATGACCTCAGATCTACTGTGTTCACGTTCAGGTTAACAAATTTAGCTGTTCTGGCAATTGAACGTGACATACATATTGATATGGACACTTGTATAAAAGATTTTGCTATGAAGAAAACATGAAAAGAGTGCATTTTTAAGGGGTGTTGGAAAGCTTATTTTTTTGACAATTTGAGATTTTTACATATTCAAATTGTATCGATTTTAACCTTTCTAAAAATACCTTACTTTAACCTCTAGGGTATTTAGAAGCCCTTAAAATGTATTTTTATATAATCGTTGAATTTGGGCCACGCCCATTTTAATGGCGAAAATTGTAAACAAATTACTTTGTTTTTGCTTAAAACTGTAATGACTGATATAAACCAAAACATGTACCTTTTATTTTAAATTGAGCCTTTTATTTTTTTATTTCCTGGCCGATTAGAAGTCTCACTGTATACATTAAAATCAATTTATCTCAAAATGTAAATTTTAATGTGCGATGTACCTTTTCTGAGAAACTACTGTTCACAAGTATGTAAATTTTTTATGAATTATTTATAATGATGTCTAATATATACTAAAATGAGCTTTTTGTAAAAAACTCAAAAATTAAATTTTTGCAAATTTTTTAAGTAAAAAATGGGTCAAATTTCGCAATGTTTAATAAAATATTTCATAATTTTTTAAAAAATTCAAAATTAGCTAAAAGCTCATTTTAGTATAATGAGAGAGGTGTACTTTAATAGTATGAAAAATTTCAAGCATGTACATCAAACAGATTTTGAGAAAAGGTACATCGAAAACAGCCAATTTAACATTGTCAGTATAGAGGGAGAGAGAGAGGTTTCCAACTCCCCTTAATCAATAAAAAAAAAAAATTAAGCTGTTTTTTTTTTACTTTTAATTATTTTCTTGACTAATAATTAAAATAGAGGGGCGAAAAATTTGCGGCTGGCCCCAGGGGGCGAAAGCTCACGCTACGCCACTGGATTATTATAAAATGAAAAAAAAATCAAGAGCGAGGGGGGGGGACGAGGTTTCCGGACCCGTGGATACCCGATTGCGCGGCTGACCTCTGGACATTTTACTTCACTTCGGATTTCTGTTGATTTCAGGAAGTTTTTTTTTTTTTTAACTCAAAATCTTCTAAAATCTTTAATATTCAAGTGTAATTTTGGGTGCTAATTGGTGCACACATTTAAGTTTTTTTAAAATAACCGAGATTTTGTTTTATCTGGGGGAATAGAGAAAGTGCCAAAAGTTCATTAAAAATTTTTAAAATTCATAAAAAAAGGAAGAAATAATGATAAAGAAGTAGAGTTTGTAAGAAAGGGATCACAAGAATGTCGAATTTTTTTTAGTAGCATAAACAATTTTTAGTTAAAAATATCACTGGCAGTGGGCGCTGATAGTTTGGAACACGATATTCGGGACATAAGTACTCTCCATTAATTTATTCTTATAACATTGGTTCAACATACCTCCATAACATTGTCCGACATAACTAGAGACTCTATCACACTCGCATATTTCGAGCAACCGTTTCGCCACAATTTTCACGAAACTGAGGGTGAAGGGTTGCCGTAAGCAAAACGACATGTTCTGACGTCAGCCGCGCTCTATCTCCATATTGGAAAATTACTCGCCGATTTTTTTGCTTCGGAAAACGAACGTCAATATTATTTCTTTTACTTCGCTCGCGCTTTTTTTGACGGGAGTAGCAGTAATGGAGCACCATTCTATTTAAAATAGCATACACCGTTAAAATATTAATCACCATTCAAATATTATACACCATACCTGATGCGTTTGACGAGACCGAAGCCGCCATCTTGTTTATGACGTAGGGAGCTAATGAACCCGATTGGCTGGAATTTCAAGCAACTTTTATTTGGAACAACTTTTTCAGCTCATTAGAAAAAAGTTGTTCGGAACCGTTGCTATGACAACTAGGTAGAAATTGCTCGAAAATGGTTGCTTTCAAGGAAAGTTGCTCCAAATACGTGTACGTGTGATAATGCCTTAAGGCGGCCATGCGATCCTTCAACCTCGGCCAATCACTCTGTTCTCTCTAAAGGTAGTCAATAGGTGTTACTGGATTAGCATAGTATGGAGGCGCGGCATTCTGCATGAAACTTATAACAGACAACATACTATGATTTAATGGGAGCACAATATAAAATATTTTTGCTACTAAAAAAATGCGACAACCTTGTGAGCCTTTTTTTGCGAACCGCACTTCTCTATTATCATTTCTTTCTTTTTATGAATTTTCCATAATAAATGAACTTCTGGCGCATCCAAGGGGTATCACATCTTAAGTTACTTGAAGAATAGTTATAAGAACAAAAATTAAATAAGGTTGCTTTAGAAGTATAATATCAAATTAAACACAACTACACTTTTATACCAAACGAAATTTTATAAATAAAATTAAAAGAAATAAGACTGAATACTTTTGTATAATCAACTAAAAAAATATTTTAAAACTAATTAAACCTATAGATTGATTCATTGATAATTCGTGAAGAATAATGCCACGAATTTTTTGCATACATTGAAATCAATTGAATAATATTATAAATTTTCCTCCAGAAAGTATCTTACTTTCTGAATTGCTTTGAATTAAAATGTTGAATGTTTGTGGGAGTTCCTGTTTCCCACAGGGAAACTTACCTCCAATCGCTTGGGATGAAGAATAGCTTTGGGTTGGCTCATTTTTCAAATCTTAGCCCAGTAATGTTTTAAAATGTGTTAAATAAAGAAAGTATGAAAAGGTATATAAAATGATACATTAAAGTGGTAAAAAAATAACATTGAATGTGAGAAGGGAATAATGAGTGTGAATTAAATTCAAAGTGTATGAGTGACCATTAACGTCGTGGGGATATGGATCTAAGCAGATGCTCCTCCCTATATCTAAAATGTATGGTACATGAGAGAGAGAGAGGATAGTCCTGATTGGAAAAAACAGTTTTTCCTGAAAATTGTTACTTTGTTCTCTCAATGTATTTATTAGACTATAATGCTGCCATCTATCGTTCAATATCGGAACTGCATATTTTTCTCCTTCCAATAATTTGTGCTACCATCTGTAGGCGCAATGTATTACTAATTTGTAAGAAATCTGGATATCCAGCCCCTCCCCCAGACTATTTCCAACTGCCTTCTTTTACTTGTATGCTCAAAATGTAATGAAACGATAACCTTCATTTGAGCAAATTTTTACATAAAACCCACCTTAAGCCTTTTCTTTCAACTCATTTTAATGACAATTTTTTTTTAGCCGTTAATTCTTACTTTCCTATTCACCTTTTTAGCAGTTAATTCATCTTTCCAAATTTCGACAACTCATTAACTTAAAAAAAATTCCTCATGTGTGAACTGAAACTTTTTATTCAAAAATAGCCAATAAAAAGTATTTATTTCATTTATAAAAACTATTTATTCAAAGTATTGATTTTTGTTATTTTTTTTAATTATAAATTTGCATTCTTGTAGCTCTTTCTTTTTTAGAACATATTGTTCAATATATTCCAATTAGAACTTTTAAAATTATCTCTCCACACACAAAAAATTGATATTGTTTATCCAAAATAAATAAACAAATTGATATTTTACCTAATTTATTTCTTTTAAATGGAATCATATTAATAATAAAAATATAATTATTTCTTCAAAAAATCAAAAAAAAATGGTGCATGATTCTTAAATTAGCAGAAATCAGGGGTAACTTCCTGGGAATCCCCCAGATTTCTGCCAATTCAATAAATTTTTTAAGCTCTAGATGTTAAAGGAGTGAAGATAATTTTATTATTATACAGTTAGACTTAAAATTATTGAAATACTGAAAGATGCAAGAAAAAATTATGTATTTGTACTACATTTTATAGAGACAAATATATCAATAAGGAATTGGTTTAAAAGTAACCATGGCCTTACATTTGTTTTGCAGATGCCTTCCGAGATAGAGAAAGACAAAAAGGATTTCGCCCGCCTTACCTGGAACTTATTCCAGGCGGGTGCCCAACTGAACGAGCGAAAGACCAGGAAGCGGCTGAGAGCTGAGAGAAGGAAAAACTTGAAGGCAGGCGGCCCTCGAACGGTGAGAGGCATCTTTACTATAATATCTATTTTTTTACTTATATCTATATTTGTAAAGATAGAATTCTGCATTCCATTCCACCTCCCACCTCCTGGTGCGCTTAAAGGCCCTATCATGCACGCATATTTGGAGCAACCGCTTAGCCCATGGGTACTTTTCTCCTGTGGGGCCGCATACATATGTCAGCTACTTCACGCGAGCCTCATATTTTGCAATTTATACCAAAAGAAAATGGCGAAACAGCCGTCGCAGTTTAAATTGAATAGTTTTGAAAATATTTCCCCAGAAAAATATCTTCTTTTTAAAATAAGTTAATTTTTTTAAAAAATGGTCACATTTTTTCTGAATGTTCTCTACTTTTATTAATTTTATTAGACTTCCATGCTGCCATCTATTGGGAAACATCGGAATAGCACTTTTTTCCAATATTCCGTGCTGCCATCTATTGAAACAGTGCATTACTAATTTGAGCTAATTCGGATACCCCCAAACCCAGGCAGTTTCTGGGCAGTGTACTCTTTCACTTACTTATCCACCAAAATTAAAATGTTTACATAAAGACGCCTTTGAGCATTTTCTTTTAATTCATTTTGATAAAAAAAGAAAAGAAATTGAATTAAATTAATAAATTAATTGATTAATATCTTATTGTCTTTGGTAGTAATGTATCAAAAAAATTCATGTTTGTAGTAGACTTGAAAAATTAAGTAGCACTGAACAAAGCTACAAAGTAGATAAAATTTATAATCCCCTTATTTACCCCATTAAAGTGAGGATCTCAAATGATGTTAATGACATTAATCCTGGCCGTCTCAAGTAATTATGTTTATTATTTAGTAGTGACGAATAAGTACGTAAGGTTAAACCCCTTCACTTTTTAGGAATCAAAACATTTCGCCAAATAGAGCGTATTTAAAATGGCTTATAAGATAAACATGGCCCCCCGTGATTTAATTCCAAATTTTTGTCACCAAACCAAGAAAGGTTCAACTAGGATCCAGCCAGAGTGTAACTAAACAGTAGTTCTTTATTTCTATTTTTATTTTTGAGTATTCCATTCTTCATTTAGGATTACAAGTTTTTTTATTCCGTTACTCAATTTTACCGAAGAATTATGTGCCTGTGTATTTTAAGTTTTAATGCGCAATAAAACCGTATTATATTCATGAACGTGTCAAAACGTATGCAGTCTTCAGCATTCTTTGCATGGCTTTCTCAATTCCTACTATTAGCTCACACTCTCTATATATTTATTTATATTGATGGAAATTTCAGTCGTTAATAAAATACATTTTAAAGCGCTCCATTGAGATGAAATTTTATATACATGATTGTTTCGGATGACAATACAGTAATTTAAGTATAATTAATAAAAATTAATTGATTAAAACTAATTATTCAAATAATTACAAATGCAGCCACGTTGGCAACATTTTTGGCAAATTAGTGACCTTTTTGGTGACTTGTGTCAAAACTTGAAAAGGTTTCTTTCTCGCATTTTAAAGCGCTCATTTGAGCTGAAATTTTCTATACACTATTGTTTTGGGTAAAAATACAATAATTTAGTTATAATTAATTAAAATTAATTGACTGAAACTAATTATTTTAAGAATTACAGACGTTGGTTTCATTTTTAGCGACTTGGGACAACACTTTAAAAGATTTTTTTTTTTTTCACGTTTTAAAGCATTCAGTTGAACTGGAATTTTATATATACTACTGTTTTGGATGACAATACAATACTTTAATGATAATTAATAAAAATTAATTGCTGCTTAATGTTGTGATTCTGTCCTATGTATATACACATTTATATTCATTGTAACTATTTAATAAAAAGTAGCTAAAATAAAATTTTTCTTTGTTGATCTCTATATATACATATAATTAGGAATTGACTTAAATTTTTTTTTTTTTTATTTTACTTGTTATACTATAAATATAGTTCTTCACTTAATCTAACACGGTTTTTCGGATCGCAAGATACGTATGTCCATAGTTATTAAAAGGAAGCCACATATCTCACGAACCTGTATGGAACCGCGTGCCACTTTTTCTGAAGAAATGTTTAATGAGGCACAAACGTGCCATCAGAAATTTTTTACGTAATTATTGGGAAAATAATAAAACTAAATACTAACAACTCAAAAATCTTTACTAAGAAAAAATACTTTTTTGTACTGTATTGTAGTAAATGTTTTCGATTATACCTGTAATTCAAATTACGGTAACATTAGAGCGATATATGGTACTATGGATTAGATGCCAGATAACTTGTATTAGGATTGTAAGACAATAACAAACGAGTGTGCTCACACACCGCATTCAACCACTCGAGTTTTTTGTAATACTTCATAGTAAGCTTTGTTATTTTGAACTAAAATGCAAACCGTTTTGATCGATGGCGTGCCTAAAATATTGTGTCGCGTGCCAACAATGGCACGCGTGCCCCTGGTTCGCCAACCCTGATACATACACTCATGGTAAAAAAAATTAGCACACCAAGAAATAATTGCGGGATCGTAACGAAACTTGGCATGAAGGTACATGTCGAGGAGATATGCAAATGATTAAAAATGCAGCATGATTGCGCATTACGTATAGCCAATAGAGGGCGTTTAACATCGTTCTCCGTGGAGTATAAAACAGGTAACCGAAGCTTGTTTGAGTGTGCTATTTATTATATTTTCGTTTTATTTCCTTGAATATTTTACCATCAATTATTAAACTTTAACATCAATAACTACTCTTTAAAAATTTTCCCAAGTACAATTTTCGAAGCTCACTCCCATCATCCAATCAAAGCCACTCATGAGAAGTCATGCGCCTGCTATCCCATTGGTTCCTGTCACCGATTTCCACGCCCACCATCACCAGCCAAGGAGCAAAACCAAGCCGATTCTAAAACAAGATAGAGGACTGAGGGATTGACGTATCCCAGTTCCTTATAAAATGTAACCATCTGTTTGATTGTGCTGAATCGTTTACAAAGGAAGTGCTGATGTAGACAGGCTATTACGCCTGTGAGCAGCTGTCGCAGTTTGAGAGGGGGAGAACTATCGGCCTGATGGAAGCTGGGTGGTCAGCTAGGTAAGTAGCTCGTCAATTAGGTCACTCTGATTGTGTTGTGAGGAGGTTTGGGGACCAGTGGATCCGAGAGATGTCATTTACACGAAGACCAGGCTCAGGACGCTCTTGACATACCAGTCGTCGAGAAGACCACCGCATCGTAAGAAATGCATGCGTACAGCCAACTGCTTCATCGGCCGCCATCCAGGCACAGGTAGCACCTTCACTAGGGGCCTCTGCGTCTTCTCGAACCATATGAATGCATCTTTCTGAAGGACATTTGGGATCGCGGTGCCCATTACGTGTGCTGCCCTTGACGCCCACCCATCTACGCCTCTATTTGGAGTGGTGCCGTGCGCGAGGAAACTGGACTGTAGTGGAATGGAGTCAGGTCGTCTTTAGCGACGAATCCAGATTCAATCTCAGCAGTGATAACAATCGTGGTCGTGTGCGGAGACCCCGTGGTGAACGCCTCAATCCTGCCTTTGCTTTACAACAACACACCACTCTCACAGCTGGTGTGATGGTATGGGGTGTCATTGCTTACAATACACGGTCACCCCTAGTATTGATCTATGGCACCATGACAACCCAACGGTATGCCCATGATATCCTGCAACCACATGTGTTGTCACTCATGCAACTGCTCCCAGGAGCCATTTTTCAACAAGACGATGCTCGGCCTTACACGGCAAGGATGTCACAAAACTGTCTCAGCACTGTTACTACTCTTTCTTGACCTGCCCGATCCCCAGATTTGTTTCCAATCAAGCATATCTGAAATCATTTAGGACGGCGAGTTGGGCATCCCATGAGTTTGAACGAACTAGAGGAGAGTTACAGCAAACATGGAACGAAATGTCTCAAGACATCATACGGAACTTGTATGACTCAATACCCGATGGTATCGCATCGTGCATTCGCTACAAGGCACAGGGCTACAAGCAAGATAAAATAGTATCAAAATTGGATTCCATTAATTATATATATGCACTGAAGAGCCAAAAAACTGGTATATCTGCCTAATATCGAATAGGATCCCCCACGAGAACGCAGAAGCGTTGCAACACGACGTGGCAAGGATTCGATTTATGTCTGAAGTAGTGCTGGAGGTAATTGACACCATTAATCTTTCAGGGCCAGTAGCGCTTACAGGAATTTTTCAAGAGGGGGGGTCGAAAGTTCACCATTCTTGTATCATGTTCCTTTTAATTTTATCAATTTTCAGGAACAAAACACAGTAAAAAACTAATTATTGAATAAATAATTATCATTAATTAATAAAATGGATCATTAATTAACAAATACTTTATTAAATTTTACGTACTATATACGGAGAATTGTAATCAATCGGGAAAAAATTCAAGGGCTTTGGAGGGGGGTCCGGACCGCCAGGACCCTTCTTGTGTACGCCACTGTGCAGGGCTGTTCATAAATCAGGGTGGAGATCTCTTCTGAACAGCACGTTGCAAGGCATCCCAGATATATTCAATAATGTTCATGTCTGGGATTTGCGTGGCCAGCGGAAGTGTGAAAATTCAGAAGAGTGCTCCTAGAGCTCCTCTGTATCAATTCTGGATGTATGGATCCAAGTCCGTCGGAATGCACAATGGACATGAATGGGTGCATGCAGTAGCGCACACAGGAATTTTTTTAGGGGGGGGGGCGGGTTTGAAAGTTCGCCATTCTTGTATCATGCTCCTTTTGATTTTGTCCATTTTCGGGAACAAAACACAGTAAAAAGCTAATTATTGAATAAATAATTAGCATTAATTAATAAAATTAATCATAAATAACAAATACTTAATTAAATTTTACGTACTATATACTTAGAATTATAATCAATCTGAAAAAAAAATTAAGGGCTTTGTGTGGGGAGAGAGGACTGGACCCCCAGGACCCCCCCTTGTGTGCGCCACTGGGTGCAGGTGATCAGACAGGATACTTACGTACCTGTCGCCTGTCAGAGTCGTATCTAAACGTATCAGGGGTCCCATATGACGCCAACTGCACACGCCCCATACCATCACAGAGCCTTCTCCAGCTTGAACAGTTCACTGTTGACATGTAGAGTCCATGCATTCATGAGGTTGTCTCCCTACCCGTACACGTAAATTAGCTCGATTCATTTGGAAACAGGACTCGTCAGATCAGGCAACGTGTTTCTAATCATTAACAGTCCAATGTTGGTGTTGACGGGCCCAGGCGAGACGTAGAGCTTTGTTTCATGCAGTCAATAAAGGTACACGAGTGGGCCTTCGGCTCCGAAAGCCCATATCGATGATGTTTCGTTGAATGGTTCGCACGGTGACACTTGTTGATGGCCCAATATTAAAATCTGCAGCAATTTGCGGAAGAGTTGCACGTCTGTCACGCTTAATGATTCTCGTCAGTCGTCGCTGGTACCGTTCTTGCATGGTCTTTTTCCGGCCACAGAAATATCGTAGATTTGTTGTTTTTCCGGATTCCCGATATTCACGGTACACTCGTGAAATGGTCATACGTGAAAATCCAAATTTCATCGCTTCCTTGCGCATGCCAAGTCCCATTTCTCGTGCGCGACTATAACACCACGTTCAAACTCACTTAAATCTTGATAACCTGCCATTGTAACAGCAGTAACCTATCTAACAACTGTACCAGACACTCGTTGTCTTATATAGGCTTTGCCGACCGCAGGGCCCTACTCTGGTTGGTTCCATATCTTTTTATTTGCATACCCATGCCTGTACCGGTTTTTTAGCTCTTCATTGTATACATACACTGATTAAGAAACTGATTAAATTTATTCTTTAATCTTTTTACAGAAAGCCTTGATTGGACCTGCAGGACCAAGAGGCCCTATTGGACCACCTGGACCTCCCGGTGCAAACATTACTAAAGAGGAAATGTTTGAAGAATTCCGCCAGATGATCATAAGTAAGTGCTTGAATAATATTTATCAATCATAAAAAATGGAATTCTACATTGAGGGTCATTGATAACCACAGTGAAAACTAATAAAAGAAATATCCGATACAGTAGTCAATGACTCTAACTACTGTACCTTAGGACTTGGGTTCAAGTCCCGGAGAAGGCATGGATGTTTGTAAATGTTTAGTGCCTTTGCGGCATGAGAATATTCTAAATAGCCGTCGAGCCACAAATCCTCTCACGAGGTTGTTGAAACGTGAAGAGAAATGGGAGGCCCTTGCCCACTTTTTTTGCATTTCATGTCCTCTGATGGGTAGTTACAAACAGTTCTTCTCGGTGTAAATCTACAAATTTTATTTTGACTACTATAAATAAAACTTCTGATATGTGAAAAAAATTTCGACGAGTCTTGAGTATAGTTTTCTCTCATCTGAATGAATTAAGCAATTGTACAATTTAAAAAAAGAGATTTTATTAAGGTTTTTGGAAAGTTTTTATAAGTGGATAAGTTTTTATAGAGGTTCTATCAACTGCCCACATAGAACAGAAAAATGACCTAGAAATTTACGCTTTTCTTCCACTCGAGAGAGAGCACTTAGAATCATGTGAGAACGTTGGGGGTATAAACAAGCTTTGTTTACAATATGGTGTACAAGATTCTCGGGTTCGAGAATCTTTTATTTCAGCTTTTCTGCTCGGAGAAAACGTTTGCATATTATGAAGTTCCACAGTAAATAACTCATCAAATTTGTGAAATAATTAATTTAAATCCTCAAAAATATATTATCTTTTTATACTAAAATTAAATAAAGTACAAAATGTGGATATATACCAATTTCAATGTATATTCTAAGTATTCTATGTATATTTTAAGTAAGTATTCTCTGTTGTACAATTATTCTATTATTATTTTATTAAATTTCTACTTTGTATTTAATTTTTATTGAAATAGTTATTAGCATAAATACTAATTTTTCATAAAAAGTTTATTGTAGTATGATTCAATATTTTTGTCCTGAAAAGTAAGTTAATTGTCATAAGAACGCAGTGGAGAAAAAAAAAAAAAAAAAACCCTGATCAGATATTTTTTGTTTGTGACTAAATAATGTTTATATAGAGGATGAGAACATTACATTTATCAAGTACTTTATCACAGAAAAGTGTATTTTAGCTTTGGGCCCGTTAAAGGATTAAATAATAAAATCTAACACACAAATTTGCCTGAAATCTTAATTTCGATTTATTTTTCAGAATTGATCCAGAATGAAGTTGTACATTTACCCAATTCAAAAGTAAGTGTTTTTACACAATCTCGAAAGTATTAATTTCATTTACATATATTTACAAAGAATTGAATGTGTAAGAGAAATGAGCTACAATTCTATATTTAAGGAAACTGATTAATGTATTTCAACTGATGTATCTTTATTATAAATAATATTAATATTCTAAATTTTTAATTATTAAATTTAACTTAATTATTGGGATGTAAGTACTCGGAAAAAAATCCTTATAGAAATTTATCACAAAACAGATCATTGCAACAATAATTAATTAAAGGCATAAAAAGGAAAAAATAAATGTGTTTATTTTAATGTGTTTATTTATAATAAAAATTTTAAGGATTTATTTTGAATCCCTATTTAATCTCTTTCGTTTGAACCTTTTAACATTGATAACAATCTTTGCCAGCTTCGATGAGAATTATGAAAGTTTTCAAAACTATACCATTTTGTTATTTACTACATACATGGTGCCTGTTATTCATTTTACAGCTAGCAAGCTTAGAAAGCAACATCACAAAAATTAAAATGCAAAATATTCTATTTGAAAAAGAACTTCACACACCAAAAGTCATGAGTGCCTTCATGTGGGAGCTTCAAGATTACATTAAAGTGCCCAAAAGTTCACGCATCGAGCTGGACATGTTCAAGGAGGTGAGTAACCCGTGATTATAATTGATCCCTAAAAATAATTTTAAGTTATTTCGTTTCTTATGTATTACATAGTTACTGAACTAGAGATTCTAAATAAAAGGAAATGTGTTTTCCTGAATCTTTCACAATATCTTTATTTGGTAAATCCCTAATTAGTTGAATATTAGCTTTAAGCTGATCCTTCATCGACCGGTTCTTAACCGTTATTTATCCCAAGTAGCTTCTGTTTAAAGATAGATGTATCAATTTCAAAACAAAGTAAATTGTTTCAATTGTAGTTCTTTTTCTTGCTTTTTTCAATTCCTTCTATTAGCTCACACTCTCTCTATATTTATATATTTATCTTGTTCAAATTTTCAATCGTTAATAAAATACATTTTAAAGCTCTCAATTGAGCTGAAATTTTATATACTTGATTATTTTGGACGACAATACAATAATATAATAATAATTAATAAAAAGTAATTGATTAAAACTAATTATTTAAAAAAATTACAAATACAACCACGTTGGCATCATTTTTGACGACTTAGCGACCCTTTTGGCGATTTGTGTCAACACTTGAAAAGGTTTTTTTCTCACGTGTTAAAGTACTCAGTTGCTCTGAAATTTATATACACGATTGTTTTGGATGAAAATACGCACATTTATATTAATTGCAACTATTTAATAAAAAGTAACTAAAATAAAAAAATATTCTTTGTTGATCTAAGTAGAAATTGACTTAACTTTTTTTTTATATTACTTGTGTGTGTGTGTTTACTCTGAATGTGTCTTTAGAAAATTTCCTTTGGAGTATTACATTAATAAAATTTACTATTGTAACTCCCCGTTTTTTAGACTCTTCCCATATTAACAGTAGAGAGACTGTCACTCCCCCCTCTAGCGGACAGAAAAATCTTCAGCAATTCCCAAGTTTCGGAGCTGTAAGGATGTACGAGCATGCGCTCCGATCCCTTTCAATTTTATGCTAACTATTAGTTCTCTAGTTATGTATGTAAATGTTTGTTTTGTCTAATTAATGAGTTTAATTAACTAGTGGACTTTGTAAAGAACCCCTTCCCCGCGTGTCCCTTTATTACCTTGGGTCACACCCCTCATAATTTAGCGCCCAAGACGTCATACTATTTGTTTTGCGAAAATAATAAGGAATTTACTGTTGGTGACCTTGGAATTGGCGTTCGATTTGAGATTCAACGGTGACTTGATCTGATTCCCCTTGGATTCGAAGATCTGCACGTTGTAACTGAACTGAATTGAATAGAAATTTCCGATAGACAAATTAAAAGACACTTTTACTCCTGTCATTGGCAGTTTCGATTTGTGGGAAAAAAGGCCGTCCCTTTCTTAGAAAAGTTTTTTTTTCTATTCCTAAGAGATTTTATGAGCAACATTTACCGAAACCCATTACTGTCAATGATGTACTTTCCCTGTAGTACAGAACAGCATTGGGGACGTTTTTCCATGCAAGTCTTTTCCAGTCTCTAGTTGAGATGATGGGTATATTTGACGCATGCGCCTCAGTTAATGAGATCACTTGTCGTGATTTATGACTTAGCCTCCTTAGAAGGTAAAGCAACTTCTCCATCTTCTGCAATTCGCAGCCAACAAAGGACAGGAATCAAAGCGTTAAAAGACTGAACCGAATAGGGATTCCTTTTCGCTTCAGTCATCTAACGCATGCAAAGTGTGGCCTCCAGACACATAGATGGGCAGTTCCAATCACCCTGTCTCAAAATAACAACCAAGTCCTCATTGGTTATCCTTCCATCCGTCACCAAAGTAGTAAATGTGGAAATGGTGACTCGGAAATTGATCACTACATGGCAGCATAGCCTAACGGTACTTGTTGATAATGCATTCATTCTATGGAAAGTCCAACTGGGGCATACTCAATACATAACTACAGGTGATTCTAACGGTATCAGCGCACAAGTTACTCCGACTCACCATCTCAACAAGAGACTGCCAGAAACGTCAACGGAAAAACGTATTCCAACGAAATCAAATTTATTGGAGATAGATATTAGTTGCAGTAACGGCTGAAAAGCAATCTTGTCTACTTATCGCTAAGAAAGTCCATCAACAACAGAAACGGTTTTCTTCTCTAGGAAGGGGGTATGCAGCGATTCTTTCTCCTGTAAATAGCAACCTACTAAGGACAGGAATAAATAAGCGCTTAAAGAATGGGGTTCTAAGGGGGATTCCTTTTTGACCCAGTCGCTTAAAGCGTGCAAAGTGTGGTCTTAGGACCCGTAGATAGGCAGTTCAAATCCTCTTGTCCCTTAATGCTGCAATGGTGATCAAGGATGACCGAAATGTTAAGTGTAGGAATAGGAATATTTAACATTTATTTAATATATAATTTCACTTCATAATCCTCTTCCTTTCCAATCCTTCACCCTACGAAGAAGAATGGTTTCTCTTTCAATTCGCGATGAAATTATCACTTTAAATTGTTAGTGTACTAACAGATATTTTAATTGTAATCTCACTCCCGTATTCAATTACTAAAACTTTCATTTTATTTTCCAGTCTAATCGAGGAGGCACGCTCAGTCGTAGTATGGGCAGCTTGAAATCAGTTTCAGGAAGATTCGAGGCTCCTCGAACTGGTTTCTACCACTTCAACGCTCGGATCCACATCTATGTCCCTCTAAGAAGGAAGATCCCAAACGAACTCTTCACCGTCTCCTTCTGCGTTTCCGGAAACTGTGAAAAAAAGATGTAAGCAGCATTGAAATTTAGTGCTTAATTTGTAGTTAAATGTCTCAAAACTGTTGCTTTCTACGACTATATTCGGATGTTCTGTTTTCCTCCTAAATCATGGCTTTATGTATTTCGACGTTCGATAAAGATGATTCGATGAAGATTTATTTTTCGCACTCCTAACTATGATATTTTTCAAAAAGAGGGACAGCCGATGATCCTCCATCTTCCTCTTTTCTCGTGGCCATGGTAGCTGAGGGGGTATGGTCACGAACTCGTTGCCAGAATGTCACGAGTTCGAGCCCTGGTGCTACTGAAGACCCGCCATATGAGAGGTTGATGCACGTTAAATCTGTCGAGGCTCCTGTGGGCACGGTGTAGTAGTTTGGAGAGGGAGTCGCAGAGTTTAGGTATCGTCCTTTTACTTGTGGCCACGGTAGACGAGTGATCATTATTGGTGGCTCATGGCTGGTGCTGTTGGGTCGTGAGTTCGAGTCTTAGTACTACTGTAGGAATACCGTGTAGAGAGGTTAATGGGTATAAGATCTCCCTCAAATTAACTTCGGGAAACAGTTAATACTTGATCCTGTGGCTGCATGAACTTCACGAAACAGCTGAGAAGCTGTTACATCCCTCTCAAGCCTCGTTGCACATGAACAAACATCGATCTTCATGGGTCATTGTGGCTCTCAGAAGTCTCTCTACACGAAACCTATCCTGTTAAATTATTACTCTTAGTTGAATATAACTTGGGATTTCACATTGAAATCTCTAGCACCAAACCCATGAGACTGCTCTGTCTCACGTCACCCGACAACTTTTCAGCTCGATCTTCAAACGTTGGTGGTTTCTCATTTTAACTGCCTGTGTACACAGGCTACGAATGAGCGAAGCGCGCAAATCATCTAAATCAGAGGTCACCAAAGTGGTGGTCCGTGGACCATTAATAAGTACGCGAGAAAATTTTGCTGGTCCCCAGAAAAATGTGGTACCCTTCGTAATGGCCCTCAGAGAATGTGGTACCCTTGATCAGATGCCGCCAATCGTTTGCCCCCAAGGACTGGCCTACGATCCAGAAGCTAAAGCTAAAGTGTTCGTAAAATCACTTGAAGACTCTTTCACCGACAATCCTGAACCATTTGATAATGATTTTATTGAAGAAGTCAATATTGAAACAAACAACTACCTGGCCAATCAGAAAATTGACACTATAGAAACCCCCCCTCACAACTCCTGGTGAAATCATGAATATCATCCTCAAACTTGACAATAGAAAAGCCCGGGACCGGACTCTATCAAAAACATAGCTCTGAAAGCTCTTCCTCTCAATGCCATAACCAATCTAACGAAGACAATTAATAAATGCCTCATCTACAAATACTTCCCAATAGCCTGGAAAACTGCAAATATTACGGTCCTTCCCAAACCTGGAAAAGACGAATCAAAAGCCGAGAATTATAGACCGATCAGCCTGCTAAGTTCTGTCGGAAAAATATTTGAAAAGATTTTACTGGAACGCATAAAAGCCTTTTGTAACGAGAATTACATCATCCCCGATTTTCAGCATGGGTTCAGGGAAAATACCTCCACACTACACCAACTACTCCGGGTTAACAACCAAGTCATCCATGGATTCAGCCAGAGAATGATCACTGGAGGTGTTTTCCTTGACGTTCAAAAGGCATTCGACAGAATTTGGCATAAAGGCCTAATTTACAAGCTCATTAAGCGCAACTTTCCGCCCTATCTAATCCACATCATAAATAGCTTTCTGAACAACAGAGCTTTCAGAGTTAAAATCGACCACTTCATATCACAGAATGGCTCTTTAAAATCTGGCTGTCCTCAAGGTTCACTCCTCTCTCCAATATTATTTAATATCTACACAAGCGACTTCCCCACCCACCCAGAAGCATCAATTCATCTATTTGCCGACAACGCAGCCATCCTCGTCACTGAAAAAACAGAATCCGAAGTTAGATCTGGCCTGCAATCCTACCTCCATATCCTTCAAAAGTGGCTGACTAAATGACGCATTGCCATCAACACAAACAAATCGCAAGCCATCATGTTTAGATGTGTCACTCCGAGCATCCCAAACGACCCCCTTTTGCTATTTAATAGAACAATAGCCTGGTCTACAAAAGTAAAATATCTTGGACTCACCCTCGATCATAATCTTCGCTACAAGTCTCATCTACATGAACTAAAAACTAACTACTGGAAGAAGTATTTCACCCTCATCAATAACCTAGGAAAGAAATCCAAGCTCTCCCTTCAAAACAAGATCTTAATCTATAAAGTTTACCTCCGTCCCTCTCTTCTCTATGGCTGTCAAATCTGGGCAAACATGGCGAGAGATAAAATTTTACAAATTCAACGGATCCAAAACATGTCCATTAGGGGCATTGTCGGGATCCCCCGATACATCCCAGTCTCCGTTATCCACGAGGAACTCAAAATTGAACCGGTGGGGACTTTTATTTCCCACCTACATCATAATTTCCACTCAACAATTGGAAATCATAACAACCCTACCATCAGTAGCCAAGAAGAATACAAGCACACCACCCACCGCTTTCCTGTGAACGCCACTTTTCATAACTTGCCAATCAGCTAAGTTAAATTACAACATTCCAAAGAACGACAACTTACTTTTCGAGTTGAAGCTCTTTCGTCCCACTTAGCGAAAGCTGAGTGTGACGTCATCCCATTCAAGGAAAGACACCGTTCTTCGAACGAGTGAAATTCCGTTTCTTTCTCCCTCCTGTTCGGAGGGGTCTCTCCCCTCCCACCCTCCCCACGGCTTGGCCGTGTTTTTTTCTTTTCTTTTTCTACTTTAGGATCACAGAAGAAGCAAACTCCGTTTGCTGGTTCTCAGCCACATATAGCCCCGTTGGTACCCTTGATAATGGCCCACAGAAAATGTGGTAAAAGTGAATACCTTTTTCTCAGTGAACAGGCGATGAAAATTCTGATTCAATTCTCTACAACTTATTTATGTGAAATGACCTTTTCATCTGTCACAGCCATCAAAACACGGTGCCAATCTCAGCTTGAAATAAATATCTTGCAGTTACGACACTGGATCCAACTCTATCCATAATCTGATTTCAGTTAAGCAGGAACATCCATCACACTAGGAATGTATAACGCTAAAAATGTAATACATTTAACATACATTTAATTGTTTTGTTTTAACAGTTTTTGTTTCTTTTACTATGGTTTTTATTAATAAAGCTTTCATAATTCGGTTCATAATTAATAGTTTCATTCTATTAACTAGGTACATTTTATGTGTTCTTAGACCACATTTTTTTTTAAAAATAATATATTTAAATCCTATTAGTGGCCCGCGGGATTTAAATTACGAGTTTACTGGTCCGTGAGTTCAAAAAGTTTGGCGACCTCTGCTCTAAATGCACAATCCACACGCAGTTGTAAGTTAACACTTTTAAGATCTTTGTGTTCAACCAGTGGCGCAAGGGCTGCGGTAGCCCAGTGGTTAAGGTATCCAACCATGGCAGGCATGTCATGAGTTCGATCCCAGTACCACTAAAGACCCGCCGTGTAGGGCAGCGATGCACGTTAAATCTGTCGAGAGCTGAAACGTCCTCCCGTTGGTGTGGTGTGGTAGTTAGGAGAGGGGGGTGCCAGCTCAGGTGTCGTCCACGTCACTTGACCATGGTTCAAAATTACGTGGTCCGTCGCCAAAAGCCCTCGTGTAGCTGAACAGTGCGACGTTAATATTAACTCAACTCAACTCAACTCAACCAGTGGCGCACACAAGGGGGTGGCCTAGGGGTCCGGACACCCCCATAGCCCTTGATTTATTTTCGATTGGTTATAATCCTATGAATATATTACATAAATTTAATTATATATTTGTTACTAATAATTAATTTGATTAATTAATGCTAATTATTTATTCAATAATTAATTTTGTATTGTTTTTGTTCCCGAAAATGGACAAAATCAAAAGAATATGTTGGGCGGCGTATTGGAACATGATTCCAAAATGGTGGACTTTCGACCCTGGACCCCTCCCTTGAAAAAATTTTGTGTGCGCTACTGTGTTCAACAGCTTCAACATTTATTTAATACCTTTCAGAAATTTGGATCAACACATGCAAATTTCCATAAATATGAACACCAGTGTTAAATTAGGAGCATGAAATTAGAACTTTTAATATACAAGTGCTATCCCTCCCCGAACCCTGGTGGTAATTTTGAACGAATAGTATGGTTTGAAGAAATCCGTAGAGTTTTTCATTGTTGGAAAGCTAAATATCACCTCCCCAGTGGCCTCGATGAAAGTAGCAGGAAAAAAATGCGAATTTCCGTAAAAAAAGTCGCCAAGCTAGAAAAAAATTGCCAGCGATGATGTACACTTCTTCTTCCTTTTTGTTTCGCATTTTCAAAAATTGCTAATAATTTCGCCTGCACACACAAAATAGTACGGGAATTGCTAAATTAGAAAATTGAAAATTTTAGATTAGTGAAATACGTACTTATAAGCCTGAACGCAGAGAGCAGAACGTGTAGCTCCCAAGTAAAAAAAAAAAAAAAATGCAATATTTCTAACATTATTATTATAATACTGTAGCATTATATAATATTTATTTTATACCTGCCATTTCAATTTATAGAATGCTGCAGACAGTAGTGGGAGTAGGAAGCGCTGAAAGAATGACCGTTTCTACCATTGGCATGTTGTATCTGAAAGTAAGTATTTGATTTTCTGTTATATTCACTGGGCTTTATTAGTTAATCCGTTTAAACTATTTGTTACATTTCAATAAGCGTACTCTACGAGATATAATTCATGTCTGTTTCAAGTATACAAAAGGTCCAACCGCAAAAGTTTCATAAAAGACGATTTGGGATCTTCATATCACTTTCTGATTCATGATGAGCTCATTCTTAAGCAAGCAGACATCGAGTGGATCTGGACTATAAATCTCTAAGAGATTCTCAAAATGGATCATTCATTAAAACAGGTTTAAATGAACATTGGGATTTAAAGTACCCCCTCCCTCCACCCCACATACAGTTGACAAAATGATTATTTGTACATCACTTTTTTCTGCGTTTTTAATGAAATAAATATCCATATTTTAGTTGCGAATTAATCATGCATTTCTTTAATGCGTCTAATTGTTGTATGCAAATTATTTTTCTTTTTAAGTGTAAAAGTAAATTGTAATCTGGAAAAGTGTGAAAAATCGTTGCAAAAAGAGTATTTGTACATAATTCTTTTGGTGTAAGTATGGCAAAAGTTTTGATTAAACTTTTTGGATTCAACTTAGTTTTTCACACGTTTTTCTGAGTGTATCAATAATATTTAAATAGTTTCTCAGATTATTTTTAAATTTACAGAAATATAATCTTGAAAATGACTCCTAAAACCAAAGGAATTTCTTTAGATATGAGAAAACATATTACAGAGCTCCTTAAAGAGGGAAAATCTTTCCGGGAAATGGGAAAAATTTTGAAACTGTCATTTACAACCGTTGGTTACATCGTAAAAAGTATTTAGAGACCGGCAGTGTTGAAAATAAGCCCATCCGAGTAAATTGACTTCGAGAGCTAAACGAATGATTGTAAGGTCAGCAACAAATAAACCTATGATATCAGCTCAAAATATTGCCAATGAACTTCTGTCATCATGTAACGTTTCAGTGTCTGCTCAGACTGTCAGAAATGTACTGCACAGCGCTGGTCTGAAAGCCATAACTCCCAGAAAGAAACTTTATATTAGTGAAGTAAACACGAAAAGACGTGTAGAGTTTGCCATGAAGTACAAAAATAAGCTCATAGATTTTTGGAAAAAAGTTATTTTTTCTGATGAGAGCAAGTTTGAGATTTTTACACCACCAAGTATTCGAAAAATTCGGAGAAAAAATAAAACAGCTCTTGAACCCAAAAATGTACTTCCCACTTTAAAATACAGTGGTGGAAATGTTATGGTGTGGGGATGTGTAGCTCATAATGGAACGGTTAACTTGGCATTTATTGACAAAAAAATTAATGTGCATTAGCTTATATCGATGTGTTGCGACATAATTTGTTAGATAGTGCTAAGAAATTGAGCATGGAGAACACTTTTATATTCCAACAAGACAATGACCCGAAGCACACCGCTATATTTACTAAGACCTGGTTGCTTTATCATGCTCCAAGGCTACTTGAAACACCTCCACTATCTCCAGATCTTAATCCATTAGAAAATTTATGGATGCATTTGGAACACTGAAGTTCGGAAAAAAAAATGTAACAAGTAAAGAGAACTTAAAAGAAAAACTTCAAGAAGTTTGGAACTCCATTGACACAGAAATCACAAAGAAATTGAGTTAATGCCAAGGCGTCTTGAAGCAGTTAAAAGCCAATTGTCTGTTTACAAAGTATTGAAATTTCATTACATTGTTGCATATGTTTTGTTAATGTTTACTTAGCAAGTGTACACAAATAATCTTTTGTATAATTTTTTTAAAAAAAATTCACTTATTTGAAATAAATGCTTATTTTATTTTTTATTGTGAAATAATCTTATTTTTTTAAACAATTTAAATGTATCTCAATAACTTTTAGTTATATTACTTAATTTATTTTTGAAGAGCATACAAAATTTTAAGTGTACAAATAAACATTTTGTCAACTGTATATATGTACAGAATATCCTGATTTACGCGAATTCGAAGCTACGTGATTTTCAAATCTCTTCGATTCGTCTTTTGTTCGAGCGTTACACAATCTCGATTACTTACTTCCCACTTCCGGTTTTGTGATTGAAGAAGTTGACGCGATCCTGCAAGGCAAATAAATTTAGAAGTGGATGGTGACGAAATTCAAGAGCTGCTGGATTCTCACGATCAGCAGCTGACAATAGGTGAGCTCATAGAAATGCACGAGCCAAAATATTGAAGAACATGAGTTTTTAGACATAATTCAATCGAAAGATAGAAATATTTTCAAAAGTATGTATTGTAAATCCGGTGTATATATAACGCGCAATTTTCCTTCCTTCTTGAATGGTACGACAGTCCAGGGTGGGCCTTGGCCTTCTCAAGAAGCATTCTTCATGCTAGTGTTCTCCAGTTCCTAGTTCTCGAAAAAAACTAGTTCTAGACTATCAATCCATCTAAGATTTGATCTGCCCTTTCTTCGTGTGCCAATTGGTTGAGCATTGAAGACTTTTTTAGTGGTGCGGTCTTCGTTCATTCTGATAACGTGACCTGCCCATTATTTAATACGTTGTATTTTGATGAAGTTAACAATGTCAGATTCTTTATAGGATTGATAGAACTCCGAATTTGATTTTCTTCGTCATGTTCCATTCTCCTCAATTCCTCCAAAAATGAATCTTAAAATCTTCCTTTCGTAGATACTTATTATGTTCTCATCTGTTCGAAACAGGGACCAAGTTTCACACGCATAAGTTAATACTGATCTTAAAACAAAAATACACTTTTAACACAAAAAAATAAGATCGTAATTTAGGGGTGCATGTTATACGCCGGGTATAAAAATGAGAGCTTAAAAAAAATGAGATAAGCATAGAAACAAATTAGACTTTTACATAGATTGAAATACTGTTTATTTAAAAGAAATAGCATTCCTTATGAACTTAAAGGTTTGCAGTTCTAGGAGTATACTATTTTTTTTCTTCTAAAGCTTGGAATAATACCTCTGCTAAAAATGTCTTAAAAACATAAGAGAAATGGACACGCTTATTTCAGGTTTCTTCGTAAAAAAAGGGAGTGCGCATTATACGGTGAATAGACCTAAAAATTAAAAATTGTAGCTTGAAAATGTAGGGGCGCGTTATACACCGGATTTTACGGTACTTGTAAGCAATAACAATACACATAGAAAAATAAAGTGCACAAGATTTAAAAGTATACTCATATTATAAGAGAGAGAGAGAGTATATTTTGTTTTTTTAATTTTAAAAAGCTTTCTAAAGATTCTTGATATTTGAATATCTTTACCCACAATAACAAAAATTACAATTTTTATCTAAATTTTACTAATAGAACAACAAGTAAAAGCCTAATGTTAGTTTTGAATTCATTCGATAACACGTGATTACATTTATCACGTGACCGTCACGAATTTAACCCATTGAAACAAAAGCTATTCATTAGTCCACGATACATCGGTTGATTCGTAACTAGTGTGACCAATTACCAATTTCAGAGGATCATAAATTTTTATGGAATAAAGTTATTTACATGAAATTTTCAATGTGGTTTACTCTAGCACAGTACACTTTACGTAAGCGTTTTGGCTAAACTAAAAAAAAATTTTCGACCATTTTGGGGGTGTTTTTCCAACTTCCCCTTAAATTGCTTTTTGAAGCCCTTGAAATGTTCTTACTTTACGTCTATTTAGTTGTTTTTTTAAGTATTCCCATAAAAAATAATCTCAAGGAACACAGAGAAGAGATAGTAATAGTTATTTATAAGGTGGGGGAATGTATTTTTTTATTAGAGTCATTTTATTGTTGATTTTGCAGTATGATTTGGTGCACAATGGCGGTGAAAAACAAACTTCTCTTGCGTGTAAAGACATTTACTTTCTCTGATCAAGTGTTTCAAAGTTATATTCTGATGGTATTTGTCATCAATTTCAGCCTTTGGTTGTAAAAAAATGGTTTTGTTAAGCATTGAGAGAACATTTCCATGCATAACACCTGACGGCCAACTTGCATTTTGCAAAACAACTGTGTCTTTACGGTGTTTTTTGCGTTAAATATATTGTACCTTCGTTTTTTGCCAGTTGTAAATGACAGATGAAATAGCACTTCATTCGAAGTTATCCATGTTTGTATCTACCTTTGCATAACATTAAATACAGAAGCCAAGAACGTTTTCTTCGTTTTTCTATGGTCTTAACAGACATTTAATGACAGTCTGTGTGTGGAAAATGTACTTTTTTATAGCCAATTTTCTTTATCTGACGATAAATTGTCGGTTACTATATCTATAGTTTCTTTGCCCTAGGTTTTTGAGGCAAATGATTTTCAACACAAAGCGATAATTATTTTCAACTTTTTTTTCTTTTTCATTAGGAACTTCCTTTCGTTCTCATCTTTCTTCCCTGAAGCTTTTGATTGATAGCTAAATTTTATTTATTTTTGAAGTTTAGATAGTAATACAATAGAAAAATGTATTTTTTGATTTTTAAATACTTTTTTTTTTACAGAATGTGAACAACCATCCTTCAAAAGATGTAAAATTTCGTTCCGGGTTTGAGGATTTAATTTCAGTTCTATAATTTTCTCCCACTAATAAAAATGGTTAGATTAGTATAATTTAAATGTTTCATTTTTAAAATAAAACCAGTAGTAAAACGACAGAAATTCGTCATAAATAATTATATACTTTTAAAATTGGTCGCACTAATTTGGAACCAACCGGTAGAGAAGAGAAAGAATGAGATTTTAGTATTTGTTTTTTAAATAAAAATATCATTTATGGTTTGAATTAAACTGTGTACTATACATTTCAAAATTTCTAAATTATGTTTTTTCCCCTCCCTAGGCGCACGAATATGTATCCATATTCGTGGACAATAAATCCAGTAACGAAATCAACATTTTCGAAGGATCACAATTCAGTGGCTACTTGTTAGGGGCGTAAACGACCCCGTGATTTGATTGGTAAGCACAGAATGAATTAAGTTACCAATCAAGAAAAGAAAAAAAGAAGATGGAGCTTTGTGTGAATTAATGTGAAAGGAAAAAAAAAAAGGACGTGCGAGATAATTCGGTTATCAAACTGAACTTCTAAAATGTTTTTAAAAAAGTGTTTGTGCTTCAATCAGCAGGTGAATAATTTTCTGTGAGAGAAATGAAGTAGTTCTAAAGTGGAAATGTCGAATTCGAACATTCTGTGGGTGAAGGAAAATTATTCATGAGTGTAATATGTTACCGAGTTTAGTGGAATGAAAGAAACGTAATGGCATACACAATGGAAGGGTTTGGGCGTTTAAGCTCCTCCAATAGAACATCAATTTTTATCAAAGAGATTACGTGTCTGTCTTTTAGTCTATGTATCTATTAGAATATAATCTTCCATATAAGAGAGGTATGCTTACGCCACTGAACCTCTCCCATAAAAGTTGTCTGTGTACGCCACTGAAGAGACGAACTATATGCATTGATGGAACTCGAAAAACATCCAATGCATCAATGAAGCGCATTTTCAGTGAATCATTTTGCATATTGATTTATTTCAGGATTTCCTTCAATATAAGCAAAATATATACTATTTTTTTATGTATTTTTTCCTTTTTTTCGTATATATATATATATATATATATATATATATATATATATATATATATACATATATATATATATATATATATATATATATATATATATATACATATATCGGAAATTAATTTCGATTTTCATAATGTTAATTACGATTTTTATTTTGTATGTGTGTGTATTTTTAATCTATGTAAAGCTGAGGTTGTTACGCAACTTTACAGATATCATATTCACAAACCTGTTATTGTACCATATAACATACCGTTGAAGCGTTACAACTCAGTTATTTCGGAGAATATCTATTTCGTGAATAGATTATCATACCTCTCGATAAGCTCCAAAAAGCCCTCCAAGAAAAATTCAGGTCTTCTCTCTCTCTCTCGCATCTTTTGAGCTCGCTCAAGTCCTATTCCAAGTTCTTCCCTCTATTCCATCGATGGTGATATGCCGGTTTGCTTGAACCATGTCCTCCACCTTCCTCAAAAGATCATCAACGACATTTCTGGGTATAGGAAAGTGTGAGTGCGATAGGTGCCCTCACAACTGACCCCAGCACACATGGAATAACGCATGACGGTCAGCCTGGAACATCTCGAGCGGTACCATGAGAATGTTCCCATTTTTCTGTTTCGCGAACTGTGACGAGGGATGATTCGTGGGTCACTCTCGAAGCGAAGGAAGGTCACATCAATGGAGAGGAAAAAAATCCGTCATCACCAATCCGATGCTATTTCGTTTGCAAAGCCCTGAATTTTTCTTGAAGGGCTTTTGAAGTTTAATAGGAACTTGCTTAATTAAGCAAGTGTTATTCTATAAAATAACTTGTTAAATCGTTTAGAATCCAGTAATTTTATATACTTTTAACTGATGTGGTTAGACAATTTATTATATATCTAGCTGTTTTACAAGAGAGAGAGAAATAACGGATTCCACGCTTCGAATTATATAATTATAATATACACGAAATTACGAGTTAAACTTACATGGTGATTTCTAAGTAAGAAAAAAAATTCATGATTCATCTTTACTTAATTCAAAAATAAGTTATAATGTTTAACAAATTATTTAAAATAAGAAAGAGAAAAAAAAACACTCCATTCAAAAGTTTACATAGGGATAACTATATAGAAAATGTATAAAAAAATCTTATCAAATAGAATGTTGCAACATTAAAGAAATAGAGGATAAAAAGCATTCATATTAAAAGAAAATTGTAATAATTTTTTCCTTGTCTTGCCATGTACATATGTCACAAACAAATGAGGAAATTAGGAATTTCTTCAAATCCTTAAGGGATATGATCAATTGACGGGAGACGTTAACGTCTCACTTCAAAGTCATTTTCTTGATGAAAGTAAGTGATTTTATCAAATACCTGAACTGTTTTAGTAAAATGATGAATTAGCCAGGATTTGCATTGGAAAATGCTGTCCAGGGGGGAGACACTTGGGGGCGAGTCCTTGTACTTCCTAACCATACAAGTAGTACCTATCGATCCCCTAAATATCAACCCCATATCTTTAAAAAATGGCACCATAGGATTAACATAAGGATTGATATTTTAGTGTGTAAGAACCGAGAGGACCCTAATTTTCTAATTATTTGTTAACTACTTTCGAATAAATAATTTGTATTTCATTAACTATTGTTGTATTACTTACTTCTACGTTTAATAATGCACCCTATTTGTTAAATAAACACTTTTAAACTTTTGACAATATTATTTCATCATTTCACTGAAACATGTCAAGGATTTGTTCAAATCCCTTACTTTTATTATGGAAATGACTTTCAAGAGACGTCATTTTAACATCTCCCGCTATTTGATCATCAGCCCTTAAGGATTTGAAGAAATTCCTAATTGAATCACTTTCCTGCGAAACATATATGCAGAAATAAAAATTTTAGTGTATTCTAAAAATGTAAATTTGAATTCGAATCAGTGATGCTAATTTGAAAATTAACGATTTTTTCTTACTTAAGATGCGAAACTTCCGGCGTCATTTGCCTTTCTTTGTTGCGCATAATATGCATTGAGATCTTCAAGTCTTCAAGTTTTATTATTTAAAACAAATAATTAAGGATACATTTTTTAAAAAAATAAGCTTATCTCTAATCCACCCCCTCTTTAAAACTGAGCTTTTAAAAAGATCTACTAGTTTGCTTATGAATGGAATTAGTTTACAAAGAGCATTAATTTATTATTTATTTAAAGTAAGAAATAATAAATTGTCATATTAAATTATCATTTACGAGGTTTTTCTATATGTAGTCACTGACGTATATGTAAAAAAATCCTAAAATATATATAATTAATATCATATATTTTGATTTTTCATGAAACCAATTCAAATTCATCAATATAATTCACTGGTTTAAAAGTAAGTTTAACTACTTGATTTAGTTGTGATGAAAATTGTACGAACTGAAAGAAATTTTGTTTTACCATAATATTTTATTTATATCCAAGATGAACTTTTAAAAATTCATTAATCTATTTGTATATTGATTTTTTAAATTAAGTTTCTAAATATTTTTTTTTATCGATTTTTAAACTCTCTTCTGTTTTATAAACTTACATTCTTTCTGAATGTATTGTGTGTATTATTGAAAGGTTTGAATAAAAGTACTTTTTGAAATGTGTGTCTCGAATTATTTTTTATCAACATAACTAATTTGTTATTGGTACGATACTCGCCAAAGGCCAATTTGGCGAGATTAAAATCGCACCAAAATACCTCACACATCTTCGAAAGTGTTTTTTCCAAGATGACCGTCTAGAACTAAGAAAAACGGGTGGTATAACATGAAAAAAAAAGTGACTGAAACTTCATAAAGCAGGTGAAAACAGTAGAATTACAAACCTTTTAAATAAAGATTTTAAAACAGAAATGTATACTTACATTGTCCTTGTGAAGTGGTGCTAAAAGTATTAGTACCAGGATAAAAGAAACAGAATATCAGGAATTGTTAAATGCCGAAAGAAAAAAAAATATTAAAAACGAGGGATGCAGTAAAAATTTAAAAAAAATCCAGGCTGCGCGAAAGAAGCAAATAGTAGCGGAGGGGCGACGTAATTATGGTATGAGAGTAAACATTATGGAAATCAGTTATTAAAAGTG